>CAWUFW010007303.1:0-600000 GCA_963921515.1 Calotriton arnoldi | reverse complement strand
AAGAGCTTGGTGGAATAGGTGTCGTTGAGGTGGAACTTGTGGTCACTGAGCAAGATGCAGTGCTTGGAGTTGATAGCTAGGAGGGAGATGGCTTCTGAGACGGCATTACAAAAGCCGGGGCGGGGGCCCTGAGGTCTGTAGGTGAAGGTTCCTCTGATTGCTGTATTTGCATCGGTTCTGATTTGGAAGTTAAGGTGTTCCATGATTGGTGTAGTGTCATTTTTGGCAGTGATGCATTGGAGGGTATCCTAGTGGATGATGGTGATGCCACCTCCATGCTTGTTGGGGCGGTTTCTGTGTATCATCTTGTACCTGTGGGACATTGTGGTCGCAATATCAGGATTTGAAAGCAGAGTCAGCCAGGTCTCGGTGATGAACATTATGTCGGGGTGAAGGTGGTGTCGCAGATTTCAGCGGCATACTTGCAGAGGGATTGGGGTTGAGCAGCATGCACTAAAGCTGTGCTGGGGGTCAGGGGTTGGCTGTGTGGGAGTGGCAAGAGTTTCTGCATTGCAGGTGAATCAGCAGTAGTGGCAGGTGAAGGGTCCTTCTGTAGATCATGGAGAGGAGATGCAGCAGTTGTTGTTGCAGCTTCTGGGGGCCAGGGCCTGGAGTTCAGCAGAGGTGTAGCGGTAAGTTGCATGAGGGACAGGGTTCCTGATGCTGGGTGCAGTCCAGGCACAAACGGGCTAGCCTTTGGTGATCCTTTGGCATGCCAGCTGTGCATGGCTGCCCTGCGCCCTCCATTAAGTTGTTTCTGGGGATGGAGGGGTGCTGTGCGGCGGGAAGTGAAGAGAGCGACAAAAAATGACGGGAAGGGATTGCGAGGATGACTGGCTAATACAGGAAAAGAATACTATCTGGCATACGAGAAAACAGCTAATAGAATAAAAACTAGTTTACATAAAGAGACACAGAAACACAGAAAAAAGCTAGATGTTGTATAGAAAATGGGCTAATACAGGCAATTAAAAATACTTTACTTTATTTTGGCGAGCTAATGCAGCTACCATGCAGCGGGAGCCGAGCGGGGGCAATGGGGGTTGAACAGGGGGTGGGGCAGCGTCAGCCAATGAGGGAGCAGCAATAAAAGACCTGTTCGGGCAGCGCAGAGCTGGTGCAAGGACCTACTCTTAGGAAGAAGCAGGAAAAAAGGGCCAAGGTGAACCAATAGTTACCATTCTTATTACATGGTTGAAGTAATGCTGTGATGTAATTGGCCTCAGAGCCAGAGATAGTTCCGATTGTCCTTGGTGTTTTGGAGGAGAAGGAAGTCTCTGAGTTGTGTTCAGCAGAAGTTAATTTATCTGGTGTAAAAAGAGACTGGTGTGGTCATTTTTATTTAAGAAAGAACTCCAAGTTCTGGGTGTATAAACTATGTGTACTTGTAAGTAAAGGAAGTAGTGTTTCTCAAATTACAAAACAAAGAATGTAATAATACAAGCTGTACTGTTGCTATTAAACCTAATTGTACATCTACTTTAGTCCTATGAAATGTTTGAGTGGTGATATTGCTATTTGTGACAATCTGTAGTGAGTAGTAGCAAAGGTATCTCGAGAGAAATGTGTTACTTTGTAAACTTTTAAGAAATTATTTTTGATGGCATGTTATAATTTATTTGTTAAGTACACTGGTTGAGAGTGTGGAATTTTTCACGAAAAAGGAATAACAAGTTACTAGTGCATTACATGTAAATATGTGATGTAGAAGGGTTTAGAAAATATACTGATGTATCACTGTTATCAATTATTGACCAGTTTTATCTTTTTGATTATTTTATATTTTTTTAGGAGGAACATGGAAACTTGTCTCTATGGAAAAAATGATCTGCTTACATAAGCAACAAAGAAGAGTCTTGTTAGAGAAGCAGGATTGTTGTGCTCTTTAGCAATTACTACCCCTTCAGGCATAGTGTATTCAGACTGGAAGGATGTGAAGTTGTCTGAATGGTTCAGTAGTTCAGATGCACGAGTTAACTCTGGATGAGCTAGGCTTTGTGACCTATATATTTAGATATACTGCTTTGCTGAGAATTTATGGCCACCAAGCCTGCCATGACATAGCACAAATCTAAAGACTCTTTGGCTGGCTAAGGTGGGTAAAAGATTATAAAAGGAATGCTACCAAGATCAAAATCCAGTAGACAAATAAACGAACGGGGGTTTATGAGCATCAGAATTTTTTTAATGAATTTTAAAGTTGTTTGTTTTCTGTGTTATAGTTGTTTATATAGTTTGTTAATGTAGTTTCAGTTTCTATTGTTATTAAATAGATTTGATATAATAAAAACTAAAGTTACTTTGTATTAGTTTCTTCAATACTTATTATAAATTTCAAATGTATTATCCGATTGAAATATTCAGTAAAACTGGCAGTTCCATGTTCGGGACAGTGAATATGCTACTACATGTATATATATATATATATATGTCCATGGTACTATGTACATCTTTTATCCTACAGAGACTTGGCAATGGAGGAGCTAATTATTATGCTCTGTAGGGTTGGTATGAAATTTAATTTTTATTATTTACTTAAAACAAGACCATTCCAAACATGATGGGTTCACTCACATAGAAAATGTACTCTTTGTACCAGACTGCCTGCGTCCACTGTCTTTGTTTTTAAAGGAGCAGACATGTCATACGTTAAGGTTAGTCTATACACTTTGGGGAGTGCATGTTGTCCTGAGAGTAGTGGGGCATGTCATACTGACAGGCAGGATATAGGACTGGAGGACTGGGATGGGACTGGAGTGGACATAAAGTAAATCATACTGTAAGGATTGTGCGCCAAGTTGAGCCTCATATGCTTACGATGATGTAAAGGATGCCAGGAGAATAGTCTGATATCCAGGATGTTGGAATTCCTTCATGACTTATATGACTATGTCGCTAGTACAGTCTCCATCTCTGTGAGGTGCAGTACACGAAGGGAGACTGACTTTGTTCAAAGCTTTAAGAGAGACGAAATAGCAAAAATGTATGTAGCGAGTGGAGAAGCAATATCATTTGCAGGAAACAATGTGTAAACCAAAGAACTATTTTATTTTTAAGGTGGAGGGGAGGTGGAGGGAGGATAAGAGTTGGTTAGTCATGCAATAGGTTTGTTTGCCTGTAAAATTTACTTTTGTAGAGAGTACTACTAATCAGTGTCTTCTTTATCTTTTCTCCTTTCAGGACAATCATATATAACCAATGGGAAGAAGAAGACCTCCATGGTCCAGGTTGATGCCAATACCACAGCCACCAGGCCAGCCATTTGCAGTGGTACTGGCAAGTCATGTTTATTATTTTTTATCTGATTTTAGTAACTGTCTGCATTAACCCCATATACCATTCCCTCTGTTCCATAGCTTACATTCTCCTGTCCGTAGCTTTTGTCCCCCCTCCCTTTTTGTTACTGTAGCCTGTAACATTTCCCTGTTCCCTCTTTTGCATATCTTTCTGTAATGGAAGATTGCTGGTAAAGTGAACCGGATGGGACACAGGCTCACAACATGCAGGTTGACAGGAGGCTTTTTTACGCAAGCAGTCAATAGTACTGAGCAAGGGTGGTCATGGACCTCAACAAGATGGAAGTTATTCTAAATAAGTTTATTATGTTTTATTCTAGTTCCTCAAGTACTGCAAGGCGATGTTGCTGCGGAGGTGGGCATAGACCATACTTTTGAGGGAGGGGCAGAAGTGGCTGCCGGTACGAGTGGCAAGTCTGTTTCCTTTCTCAATGATAATTGCTTCCTTCATTAAGATATTCCTTCTTTGTTTCTAAGCATAGGCATCCGGCATTGTGGGGTCCTTTTGGGATTCAGCTTGCAATCTTACTCCACCGGAAGAATCTGAGCTACAAAAATGTGACTAAGTCCGAACATAGAAATCCTCACCCGGCAAAGGCACCAAACACATCTGGCTGACAATGGACATTCCTTGGGTATAAAACTCAAATTTCTCCCATTCCGAGGTTTCCTACCAAAAGTCTATGGCTTCATTAGGAAATCATCTGATGGCTATCTGACCTTGTGGAGCCCTTCTGGGACACAGCCTAGCTGAAGATTTTAGACCTCCCTTTCAAAGAGCCTCATTTACAAGTGGCTTGTGCCACTGGATCATCTCTTTGTAAGATGCTCCGGTGGCGCAGACCTCTCAATCATATTTATGAGGCAACGCAAGCCACCCTGAGTGGCTTTGCATGGCCTCATACATATGGAGTAAGGTAATTGCTGTCTTGCCTTACTCTATGTCAAGGAGATATTCCATGGCCATTGCAGAGGTTTTCCCACGCAACACTCATGGGTTTTGACACATTCCCACATTTACAAAGATCTGTACACCTGGGAATATGTCGAAACTGTGCGCCTCCCCAGGGGAGGCATAACGAGGAGAAATAACTTTATTTCTTCTCGTTTTTTCCTCTTTTTATTTGTGCTGCCTTATGTAGCACATATAGAAAGAGGAAAAAGTCCCCATTGATTGAAAGGTATCCCTTCCTGCACAAAAACAATTGTGCCAACAATGCAGACACTTTTCCACCATGGTGCAAGGGTGCCTGCATTGGCACTAGGCACCAATTTGTGTGCCAGTGCAGGAAGAAAGGACAGGAATGCACAATATTTCATTAATAGGGCACATTCCTGCCCTTTTCTTTTGATGCAGGGCAGTGGTGCATGGAGACTTGTGCCGCTGCCCTATGCCAAAAAGTAGTAAATGAGTCCTTAAGTCCACAGGGAAAACTTCCGACCAGGTCGAACTTGATTTCTGGAGCTTACCTGCGCTCCTTTGCTTTCAACCCCAAATTGGGCCTTGGGCCCAGTCTTCCATGACCATTGAACCTCGGTTTGTACTTAACTTTTTTTGCCACTAATTTTGGACTATAACATTTAAAATGTCCTATCTCTAGCTCCCTTTTTTGCATTTTTGTCATGTTGGTGGCATTTTATTAATTATTAAAATGTACTCTATTTGGGAGTTTTCTTCTCTTGTGTATATCTTAAAAGTTATAATTTGCGCACCCCGCAAAACTTATTATAACTTGCGCACCTCCGTACACAGTGTTCTGACCTCGCTAGCCACAATAAATTAACTATAACTCGTGTCTTCTCCATGAACTGCTTATACCTTTTCATATTACATAACTTATGTCATGTTAAATCATAGCATTCATAACAATACTCACACTATATTAAATTGTATCAGTTATGAGAACACTGTGCATAGTAGCAGGCCAAGTTATACTTCAGTTAGTGTGGCTAGCAAGTTCACTACATTGTGTATGGAGGTGCACAAGTTATACTAAGTTTTGGGTTCGACGCAAATTATAAGTTTAAGTTAGAGCTATGACATCAATTTCAAAGGTTTGTGTAGTTTAAGTTTTCCTAATTATAACTAATCTTGAACCTTTGGTTTTTTCATTGAATTTGTATGTTTGTTTGCAAATTTGTTTCTAAACATAGTGGGCCTGAATCACTAAGGTAAACTGAGACAAAAGTCTAACTTTACGACTTTCAGTATTCACAAAGTGCATTTAAAAGTAGTAGAGTTACACTTTTTGTCTCAGTTAAATTTAAGTTTTGGTCCTAAGTTTAACTTTTGGTCTCAGTTATTGCCCTTTGTGAATATCAAGTCGTAAAGTTAGACTTTCGTCTCAGTTTACCTTGTGAATTGGGCCCTTAGTGTTGTTTATTATGCTATTAATTATTTTTAATTTTTGTGTGGTACTGGGGTACTTTTGATTTTGAGGTAGGTCAAAGTTCATTATGAAAGTCAGCGTCATCTGTGAGATCATTTTGCTTTCAATAGCAGTTCTTTGAGAGTACAGTGGTATCTTTATAAAATGTTAAATTATATTTACATCAAAGGTTTCTTTCTTTATGAAAATATGGATCAAGCGTTTGATAGCTAGTTTTGTTTTATAATTGTATTTGTGTTAGTATTGTAACTGCAGATCGTGTTTGTGAAATATATTGATAGCACAATATTATTGTGATACTATTGTAGTACTTTCGCTTTTGTAAAACAGCTTTCATTGGCTTAGAACTCTGTCGTTTAAAGGGAACAGGAAGTGTATACCCCTTATCCCCATTCCAATTTGATATCTTCAAAAGTAAAGGTTGTGCTTTTTGCAAGAGGGAAAATCTTCCATTCAGAAGCTACCGTGGAGGTTTTGGGAAGGGGTGAGTGAAGAATTCCATTCCGTCTGCAGAGTTCGTGGAGTTTTGCCCACCGTTCCGAAAAACTCTGTGAAGTGACGCAGAGTGGACTTTTTTTCTCTTGAGCAGCTCGCCAACAGTAAGTTACCCAGTGCTCGCGAGAAAAAATCTCTCCCTAGACCTCCTCCCAGCGAGATTTCTCATCGCGGGTGGTCGCGGCAGGTTGTGACCGCTTGTATTGAGAAATCTGCCATTCGCGCTGAGGAAGCTGCTGCTCGAGTAGAATGTCTACTCGAGCCAGCAGAAAGCAGCAGCATCCTCTGGTGTGAGGCGTAGGGCCGTTCGTTCTGATTTTAAAGTGCGGGACGAACTCCGGGTGCTAAAAATCAGTGAAAGCAGCACAACAACAGACTCCGCTGCTGGCAGAACTCCACGGAGCTCAGCAGAGTTTTTCTGGCACTTCGTGGAGTTCCATAGAGTAAAACTCCTCGAACTCCGCCCAGGCTTAGTATTGGGGAACTTAAATGGCTGAAGAAGATGATCCTGTGCTGTTGCAAAAAGGAGGAAGAAGAGGTGGCATGGAGGAAGAGATTATAGGACTTCATGGTATGGGAATTTTTTTCTTTGTCACGTGGAGGGAAAAAAGCTAATTGTAAACATGTTACATGCAACTTATGTAACACAGTTGTTTCCCAATTGAACATTAAACAGTGGTCTTTCAGTACCACAGGAATGAGGTAACACCTACAGGAAATTCCTTCTAGCAGGTTGGTGCATGTGGAAAGAAGGCATCAGAAGTAGATAGAAGAGTCTGAAGCAGGAGCATATGCAGTAGCCCCTTCTTCCATTGATCCAACACCTTTGACTTCTTTGGCTCCATCAGCTCCTCCACCAGCACCCGCTGCATCTGTCCCTCCAGTAGCACCTTGTGCTTCTTCTGCTGCACCCGGTGCATCTGGCCCTTGACCAGTACATGCTCCTGGTACCACGGTGCCAATACATCTTTAAAAGCAGACCCATGAAATTGTAGAGTAATCTGGCAGTACAGCAATATAATGTATCCTCTGCCAGACTGTAATGTTTGCAGGAGAGAGGAATATGACCATCCATCATGAGCTTGGCATGGCTCAAAAGTATCCACCCTGACAGCTTTAGTTGGTTGTTTTGTATATTTGTTCTCCTCCTGTTTCGTGTTGAGACTATTGTTTTGGTTAGTCATGTTGACCTTGGGAAAAATAAAAACTTTCAGAGAAAGTTCTTTTCAGAACTAACCAAATGTCTCAAAAGATAAAGAGCTTCAACCAATATTTTGTTCAGGTACCAGAGATACTAAATTGCAATGAATATAGATGTATATGGTAAGTGTGAGGTAAGTTTAACATGTAGCATATAGTAGCTTCATATAGATGGCAAGTTAATAGACAACTACTAGAGTGATATCTGATTGTATTTAATAAACATAACAAACACAAGGAGATGATGGACGGAGCGCTGAAACTTTTCAGACACTCACCCCCAGTCACAGATCTGGGTTGACTCCATCATCATTCTTTAGCTCACTTCGCCACCCCAGTTCAGACACAGCTATAAGCAAATCAGTCTTGACCCTGTGCCTCATGGGAACAGTCCAGCCCGAACTGCCAAGCCATGTCTTCCCTGGACCGGAAACAAGCATCCTGGGACCGGTTTCGGGCTAACAGCCCTCATCAGCCAGGCTAGCTTGAATCCAGTGGCAAAGTGAGCAAGGGACCAACGTCTGGGCATACCCTGCCAACTTAGGGCGAACAAAGCAAATACAAGGAGATGATGGACGGAGCACTGAAACTTTTCAGACACTCACCCCCAGTCACAGATCTGGGTTGAATCCATCATCGTTCTTTAGTTCACTTCGCCACCCCAGTTCAGACACAGATATATGCAAATCAGTCTTGACCCTGTGCCTCATGGGAACAGTCCAGCCCGAACTGCCAAGCCATGTCATCCCTGGACCGGAAACAAGCATCCTGGGACCGGTTTCGGGCTAACAGCCCTCATCAGCCAGGCTAGCTTGAATCCAGTGGCAAAGTGAGCACAGTCTATCCATCATGGTTTTCCTTTTTATGTGTTTTCAGAAACAAAATTACTATTTCATCTACACTACTATGTCATTTTGAACATTTACAGTTCAGGATGATCATATGGTAGTAGTCATCATGAACTATTAATTTTAAGCAATCTACCAAGTACTTTGCATGTATCTGCATTTAATTTTAACTATTCCACTTTGTTATGATGCTCCTCAGGTTGTAAGAGTGGTCGACGTAAGATAATTTCATTGATGTTATGTGGTGCTAAGCCAGCAGGAGCAGTAACCACACAATATAAATTAAAGATAGTAACTAAATGCACATAAGCAGTAATTCATGTAATTAAGAAAGCTTTTCCCTGTGTCTGCTTATCCACTTACATAACATATTATAATGTAGGTTCATAAGTTGTACATTCACATATTCTATTTTCATGTTGAAGTCCAGGATGTACTGTTTCATTTATCTATTTGTAGATTTTTAGTTGTTTGCTATTTAACTGAGATACTAACTTATCTAAATTATGGATGTCTTTTTTGACTTGGTCCATTGCATTTTGAACATTGTCAAAGACAACCACAGCTTCAGTATTAAAGATTGGTTCTCCAAGTGAGTCAGCAATCCCGGAAGTATAAGTTGTATTAGTCGACGGAGTATTACCTTGAATTTCTGCATTATTATTGTATTCCTCTTATATTTCTTGATTGAACATTTGTAAATATGTCTGAAATTCAGGCTACACAATGTCCTTTTTATAAACATGAAATGCATTTTTATAGCATTGAAAGGGACCTATAAGTTCTTCTTCTTTCGAGACATGGTTTAATTTGTTGAAGAAGTGCTAAATAGTAAACATCTTTATTTTCTCCTGTGTCACAACTTAGTTTATGATGATTAATAGGAGTAGGTTTACTATGATGTACTAAACAGCCACTGGTACCTTCTACTCAAAATTTACCAGTGTTCATATGTACGTCTTTGAAGAAGAAATAGGGCTCTTTCGCTTTCCAAAAGTCAGCAGAGTCTCTATAGTTATTGGTGGTATTAAGTAGTATTGGGTTGTGCTTATATCCCACTTTGTTCAACCATATATTGCTTTACTTCTTAATTGTATTTCTTATCAAGCTTTGTATTTGTTTTCATTGTCATGTGACCATACATGTGTGTGTCAAATTCCCTTCTAATAGTTGTTAAACATCATTGCTGCAGACTAGTATATTTTCTTACCTCATTTTGTTTTTTGGTAGTATTGTGCCACATTAGTAGCCCAAATTCTATTTAAGTCAGTAATTGTCCTTCTGGCAAAATAATCCTTTTACCAAGCCCAAACCTTCTCTTGTTATGCCCTTTTTTGTAGGCCCTCAATAACTCGGAGGGTAGGGTGCAATACATTTAACACATAGGACATGTACTTTTAAGTTTTACACATTCTTGTAGTGAAAAATGCCCACAGTCATTTTTCACTACTGCAAGGCCTATGCTTCCCATAGGATAACAGTAGGATTATCTTATCATATTTTTTTTGAGTGTAATTTCCAATTGGGAAGAGATAGGACCCCCAAGTCTGGTGTCTTTGGAATCCTAATTTAAAATCCTAACTTATGGTGACATTGGATTTTAAATTAAAATTTGTGAAATACTACTTTTTAAATGTTTTAGCCTACATCAATGCCTCAACAGGTAGTATTATAATTACAAAATATATACAATTAAATAAATTACAAGCGAACAGAGGGAAATAAGAGAAACACCAAGGTTGACTATTGTGGTCTGTATTCATTAATAGGGAGAGGAATATATTTCAGACAGAAATATCAATATTCTCTTGCAAGTGATTTGTGTAATCCTTGGCCTGAAGATGACCTGAAATCACACAGATCAAAATGCTGTCAACAAAACTCAGCTTACTTACGGCCTCTGGCACAATACATGCTTCTGTAAATTATTCTCCCCAGTTGTCTTATGTTGTGTACCATTTTAAGTCATGCTTTCTCACTGTTTGCTTTCACCATGTCACCTGCCTCACATGTGCCGTACACTTTTTCACGAGCACTATGTGTGCACTTTTTTGATATCGCTGTCTAAAATGTATTCCTGTGCCCATTTTTGAATACAGACCGCAATAGTCAACCTTGGTGTTTCTCTTATTTCCCTTTGTTTGCTTGTAATTTATTTCACTGTATATAATTTGTCATTATAATACTAACTGTTGAGACACTGTTGTATGCTATTACAGTCACCCATGTAACAACTGGGTTTACAGGTTTCTCATGCTGTGTCTATGGTTACTTTTAGAACGTTGGCATTTTCTTACTTTAGACATTTAGTTCCTGTCTCTGATCAGTCTGAGGTGGGTGACATATGGGCTTTGTGCATTCCCCCTAGACAGCCACACACAGTGGGAGCTTAGGTGTGCCTTGATGGGGGATCCTAGGAGGAAGGGATGGAGGAGCTGGACCCAACCTCACTTACAACTGAATAGGCTGTGTCTTCTCCCCACACAAAGGGCTGCATACCCACGCTAGTGAGTCTTGAGCCAGGGCAGGAATGGAGGACCTCTGTGCACTTCAAAGACCTGTCTTTGAAGTCTTCCCCACCTCAAAGTCCCAACTGGGTATAAGTACTGGAACTCTGACACAATGACTTCAGTACACCTCTGGACCTGTGAAGACTCTGCCAGGAAGAAGAACTGCTGTGCTGTTGAAGGACTGCCACTCTGCTGGACTGCTACTTTACTGGACTCCTGACTTACTGTGCAGCCCTGCAGCCTGTTGTTCCTCTGCCTGGGTACGAAGGACTGGACCTGTATCACTTGAACTCAGAGTGACTCCAAAGACTAGCTGTCTGGCCTCCTGATCTGATGTCTCAGGGTCGTAAAAGACTTCCAACCACCCTGCTTCTGCACCTGGATTCTGCCATTTGTAAATCTGCCCTGCCAAGTGATGTCACCTCACTCATGGATCCTTGGAAGTGGGCTTAAGGTGCTTGTTCCAGCAGAACCGATGCAACCGATGTTGATACAATGCATCACCACTGCTGTGTGGCTCAGAACTGATGCATCGCCTCTCGTATGTGGATCAGCAATGACGCAAAGCTGCTGATGAGTGGATCGGTCCCAGCGCATGGCCTTCGGAACCACCATGTTTCCCAGCACAAGGTTCTTGAATTTCCTAAAACAGCAGCCTCAACGAGGACTCCGAACCTCCGCAACGCAGCTCACCGCTCATCGGAGCCTATGCATCGCCACTGCTGCACGGAGCAGGACCAGCTCATTGGAGCCGCTGTGTGGAACGGCACTGATGCATCACCTTGGCTGCACCACACATCTTTAATGTGGTCGGCCCGAACTTTTTACTTTGTCCCGGTCCAGCGTGACCAGATTTCACAAATAAGCGCTTATTGCTTGTAAGCACTATCTTACAATTTATTCTTTAAAAATTCATATGTCAAGTTCTACCTATTGGAATTTTGTCACTTGGGCCTTGTTTTATTTATTAAATTAAGGGCTATGTTTCTAACCTGGTGCAGAATCATTTTGTGTGTTTTATTATTTCAAGTGCTACACAAATACTTTACACATTGCCTCTACGTTAAGCCTGAGTGCTTTGTACCAAGCTTTGTACCAGAGGGTGAGCACAGGTGGTCCCCTTCCCATTTTGAACAATTTTGCCCCAATTGTAGGGTCTCTGGAGGCTATGGGCGGTGGGAGGCACAGGCCTTCTCCCTATATAAACAAATTACAGCCCCTGGACTGGGCTCCCTGGGGATTCTGGAGGGTTGGGGAGGGGAACCTTGTATGCTGCCCCACCCCCTTCATGAATACAGCCCAGGGGGTGAACTCCCTAGGGTTTATAATTATTGAGTGCCGCCATTTATTTTTTTCAGTTCCACAAGAGTCTTGCAGGGGTGTGGTATTTTTTGCCATTATTTTTTCTTTTTTCACCTGATGTGTTCCTCTGGGTCCTATCCATGGGACCTAGGAGGTCAGGGTATCCCTACACTGAACCTTTATTCTTTTTTTGTTTAAGGGACAGGGGACTAAGTCCCTGAGTCCTTTAATGGCTGTCAGCAACTTTTCTCTCATGTTGCTGGCAGCCAATCAGAGAGTCCGCTCTCACAGGAGTCTGATTCCCACAGGAACAAGATGGCCCAGGGGAAATAAAGCTCCCTGGGCTAATCCGAATGCTCCATTTTCAAACTCGTGCTCCCACAAAGGCTCTCTTGAGGCTCTTGCAGACCTAACTGGCTAAATATACAATTATTTTTTACCCTAAATTTCTCAAAAACTACCAAACGGATTTACGCCAAATTACAAATAAAACCATCTGTTGACCAAGATCTAGCTTCCTGCCAAATTGTGTGTACTTTCCTTCAGCAGTTTTTGCTATAGTCCATCTTAAAGAAGTCTGTGGAAAATGCATGGAGAGTTTATCTTTTGGGACCCCCCTTTTTCCTCAGCCCCCACTTGACATATCACCCTGAAACGTTTCAGGAAGGAGCTTAGGTAGATGAACGTCTGTTGTATAAAGTTTTGTTAGGATTCGTCTAATGGGGCCAAAGTTATTAGCAAATCACAAAATGCTGTTTCTATGGAAGAGCAGACTTAACTATAACTATCTAGCAATAACCACCACCAGGTAATGTTTCTATGGAAGAGCAGACCTAACTATAACTGCCTAGTAATAACCACCACTGGGTAATAAATATATATACACTTCCGGCACATACAGTCATCAAGCTACACTCCGACGACGACGTTTCAGTAATAAAGTAAGCTTTATTTAGCAAAATATCAGGGCTGTAACGCGTTTCGGTAGGATCCCCTGCCTTGTTCACACAGCGAGCTGATTTTCTGCAGTGACTAATAAAGTGATTCAAAAAACGATCAATCACATGGTCTAGTGGACATAGAAAACAGACTATCAAGATATGCAGGCTATGTTAAACAAACATCGGATTTCATTATTGTGTTTTTTATATTCTGTACACCAATAATATATCTATAGTAATTCATTTTATATCCATGGTCATACACTTACTTTCCATTTTTTTGCTTTTCCATTTTTATTTTTAAATGCATTAGAGTGACCAAAGTGTAATCGTTGACGAAAATTAATTGAAAGGTGCCTGTCCACACGTGTCCAAAGAAACCTCATGTGTGTAAACTATCTTATAAGCCTCACATTGGGATCTGTATTTATGCTTGCAACGCCCAAGCTCATGGGTATAGACTGCACTAGCCACGTTTCTTTGTGTTGGAATGCAAGTAGTCAAATAATCAGTGGAGTTAACAGCACCAACGTTGGCTCATGCTGTGCAAATGTGTCCGGGCTGCGTACTAGGTTGACAGTGCCAAACGTTCTCTCCACTAAGTGGAGAACTTGATTGTTGCTCGAGTCGGAGCACAGTGTTTATACTTTACGAAGTGCTCTTATTTCATTAGTGGCCTCTATATTAAAGTGCGTGTGCTTCTGTGCAATTTGCAAAATAAAGTGCAAGTGCTTTAGCAATGACCTCAATAAAAATACACACGGACCAACTTATTCCTGCATAGTGCAATTTTTACAAATGGTGGTCACGTGTGAGATTAAAGTGCCAGTGCTTCCGTGCAACTTCGCAAATTAAAGTGAGACCATAAGAGTACTTCTAAAACTTAATAAAATGCAAGTGCTTTCGACTAATTATATGACACTGGCTACCAATCTGTTGTACTTTTCAGTCACGCTTGGTGTTTGCATCCTCACACAGATGTTGTGATTGCTCAACTTGCTTGAGGCTAACTACTTCATACGTTCCTAGAGACAATGAAGGATAAAAACTGTGGTTCTAAAATTTTTCTTCATTACCTTCATAAAAAAGATTTTGAGTTACTTACATAAATGATTTCACATAAAAGATTTTTCCACCACTGTGATCAAACAATTAAAAAACATTAAAACAACAAATTCATGGTTCAGGCATAATTGGTATGAATCATATGAATCTCATATCATTTGGGTTTCAATTCTTTAGCATTTGATTAATCTTCTTTGTGTGGCACTCATTCGAGATGGACATGCAAGTCCTCATCAGAGTTTAGGCCTCTAGGTGTTTTGCAATGAAACATCAAATATATCGTGATTCTAGCTGCCTAAGCTTGCCTTCACGGTTTCCACCTCTTCTGCTTTTTGGGATTGAGTCTACTACAAAATATGTCAATTCTTCTATCCTCCCCGCATGGACATCATTAATGTGACGGGCTACAGGGTATGTTTTGTCACTGTTTTTCACTGCTCGCAAGTGCTGCAGAACCCTCACATGAACCATGTGAATCATACTCCCGACATAGTATTTGGGGCAGGTGCATTGGAGGACATAAATAACATGATCACTTTTACAGTTATAAAAGTGAGGAATCTTCCATGGTTTATTAAAAAATGGCAGTAGGATTTCTTTTCTGTTCATTCCATGCTTACACTTAAGACATTTGTAAAAACCTGGATTTGCCCTCAGCCAACTCGCTGTCTCATTTATTTCTGGGCTGTTTCTCACCAATTGTTGCCTCATCGATGTCGCTCTTCTAAAGGTGATGAGGGGTTTCCGCGGGACCAGGGCACCCAGCACCGGATCACCTCTGACCAGGTGCCAATGCCTACTCATGCAGTCTCTCACTCTAGCATGGTAGGCATTGTACCAGGTTATCATCCTTAATTCCTGTGGTGTAGTTCTCTCTGTTTCCCTCTCTTTCTTAAACAGAATGTCCTTTCTCGGTATCCCATCTACTTTCTCTAATGTTTGTTTTAATACTTTCTGGCTGTAGCCTCTTTCTTTAAATCTTTTTGTCATTTCAGTTTGTGCTTGTTCTAAAGAGCTTGCCTCACTACAGTTTCTCTTCATGCGTAGCAATTCCGCGTAGGGGATACTCTGTTTAAGTTTTTGCGGATGAAAACTACTTGAATGGAGGATGGAATTTCCTGCGGTTGATTTTCTAAAAGTGCGTGTGTGTAGTATGCCTTCTTTGATAAAAACTTCTAGATCTAAAAAGTTTACTTGGGAATCGCTAATAGTACTGGTAAAGATTAGATTTAATTCATTGTTATTCAGAGCTCTTATAAAATCTCTCGCCTTTTCTGATAACCCCCTCCATGCAATAAATAAGTCATCACAAAAATGACACCAAACTTTGATGTTATCTTGTCATTCTGAATATATATATATATATATCTCAAAACAAAACCCTTTCGGCATAGAGTGATGCATAAATTATGCAAAAAAAGAAGTAGAGAACTCTGGCTAGCTCTCAAGTTTAGGTGGAAAGCAGCTCCAGAATAGAGCACTCTCAACACCAGCGACACTCTAAATTTGCTCACCTCCAATGTCTGCTTTTCTATCAAAGTCTTTAAGCATAGTATTAGCACAGTGCTATCCACACCGAGATAGAAAGGGACAAAGTCATTTGCCATTCCTACAGCAAAGTCTTTAAGCATAGGATTAGCACAGTGCTATCCATGCTGAGCTGTGAAATGGCCAAAGCCTGTTACCACTCCTGGCACAGTTTTACAGCTTTGAATTGGTAAAATATGTGTCAGAGGTTGCTTTTATTCATTTCAGGTTGGCTTGGAAGGTAGTTTACCAATCCAAAGCTGTAATACTGTAAAATATTATACACCTTTATCTTGCATGGAAAAATCGGCGTCTCCGGCACAAGTTCATTTGGAGTTTGGGATCATAAAGCAAGAAATCACACATCAAGGAGCAGTTTCAAAATGCTGTTTTATACCCAGATCTGTACAAGATCATAACCTAAATAAATTCTTATGGGTAGAATTAGCCAGCAGCAGCACAACCCTTTCTGCATGCCGTTACATGGAAGAAGCTATGATTAATCTCCGAGCAGAAAACGTATGGAAAGCACCAGTCACTTAAATAACCTTAAAAAAACTTTTTAACTAAAACATGAGAAAATGACCACGTTGCCAGTATCTACAGACATTGAAAAAAAGTTCTCATGCTTGGATGGTAATTAATAGCTAGATCACCCTGCATGCCTAAGCTTATTTCTCATCTGAATGCTTAAGTGTTGTAAAGCACACATTTTATTATTCTATTTTGGCTGTCTTCCCTCTCTTGATCCTTAACCCCAGACCTCCGCTGCTCTCCGACTAGCCCGGTCCCCCCTCTAGTTACCACCACCTCAGAGATGAATACCTCTCTGTTCTCACAGGATGTACAAACTGAGGTGGGAGCTATATAGGTGTATCCGCAGAAGGGGGGTGATATCACAGGCCCCTTTAAGATTGACAAACTTAAAAAAACGTCTTGAGCGGGGGCCAAACGAAAGAAGTACAGTGATGGAACCCCCATAAACACCCTTTGCCCCAATGACTCAGTTTCAGGCTATATTGACAGTAAACAAGCTAATATGGAACATCCAGTATGGGTAGCGAACTTGTTAGTGGGCCTTCAGGATCAGATCAGTTCTATTGTGAAGGAAGAACTTACCCCCCTGGCAGCACGCATAGATAAGATGGTGGAACTTTGCAAAATAAGGCCTGAAAGGTGTAACGAAACGTCCCTCATGACCAAAGCTGGGGGAATTGATGCTAGCTGCCAGACAGTGCCCGTACCAAGGCCTGACACACCACGCACCCAAATGAATACCCCCAACATCAACACCTGTAGTTAAAATCGCTTGGATAAGTCTGGTGGTCTGGCCGGCGTCAACATGGCTATAACAAGGCAATGTATTCAAACTCAAGGCCCAAAGATCAGCAGGGAGGGGTAAAGGAATGAACCTAGCAGAGAGGCCAGGGCCGATAGGGTTGATCTTCCCAGCATTAACTTGCCCCCTGCATCATCTCCGTATGTAATTGTATTAGCAGGTGTACCCCAGATTAAAACAAGCCAGAGGGAAACCCAGCATGACCTAACGAACAAATCTCTGTTTTGGCTGGTTAGATACAGGCATTTCGCCTATGATAAAGCAGGGGGAATTCTCTTGACCCGCAGGGTTAGCTGAGTAGGCAATAGACAAAAAAACTTGTAAACGGACTGTGTTGTGATCAACTTTAGAAACCCAATGATTGTCCACAGCCTCTTGCTTATCAACTACTTTAATCATGATCTGGGCACTGGGATATGGTCCCTTCCGCTTGGTTATTTTTATAAACCATCCCAAGCAACATCAATCAGGACATGCAGCAGCCCTGTGCAGGGCATGTGGAACAAAAATTATCAGCACGTGGGACACCTGAACCAGCCACTTAGACCTCAGTTGTTCAATCTACCTTTATCCAACAGGTTTGGGGTCCTGGAGGAGGTAGACTGACTAACTGCACAGCATGACTTAGATCAGGTAACCCTCATCCCCTACACAACATTGGTAGAAAGTGACGGGCTCCTCATGGGGCAGTTCCTCCTGCACAGATCTCTGGTTGCCGCACTCTTGTTGAGGTGGGGAGACCTGGCCGCAGAACCACAAATGCACCTAACTGTGCAATATTTACATTTTATGTTATTGGACGGGGCAAACACCTGACGAGGTGGTTTGCGGCTTCACTGCGCCAACATGCAGTGTTCAGTTTAGACCCCCTCAGACGAAAGTGGGAGCAGGACCTGGGCCGACAATTTTCAGATAAAGAATGGGAAAAAGTGATGGCCAGCCCAGTCCAGGTCCCCAGAAATGCTCGATTTAGACAGATACAATACTATATCACACAACAAGCGTACCACACACCAGCTAATATCAATAGATATTTTCACTGCACCGACGCAACCTGCCCCAGATGCGCCGCCACAGTCTTGGTGCACATGCTCTGGGGCTGCTCCAGCCTAAGCGCGTACTGGAGAGGGGTGGCGGACATGCTTCGAACCTGCACCGGCAGAGAGATATCCTTTGATTGGCCTACGTACTTGCTGCATACGTTTCGT
Source organism: Calotriton arnoldi (assembly GCA_963921515.1). Classification (NCBI taxonomy): domain Eukaryota; kingdom Metazoa; phylum Chordata; class Amphibia; order Caudata; family Salamandridae; genus Calotriton; species Calotriton arnoldi. The sequence continues at coordinate 581,879 of CAWUFW010007303.1, read as the reverse complement.
AGAAGACGTAACACTAAAGTCACTTCTAGATTCCTCGACCTGGGTATAGCGGCGGCAAAGCGGCTGATCACAAAGAGGTGGAAAGCACCAGACCCTCCGCACACACAAGCTTGGAGGCACTCTGTACTCGCGTGGGCTAGAGCCGAAAGTGTAGCGATACGTCGGGAGGAAGTCATAGGCCTCAGGAAAATACCTATCTCCATTTACTGGGACGCCATCCTGGCAGCGTTACAGCTAGATGAAGATCAGCTAAGTCAGCCCACGCAACCACCTGACCTGTTGGGGTAGACCTGCACAGGCGCCCATCACCTTTAGACTTTTCATAGGCACTAGGCCGGTTCTCCCTAAATGAACACTGATATTCCAACACGCGCACCCACCGAACGGGCGGGGGCACATCAGGTGGCACTCGCACATGCCAACAGCTGCATAAACACGATGACACTCCAACTCAGCTCCAAGTTCCGCTCCCCACCCCCCAGTTATTGTTGAATGACTGGTATACCATGCTTGCTGCAGCAAAACTAGCTTCAACAGGTTACTCATTACACGATTTACAAGCAGAGGAGCTGGTTGACTGTACATGCGCAGCAGGGCCAAGCAAAGACAACAGACGATCCCTACCCAGTCACCATGCCTACCGATCCAATGCATGCACAGATATATCCTTTGGTAACGCAAGAACTGTAGATGATGTTATCACTGCATGTTGCAGCAGAATGTACTGACTACTGGTGATAAGCATGTATAATCAATAAAATCAATAAAAACATAAAAAATAAAAAAAATGACTTAGATCAGGTAAACCAACCCAGAAGGGGGTTCCTTGGAGAGGGTCAATCCAAACACACGGCCGTGCAACCCAAAGCATATTTATGGGATGGGGGAAGATAGAGCAAAAACGCAAAAAGAAATTAACAGATATAGAAAGGGAAAAGGGAGCAGAACGGGAAGGGCTAACGGGTAAGATTCAGCCTTGTAATGACAGCCAAATTGGCCCAACCATAAAAAAACCCTCATGACCCATGACCAGGGTATCAGCCTAGAATCACTAGTAGGCCCAAGTCCCTAAGTTAAAATCCCACATCATAGTGGTGCCCAACTAAGATCTGGGGGGAAGAGATTGTGCGACTTTCACAGGGAGAAATTGCTCCCCAATACTGACCTCCTCCTAGAAAAACGTGAAGCACCGACCACATTGAAGGGGCTATCCTGGAAGGTTGATGGCCTAAAAAACAAACTGGACTCCCCTGATTGGGGGTCCTTTGTAGACCAACACAATATATGTTTGTTCCAGGAAACATGGGCTAGGGAAGATGTATTGCTGATGGGGTTTGCGACCTTTATAACAGTAGCCACTACCAGACTAAAATGTATGACGTCCAGTGGTCTTTGCATATGGGTGGGTACACATCTGGGCTGCACGGCAAAGCAGTTGGAGTCTTCCTCCAATGATATCCAGTGCATCCTCCTTCCTTTCACACCTAAGTTGAAAATAGTATTGGTAAATGTTTATTCTAGACCTGTAAGTACCAGACAAGAATCTCCGGCCATAGACCAACTGGCTTCTCTTATGTCTGCTATTATGAACAGCGCCTTAATGGTTATAGGAGGAGAAGATAATTGTCAATACGAGCCCCTGGATGAACCCAGTGGTGTAACACTTTGTGAAGAAGATATGCTATGGAATATTCCCAAGCCAAACATTCCATCTATTAGGGCCTGGACCCCACTGGCCCTTCAGATCAAATCCCTCACTTTAAACCATTCAGTAAGGGCTTGTAATGGGTACACTAATTCTGACTCTCCGGGAAAGCATACATTTAATAGAGTTGGCCACTCCTCCACTATAGACTACATCCTGGTAGAAACGAGATAGGGACATTGATTTTGCCATCCTACCCTGGCATGACAGTGATCATAACGCATTGATTGTGGAGTTGGAGTTGCTGGCTCCTTGAAATGATTCTGTTATAACAACACCCCCAGAAGACAGATTTATACTTACCAACAATAGGAGAAGAGTATGTTGGTTGGCAATACAAAAATCTCCTGGCAGGATGGCCTCCCTATATGAGACTATTATCTTGTCTCTACATGATGTGAATAAGTATATAACAGCAGAAGGTACTATCACTTCTTTATCTGGGGTTGCAGAGACACATGAAGCACTGATCTCCAAATTGGCTGATATATTTTTTCCAACAGGACCTCCTAGAGGCAAAAGCAAGGCCTCTCACTCCTGGTTTGATGACAATTGTCGGAAGGCCAAATTGGCACTACTAGATGCCATTAAATCTAGAGACAGGCCACAAATCAAATCAAAGAGGGCATTATATAGGGAATCCATTGCCCTAGCAAAATAAACCTGGGAGCTGGACAAACAGGACTCTCTGAGAAGGGCCCTATCAATCAACAACATGAAGGCCTTTTGGAACATAGTTAACACAGGATGTAGCAAAGGGAAACAAGCTCTTGAGCCTAATATAGCAGCAGACATCCTGAAGGGCCATTACTAGGCCTTACACACCGCTCCAGAGGCTGAGGGAACCCCCATAGCTTTAACAAAAAGCCCAAAGCAGAATATATCCAGAGAGACCAATGAGATATCCCTGACTGAAATAGTAAGTGCTACAAGTAAATTGCCCCTCTAAAAGCACCAGGGTTAGATAAAATACCGGGGACCTCTTTCATTCAGGACCATCAATCTGGGGGCCTTATTTGTGGGCTTTATTTAATGCAGTATTGTAGGGAATGGCAATCCCAGCAACATGAGCTGGAGCTGAAATTCTCCCAGTCTATGAGAAGGGTTCTCCACTTTGACATGTCAACTACAGACCCATTAGTCATCAGTGATGTCATTTGAGATGTCATCAGTGATATCATCAGTGATGTCACTGACAATGTCAAGAGTGTTGTAATATGTGACGTCATCAGCAGTGCATTGCGGGGGCGTGAGTTATAGTTACCTCAACTAACTATTACGGCTGAATTTCTCTGGTTCTGTATGACTGAAATGTCCAACTAACTATAACGTCCCTGAAACCTGTCGTTTTTTTCAGTGAATTTCTAAGGTTTTTTAAATGCTAATTTCTGACTATAACGTCCCTGAAACCTATAGTTTTTTAAGTGAATTTCTGAGGGTTTTTAAATGCTAATTTCTGACTATAACGTCCCTGAAACCTATGGTTTTTCGGTGAACTTCAAAGGTTTTTAAATGCTAATTTCTAACTATGCCTACAGAGGTAGAACATGTGCAGAAAGAGGAAGGAAGGTGCAGAAAGAAGCAAGAGAAATGCAGAAAGAGGCAACAGAAGTCCAGAAAGACGAAGAAAGGCGCAGAAAGAAGCAAGAGAAAGGCAGAAAGAGGCAACAGAAGTCCAGAAAGACGAAGAAAAGTGCAGAAAGAAGCAAAAGAGGTGCAGAAAGAGGCAAGAGAACTGCAGGAAAAAGGCAAGAGAGGTGCAGGAAGAGGCAGGAGACGTGCACAAAGAGGCAAAAGGGGTACAGAAAGAGGCAAGAGGGGTGCAGAAAGAAGCAACACAAGTGAAGAAAGAAGCAACACAGGTGCTTAAAGAGGCAAGAGGGGTGCAGAAAGAGGCAAGAGAAGAGCAGAAAGAGGCAACAGAGATGCAGAAAGACGCAAGAGAAGTGCAGAAAGAAGCAAGAGAGGTGCAGAAAGAGGGAAGACGAGTGCGGAAAGAGACAACAGGGGTGCAGAAAGAAGCGAGAGGTGCAGAAAGAGGCAATAGAAGTGCAGAAACAAGCAAAAGGGGTGCAGAAAGAGGGAACAGGTGTGCAGACAGAGGCAAGAGAGGTGCAGAAAGAGGGAAGAGGGGTACAGAAAGAGGCAAGAGGGATACATAAATTTGCAAAAGATGTGCAGAAAGAAGCAAGAGCAGTACAGACAGAACCAACAGAGGTGCAGAAAGAGGCAAGAGGGGTGCAGAAAGAGGTAGGAGTGGTACACAAAGAGGCAAGAGGGGTACAGAAAGAGGCAAGAGGGGTGCAGAAAGAAGGAAGAGAAGTGCAGAAAGAAGAAACAGAGGTGCTGGAAGAGACAAGAAGGGTGCAGAAAGAGGCAAGAGATGTGCAAAAAGAGGCAAGAGAGATGCAGAAAGAAGCAAGTGAGGTGCAGAAAGAGGCAAGAGAAGTGCAGAAAGAAGAGAGTGAGGTTCATAAAGAGGCAAGAGAAGAGCAGAAAGTGGCAAGTGAGGTGCAGAAAGAGGCAATGGAGGTATAGAAAGAGGCAAGATAAGTGTAGAAAGAGGCAAGAGGAGTGCAGAAAGAGGCACTTAAGTTGCAGAAAGAGGCAGGAGAGGTACAGAAAGAGGCTCGAGAAGTGCAGAAAGAGGCAAGAGAAGTGTAGAAAGAGGCAAGAGAGGTGCAGAAGGAAGAGAGTGAGGTGCAGAAAGAGGCAAGTGAGGTGCAGAAAGAGGCAAGAGAGGTACAGAAAGAGGCAAGGGAACTGCAGAAACAGGCAAGAGAAATGCACAAAGAGGCAAGAGAGGAGCAGAGAGAGGCAAGAGAGGTGTAGATAGAAGCAAGAGAAGTGCAGAAAGAGGTAAGTGAGGTGCATAAAGAGGCAAGTGAGATGCAGAAAGGGGCAAGAGAGGTGCAGAAAGAGGCAAGAGAGGTGCAGAAAGAGGCAAGAGATCTGCAGAAAAAAGCAACAGAGGTGCTGACAGGAGGCAAGTGAGGTGCAGAAAGGGGCAAGAGTAGTGCAGAAAGAGGCAAGTGAAGTGCAGAAAGAGGCAAGTGAAGTGCAGAAAGAAGACAGTGAGGTGCAGAAAGAGGAAGAAAGGTGCAGAAAGAAGCAAGAGAAATGCAGAAAGAGGCAAGAGAGTCACAGAATGAAGAGAGGTTTGTGCACCATTAGTACCAGTTTAACACCCACATTATGCATTAAGCAACACGTGACCATTCCAGCTTTGCAAAGGGCCTCCCTCCACGCTGTGACACGTGATGCTGCATTTTTGGGAACATTTGAGCCGTTTGAGCTAGAAACAAGGCTTTTTTTGTTCAAATCTGCAGATTAGGCAGCAGATGATGGAATATTTGGCAAATGCGGAAAATGTTTAATTATGTGAAAATTGGTGCAGTTGAACAGTCACATAATTCCAGTGGCCCTGCTCATACCTCCGACTAGGTCCAGAAGTGCTCCTCAGTGGTTCCTTCTTTTTTTGTGTCTCTTTGAGTTTATAGTTTAGCTTCTATGGAAACCAGGAAGACTAAACCTGAAGTTACCACTCCACAACACAGACTACAATACCACATAATTACTCTCCAAAACACATAATCCCACTCCACATGATTCCTATACACTAAATACCACATAATTTCTATTCACATAATTCCACTGCACAACATACCACATAATTCCACTACACACAATGTACATCCACTCTACACCAAAAAACATTAGTAAAAAACTTTTACATTTACAATGCCAATAGCTCTATCTCTCGCAAATGCGAAACCTATTACATTGCCAATGCTTTTTTAACTAGTAGTCGCATTTGCAGAGTGGTGGAGAAAGGGTGCTCGGCCTCCACCAGCGCTCAGGAATTCCGCTGTGTAGGACTTACAGGAGGTACCAGGAGGGCTTCTTGGCCCTCAAAGTCCCTCAGGAGTAAAGTGGACTTCATCCCCCATCCCGTAGTCTGCCAGGAGGTGCGTTTTCAGAGTGGTGGAGAAAGGGGGCGTGGCCTCTGAAGACGTCTTAGCAATCCCACTGTGTGGGGCTTACTGGAGGTAACAAGAGTGGTAGTTGGCCCCCAAGGACATCCTTGGGGGCCAACTACCCCTCCTATTACCTCCAATAAGTCCCACACAGCAGGATTGCTAAGCTCTCATAGTAGGCCACGCCCCCTTTGCCCAACACTCTGCAAACGTGCTCTCTGGTGTGCTCTTGGATGGGCATTAAAGTCACCTTCGCTGCTGTTGTCCTTTGGGGCCAACTAGCCTACCTCTTACCTCCAGTAAGCCCCACACAGTGGGATTGCTGAGAGGTGGACACAGGCCATGCCCCCTTTCTCCACCACTCTGCAAACGCGCCTCCTGGCATGCTCTTTGTTGGGGGAGGAAGTCCCCTTGCCTCCTGAGGGTCCCTGGGGGCCAACTAGCCCACCAGGTACCTCCAGTAAGCCCCACACAGCTGCATTGCTGAGAGTGGTCCGAGGCAACGCCCCCTTTTTACACCACTCTGCAAACGGGCCGGCAATGTCCCGGGGGTGGGCACGAGGCCCCCCTCATTAAAGAAGGAAGCCTCAGGGAGATGGTGGTCTCTGGGGCTTGGGGGGCCCGCAAGGCCCCCCCAGCTCAAATATATTAAAGCCTCGAGGAGGTGGCGGTCCCCGGGGCAGCGTGGGGGGGGTTAGAGCGCCCCCACGCATTTTTTTATTCAAGCCCTCCCTGTGGGACCACCTGAGCAGCCCTAGGGGGTCAGGGTGTTTCTACCCTGCCCCCTTTTCTTGTTTTTTTATGTTTTTTCTCCTTTTTTCTTGTGACCCGGTACCGAGTCACAAGATGGCTGCCAACACATTCTGGTTTGGATTGTTGCCAGCCAATCAGAATGAAACTCATGCTCGGGAGGATTCGCGGCTCCTCCTCGGTGCTCAGATATCGATATTGTTATTTTTTTGATTTCTCAGGAACTACTGAACGGCTTTACACCATTTAAAAAAAGGGCGCTTTCTGAACCAAGAGCTACCTTTTTGCCAAATTTGTTGTAATTCTGTTCAGCAGTTCGGGCTGTAGCCTGTTCCAAAAATTCCTACGGAAATTAGCATGGGGAAAACGCGTTTTGGGACCCCCTTTTTTCTCAGCCCCCGCTCAACAAATCACCCCTAATCTTTCAAGACAAGAGCTGACCTGAGTTAACCATTAGTTTTGAGTATTTCGTGTAGATTCTTTAAACGGCGCCAAAGATATTGGCAAAAGAAAAAACGCTTTTTGAATAGAAACGAGGTCCTAACTATAACTACCTACTGGCGACCGCCACTAGGTAATATATATATATATATATATATATATATATATATATATATATATATATATGCCTCGGATAGACAATCTCCCATCATTTATTTTCAAATTATTGAGGCATTTTACCAGTATATATGATATGACAGAATAATGACAACAAAACATGCATCAGGATCGACATAAAGCAACATCAATATATCAATCTAGTGGTAAGCTTGCTGTGGAGCTCGGTGACGGCTAAACCATATGAGGACCACTGCTAAAATAATAATAGCGTGAGTAAGCTGTGCGGTCTGGGCCTAATGTTTGAAAAGTGTGTTGTTACATAATGTCATGTGCACCTATGCGTACCACTGAAACAGTAAACTTGGGTAGGGGTGAAGGAACATAGCAGTGCGAGATGCAGGGGAACAGCATGTCGGGAGAGGAATTATGACTGATAGGGGGATACCCAGGAATGTACCATGGCATGGACTGTGACATATGATAAATCTGAACAAAAGGTGACATCAGGGGTCATTCACAGGGGATGCCAAGAGGGGCTTATTTGGTGTGTTTGGGTAGCTATGAATGTGCATAATGAATCAATCATGGGGTGGACTGGAGGGAGAGGGTAGGGGGAGAGGGAGAGTCTGTATCCTGGCTACTCATGGGTGTGGGGGAATTGTCAGCCTCTCATTACAGAATTCCAGAACTTGGTATCCCATGCATCTGCTATGGGCCATTTATGGAGGCGGTGGCCTTCTTCGTAATGCAAGTTTGTGCTTTCACTGGAAAAGGGCACGCCACCATTTAATCAGGAGTGGTGGGCGGGAGGCCCTCCAGTGTAGGGTAATAACTCTCTTGGCAAGCATCAATGCCTGATTAACAAAGGGTACCTGAACTATGTTTTGACTCCCTCCTATAGACCCCCAGAGCAGTCACCTCCCATGTATTGAGGTGTGAGAGTTCAGTAACAGATGTCAGGGCAGTATGAACTGCCTGCCAATAGGTGGCGAGCACAGGGCACTCCTATAATATATGCCAGAGGTCAGCGGTATCAGAGTGGCATCTGGGGCATGTAACGCTAGCAGTGGGGAATTTGAGGTTGAATTATGCTCAGTGTAAGTCTGTGTCCTGAATGCACTTAAATCGCATGTTGTAGGAAATGATGAACGGTGAAACAAGCGCCTGTTCCCACTTTGAGTTGTGTAGTGGTCACCCAATATCATCTTCTGACTTGTACTGGAGTGGCGCCAGGGAGACACAGGTGTGTTCCCTGATAGCCTTGAGTAACCAAGGGCTCAAATGGCACCAGGAATCCAGAGTGCACAGTGCTTGGATGACTGCATGTGTGCTCCTCATCCACACTATGCCATATTGCCAAGAGCTGTCCATGTAGGAGAAACTGGCCTGGGGGATACCATTGTGTTAACGCAGTTGTTCGAATGTTAACAGGTTATGGTCTTGGAACAGGTCTCCCAGGGTGTAAATAGACCTATCATGCCAAGGGGTAAGGTCATCTGGTGTGAAAGCTCCTGGTAGCGAGGGAGTCCTTGGAGGGGGCACAGGGCAGGTTATGGTCCCTCAGCTGGAACATCTGTGTCAGGCATTTGCAGGCTACCTGTGCCAGCAGTGACCAGGATCTATGAATTTTAATGGAGGGGTGTAGGAGTTGGTGGAGAACAGCACTCGGCAAGTGCCTGTCTTTCATCGAAGTTTTATACTGGTTGCCTCCTGCTAACCAGTGGGACACCCACTGGAGCTGTGCTGCCAGATAGTAGGATTCAAATGAAGGGGCACCAGGCCTGCCCTGTCCCAGCAGCAGATGGAGTTTGGTGAGCGCTACCCGGCGGTGTTTATCATCCCCTAGCAGTTCCCCCAGCATAATACCTAGTTCAGGGAAGAATGCTGTTGATGGATATACCAGGACATTTACAAAGCAATATTACAAGTGGGGAGGACTATCAGCTTGGAAATGGTGATTTTTCCCATATTTGCCAATGGGAGGCACTTTTGGACTTGGGTCTGGGACTTGAGGGAAGTTACTGGCACATGCATCAAGGTAGGCTTTTGCGATTCCTTAATTTCGATTATTAAGGAATCGCAATTAAGGAATCGCAAAAGCCTATGCATGTAGGAATCACTATAAAAATAGCGATTCCTAAACATTCCTTAATTGCGACTCGCAAATTGTGAGTCGCAATTAAGGAATGCCGTCCGATTCATTCCTAGGGGCCTACAGGCCCCTAGGAATGAATTGGAGATTGCATGCGCAATTTGCGAGTACCAGTAGGTACTCGCAAATTGCTCATGCAATTTCAAGGATGCAAGGGTGTCAAAATGACACCCTGTTGCACCCCTGAAATTGTGATGTGCACCCATGTTGCGCATACACATGCCCCAAGGGCATGTGTGTGTGTAACCTAAAACTTAAAAAATGCATTTTAGTGCATTTTTCAAAGTTTTTGCAAATTACAGACAAGTTTGATTTGTCTGTAATTTGCGGCCCCAAATAGCTGAAATCGCTATTTGAAAGTGCTTCTAGCATTGCATTTAAGGAATCGCAAATTGCGATTCCTTAAATGCAATCATAATTTAGGAATTCGCAAATAATTGCAAATTCTTAAATTGCGCATAGGAAACACTTTCATGCATCTCCAAAGGCCAATTTGCGATCGCAAACAGCCGATTTTGCGAATCGCACCGTTTGCGATCGCAAAAACCTTTGATGCATGTGCCCCTTAGTGCTTGTTTCAGGTTCCCCTCAAAAAGGTCAGTCTGGGAATGGTAAAGTTGAATCCCTAAGTGTCGGGTGGTCTCATCGGCACAGTTGAGGGTGTCACCACCCATTCATAGGCCTACGAAGGGTTATCTCGGTGAAGGGGGAAGACATGGGACTTTGCCCAATTGACCCAGAGGCCGGACACCTTCTCAAATTGCAGGAGCGTGGTGTGCACAAGGTCTGTGTCAAAGGGGCGTCGCGGATATATATCAAGACATTGTTGGCGTATAATGACACTGCCTGGGTCCTCCCCCCACTGGGATGCCCCAGCCCTAAGATGGACAGCGAGGGGCTCCATGGCGATAGCGAATAAAACAGGGGAGAGGGGACAGCCCTGACTTGTACCACTGCCAATTTGAAAGGAAGCGGAGATTAAGCAACCAACATGCACCCTATAACCCAGGTCAGAGTATGACCTGACTGGCACCACTGCCAATTTGAAAGGAAGCGGAGATTAAGCAACCAACATGCACCCTATAACCCAGGTCAGAGTATGCAAGTAGCTGGTTTTCTATGCCTACCTTTGCATAGACCTTAAAGAGATAATCGTAGAACAGCATGTTGAATACCTTCTCCAGGTCATGAATCAGGGCCGTAGTGTGTGGGTATAGGAGTGATGCCTGATCCATCACATGGAAGAGGCGCCGGAGGATGTTATAGGTGTCATGTCCGTGAACAAACTCATTTTGGTCTGGGTGCCCAAGATGGGGTAACTCCTGAAGGTAATGGTCCGTGAGTATTTTCCCTAGGATCTTATAATTGGCCACTAAGATTACTATGGGGCGGTAGGACAATAAGTGCATAGGGTCTCTCCCAGGTTTTAATAAAGACGTGATGATGGATTCCCGGAGGGTGGGAGGCAAACTTCCCATTTCGAGTGCCTCGTTATACATTGCCATGAGTTTTGAAGTCAAATGGGTCAAAAATCAATCATAGTATTTGACAGGAAGACCGCCCTTACCCAATGTTTTGTTCCGGAGAAGATCGTGGATGGCTGCCTTTACCTCAGTCTCAGAGACGGGGCATCTAGTTCTCCACGCTAAAGCTCCAAAATGCGTGGAAGACGATCACCTGTCACAAATGAGCTGTCCTCTGCCAAACCGTCTGTTGGACTCATGCGGTATAAGTCTGAGTAATAGGCATGGAAAGATTGAAGGATCTGATGCATTCTGAAGGGTGGGCCTTGGGCTGGGGTAATGTCTGTGATCGAAGGCATTGTGACCTCCTGGTGCACAAGCCACGCCAGGATGCGGCCTGGTCTATCACCTGTGGAGTGAACCCAAGCGGTGTATCCTGCAAAGTTGTAGCAGCGAAGATGCTCTAAAAGAGTAGCGTTTTTAGACATGATGTCAGTGATGGTTGCCTGAGCTTTGCGTCGTATGGAGCACAACTCATTTGCTCCATCATGTAGAAATAAAAACCTTCTTAGGGGTTCACTGATACACCTGGTCCTTAAAACCAACAAAGAAGAGATTGGCACGGAAGCTGTAATATCAAAAACATATTTTAATAACCTCAGATGAGGGAGATTGCGTCTTACGGTACCCGCAGGCCACTGTAGGAGGCATTCTAATGAGTGCAGAGAACAGGGTCCTTATATATGCATTTGTTACATAGTCAGCATAAAATCAAGGGGAGGTCCTAGCACATACAAGCATGCTTATTGACTAATATGGGTATACAAAATTTGCTTGCTCCACAAAGTGGGAGGGAGACTAAACTGCTTACATCAGTAAGAATAGCCTGACAGTTCTATACTAGGAGCAGGTGCATTCTACCAGCTAGGCCTTTCTGAGCATGTGCAAGACTCTGGAAGAGGGAGAAAGCACATGGCGAGCACATGGCTAACTAAAATGGCTGCCAAGTACAAAATGGCTTTCAGCTCATGCTAACAGCGATTCCTGCAATCTTTAACAGATGATCCTTTTAGCATGAGCTAAAGACATTCCCATGATCTAATAGGGACATAGAAAATATTTTGCACATTTTCTTCTCATAAATTCATTAATATCCTAATCCATTGCTAGGTGGGCATTTACATTCTAAACATTTCATTAAGCGGGTATATATAAGGTATAAGCAGGAGTACAAAGGGAACAGAGCATTGGGTCATACAGGTAGCAGGAGAGAATAATGACTATTATCTCAAACAGAAATCTCAATATTTTTCCAACCCTAAGCAGAAAGCAAATACCAAAACCATCTAGTCTAATTCTAAGTTTCAGGGCTCTGATGTATTTCAGTGACTATCTATTTCAATTTCAGAATAGCCAACAGCACATACCTAATAAAAACATTTTCAATAGACTTTTCCAGTATTTCTTTTATGAGGGCTAAAGTATCAATTAATATACTCAAGGAAAGAGTAAAGTAACATTTGTTAACTGCTCAGGAAAATGTTTTTCGTGTAGAATAAGCATGATAAGTAATACAAATATCAGGGAAGTCAGACAGATTATTACAAAAACAATCCTGGCTCCGGGGGGACCAGGAGGACCACACAGGGCCATAGGAATTAGGACAAGGAGCCGCAAAGGGCTGCTCCTCCTCAAAAATGGGACGACCAAAAGGGTACATTACTAACAAAAAAAAGAGTCCTTGGGAAATTGTAGTACAACCAGCCAGAGGGGAGTCTTCTCCCTGTGTCCGTTTGAGCCTCTCAGGCAGGCTCTTGTTGTTCCCACGGTGGAGCTGCACAACTCGCAACTCAAGAATCACGGCCCAGTTTGAGAAGAAAAGTCTTTCTTTCAGAATAGGGCAATCACCCCCCAGGGCAAATACCCTCAACGATCCTGTCCAGTGTCTCAGGCAGTGCACCAGTTTTCTTCACTTTAATCTAACAGGCACCAAGGGCACAGCACCTATACCCTAAACTCAAGTCCTTCCCTAACTCCTGTATTGCACCACTGGCGCACTGCTCTTTTGTTGGGGCCACAAATTGTAGCCAATATGCTCAGGCATCCCTTGATCAACAAACAAAGGCGCACACTTGCATTCACTTGGGACCAGGACTCAAAAGGCCTGATGCTGGGATATGTGAAGCAACCCTTGTTTCAAAGGGGTCACCTCAAGTAAAAGCCTCCTTGCCGTCCTTGTCGGTCTGTGACTCTCTCAGCTGGGCATCAAAAACTGGATCCACACAAAGATTTCTCCATCCTGATTTGTGACCCCGTCTTTCGCCCAAGACAGTGGCAGGGGTACACACTTCACATCCCAGTGCTTCCGCCTTCACTGAGGTCCTAGTTGCCAGCAACGCCTGTGCTGGTTCCTTTTGTCTTGACTCCAAGCTGGACTGGCGCTGACTCCCAGGCTGGATCTGATGTCCGGGCCCCTCTGGCAATGGTTGTAAGGCAGCAAATATCTATTGGTGGACAGAACAAGAGGTCTTTAGACAAGGCACAGAAATAATCTATCAACAGAGAGGATAGTCTCAGAATACTTCCTTAGTCTTGGGGCGCCCCATACATTAGCAAGGCACCCAAGAACCACTTCATCTATCTGAGAGTAGAAAACCCTGGACCTATTGGCAAGTATAAAAGGAACTTTTGGTGAACTGACAAGAGTAATACGTCACCCAATCCCAAGCAGCCAAGGAAGTCTGTGTTCATTTACTAAATTCTGAGGAAAAGAGAAAAACAATACAGACATACTCCAAATACTTACATTGGTGTATTCCTATATTACTAATCTGAAGAACCCTCAAGAAAAAGGAAATGTTCTACACTTTTACTCATAGATTTTACATTACTTGTACAGGACTGCAGACACTTGTAAAATAATTTCTCTTACATGTTATGCTTAGGACCATGCTCTCATGTTATAGGCGCAGCAGGAAAATCTAAAACTGCTAATTTAACAGGGATTCTTATTGCAAAAAGAACTAAACTTCAACATAGTGGGTACATTTTCTCCAGCAGAACATGTTATGACAAACAAACTCCTATAAAACAATATTTTCCTTCAAAATGTTTGCTAAGGATCACATGGGCGTCTTTCCTGCATTCTACTTTTCACGATCCGGACTATGCAACATCATTTTCAAAAGGAAAAAACTCTATCTCCAGCTCTAATAAGGGCTGTCACCTTATTTACAGAGACTAGCTAATAAAAGACTAGCAATGCCCTTGCAAAACTGTATAGAACATGAGAATAACATAAACAATAATGGTATTGCCACCTGAGATTTTTGAACAGAAACCCCCACTATACAGTTCCCCTTAAAGATCAAATAAGGGTACAGCAATCTAGATTACTCATCCTTTCATAAAAACATCAGACAGGATGGGCAGTAACATAGCATATATTTTCATCATTTTATTAATGCTAACAATTTTTAAAACAGTATTACAGAATAGCCAATAACTGTCTCATGGCCATTTCCTAGACAGCTTAGACAGACTCAAGAAAGAGTGAGAAAAAGAAGAGAGAGAACATAATTTTGCCTACCCTTAATTTGTAGAGGAGCTAGCCTCCTTCCCCCATTTTGACAGTAGGAAAACCTGAAACAGGTTTCACTTCTGTCAACACTTTCAACCCCTATTTGTAGCAACTGGGCACAAACAAACTTGTAGGAGATATCTTAGAAAGTGGCTATTCTCTGATTCAGCCTAACACAAGCACATTGAGTACTGTGGAAAGCGTTAGTAACCAATGTACCAATTCCTTCAGCAATTGTACTAGATTAACATGAGGGCGCATGAATGCAAACTAAAATCCATTTCCTCCTTATCTTAGCCCCTATACAGTAATCTTTAAACTAAAACCATTATTTTTATATACATGGCAGATCAATGCTCAACTCAGGGCTGCTTTTCCTTCGTTTCATATGACTGCGCAAAACGTGTGTTTGCCAAAAATAGGAAGCAAAGCTTCTCTTCCTCTCTCTGCGCTGTCATCTCGTCTTTCAAAAACTTTTCGGAGGTCGAAGTGTCCAAGCAAACCTTACCCTTCACCCTGCTAAGTTGCTAAATGCAGAACTCCGACCTTTGACCCTTTCAGCAGCTGTCCATTTTTTTTTTTTTTGTGCAAGGCTTTCCATGCGGTCTTTGCAATTCAAAGCAACTCTGGAGAATCACAGCTGAAAAGCAGTCCTGTCCGGTCTGTTTGCCAGTAATTTAAAGGTAGGATAATAATGTCTGCTGGTTTCTGTATACTTATTTTCATTTGTGTACAGTGTGTGGTGTGCAGTCTAGTAATACAGAGGTCAGCTGTTTGTTCTATACTTGCATGTATACTTTATTGAAGCCTGAGAGCAGGGTAAAAACTGCCCTGAGTGGTAGAACTGGTTTTAAATAGTGAATTTTGCTCAATTTCGACTTTGGTGGTAGGGGCACTTAAAAATGAATATCCTACAATATTTTGGCATATTAGGGATCCCCAGGGTGTCCTCTAGATAGCCCAGGAATGGGAAATCAGAAATGTATAAGGTATACCCTTATAAAAATGAGTTTTGTACGGCTGGGTAAAGTGACATTTCACATTTAAGTTTCCACTTATTGCGGTACAGCACTGCTTAAATTCAACTTTGATGCTAGGAATTCACAGTATGATGATTAGGCTTTATAAAGATGAAAAAACGAATTTAAAGCATTTATTTTTAATAATATATATTTTTTTCATATAATTTTTTTTTTTTTTATAAAACCAACCATTTTGATGATTCCACATTTGAAAAGCAAGCTTCATTCGTAGCCTATCATATTTAAACACATTCATTTATAACCCTAAGCACAGAAGCCTTACTTGAAACATAAAAGTCTGCACCACTTTTAAAGGACAGTTATTATTTAACATCAGAACCACAGATGTACTTATGTAAAAAGGCATTAAGAAAGGAAATCCCTACTTTCAATTTTGTTCTCTGTTATCCAAAATAATGAAACTGGTTTTTTGAAACTTTTAAAATAATGCAGGCCTTTATACCAGTTTTACACTGACTTAAAATTTTGCTGACTCAGCATTCCTGTCTGTGGCCGTGATCAGGAATAGCCATATGCTATTTATGCAGCTGTTGTTTGTCAGCAGGCGTCGAATTTTCACGCCTTTCTCAGGAAAAAAACCCTTTGTTATTTGTAATACCCTGACAGAGTTAAATCCCCATTTGCTGTGTCAAACAGCTTCTTTTCAGTTAGTCAGTTTAAACACAGCTGTTGGAAAGCTTTTTTCTCTGGTGCTGAAAGAAAGCATGTCACAGTCTATTTAAAAACTGAGGCATTTCAATGCAGTCAAATCTATCTTTCTATAATGTGTATTTAGTTCAGCAACGACCAAATTCACTCAGATGATGTGAATGCTTTTTAATGTCTAATACAATGTATCTAAGGAAAATGCTGTAACATTTTGTATTTTAGTCTATTTATTGCAAAACACACAATTTCGTTTTTCTTCCTCTGTATGAGGCGTATTTTAATCCTATTGAATACGAATTCTAATTTTATCTTTAGCATTGTGGCAATTTGCACACATGTATAGTGTCTTACTCTGTCAATTTAATAGTAACATGCAGCTGTTTAGCATATGTTATATAAATCATTTCTGGATTTTTATTTAATATGTAAGTAACTAAATGACATTTTGCATAACAGAATGATGACAGCAAAAAATATAAACAAACTCATTGAGCTCATTCCAGACATTTACAGAAGGGGGTCATACACTCAGAACACACAATACAGCGCGCTTAAAGCTAGCCATTCTTACACAAAGAGCGCAATCGCTATTTACTCACACAAGTATGACCAATGTCAAACCACAAACCACATAGACATTTAAACACACATTTAACCCACAAATCAACACTTAGGACAGAAAAAGACAGCTTACAAACTGTACGCAAAACCAAACTATTTGTAAATACTAATTGTAAGTCATATTTACAAGAAGAGCTCTCAAAAGTAGTCCAAAAGACTTCCATGTTCAAGAAGCCAAAATACACCAAATTCGCCAGTTTTGGCTGGTAGAACACTCAAAAAGCGCTCTGCATATCACCACTTATGAATGTTACTAAGTGCGCAGATCCGGATCCGTTTTATGTACATATTTAGTTCCATGGGGTACTTAGTCACCAAGGAAGAAATATCTTTTTACTATACCTAAACCTATTTAGGTATCCCCTCTGAGGGGAGGCAGCTGAGTACTTCCTAAATCCATATTGGTACCTCCAAGACAGCAACACTTTCTACGAAGTGTGCTAGAAGCAGGCATGTCAAGAATATTATAGCATATATAATATTATACTCCAAGTGACACTTAACACAATGTGTGCCGTTCAAGTTTTCAAAGTTAGAGAAAAATCTCCTCATTACCTGCCTTCATTTGCTGCAGCAAACAAACAAACAAACCAAAATCTTGGCCAAGTCATTCCAAACAAAAGTGTTGCTACAGCAACCTTACCAAACCAAAGTCTCCAGCTTCCAACTGCCAAGTTCTGAGTGACCTAACGGTTGTTTTAAAATACTCACGCCAAAGAAGTTCTCAGTCGGGAGCGGCAAACACTTGGAGGATCAGATCAGAAAGACCAGAAATATACTGGGCTGGAAGACAAACAATCTCCGTGCGCAGGGTACCTCCTCAGTAGATTCCTGTCCTGTACTCCTCAGTAGATTCCTGTCTCCCTTCAAGACCACTCCCTTGGATAGCCGCTTCACCGATGAGGTCCACGTTCGGGCGCCATTTGTAGAAATAAAAACCTTCTTAGGGGTTCACTGATACACCTGGTCCTTAAAACCAACAAAGAAGAGATTGGCACGGAAGCTGTAATATCAAAAACATATTTTAATAACCTCAGATGAGGGAGATTGCGTCTTACGGTATCCGCAGGCCACTGTAGGAGGCATTCTAATGAGTGCAGAGAACAGGGTCCTTATATATGCATTTGTTAAATAGTCAGCATAAAATCAAGGGGAGGTCCTAGCACATACAAGCATGCTTATTGACTAATATGGGTATACAAGATTTGCTTGCTCCACAAAGTGGGAGGGAGACTAAACTGCTTACATCAGTAAGAATAGCCTGACAGTTCTATACTAGGAGCAGGTGCATTCTACCAGCTAGGCCTTTCTGAGCATGTGCAAGACTCTGGAAGAGGGAGAAAGCACATGGCGAGCACATGGCTAACTAAAATGGCTGCCAAGTACAAAATGGCTTTCAGCTCATGCTAACAGCGATTCCTGCAATCTTTAACAATCAGGGTTGACTCCGTCTGGGTCGTGTCTCTCTCGTGCTCCCAGCACACACCCATTACATTTTGGATGCACACCTGCCATGTTACCACTTTGAAGGCTTCTCACTAAATGGCATGTGTGGTGGCCATGGCATGCTTCTCTGGAACATAATGGCCAATATGTTCGAGTTGGGTGTCCCTGAAGCTATGGTGATCGAGTATTTCCAGAGGGAGCCACCAGGTGGGGACTGGGGTGAGTGGCACACTCCAGCCCGTATCCATAATGTGTTCAGCATGATCGGAAATGATACGCCCTAAATAATCTCAGTGTTGAAGCTGTGGGAGGAGAATGAAGGAGCAGAGGTATCAATCAATATGAACATACAAGTCATGAGGGGCTGAAAAATGGGAATTCTGCTTGTGAGTTGGATAATGAAACCTCCAGGCATCCGACAAGGACCAATGCATGGCTCAGTGTGGGAATTGTGCAGAGTGGTGGTGTGTGGGCACTTGTGGGAGGGGCCGGTGGGACCTGTCAAAGTGGACATCCAGTACACTGTTATAGTCCTTGCCCAGCATTCAGACATTGCGCCAGGACCCCGGATAAAGTGGCCCAGAAACCAGTCTGGTATGTGTTTGGGTATTTATGCTACCTAGGAGGACTAGGATTCTGTAAAGGTGGCCCTACGTCAACGCATACCTGCCCTCGCTGTCTACAACAATGGTAAACAGTTGAAACGGTGTGCCCAGGCAGACCCAGATTAAAGCTCCTTGGGCATATGTGTAATAGGTTGTGCCATAGATTGCTCCCCACCACCACCTCAGCAGGCACTGTAATTCTACACTGGTAATGCGTGTTTCTGGCAGGAAGCATATATGTGCCTGTTGACACTTTAGGTAAGAGTATATGGAATAGCGGCGATGCGCAGGGTGCATGCCCCTGATGCAGACTTAGTGGTGTAGACACGAGGATTGAGGGCCTCCTTGTGGAAGTCACCTCCCCCCCAATTGCTGCATGGGGATGTGGTATGTGATGCTGGTCACTCGCGCTGCACAGTGGAAAACTGTTGGAACAACATGGCAAAGCCAAATCCATACCTAGTGCCGGCAGGAACAGGCTGCTCTCCCAAACTGAAGTTCAACATAGCTGCCATGAATGGGGGTAGAGAGAGCATCCCTTGACAAGATGAACCAAAGTATCTGGAAAGAAAGAAGCTAGGGGGCAAAGGGTCAAGAGTGAGCGCCGAAGGGGCAGTCGGGGGTCCAGTCAGAGCAAGTATCTGGTACCAGACCACCTGGTCCCTATGTCTTAAAGGGGTTGGAGGAAGTGCAACATCTAGCAGGGCTAGGTACATGATAAAAAAGTGACTACTGGAATCTCGGGGAAGGGGTCTCCCAGCTGGAGAGGGTGAGTCACCACAGAACCCCCTGGAATAGAAGATGCGGGTCTGGATTCTGAACCCACTAAGGTAATAGGACCATCAAAGGATGTCATTGGATGTCTGTGGGATAACCTGTGGGCCTGTCACAGGCCTTGGGGAGATAGGCAGGTTGGCACCAAGGCAGTCATCGCTGGCAGTAGATGCAGACTCCAAGTCGTTGGCACCATCGGCTTATGGAATGACACTGGCCATGGCCATGGCCGACTGCTGGCCTTCATGGAGCTCCTGCTAAGGAGGCAATCTAGCTTTAGCTGGGTGGGTCTCTGGACCCGCAGCCATTACGCCTCTGCCAGGGCCGAGCCCTCGGCTGTGTCACTGTCCTGCCTACAGAGGAGGCGACTGGGGCATCCAGTCGCTCTATCCACTTCCAGGCAGCTGAGGGGTCAGTGAAAAAATGGGTGTGCTGGTCCTGTATTACTTAAAGTTTAGCTGGGCATAACAATGAGCATTGAAGATTCATATCTCGTAGCCAGCTTTTCACTTCAAGACAGAATGAGCGCTGTCGCTGTACCACCATCATAAAGTCTGGAAAGACAGACTCTCTGCTGTTTTCAATCTCCAGCGGGTCCGCCCATCGAGCCACTTGTAGAATAGAGTCCCTAACTTTGTAATGGAGGAGAAAGGCTATGACAGGACGAGGCATCAAGCCCGGTGCAGGACGGTGGGCAGGGATACGGAGGGCTCACTCAAAGGAGAAGTAAGGGGATAGGTTTGTGGTTGGGGTGAAGGACCGGATCCAGTACTCCAGATAGGGTGTCATGGAATCAGAGTCTTCTGGTCCCTCGAGGATCCCCACAATTTGAATGTTATTGTGTCACGCACCACCCTCAGCAGCTTCAGCATGTCCTCAATCCTCTAGAGGTTTTCTGTGAGATCTTGGGTGCATTTTCCCTGGGCCTCTAAATGAGGTACGATGTCAGACAGTGTGCGTAGCATGTCTGTTACCCTGGAGGCAAGCTTTTGTTGATCATACAGAAGTAGCCCAAGTTTGGTGCGCAGCTTGTAGGAAAGTAGGATCTGCTTCTTATGGTTACCCCCACTTTTTGCCTCATGTGATACTGTTTTTGACTAGTCTGACTGGGATCCTCCTAATCAGGACCCCAGTCTATCTGCTTTTTACCTAAACTGTTATGTTATGTACTTAGGTACTTTCCAGATTGGATACTGGGGTACCCTTGTCAGTCTTAGTATATGGTACCCATGTATCCAGGACATAGGTACCCCAGAGGCCTCCCCTGGGCTGAAGCATGTATTATGCCACCCATGAGAGGCCATGCAAAATGGAACTACAGGCCTGCCATTGCAGCCTGTGTAAGTTGGTGCATGCACCACTTACTTAAGACATAGGTTTACTATATCTAAGGGTCACTACACTTAAAACCTATAAGTCACCCCTATAGCATGCCTTAACAATCCTGAAGGCAGGGTGCTTGGTTCTAAGTGAGAGGGTGCCACTGCATGTGCAGGACTCCCCTGCAGCCTATGAGTCCATTATCCCGGGTTGTTAGTGCTGCAGCCATTTACGACATATAGAGTGGCATTATGCGACCGCATGATGACCAACTCTAAAATGGCTGAAAGTAACCCTATCGTGTTTGGTGACAAACATTGTGGATTCATACTGTGGGAGATATGATTCCACCCCTCAGAAACGAGCTTTGTGAGGTCCCTGGTGTTCCCGGTACCAGCCTTCTAGTCCCGGGCATCCCAAAAGGGTTGCTGCTGACCAGAGATTCATTTCTGCCCTCCTGCTGCTGAGCCAAGCTTGAGCAGGGGAAGGCAGGACAATAGGCATCCTGTCACAGGGAGGTGTGACCACCTCCCAGACAGGATTTAGTGTATTAGAGCTGGGTGAGTGTGCTTGCCAGCGACTGAAAGTCTGCATGAGGGGCACATTTGGTGTCCCTGTGCATAGTCCAGTTCAAACCAGTCCTTGGAGCCGTTGGCTCCTGCTCTGGTGCGAAACTGGACAAAGGACATGGGAGAAATCTCCCCACTGTCCAGACCCTCTCCTGGGAGGGTCCCCTGAATCTATCCAACCCTCTCCCATAGGTACAAAAGGGCTTACCTGGCTGTAGGACCCTAGATTCGACATGGACAAGATTCTGAACCAGAAACCACTGAACTTGGACCGTCTGGACACTCTGGACTTGGCTGGACTTCGTTTGGGCCTGACTTCGTCTCCCTCTCAGTCTGAAGCATCGTCTGTGCCCATGCACCATATTGGCTCCATGCAGGACTTGTGAAGCATCAAGGACAACTGAAGATATCTCCCTTGGAGTGAAGGAGTCACTCCCTTGCAACCGCAGGCACCATGCTATGACTGACCAGTCTGCTGCTCCTGAGCCCCTCTGGACTCCAAAGGCTTCAGCAACACCGGAGGTGAGTTTCTATATCCCTCAAGGTCCAAACTGCCCTCTCACCAAGTTTGAGGTCAGAATCCCTTGTGGGGGCTGCAATACTTGTACCCCTGTGTACTGCATTCATTTGCAAGTGTATATGCTCGTTGGTGTTTCCAGAGCAAGTACACTGGGCTTCAAGTAGCCCTAAACTCTGGCACCATTTCCTACAAAGAACTCCATCCTCCTCACACCGAGTGCTCCATGGACTATTGCGTTGTGAAACTGCTTGAGGTCCCCTCATGACTCCTGTGCCTCCAGACTGTGGGTCCACTTGAGAGTCAAGACTGCTTTTCTTGAGCTCCCCTGATTGCTCTAGGCTTGCCCTGACTCCCCTGGGTTTGGTGAGTATTCTGGACCTTGCTGGTCCGAACCGTGACCTTCCTTGACCTTCTCCGTGGGTTGCCGTTGCCAAGGCTTGTTGGTACTCCCGCCGTACACTGACCCCTAATCACTCGACATCCTTTGTGGGACAGCTTGTATCCGGCTCCTGGTTGTCCTCGACATCTCCTGGACCTTGTGGTTGCAGAGTCAAGAACCCCATCAACACACCTGAAAGACCTAACATCAGCGGGCATTCGTCTACCGAGCCCCTGGTCAGTCCTGAGTGACCCAGACTCTGTTCCCTCTGCTTTCAGGTACTCTTCATCAAGAATCCACCTTTGGATTCCAACGGACACTTTTCTTCCTTCCAGCAGCGGCTCTTCTTCGAAGTCCTCCATTGGGTTAGATGGCGGTTTCCGATGCCACTTCAGACCTATGCACCCGACTTCCCTGGGATAGGTAACTCTGGTACTACGGTATCCACAGGTGGGGTGGCAATACAACCTCCTAAGTTCCATGGGGTTTCTTCGAAGTCCACTGGGAAGGGTCCTTAAACTTTAAAACTTCAACCGCGACTCTCCCATAGAATTGTACGGCGCACGCGGTCGTGTTCCCACACTGCACCCGTCCTCCATGGGGTCCCTACTTACTCACCTTGGGTGGTTCCTTGGGGTCCCAGCGATTCTACATCCTCTAGACTCTGTCTTGACTCGAGTCGTGGTTCTTATGCCACTATTTTAGTATATGGTTTGGTCTCTCCCTGGAGCCCACTGTGTATTAGTGCTATTTACTAAAGTTTCTGTGCTACAGTATTGTGTGCTTTGTGATTATCTGCATGTAGCAGATACTTTATCGTACTAGAGAGTGTTATAATGATAAATACATATTTTTATAACTACTGTGTGGTTCTCCTTTCATTTAACC
The DNA here is from genome assembly GCA_963921515.1 of Calotriton arnoldi. Classification (NCBI taxonomy): domain Eukaryota; kingdom Metazoa; phylum Chordata; class Amphibia; order Caudata; family Salamandridae; genus Calotriton; species Calotriton arnoldi. Next base: position 558,878 of record CAWUFW010007303.1, on the reverse strand, counting down.
AATACTATAAGATTGCATTCTGGTAAAACAAGCTGCTTAACATTCCTTCAAGACTAAGCCTGAAGGCTGCTCTCCACAGCTACCACTTGGATAGCTTTCTAAGGTTATCTTTGACCTCTTAAATCACCATAAGGGTTGTTTGGAATGGTGCAAGGTGCCCACTTTAATTAGTGGACAGCATATAACAGGCCAACTTCTCACATTGGTGTGCAGCGGTTGAGATTCAAGTCTGTATTGTTTTACCAGATAAATCTTTTTATTGATTAACTGAAAACGACGAAGTACTAGGTACATATAATACTAGCTTAGAATAAGTAAGTTCTACTGAACTTAGGGTTGGGTAAGTAAAGGGTTTAGCACACCCTTTCTCCAACCTCAGAGAGTTTAGTTCCCACTAGGTTAGGTAGGTGCAACACCTCACCACACTTAGTATGTCTACTAAAGGGGATGCCAGTGGCTCTCTGCCCTCTAGATACAGTGAGCTTTCATTCCAAGAATTGAAAGTCCTGTGTGCATCTAGAAAGCTGAAGACAGGGAGAAGTGTCAACACTCAATGTCTAATAGGGATGTTACTGTTAGATGACCTAAGGAAGACTCCTGGGTCAGATGAACAGGACAGAGTGGGTGGGACAGGGAATGAAAACAGGTCAGGAGGTGACACCTTTTATGACCAAGAATCTTACCCTGACCAGGGGGACCAAGATGGGTCCCACCTGGATAACTCAGACCTTCCAGAAGGCAGTGGAGAAGGCCATGATGGCCCCCTCTTTACCATTCCTGGCGGAGTGCAGAGTTTACCAAGGAGATATAGATCTCCCTCTGCAGAGTCTAATCATTTAGGGCAGTCTGTAGGGACCTCTGTATCTAGCAAGAGGGACCACTCTTATGATAGGGAGTACCAATTGCTTGAACTTGAGAAAGCTAGGTTTAGGCTCAGGCAAGAGCAATTGGCCCTTGATAAAGAGTCCCTAGAAGTCCAGAGAGCTAGAAAAAAGTTGGGAGTAGAGTCCCATGGTGGCAGCAACAGTGTCCCTAGAATTAAGGAGCATTCCTTTGATAATAGGAACCTGAGCAAGATTGTCCCTCCCTACCATGTTGGGGATGACATCCATAAGTGGATAACTGATTTGGAAAGGGCCTGTAAAGTTCAGAGGGTCCCTCAAGAGCAGTGGGCAGCTATCTTGTGGCTCTCCTTTGCTGACAAAGGTAGAGATAAGCTCCTCACTGTTAGAGAAGAGGATGCTGACAACTACCCAATTGATGGGTTTGGCTTAACCACTGAACAGTATAGGATTAAGTTCAGAGACACCCAGAAGACACAGACTCAGGATTGGGTAGACTTTGTGGATAGTGCCATTACGGCTCTGGAAGGCTGGTTGCTTGGCAGCATAGTGAATGATTTCAAGGGATTGTACAGTTTGATTATGAGGGAGCAGATCCTTAATAATTGCCAAACTCAGTTATTGCATCAGTACCTGGTTGACTCTGATCTGACTTCTCCCCAAGAATTGAGAAAGAAGGCAGATAAGTGTGTCAGAATCAGGGTGAAGCAGAAAAACCAGAACAATGGTGGTGACCAAAAGAAGCAAGATGCTAAAACTCCAGATAAGGGTGGGACAAGGGTAAAAATCAAAAGTCTTCATCAGGGCCCCAAAAACTTGCATCTGGGGGGAGTCACAATCCACCAAAGGTAAAGGCAAAAAGAAACCTGGGTGTTACTTGTGTACGGTAAAGACCCATTGGACAAGAGATGCTGAATGTCCAAAATCCAAGGAAAATCCTCCTACCACCACTGACCCTAAGGCAACTGCACCCCCTAGCACTAGTACAGGTGGTGGTACAGGGAACAAGGGATTAGTAGGGTTAACCTTGGATCCTGAGATGGGTTCTGGCCTAGTCAGAACTCCAGCTCAAGCTGTGCTTGTCTGTGATGGTGGCATGGATCTTGCAGCCTTATTTGTCAGTCCCAGTGACCTGGGCAAATACAGACAGCAGCCTTCGATCAATGGTAAGGAGGCCATGGCATACAGGGACACAGGTGCAAGTGTCACTATGGTGACAGAGAATCTTGTGGGCCCTGACCAAATCATACTTGAAGAAATGTACCAAGTGACCAAAGCTAACAATGTCAGGACTGATCATTCATTGGCATTTGTTATTTTCAGCTGGGAAGGGGTAACTGGCCCCAAGAAAGTTGTGGTTAGCTCAGACCTCCCAGTGGAGTGTTTATTGGGCAATGATTTGGAATCTTCAGCCTGGGCTGAGGTAGAGTTAAGGACTCATGCAGCAATGCTGGGCATCACTACAGATGTGTTTGCTGTGACCAGGTCAAGGGCCAAGCTGGCTAACACTGAACATGCCTTGGATCCTGGAACAATGGACCAAAGACCTTCCAAGAGAAAGAGCAAGAGAGGTAAGGCTGTGTCTTCCCCCCAGACTCAGTGTGAGGATCAGTCTCTTGAGGGAGATAATCTCAGTCCCTGTGAAGGAACTGTCTCAGATCAACTGGAACCTGATCAGGTTGAGTTCTTGGGCACAGGGGGCCCTTCCAGGGCAGAATTGAGTTTGGACTAGCACACCTGCCCCTCTCTTGAATCCCTCAGACAGCAAGCTGCTGCTGAGGCTGCTGGGAGTGTCAGTGGATCCCAGAGGATCTATTGGGATGAGGAACTCCTGTACTCAGAGGGTAGAGACCCCAAGCCTGGTGCCACCAGGAGGTTGGTCATGCCTCTAAAGTTTAGGGGCTTCCTACTCACCTTGGCACATGACATTCCCTTAGCAGGACACCAAGGCCAAAGTAAGACTTGGGAGAGGCTTGCTGCTCACTTTACTCTCACTGGCCTCACATGTCAGAGGACACAAAGGAGTTGTGTCGCTCCTGTACCACCTGTTAAGTCAGTGGTAAGTCAGGTGGTACCACAGAGGCCCCCCTCATACCACTACCTGTGGTGGGGGTTCCCTTTGAGAGAGTTGGGTTTGATATCATTGGTCCCATGAACCATCCTACTGCATATGGGCACAGTTATATTCTAGTGGTGGTGGACCATGCCACTAGGTATCCAGAAGCAATACCCCTTAGAACTACCACAGCTCCTGTGGTGGCCAGGGCCCTCCTGGGAATATTTTCCAGAGTGGGTTTCCCTAAGGAGGTCTTAACTGACAGAGGTACAAACTTCATGTCAAGTTACATTACTGCAATGTGGAAGGAGTTTGGAGTGAACTATAAGTTCACCACACCCTATCACCCACAATGCAATGGGTTCGTTGAAAGGTTCAACAAAACCCTCAAGGGCATGATCATGGGCCTCCCAGAACAGCTCAGGTGAAAATGGGATGTCCTGTTGCCCTGCCTTCTCTTTGTCCACAGAGAGGTCCCACACAAAAGGGGTGGCTACAGCCCTTTTGTACTTCTGTTTGGGCATCCAGTTAGGGGTCCCTTGTGTGTGGTGAAGGAGGGATGGGAGTTACCTCTCAAACATCCTAAGCAAGACATAGTGGACTATGTACTTGGTCTCTGCTCCAGGATGGATGAGTACATGAAGAAGGCCAGCAAAAACCTTGAGGCAAGTCAAGAATTGCAAAAAGCTTGGCATGACCAAAAGGCTGTCTTGACTGTTTATCAGCCAGGACAGAAGGTTTGGGTGTTGCAGCCTGTGGCCCCAGCAGCCCTCCAAGACAAATGGAGTGGACCCCATACCATTCTTGAGCAGAAGGGAGATGTCACCTACCTGGTGGACCTTGGTATTCGCAGGAGCCCCCATAGGGTGCTCCATGTGAACAGGCTCAAGCAATACAGTGACAGGGCTGACATGGGCTTGCTCATGGCAACTGATGAGGGACAGGAGGAAGAGAGTGACCCTCTCCCTGATCTCCTCTCTCAGAACCCTGATGATGGGTCAGTTGATGCTGTAGCTTTGGGAGGCAGCCTCACTGACCAGCAACAGATTGATTGTAGGAAGGTCCTCAATCAATACAGACACATGTTCTCCCTGTCTCCTAGTCAGACCACCTGGTGTACCCATGAAGTGGACACAGGTGAGAGTCTACCTGTTAAAAATAATATTTACAGGCAGCCTGACCATGTCAGAGACTGCATCAGGACTGAGGTCCAAAAGATGCTAGAGTTTTTTTAATTTTTTTATTTTTTTATTGGCATTTACAAGAAAATACAACAAACAGTCAAAACAACAGACCTGTGTGCCAGTCATATATGGTCAGAATCAATTAACAGCACATATCATTCATTGCAGATGTAAAGCATAGTGCACCCAACGGGGAAGTATGTCCGCATAAAGTTAAGAATATCCGTTCATGTGGCAGCTTACATGAGGTTTACATTGTAAAAAAGACAGTGATAGAATCTTGTTCTCGCCTGACACGATCCTCAAGACGAATTTATTTTGTACCCACATCAGATCAGTGCTTTTCTGCAGCAGGGACACCCGGTATCATGTCATTGCTGTCCGCATCCGCCCGTTCCCGGGCCCAAGCAATGAACGGCTCCCAGATGTTGCGTGGTCTCGAAGTGGCTGGCATTAGTTCCCAAAATGTGCTGAGCTGGGAGTGCCCATATGTGACGTCTCTAATCCATTCTTTAGTCGAGGGTTTCCTCCCCTCCCCCAGTGCACAGCTACCTGGCGTTTGGCAAATAAAAGGAGCAATGCATGTAGTCTTAACTGGCGTGTCTTTGACGTAGCCCAACAGTCCTAGCAGGGGGGTCGGGGATAAGGACGCACCAATAATCTGATTGATGGAAAGGAAGATGTTGGACCAGAAGGCGGTGAGTGCTGGACATTCCCAAGCCATGTGTAGGAAAGTAGTCCTCCCTCAACCCCATACGGTGTAGCCCAATAGGCGTTCTATAATACCTATGAAGGAATTTGAAATGGAGCAGGTGGAGCCTGTAGTTGGGAGATAGTTCAGTGCGTTGACAGCAACAATAGTTCCATTGCTCCTCGGTCATTGGGGTGGGGAATTCGTCATTCCATCCCTGTAATGCTCGGGGTCACACTAGCGGGGCTGTGGTTTGCATGCATGTATAAAGGCATGTGACAAGTTTACGTGGTGATGGGGGTATAACAGGTTTTCTAGAGCTGCTAGGGTTTGTGGGGGGGTCGGGAAGTCCGCATGGATAGCGCGACAAGCAGCATGTAGTTTATGATAGAGGAACATATCAGCAAAGGGTAACCCCTGCCCCTCGACTGCAACCGGGGGGCCTCTAAATGTGTTGTCTGGGTAGAGATCCGCAAATGTGTATAATGTCAGCTTCTGTGCTACTGTCTTACTTATCCCATCCTTGACATTAGGTAGCATGGGGTTTTGTGCTAAAGGAATGGAAGGGGCATATAGGATCTGGGCACCCGCCCGTTTCCGCAGCCCATCCCAGGCCCAACGTAGGGTAGATGTGGTGTCAATGTCTTCTCTAGGGCGTCTGTATGGCAGATATAACGCCACCCGGAGGGGGATAGGTGCCATCGTGTCCGTCTCCACAGCCACGTGGGGTTGGAAGGGTGTTGGGTGGACCCAAAAGATGCTAGAGTTGGGAGTAATTGAGCCCTCAGATAGCCATTGGGCTAGTCCAGTGGTCTTGGTACCAAAACCTCATACTCAGGGTTGTAAAAGAAAGATGAGGATTTGTGTTGACTACAGGGGACTCAATGCAGTCACTAGGACTGATGCTCATTGAATTCCTAGGGCAGATGAGCTTATTGACACTTTGGCCTCAGCCAAGTTCTTGAGCACATTTGACCTCATTGCTGGCTATTGGCAAATCAGACTAGCTGAGGATGCCAAACCAAACACAGCACTTCAACCCCCAGTGGGCATTATCAATTTATTGTAATGCCCTTTGGTTTGAAGAATTCACCTGCCACATTCCAAAGGCTGGTGAACAAAGCCCTTACAGGCCTGGAAGCCTATAGTGCAGCATATCTTGATGATATAGCTGTCTTTAGCTCCACCTGGGAGGATCACCTGGTCCAACTGAAGAATGTTTTGGAGGCTCTGCAGAAAACAGGCCTCACTATTAAGGTTACTAAGTGCCAGATATGGCAGAGCAAGGTTGTGTACCTGGGCCACCTGATAGGTGGAGGTCAGGTTCAACCAATACAGAGAAAAATCCAGACCATCATGGACTGGGTTGCTCCAACTACACGGACTCAGGTCAGAGCTTTCTTGGGTCTGACTGAGTACTACAGATGATTTGTGAAAGGATATAGGTCTATAGTGACTCCCTTGAATGATCTTACATCAAAGAGAATGCCCAAGAAGGTTCAGTGGACAGTTAGCTGTCAGTAGGCATTTGATGATCTCAAGCAGGCCATGTGCACTGCTCCCATTCTGCAGAGTCCTGACTACTCCAAGCAATTTATTGTCCAAACAGATGCATCTGAGTTGGGGGTAGGGGCTGTGTTATCACAACTTAATGCAGAGGGTCAGGATCAACCAGTAGCTTTTATCAGCAGAAGGTTGACCCCCAGAGAGAAACATTGGTCAGCTATAGAGAGGGAAGCCTTTGCTGTGGTCTGGGCCCTGAAGAAGCTGAGGCCATACCTGTTTGGCACTCACTTCATTGTTCAGACAGACCATAAACCCCTCCTATGGCTAAAACAGATGAAGGGTGAAAACCCCAAACCTTTGAGGTGGCCCATTTCCCTACAGGGGATGGACTATACAGTGGAACATAGACCTAGGAGTAATCCTGCCAATGCAGATGGACTCTCCAGATATTTCCACTTAGAAAATGAAGACTCAACTGGCCAAGGTTAGTCTCATCTCTTTACATTTGGGGAATTGTGTAGGAAAGTAGGATTTGCTTCTTATGGTTACCCCCAGGCTTCATTTGATACTGTTTTTGACTAGTCTGACTGGGATCCTGCTAATCAGGACCCCAGTCTATCTGCTTTCTCCCTAAACTGTTATGTTATGTACTTAGGTACACTCCAGATTGGCTACTGGGGTATCCTTGTCCGTCCCTCATATATGGTACCCATGTACCCATGGCATAGGTACCCAAGAGGCCTCCCCTGGGCTGAAGCATGTATTATGCCACTCATGAGAGGCCATGCAAAATGGAACTACAGGCCTGCCATTGCAGCCTGTGTAAGTTGGTGCATGCACCACTTACTGAAGATATAGGTTTACTATATCTAAGGGTCAGTACACTTAAAACCTATAAGTCACTGTTAGATTTGGGGGTCTCTAGTTGGCATAGGTAGGTACCTGTGACAAATAGGGACCCTTGCGTTTAGTCAGGGTGAGGGGCTACACTCCTAAAATAACCCCTGCTCACCCCCTTGGTAGCTTGGCACGAGCAGGCAGGCTTATCTCAGAGGCAGTGTGTAAAGCACTTGAGAACACATACAGTAATACAGTGACAACACTACAGATGGACACCACACAGGTTGTATTATAAAAATAGTATTTTTATATAGACTTAACACAAGACCAAACGACGGAAATCCACAATACTATACTCAAAAATAGACTTTAGAATGTTATAAAATAGTTCAGTTCTCTCAAGTTGTAGATGCGACACTTTACTCTCAATGTACCTTGAATGTGTAACGCAAAGAAAACAAAAGGATCGCAGGGAAGGTGATGCGTCGGTTCCGTACACTCAGGGGAGTGGATGCGTCGGTTCCTTACTGCTGCGCAGGGGAGTTGATGCTCGCTTCCTTACTGTGTGGGGAGGTGATGCGTCGGTTTCTTACTGCTCTCCGGTGCGATGCGATAAAATGGCGTCTTGGCTGCGATGCGACAACGTTGGTGCGATGCGTGCACGCCCGACGGCCGTGCGGCGACTCGATGATCTTTGGAGCAGCGACAGGCCCTGCGACGCGCTTCTCCGGTGATGCGACGATGTCCTCTGTGGCAGCGTCCCGCTTCTCCGGCGATGCGCCGCGCTTCGGCGATGCGATGATGACAGCGGCAGCGGCGTCTCGCTTCCTCGGCGATGCGATGACAGCGGCTGCAGCGGCGACACGCTTCTCGTTGTTGCGTCGCGCTTCCAGCTCCCAGTGACACGCAGTCTCTCAGAAGGCTCAGCACAGCAGCAGGCACTTCAATTCCAAGCAAGGGAATTCAGGGGGGAGCTGGTTGGTGAAGTCTTGTATCCCTGAGACTTCAGGCAGGAGGCAAGCTCTAGTTCAAGCCCTTGGAGATTCTTCTTCAAGTTGATGGAAAGCACACTCAGTCCTTTTCTCCTTTCTTTGGCAATGAAGCAACCACTGCAGGCCAACCCCCAAACACACAGCACAGGGGTAGTCTCCTCCTTCAGCTTCCTGGTTCTTCTCCTCAGCAAAGGTTCGTCTTGATTCCCAGAAGTGATCTAATTTCCTAGGGGTCTGGGTCCCCTTTTTATACACAGTTTCTCTTTGTTCTCTGAAGGCAGAGAGGCCTCTGCCTAGTCCAAAACCAGTTCTGGTCAGTCCTGGAGCACTTTGTTTTTCTGACTCCTTCTTTCCTTTCAGAATGTGGGGCAGAGTGCTCAGCCGCCCGGCAGGAGGTGGAGCCAGCATTGTGGAAGGCAGGCACAGCCCTATTCAGACCCAGGTGCAACTCCTCCCTCCACTCTGGATGCAGATCTTTCTATTCAGCCCTGCGCTGACTCACCCTGTCTCCTGTAGCCACCCCCAGCCCCTGTCACTCAATCTCCAGACAAGGAATACACAACCTAGCAGAGGCAGGCTTGGATAGTTAGGCAAGAAAATACCTACTTTCTAAAAGTGGTATTTTCAAACACAGAATGTTAAAACCAACTTTACTAAAAGATGTATTTTATCATTCTGAGTTCAGGCGTACTAAACTCGAATTTCTACCTGGTTCCCTGAGTCAGTTAGGATTATAAGATGTAATAATCTAACTGCCCATTCTGGCCTATGGGGAACAGGTAGCCTTGCAATAGTGAAAAACGAAAATGGCTGTAATTCACTATTAGGACATGCCACACACACCAGGGCATGTCCTACCTTTTACCTACAATGCACCCTGCCCTTGGGCCTACCTTAGGGGTGACTAATATGTATAAAAGGGAAGGTTTAGGGACTGGCAAGTGGGTACACTTGCCCAGTCAACATGGCAGTACCAGACTGCCCACAGGCTCTGCAATGGCAGGCCTGAGACACATTTTACACGCTGCTCCGGTGGGTGGCACAACCAGTGCTGCAAGCCCACCAGCAGCATTTGATTTACAAGCCCTGGGCACACGCAGTGCACTGTACTAGGGTCTGACAGTAAGCCAAACAAGCCAATCATGGAGTCACTAATCCATACATCAATTTACCATAGGGAGCACTTGCACTGTGGCACTGAACAGCAGTGGCACAGTGCCCAAAAGCATCTAAAACCAGCAAAAACATAAGAGGCAACAGTAAAAAATGGAAGGGAGACCCACGCCAATGGTGCCAGGTCTAACACGTGTCCCCTCCAGCTGAAATGTGGGGAGAACTACCCTACCTACGGGGAGTTCTCATCACTAAGGCGGAAAAATCTGGACAGACCATCAGCATTGGCGTGTTCTGTACCAGGGCGGTGTTCCACCGTAAAGTCCATCCCCTGTAGGGATATGGACCACCTCAACAGCTTTGGACTCTCACCCCTCATCTGCATCAGCCATCTGAGGGGCCTGTGGTCTGTCTGAACCCGGAAGTGAGTCCCAAACAAGTATGGTCTCAACTTCTTCAGTGCCCAGACCACAGCAAATGCCTCACGCTCAATTGCACTCCACCTCTGTTCCCGTGGAAGTAACCTCCTACTGATGAAGGCTACCGGTTGGTCTAGGCCCTCCTCATTAATCTGTGATAGAACAGCCCCCACACCATGCTCTGAAGCATCTGTTTGCACAATAAACTCTTTTGAGAAGTTGGGTGCCAGGAGCACGGGCGCCGTGCACATGGCAGTCTTCAGGGCATCAAAAGCTCTCTGACAGGTGTCAGTCCAAATCACTCTCTTGGGCTGCTTCCTGGAAGTCAGCTCTGTCAAGGGTGCAACAATGCTGCCATACCCCTTGACAAACCTCCTGTAATACCCAGTGAGTCCTAAAAAGGCTCTCACCTCTGTCTGGGTCTTGGGGGGTTCCCAAATCAGGATAGTCTCAATCTTGGGTTGTAGGGCGCCACCTGGCCGCTCCCAACCTTGTGTCCCAAGTACACCACGGAACCCTTCCCGATCTGGCACTTACTCGCCTTGTTCGTGAGGCCTGCTCTCCGCAGCGCCATCAACACTTCCCAGAGGTGGCGCAGATGTTCTTCCCAACTGGCGCTGAACACTGCAATGTCATCCAGGTAGGCGGCACTGAACTCTTCCAGTCCAGCCAACACCTGGTTGACCAACCTCTGAAAGGTGGCAGGGGCATTCTTCATCCCAAAGGGCATAACCCGGAATTGGTAGTGCCCATCTGGTGTGGAGAATGCTGACCTCTCTCTTGCCCCATCAGTCAAGGCGATCTGCCAGTACCCAGACGTTAAGTCAAACGTGCTGAGGTACCTGGCAGCCCCTAACCGATCAATGAGCTCATCAGCTCTGGGGATGGGGTGCGCGTCAGTCCTGGTGACTGAATTGAGCCCGCGGTAGTCCACACAGAACCGCAGTTCTGGTGAGACACCAGGTGCGGCAGCCTTTGGGACCAAGACCACTGGGCTGGCCCAAAGACTGTTAGAGGACTCAATCATCCCCAACGCAAGCATCTTGGAGACCTCCTCCTTGATGCAAGCTCTCACCCTGTCAGTCACCCTGTAAGTTTTGTGCTTGACAGGAGGACTGTCCCCAGTGTCTACATCATGGACGCACCAATCAGTGACACTGGGAATCAGGGAGAACAGGTCAGAAAACTGTCCCAGCAACTGGTGACCGTCATTCTGCTGCTCAGGGGTCAGGGTGGAAGAGAGGTTCACTCCATCCACTGACCCATCTTGCTCTGTTGCTGACAGGAGGTCAGGAAGAGGTTCAGTCTCCTCCTCCATTCCAGCATCTGTTGCTAGGAGCATGCCCACTTCGGACCTCTCTAAGTGGGGCTTCAGGCGGTTGACATGCAGGACCCGCAAGGGGTTCCTGGGAGACCGCAAGTCCACCAAGTAGGTAACCGGACTCTTGCGCTCCACCACCTCAAATGGTCCGGTTCACTTATCCTGGAGTGCACAGGGCTCCACTGGGGCCATGACCCACACTTTCTGACCAGGCGGAAGCTCAACCAGAGTGGCATTCTGGTCGTACCACCGCTTCATCTCCTCCTGGCTGGCTTCCAGATTCGCCTCAGCGAGTTTTCTGAATCGCCTAGTTTGGTTCCTAAAGGCCAGCATGTAGCTATATACATCCTGGGGAGGTTTCCTGGGAGATTGCTCCCAGCCTTCCTTGACCAAACTCAAAGGTCCTCTCACTGGGTGTCCATAGAGAAGCTCAAAGGGACTGAACCCTAGAGATTTCTGTGGCACCTCACGGTAAGCAAAGAGAAGGCATGGTAAGAGGACGTCCCACTTACGCCTCATGGGTTCCTCAAGACCCATAATCATGCCTTTGAGGGTCCGGTTGAATCTCTCAACCAGCCCATTACCTTGGGGGTGGTAAGGAGTGGTAAACTTGTAGGTTACACCACACTCCTGCCACAGGGACTTCATATACTTGGAAATGAAGTTGGTACCTCGGTCTGACACCACCTCTCTGGGAAACCCCACGCAGGAGAAAATCCCCATCAGTGCACGTCCCACCACGGGGGCCGTCACTGTCCTGAGAGGGATGGCTTCCGGGTACCGGGTGGCATGGTCCACCAAGACCAGGATGAACCTGTTGCCCATGGCTGTCTTGGGATCCAGAGGCCCCACAATGTCAATGCCCACCCTTTCAAAGGGGGTGCTGACCACAGGGAATGGCTGGAGAGGAGCCTTGCGCTTCCTCCCACTCTTTCCACTTGCCTGGCAAGTCTGACAAGTCCTACAATGAGTGTCTGAACTCTTGCGCATTTGGGGCCAATAAAAATGGGTGACAAGCCTTTCAAAGGTCTTGTCCTTCCCCAAATGTCCTGCTAAAGGCACATCATGAGCCAGCCCCAGTAGGAAGGCTCTGAAGCGCTGGGGTACCACCAGCACACGGGCTGACCCAGGCTCAGCAACCTTAGGCTCACTATACAGGAGACCATTCTCCCAGTAGATCCAATGTGATCCAGACTGATCACCTGCTGCCTGGTTTGCAGCCTGCTGCCGCAAACCCACAAGAAAAGGGCACTTGTTCTGCTCCTCACAGAACTCTTCCCTGGAGGGACCTCCTTCCTGCTGCCAATGGGTCAGCTCAGGCAGGTCTCCCAGTTCAGCAATCTCTTCCCCAGTAGGCTCCAGGGCATCCCCTCAGGGTCCGCCTCCTCCTGGGCCGTGGGAACCTCAGGGGCTGGTTTCCCGGGCCCCCTACCTCTTCTCTTTAAGGCAGGCACCTGGGCCATTTTCTCAGGCTCCAGGTCCTCTTGAACACCCTTACTGGCTGCCATAGACCGAGTGGTCACGCAGGCCCACTCAGGCAAACCCAACATCTCTAAATGAGCTCTCTGCTCCACCTTAGCCCAAGGGAGCTCTCCAAATCGTTACCTAACAGACATTCAACAGGCATGGCTGGCCTCACAGCTACTTGAAGAGTCCCTGAGACCCCCCACTCAAAGGGAACCTGTGCCACCTTGCAGTGGCTCTCTGTGTTGTCAGCGGCAACAACTGGGTAAAATGCATTTGGGACTACCTGCTCTTCAGACACCAACCGACAACTGATAGTTGTCACACTGGCTCCGGTGTCTCTAAGAGCTTCCACCCTCTTGCCATTGATGGTCACCCACTGCCTGTATTTTTTACTGTTATCAGGCAGTTGGGTCCTGGGGACCACCTCACAGTCTCCTAAAGAGACAAAGGACATCTCTGCGGGACCCCACCCACCTTGGGCACCCATCTCCTCCCCCAGGGCTACACTAGCCAACTGCCGGGGTGGTGCACCAGTGGGTGCTGTCTTTCCATACAAGGGACATCTAGCATCATAAGAACAGTGGCCTACTAGACCACACTTAAAACAGGTCTTGGGCCCCTTGTGAACAGGCTTATCTGTCGGGGCCACTGCCTTCTTCTCAGGGGAGGCTGGGAACCTTTCCCTTGGTTCCTTGGGGATTACTTTGGGGCCCTTTCTGGAACTCCCTCTGTTTACCCTTGTCCCCCCCACTCTTCTGCTGGGGACGCTGCCCACCTTTGGCGAAGTCTCCCACAAGACCCTTCTGGACCCGGGTGCTCACCCAGCAGTCCGCCTCCTCAGCAAGCTTCCTAGGGTTAGTCAGCTTGCTATCAATAAGATGCTGGCGTAGCTCTGGAAAAAGGTTATTTGACAAGTGCTCCCATGCAAGCAAATCATAGAGCGCCTCAAAATTATCCACTTTGCTACCCTTCACCCAACCATCCAATGCTCTGAAAAAGAAAGACACATATTCCACCCAAGTGGTAGACTCCAGTTTTCTGCAATTTCTAAACCTTTGTCTATATAGCTCTGGGGTCAAACCAAATCTGGACATTAGGGCTCCCTTCATGTGGGTATAGGACATCTGCTCCTCTGTAGGCAAATCCAACAAAGTGTCCCTCCCATCACTAACAAAGCAGCCACACAACCCCGCTCCCCAATCCTTCTCAGGGACCCGGTGGGCCAACATTGCAGCTTCATAAGCCCTAAACCACTGACCAATATCCTCATTCTTGTGGAAATCTTTAACTACATCTTTGGGAATGTAGGTTCTTGCTTCTACATGCACTGGAGGTGTGCTGCCACCAGAGGGAGGAACCTCTAACTTCTTGGCCTTGAGTTCCAATTCCCTCAATCCTCTCTCATGCTCAAAATGCATTCTCTTTTCCTCTAAGGCTAACTTCTTCATTTCTAACTCCATCCCAAGCTCTATTTTCTTGCTCTCTATGTCTTTCTGACCATCCATTTTGAGCCTAGCTAGATCTAATTTATGCATCCTCTCCCTTGCTCTGTCCTCCCGCTCTCCTGGGGACAACCCTTTGGAAGAAACACTGCTGCCCGCCCCTGAAGGTGCTTTCCCTCCAGTTGGGCCCACAGGCCCCTCAAGGTGCTCATTTAAATCCTCTGCCTCCATTACTGGCTCCTCAGGATGCTCACTGGCATTCCTAGATTCCACCCAGGCCCTCAGCGCCTTTTGGTATTCCTCTTTCCTGGTGAGGCCTTTCACAGAGATTTTAAATTTCTTGCACAAAGCTTTGAGATAAGGCACAGTGTAAGTATCAATTCTCTCTTCTTCCAAAACAATGTCTACAGATACTATGGATGCTGTCTTGCTCATGGTAGCAAAAAGACTGGCAGTTCTCAAGAATCAAAAATAGAAAAGAAGTTCCAAGGAGAAAAATTCTCAAAAAGTATGTGGTTGCGTTATGGTCTGCACTCACTAGTAGTGTACACCAATCACTGTATATGAATCACAAATGCAAGTCCAAATCCTCACCGCTGACCACCAATGTTAGATTTGGGGGTCTCTAGTTGGCATAGGTAGGTACCTGTGACAAATAGGGACCCTTGCGTCTAGTCAGGGTGAGGGGCTACACTCCGAAAATAACCCCTGCTCACCCCCTTGGTAGCTTGGCACGAGCAGGCAGGCTTATCTCAGAGGCAGTGTGTAAACACTTGAGAACACATACAGTAATACAGTGACAACACTACAGATGGACACCACACAGGTTGTATTATAAAAAAATTATTTTTATATAGACTTAACACAAGGCCAAACGACGGAAATCCACAATACTGTACTCAAAAATAGACTTTAGAATGTTATAAAATAGTTCAGTTCTCTCAAGTTGTAGATGCGACACTTTACTCTCAATGTACCTTGAATGCGTAACTCAAAGAAAACAAAAGGGTCGCAGGGAAGGTGATGCGTCGGTTCCGTACACTCAGGGGAGTGGATGCGTCGGTTCCTTACTGCTGCGCAGGGGAGTTGATGCTCGCTTCCTTACTGTGTGGGGAGGTGATGCGTCGGTTTCTTACTGCTCTCCGGTGCGATGCGATAAAATGGCGTCTTGGCTGCGATGCGACAACGTTGGTGCGATGCGTGCACGCCCGACGGCCGTGCGGCGACTCGATGATCTTTGGAGCCGCGACAGGCCCTGCGACGCGCTTCTCCGGTGATGCGACGATGTCCTCTGTGGCAGCGTCCCGCTTCTCCGGCGATGCGCCGCGCTCGGCGATGCGATGATGACAGCGGCAGCGGCGTCTCGCTTCCTCGGCGATGCGATGACAGCGGCTGCAGCGGCGACACGCTTCTCGTTGTTGCGTCGCGCTTCCAGCTCCCAGCGACACGCAGTCTCTCAGAAGGCCCAGCACAGCAGCAGGCACTTCAATTCCCAGCAAGGGAATTCAGGGGGAGCTGGTTGGTGAAGTCTTGTATCCCTGAGACTTCAGGCAGGAGGCAAGCTCTAGTTCAAGCCCTTGGAGATTCTTCTTCAAGTTGATGGAAAGCACACTCAGTCCTTTTCTCCTTTCTTTGGCAATGAAGCAACCACTGCAGGCCAACCCCCAAACACACAGCACAGGGGTAGTCTCCTCCTTCAGCTTCCTGGTTCTTCTCCTCAGCAAAGGTTCGTCTTGATTCCCAGAAGTGATCTAATTTCCTAGGGGTCTGGGTCCCCTTTTTATACACAGTTTCTCTTTGTTCTCTGAAGGCAGAGAGGCCTCTGCCTAGTCCAAAACCAGTTCTGGTCAGTCCTGGAGCACATTGTTTTTCTGACTCCTTCTTTCCTTTCAGAATATGGGGCAGAGTGCTCAGCCGCCCGGCAGGAGGTGGAGCCAGCATTGTGGAAGGCAGGCACAGCCCTATTCAGACCCAGGTGCAACTCCTCCCTCCACTCTGGATGCAGATCTTTTTATTCAGCCCTGCGCTGACTCACCCTGTCTCCTGTAGCCACCCCCAGCCCCTGTCACTCAATCTCCAGACAAGGAATACACAACCTAGCAGAGGCAGGCTTGGATAGTTAGGCAAGAAAATACCTACTTTCTAAAAGTGGTATTTTCAAACACAGAATGTTAAAACCCACTTCACTAAAAGATGTATTTTATCATTCTGAGTTCAGGCGTACTAAACTCGAATTTCTACCTGGTTCCCTGAGTCAGTTAGGATTATAAAATGTAATAAACTAACTGCCCATTCTGGCCTATGGGGAACAGGTAGCCTTGCAATAGTGAAAAACTAAAATGGCTGTAATTCACTATTAGGACATGCCACACACACCAGGACATGTCCTACCTTTTACCTACAATGCACCCTGCCCTTGGGCCTACCTTAGGGGTGACTAATATGTATAAAAGGGAAGGTTTAGGGACTGGCAAGTGGGTACACTTGCCCAGTCAAAATGGCAGTACCAGACTGCCCACAGGCTCTGCAATGGCAGGCCTGAGACACATTTTACACGCTGCTCCGGTGGGTGGCACAACCAGTGCTGCAAGCCCACCAGCAGCATTTGATTTACAAGCCCTGGGCACACGCAGTGCACTGTACTAGGGTCTGACAGTAAGCCCGCCCCTGAAGGTGCTTTCCCTCTAGTTGGGCCCACTGGCCCCTCAAGGTGCTCATTTAAATCCTCTGCCTCCATTACTGGCTCCTCAGGATGCTCACTGGCATTCCTAGATTCTACCCAGGCCCTCAGCGCCTTTTGGTATTCCTCTTTCCTGGTGAGGCCTTTCACAGAGATTTTAAATTTCTTGCACAAAGCTTTGAGATAAGGCACAGTGTAAGTATTAATTCTCTCTTCTTCCAAAACAATGTCTACAGATACTATGGATGCTGTCTTGCTCATGGTAGCAAAAAGACTGGCAGTTCTCAAGAATCAAAATAGAAAAGAAGTTCCAAGGAGAAAAATTCTCAAAAAGTATGTGGTTGCGTTATGGTCTGCACTCACTAGTAATGTACACCAATTACTGTATATGAATCACAAATGCAAATCCAAATCCTCACCGCTGACCACCAATGTTAGATTTGGGGGTCTCTAGTTGGCATAGGTAGGTACCTGTGACAAATAGGGACCCTTGCGTCTAGTCAGGGTGAGGGGCTACACTCCTAAAATAACCCCTGCTCACCCCCTTGGTAGCTTGGCACGAGCAGGCAGGCTTATCTCAGAGGCAGTGTGTAAAGCACTTGAGAACACATACAGTAATACAGTGACAACACTACAGATGGACACCACACAGGTTGTATTATAAAAATAGTATTTTTATATAGACTTAACACAAGACCAAACAACGGAAATCCACAATACTGTACTCAAAAATAGACTTTAAAATGTTATAAAATAGTTCAGTTCTCTCAAGTTGTAGATGCGACACTTTACTCTCAATGTACCTTGAATGCGTAACGCAAAGAAAACAAAAGGGTCGCAGGGAAGGTGATGCGTCGGTTCTGTACACTCAGGGGAGTGGATGCGTCGGTTCCTTACTGCTGCGCAGGGGACTTGATGCTCGCTTCCTTACTGTGTGGGGAGGTGATGCGTCGGTTTCTTACTGCTCTCCGGTGCGATGCGATAAAATGGCGTCTTGGCTGCGATGCGACAACGTTGGTGCGATGCGTGCACGCCCGACGGCCGTGCGGCGACTCGATGATCTTTGGAGCAGCGACAGGCCCTGCGACGCGCTTCTCCGGTGATGCGACGATGTCCTCTGTGGCAGCGTCCCGCTTCTCCGGCGATGCACCGCGCTTCGGCGATGCGATGATGACAGCGGCAGCGGCGTCTCGCTTCCTCGGCGATGCGATGACAGCGGCTGCAGCGGCGACACGCTTCTCGTTGTTGCGTCGCGCTTCCAGCTCCCAGCGACACGCAGTCTCTCAGAAGGCCCAGCACAGCAGCAGGCACTTCAATTCCCAGCAAGGGAATTCAGGGGGGAGCTGGTTGGTGAAGTCTTTTATCCCTGACACTTCAGGCAGGAGGCAAGCTCTAGTTCAAGCCCTTGGAGATTCTTCTTCAAGTTGATGGAAAGCACACTCAGTCCTTTTCTCCTTTCTTTGGCAATGAAGCAACCACTGCAGGCCAACCCCCAAACACACAGCACAGGGGTAGTCTCCTCCTTCAGCTTCCTGGTTCTTCTCCTCAGCAAAGGTTTGTCTTGATTCCCAGAAGTGATCTAATTTCCTAGGGGTCTGGGTCCCCATTTTATACACAGTTTCTCTTTGTTCTCTGAAGGCAGAGAGGCCTCTGCCTAGTCCAAAACCAGTTCTGGTCAGTCCTGGAGCACTTTGTTTTTCTGACTCCTTTCCTTTCAGAATGTGGGGCAGAGTGCTCAGCCGCCCGGCAGGAGGTGGAGCCAGCATTGTGGAAGGCAGGCACAGCCCTATTCAGACCCAGGTGCAACTCCTCCCTCCACTCTGGATGCAGATCTTTCTATTCAGCCCTGCGCTGACTCACCCTGTCTCCTGTAGCCACCCCCAGGCCCTGTCACTCAATCTCCAGACAAGGAATACACAACCTAGCAGAGGCAGGCTTGGATAGTTAGGCAAGAAAATACCTACTTTCTAAAAGTGGTATTTTCAAACACAGAATGTTAAAACCAACTTCACTAAAAGATGTATTTTATCATTCTGAGTTCAGGCGTACTAAACTCGAATTTCTACCTGGTTCCCTGAGTCAGTTAGGATTATAAGATGTAATAATCTAACTGCCCATTCTGGCCTATGGGGAACAGGTAGCCTTGCAATAGTGAAAAACGAAAATGGCTGTAATTCACTATTAGGACATGCCACACACACCAGGGCATGTCCTACCTTTTACCTACAATGCACCCTGCCCTTGGGCCTACCTTAGGGGTGACTAATATGTATAAAGGGAAGGTTTAGGGACTGGCAAGTGGGTACACTTGCCCAGTCAACATGGCAGTACCAGACTGCCCACAGGCTCTGCAATGGCAGGCCTGAGACACATTTTACACGCTGCTCCGGTGGGTGGCACAACCAGTGCTGCAAGCCCACCAGCAGCATTTGATTTACAAGCCCTGGGCACACGCAGTGCACTGTACTAGGGTCTGACAGTAAGCCAAACAAGCCAATCATGGAGTCACTAATCCATACATCAATTTACCATAGGGAGCACTTGCACTGTGGCACTGAACAGCAGTGGCACAGTGCCCAAAAGCATCTAAAACCAGCAAAAACATAAGAGGCAACAGCAAAAAATGGAAGAGAGACCCACGCCAATGGTGCCAGGTCTAACAGACACCCGCAGGGTGCTTGATTCTAAGTGAGAGGGAGCCACAGCATGAGCAGGACCCCCCTGCAGCCTACGGAGTCCATTCTCCCGGGTTTTTAGAGCTGCAGCCATTTACAACTTATAGAGTGGCATTATGCGACCGAGTGATGACCAACTCTAAAACGGCTGAGAGTAGCCCTATCGTGTTTGGTGTCAAACATTGTGGAATCATACTCCCACACCAGTAACCGGTGTGGGAGGTATAATTCCACCCCTCAGAAGCGAGCGTTGTGAGGTCCCTGGTGTTCCTGGTACCAGCCTTCTAGTCCCAGGCAGCCCAAAAGGGTTGGTGCCAACCAGAGACACATTTCTGCCCTCCTGCTGATGAGCCAAGTTCGAGCAGGGTAAGGCAGGACAATAGGCATCCTGTCACAGGGAGGTGTGACCTCCTCCCAGACAGGATTTAGTGTATTAGGGCTGGGTGGGTGCGCTTGCCAGCGACCGAAAGTCTGCATGAGGGGCACATTTGGTGTCCCTGTACATAGTCCAGTTCAAACCAGTCCTGGGAGCCATTGGCTCCTGCTCTTGCACAAAACTGGACAAAGAACATGGTAGTAACCTCCCCACTGTCCAGACCCTCCCCTGGGAGGGTCCCCTGAACCTGTCCAACCCTCTCCCGTGGGAACAAAAGGGCTTACCTGGCTGTAGGACCCTAGATTCGACGTGAACAAGATTCTGAACCAGAAACCACTGAATTTCGATGGTCAGGACACTCTGGACTTTGCTTGACTTCGGTTGGGCCTGACTTCATCTCCCTCTCAGTCTGAAGCGTCGTCTGTGCCCGTGCACCATACAGGCTCCTGAGGAGCATCAAGGACAACTGAAGATATCTCCCTTGGAGTGAAGGAGTCACTCCCCTGCAACCGGAGGCTCCACATCACAACTGACAGGTCTGCTGCTCCTGAGCTCCTCCGGACTCCAAAGGCTTTAGCAACACAGGAGGTGTGTTTCTACGTCCCTCGAGGTCTGAGATGGACTCTCACCAAGTTTGAGGTCAGAATCCCTTGCGGGGGCTGCAATACTTATACCCCTGTGAACTGCGTTCAATTGCAAGTTCATATGTTTGTTGGCGTTCCAGAACAAGTGCACTGGGCTCCCAGTAGCCCCAACCTCTGGCACCATTTCCTACAAAGAACTCCAGCCTCCTCGCACCACCATTCCCAAGGCTTGTTGGTGCTCCATTGGGTTCGGCGGCGGCTTCC
Organism: Calotriton arnoldi; assembly: GCA_963921515.1. Lineage (NCBI taxonomy): Eukaryota > Metazoa > Chordata > Amphibia > Caudata > Salamandridae > Calotriton > Calotriton arnoldi. Next base: position 538,426 of record CAWUFW010007303.1, on the reverse strand, counting down.
GACGCCACTTCAGACCTATGCACCCGGCTTCCCTGGGTAGGTAACTCTGGTACTACGGTATCCAAGGTTTGGGGTGGCTCTCCAACCTCCTAAGTTCCACGGGGTTTCTTCGAAGTCCACTGGGAGGGTCCTTAAACTTTAAAACTGCAACCGTGACTCTCCCAGAGAATTGTACAGCGCACGTGGTCGTGTTCCCACACTGCACCCATCCTCCATGGGGTCCCTACTTACTAACCTTGGGAGGTTCCTTGGGGTCCCAGGGATTCTACATCCTCTAGACACTGTCTTGACTCAAGTCGTGGTTCTTATACCACTATTTTAGTATATGGTTTGGTCTCCCCCTGGAGCCCACAGTGTATTAGTGCTATTTACTATAGTTTCTGTGCTACAGTATTGTGTGCTTTGTGATTATCTGCGTTTAGCAGATACTTTATCGTACTAGAGAGTGTTATAATAATAAATACATATTTTTTATAACTACTGTGTGGTTCTCCTTTCATTAAACCAATACTCTAAGGTTGTATTCTAGTAAAACAAGCTGCTTAACATTCCTTCAAGGCTAATCCTGAAGGCTTCTCTCCACAGTTGCCACTTGGATAGCTTTCTAAGGTTATCTTTGACCTCTTAAATCACCTTAAGGGTTGTTTGGACTGGTGCAAGGTGTCCACTTTAATTAGTGGACAGCATATACCGGGCCAACTTCTCACATTGGTGTGCAGCAGTTGAGATTCAAGCCTGCATTGTTTTACCAGATAAATCTTTGTATTGATTAACTGAAAACCACTAAGTACTAGGTACATATAGCTTAGAATAAGTAAGTTCTACTGAACATGGGGTTGGGTAAGTCAAGGGTTTAGCACACCCTTTCTCCAACCTCAGAGAGTTTAGTTCCCACTAGGGTAGGTAGGTGCAACACCTCACCACACTTAGTATGTCTACTAAAGGAGATGCCAGTGGCTCTCTGCCCTCTAGATACAGTGAGCTTTCATTCCAAGAATTGAAAGCCCTGTGTGCATCTAGAAAGCTGAAGACAGGGAGAAGTGTCAACACTCAATGTCTAATAGGGATGTTACTGTTAGATGACCTAAGGAAGACTCCTGGGTCAGATGAACAGGACAGAGTGGGTGGGACAGGGAATGAAAACAGGTCAGGAGGTGACACCTTATATGACCTAGAATCTAACCCTGACCAGGGGGACCAAGATGGGTCCCACCTGGATAACTCAGATCTTCCAGAAGGCAGTGGAGAAGGCCATGATGGCCGTCATCTTCACCCATCCTGGCAGAGTGTAGAGTTTATAATAAGAGTGGTACTTGCACTCCTTGTATTCTGATTCTGATGAAGGGCTAAACCAGCCCGAAATGCATTGGGTTTGATACATTTGGATACCAGGATTCATGTATCATGTTTTGACATATGGAAATGTATTCGTGAATGCATTTGTTCACCACAAAAATACTATAAGGATGACAAAATAAATCCTCCATTAATGAAACTTCAAGCATTATTTTTGATTTCATTTGGATTCTATTTAATGTGATAACTCCATTCATTTGGATACAACAAGCTGTGCATCAAGGGGACGTCTCCCTGGAGGGGGGATGCTTTTTCTTCAGAGTGTAGAGTTTACCAAGGAGATCTAGATCTCCCTCTGCAGAGTCTAATCACTAGGACAGTCTGTAGGGACCTCTGTATCTAGCAAAAGGGACCACTCTTATGATAGGGAGTACCAGTTGCTTGAACTTGAGAAAGCTAGGCTTAGGCTCAGGCAAGAGCAATTGGCCCTTGATAAAGAGTCCCTAGAAGTCCAAAGAGCTAGAAAAATTTGGGACTAGAGTCCCATGGTGGCAGCAACAGTGTCCCTAGAATTATGGTACATTCCTTTGATAATAGGAACCTGAGCAAGATTGTCCCTCTCTACCATGTTGGGGATGACATCCATAAGTGGATAACTACTTTGGAGAGGGCCTGTAAAGTTCAGAGGGTCCCTCCAGAGCAGTGCGCAGCTATCTTGTGGCTCTCCTTTGCTGACAAAGGTAGAGATAAGCTCCTCACTGTTAGAGAAGAGGATGCTGACAACCACCCAATCTTGAAGAGTGCTCTCATTGATGGGTTTGGCTTAACCACTGAACAGTATAGGATTAAGTTCAGAGACACCCAGAAGACACAAACTCAGGATTGGGTAGACTTTGTGGATAGTGCCATTACGGCTCTGGAAGGCTGGTTGTTTGGCAGGAAAGTGAATGATTTCAAGGGATTGTACAATTTGATTATGAGGGAGCAGATCCTTAATAATTGCCAAAATCAGTCATTGCATCAGTACCTGGTTGACTCTGATCTTACTTCTCCCCAAGAATTGGGAAAGAAGACAGATAAGTGGGTCAGAACCAGGGTGAAGCAGACAAACCAGAACAATGGTGGTGACCAAAAGAAGCAAGATGCTAAAACTCCAGATAATGGTGGGTACAAGGGTAAAGATCGAAAGTTTTCATCAAGGCCCCTAAAACCTGCATCTGGGGGGGGGGGGTCACAATCCAACAAAGGTAAAGGAAAAAACAAACCTTGGTGTTACTTGTGTAAGGTAAAGACCCATTGGACAAGAAATGCTGATTGTCCAAAAACCAAGGAAAAACCTCCTACCACCACTGCCCCTAAGGCAACTGCGCCTCCTAGCACTATTACAGGTGGTGGTATAGGGAACAAGGGATTAGTAGGGTTAACCTTGGGCTCTGAGATGGGTTCAGGCCTAGTCAGAACTCCAACTCAGGCTGTGCTTGTCTGTGATGGTGGCATGGATCTTGACACCTTATTTGTCAGTCCCAGTAACCTGGGCAAATACAGACAGAAGCCTTTGATCAATGGTAAGGAGGCCATGGCATACAGGGAGACAGCTGCAAGTGTCACTATGGTGACAGAGAATCTTGTGGGCCCTGACCTAATCATACTTGAAGAAATGTACCAAGTGACCAATGCTAACAATGTCAGGACTGATCATTCCTTGCCAGTTGCTAATTTCAGCTGGGGAGGGGTAACCGGCACTAAGAAAGTTGTGGTTAGCTCAGACCTTCCAGTGGAGTGTTTGTTGGGCAATGATTTGGAAACTTCAGCCTGGGCTGAGGTAGAGTTAAGGACTTATGCAGCAATGCTGGGCATCACTGCAGATGTGTTTGCTGTGACCAGGTCAAGGACCAAGCTGGCTTACACTGAACAGGCCTTGGATCCTGGAACAGTAGACCAAGGACCTTCCAAGAGAAAGAGCAGGAGGGGTAAGGCTGTGTCTTCCCCCCAGACTCAGTATGAGGATCAGTCTCTTGAGGGAGATGATCTCAGTCCCTGTGAAGGAACTGTCTCAGATGAACTGGAATCTGATCAGGTTGAATTCTTGGGGACGGGGGGCTCTTCCAGGGCAGACTTGAGTTTGGAACAGCAAACCTGCCCCTCTCTTGAACCCCTCAGACAGCAAGCTGCTGCTGTGGCTGCTGGGAGTGTCAGTGGATCCCACAGGATCTAATGGGATGAGGGACTCCTGTACTCAGAGGGTAGAGACCCCAAGCCTGGTGCCACCAGGAGGTTGGTCATACCTCTGAAGTTTAGGGGCTTCCTACTCACCTTGGCACATGACATTCCCTTAGCAGGACATCTAGGCCAAAGTAAGACTTGGGACAGGCTTGTCCCTCATTTTCACTGGCCTCACATGTCAGAGGACGAAAAAGGAGTTTTGTCGCTCCTGTACCACCTGTCAAGCCAGTGGTAAGTCAGGTGGTACCACAAAGGCCCCCCTCATACCACTACCTGTGGTGGGGGTTCCCTTTGAGAGGGTTGGAATTGATATCATTGGTCCCATGAACCCTCCTACTGCATCTGGGCACAGTCAGATTCTAGTGGTGGTGGACCATGCCACTAGGTATCCAGAAGCAATACCCCTTAGAACTACCACAGCTCCTGTGGTGGCCAGGGCCCTCCTGGGAATATTTTCCAGAGTGGGTTTCCCTAAGGAGGTCTTAACTGACAGAGGTACAAACTTCATGTCAAGTTACATTACTGCAATGTGGAAGGAGTGTGGAGTGAACTATAAGTTCACCACACTATCACCCACAATGCAATGGGTTAGTTGAAAGGTTCAACAAAACCCTCAAGAGCATGATCATGTGCCTCCCAGAAAAGCCCAGGCGAAAATGGGATGTCCTGTTGCCCTGCATTCTCTTTGCCTACAGAGAGGTCCCACAGAAAGGGGTTGTCTACAGCCCTTTTGTACTTCTGTTTGGGCATCCAGTTAGGGGTCCCTTGTGTTTGGTGAAGCAGGGATGGGAGTTACCTCTCAAACCTCCTAAGCAAGTCATAGTGGACTATGTACTTGGTCTCCGCTCCAGGATTGCTGAGTACATGAAGAAAGCCTGCAAAAACCTTGAGGCAAGTCAAGAATTGCATAAAGCTTGGCATGACCAAAAGGCTGTCTTGACTGTTTATCAGCCAGGACAGAAGGTTTAGGTTATGGAGCCTGTGGCCCCAGCAGCCGTCCAAGACAAATGGAGTGGACCCCATACCATTCTTGAGCAGAAGGGAGAGGTTACCTACCTGGTAGAACTTTGTACTCCCAGGAGCCCCCATAGGGTGCTCCATGTGAACAGGCTCAAGCCATACATTAACAGGGCTGACATGGGCTTGCTCATGGAAACTGATGAGGGACAGGAGGAAGAGAGTGACCCTCTCCCTGATCTCCTCTCTCAGAACCCTGATGATGGGTCAGTTGAAGGTGCAGCTTTGGCAGGCAGCCTCACTGACCAGCAACAGATTGATTGTAGGAAGGTCCTCAATCAATACAGACACATGTTCTCTCTGGCTCATAGTCAGACAACCTGGTGTACCCATGAAGTGGACACAGGTGAGAGTTTACCTGTTAAAAAAAAGATTTACAGGAAGCCTGACCATGTCAGAGACTGCATCAGGACTGAGGTCCAAAAGATGCTAGAGTTGTGAGTAATTGAGCCCTCAGATAGCCCTTGGGCTCGTCCAGTGGTCTTGGTACCAAAACCTCACACCCATGGTGGTAAAATAGAAGTGAGGTTTTGTGTTGACTACAGGGGACTCAATGCAGTCACTAGGACTGATGCTCATCCAATTCCTTGGGCAGATGAGCTTATTGACACTTTGGCCTCAGCCAAGTTCTTGAGCACATTTGACCTCACTGCTGGCTATTGGCAAATCAGACTAGCTGAGGATGGCAAACCAAAAACAGCATTTTCAAACCCTATTGGGCATTATCAATTTATTGTAATGCCCTTTGGTTTGAAGAATGCACCTGCCACATTCCAAAGGCTGGTGAACAAAATCATTACAGGCCTGGAAGCCTATAGTGCAGCATATCTTGATGAAATAGCTGTCTTTAGCTCCACATGGGAGGATCACCTGGTCCAACTGAAGAATGTTTTGGAGGCTCTGCAGAAAGGGGGCCTCAGTATCAAGGCAACTAAGTGCCATATAGGGCAGAGCAAGGTTGTTTACCTGGGCCACCTTGTGGGTAGAGGCCAGGTTCAACCATTACAAAGCAAAATCCAGACCATCATGGACTGGGTTGCTCCAACTACACGGACTCAGGTCAGAGCTTTCTTGGGCCTGACTGAGTACTACAGACGATTTGTGAAAGGATATGGGTCTATAGTGACTCCCTTGAATGATCTTACATCAAAGAGAATGCCCAAGAGGGTTCAGTGGACAGTTAGCTGTCAGCAGGCATTGATGATCTCAAGCAGGCCATGTGCACTGCTCCCATTCTGCAGAGTCCTGACTACTCCAAGCAATTTATTGTGCAAACAGATGCATCTGAGTTGGGGGTAGGGGCTGTGTTATCACAACTTAATGCAGAGGATCAGGATCAACCAGTAGCTTTTATCAGCAGAAGGTTGACCCCCAGAGAGAAACGTTGGTCAGCTACAGAGAGGGAAGCCTTTGCTGTAGTCTGGGCCCTGAAGAAGCTGAGGCCATACCTGTTTGGCACTCACTTCATTGTTCAGACAGACCATAAGCCCCTCATATGGCTAAAACAGATGAAGGGTGAAAACCCCAAACTTTTGAGGTGGTCTATTTCCCTACAGGGGATGGACTATACAGTGGAACATAGACCTGGGAGTAACCATGCCAATGCAGATGGACTTTCCAGATATTTCCACTTAGAAAATGAAGACTCAACTGGGCAAGGTTAGTCTCATCTCCTTACGTTTGGTGGGGTTGTGTAAGAAAGTGGGATCTGCTTCTTATGGTTACCCCCATACTTCATGTATACTGTTTTTGACTAGTCTGACTGGGATCCTGCTAATCAGGACCCCAGTCTATCTGCTTTCTCCCTAAACTGTTATGTTATGTACTTAGGTACACTCCAGATTGGATACTGGGGTACCCTTGTCAGTCCCTAGTATATAGTGCCCAGGTCCCCAGGGCATAGGTACCCCAGAGGCCTCCCCTGAACTGAAGCATGTATTATGCCACCCATGAGAGGCCATGCAAAATGGAACTACAGGACTGCCATTGCAGCCTGTCTAAGTTGGTGCATGCACCACTTACTTAAGATATAGGTTTACTATATCTAAGGGTCAGTACACTTAAAACCTATAAGTCACCTGCAGGGTGCTTGATTCTAAGTGAGAGGGTGCCACTGCATAAGCAGGACACCCCTGCAGCCTACGGAGTCCATTCTCCCGGATTTTTAGTGCTGCCGCCATTTACGACATATAGAGAGGCATTATACGACCGAGTGATGACCAACTCTAAAACGGCTGAAAGTAACCCTATCGTGTTTGGTGTCAAACACTGTGGGATCATACACCCACACCGGTAACCGATGTGGGAGGTATGATTCCACCCCTCAGAAACAAGCTTTGTGAGATCCCTGGTGTTCCCGGTACCAGCCTTTAAGTCCCGGGCAGCCCAAAAGGGTTGGTGCCAACCAGAGACACATTTCTGCCCTCCTGCTGCTGAGCCAAGCACAAGTAGGGGAAGGTAGGACAATAGGCATCCTGTCACAGGGAGGTGTGACCTCCTCCCAGACAGGATTTAGTGTATTAGGGCTGGGTGGATGCACTTGCCAGCAACCGAAAGTCTGCATTAGGGGGACATTTGGGGTCCCTGTGCATAGTCGAGTTCAAACCAGTCCTGGGAGCCGTTGGCTCCTGCTCTGGTGCAAAACTAGACAATGGATATGGGAGTAACCTCCCCACTGTCCAGACCCTCCCCTGGGAGGGTCCCCTGAATCTGTCCAACCCTCTTCCGTGGGTACAAGAGGGATTACCTGGCTGTAGGACCCTAGATTCGACGTGGACAAGATTCTGAACCAGAAACCACTGAACTTCGACCGTCTGGACACTCTGGACTTCGCTGGACTTCGTTTGGGCCCGACTTCATCTCCCTCTCAGTCTGAAGCATCGTTTGTGCCCGTGCACCATACAGGCTCCATGCAGCTGTGGAGCATCAAGGACAACTGAAGATATATCGCTTGGAGTGAAGGAATCACTCCCCTGCAACTGCAGGCACCACATCACGACTGACCGGTCTGCTTCTCCTGAGCTCCTCCGGACCCCAAAGGTTTCAGCAACACAGGAGGTGGCTTTTCTACTTCCCTTGAGGTCTGAGCTGCCCTCTCACCAAGTTTGAGGTCAGAATCCCTCGTGGGGGCTGCAATACTCATATCCATGTGCCTCGCGTTCATTTGCAAGTGCGTATGTTTGTTGGTGTTTCCAGAACAAGTGCACTGGGTTCCAAGTAGCCCCAACCTCTGGCACCATTTCCTACCAAGAACTCTGGCCTCCTCGCACCGAGTGCTCCATGGGCTGTTGCTTTGTGAAACTGCTTGAGGTCCCCTCGCGACTCCTGTGCCTCCCGCCTGTGGGTCCACTTGAGGGTCAACACTGCTGTTCTTGGGCTCCCCTGGTTGGGCCAGGCTTGCCCTGACTCCCCTGTGTTTGGTGAGTCTCCTGGACCTTGATGTTCCAAACTGTAACCTTCCTTGACCTTCTGCTGGGGTTGCTGTTCCAAAGGCTTGTTGGTGCTACCACCGGACACTACCCCTCAGCACTCGACATCCTTTGTGGGACAGCTTGCATCTGGCTCCTGGTTGTTCTCATCATCTCCTGGTCCCTGTGGCTGCAGAGTCAAGAACCCCCTCAACGCACCTGAGCACCCGACATCGGTGGGCATTAGTCAACTGAGCCCCCTGGTCACTCCTGAGTGACCCAGACTCTGTCCCCTCTGCTTTCAGGTACTCTTCATCAAGAATACACCTTTGGATTCCAACTGACACTTTTCTTCCTCCATTGGGTTTGACGGCTATTTCCAGCACCACTTCAGGCCTATGCACCCGGCTTCCCTGGGATAGGTAACTCTGGTACTACGGTATCCAAGGGTGGGGTGGCTCTCCAACCTCCTAAGTTTCACAGGGTTTCTTGGAAGTCCACTGGGAAGGGTCCTTAAACTTTAAAACCGCAACCGCGACTCTCCCAGAGAATTGTACGGCGCACGCGGTCGTGTTCCCACACTGCACCCAAACTCCATGGGGTCCCTACTTACTCACCTTGGGTGGTTCCTTGGGGTCCCAGCGATTCAACATCCTCTAGACATTGTCTTGACTCGAGTTGTGGTTCTTATACTACTATTTTAGTATATGGTTTGGTCTCCCCCTGGAGCCCACTCTGTATTAGTGCTATTTACTATTGTTTCTATGCTACAGTATTGTGTGCTTTGTGATTATCTGCGTGTAGCAGATACTTTATCGTATTAAAGAGTGTTATAATAATAAATACGTATTTTTTATAACTACTGTGAGGTTCTCCTTTCATTTAACCAATACTATAAGGTTGCATTCTGGTAAAACAAGCTGCTTAACATTCCTTCAAATGAAGCCTGAAGGCTGTTCTCCACAGCTACCACTTGGATAGCTTTCTAAGGTTATTTTTGACCTCTTAAATCACCATAAGGGTTGTTTGGACTGGTGCAAGATGCCCACTTTAATTAGTGGACAGCATATACCAGGCCAACTTCTCATACTGCTCTTCAATCTTCATCTACACAGATGTCCTGGACATGGCAATAGCTTGTAGGATAGCATCTAACTTATCCCGAGCATTCAAAGGTTTTGCCTCCTGTGAGTGGCCATGTTCTGGCCTGTCTGCTGAGTCTATGGGGATAGAGGCCTGGAGGGGCACCTTGTCGGGCCCCGGGACCTCATCGCCTAAAAGGGCTATCACGTTTACGAAGTGACAGGGGCAGGACAGCACCTGTACTGGAAGCCACTGTATCTCACTATCCAGCCGTTGATCAACAGCAGTGCCAGGATCTGGCCATAAGTTGCTGAGGTTCCACACACTCCGGTGGCGCCGTGATCTAATGTCTCCTCAGCACAGGACGTATCTCTCCCAATTCAGGCCCATATGCTAACAGCTTTGGCCCTCCAAGTGGCAGCAGGTGGGAGACCCAGGAGGGTCAGACAACTCTCATTCACAGGATGGCCTCCACCTCCAACAGATTCGCTGCTGGTGAAGGCCCACAGTCTTAGGCCACTGGGCCTCTCAGGTGTGGCAAGGCAGTAGGTGCAGTCACCCCCAGGCAATTGTCCTTCAGAGCCAATGATGTTCTGGTCTTAACTAGCGAACCATAATCAGCAGACCAACAACAGATGAGGGTGGAGAGAGCTGTGGGCTGCGGTTTGAGGGTTGCAGAGACTGAGGAAATTGCCCCTGGATGGGCCAGTCTGGCAAGAGTCTCAAAGTGGTGCTGGCCTCAGGGGGGAGGGGCGCTCACCTGATCTGTGCGCTGTTGTGTCCTCAGCCCATGAGTGGAGTTGTGCCGTCGCTCCAGGTGATGACTGGGTCTCGGGCTCCAGGAGGATTGTGAAGCCAGGGGTTGTGTTGGGAAAAAAATGAAAGAAGGAGCAGGTAGGCTGCACCCACAAGCTCCTCTCAGGGGCAAAGGTCGCAAGAGGGAGGGACCCACTGCTGAAGTATGTACAGCCATCTCTCGGCCTCAGCAATGTTATCTTCCCTTGGGCTCCAATGCAGGTCAGGCCCCAGTATGCAGGAGGGCCGTGATGAGCGGTGTGCAGGGCCCCCCCTATTACCTGGCGTGTCTCCGTGATGCTGGCACCTGGTGGACAGCGGGCTGCTGAGCAAGGCCCACCTCAGGGTCGAATACCATGTTGCAGTGCCCCTGGCACCAAGAAGGAAAGCCGTCTGCAATAGTGCTGGCTCCCGGGTCCAGCCCTGGCGTTCCTTATACCTCCTCATAACATCCAGGCCGCAGGGCCAAGGAGAGCTCAAATATCAGCTGCAGAAGGGGAGGAAGCAAGAGATGTGACGTAGGTCCTGACTGGGCTGCTCCGGCAAGTCTCCTGAGGTAGAGTCAGCTTCAGGGGGGAGGGGGCACACTCCTGGGCTGCTGAATTGTGGCGCTCTGGGTCCGGCATTGATGTTTTCTCACAACTGTCAGTGAAGGTCAGTACCCGGGCTTTCAGGCAGAGCAGTGCCAGAAGGGAGGAGGAGCGGCACCTGGGTAGGTTGCTCCTTTGAGGTGCCGCGTCTGAATGGGTTCACTGATGAATATATAGAATCCAAAATATTGACTCCCATACCTACACAGGTAAGTACAAAAATATCGAATCAAAAATATCGATGTAAAAAATAAAGATGTAAAAAATATTGATTTAAATATATATATAAAATAATATAATATATTAAATAATAATATTAATTTTAACAATATAAATTAAATGTACTATACATTTTAACAAAATATAACAAATAAAGTTGATTAAAAAAATAAACACACAAATATAATAATTTATACATATATATATATAACATGCACTTTGGGTAACAGAAATCTTGCCCGGCCCTGAGTCTCCCAGTTACTGGTCCCCACCAGTATATTTTTTTAATCACATCAAGAGTGGGTGCTCTTTATGGACGACATAGACAGGAGGCCTCCAGCCGATTCGAGACCCGTATCAAGGGGAACCAGATTATTAAACAACATTACCTGTGAAGAAATAAATATTTGGATTAAATCAGAATTAGGCTAACGCCCAACACAACGAGTTGAGACTAGTAATTGCAGGAATTATTGGAACAAGCTTGAAGCAAGCATGAGACCGTGAAGCTCTTTTGATATAGAATTGGAAGCCCTGAAGAAGCGCAATGGAGCGGGAAACACGTGATGGCTGTTTTCTGTGGCTGCTTACTGTATAAAAGGCTGTTTGGCTATATTGGCATGAAACACTTGAAGAAAGAATAAAAGAAACTAAAGAAAGTAAACAAGAAGAAGTTTGGACAATTGTTATTGTTGCTGAAATCTCAGTACTTTGCTTTTTGATATATATATATATATATATATATATATATATATATATTTACTTTAAAATAATTAATAAACTATTATCTTTAATTTATTTTAAAACTTTACATTTATATAAAAATAAAATATATATATCAATGTTTTCAAATATAAAATAAAAACATTCTATAATAATTTAAAACATTAAAGTATTAAAAAATATTTAAACTTACATTTCCCAATACAATCAGTGCAACAGTAGGGAAAGTGTTGGATAGCAAAATAATAAAATTTACTATTCCAACTCCAGTGAGTGCAACAGTAGGGAAAGTGTTGGATAGTGGAGGGGTAAAAATTACTATTCCCACTCCAGTGAGAGCAACAGTAGGGAACGTGTTGGATAGCGGAGGGGAAAAAATTACTATTCTCACTCCAAAGAATGCAACAGTAGGGAAAGTGTTGGATAGCGCAGGAGGAAAAATTACTATTCCCACTTCAAAGAGTGCAACAGTAGGGAAAGTGTTGGATAGCGGAGGGGTAAAAATTACTATTCCCACTCCAAACAGTGCAACAGTAGGAAAAGTGTTGGATAGCGGAGCGGTAAAAATTACTATTCCCACTCCAGTGAGAGCAACAGTAGGGAAAGTGGTGGATAGAGGAGGGGAAAAAATTACTAATCCCACTCCAAAGAGTGCAACAGTAGGGAAAGTGTTGGATAGCGGAGGGGTAAAAATTACTATTCCCACTCCACTGAATGCAACAGTAGAATAACTGTTGGATAGCAGAGGAGTAAAAAACATTATTCCCACTCCAGTGAATGCAACAGTAGGGAAACTGTTGGATAGCGGAGAGGTAAAAATTACTATTCCAACTCCAGTGAGTGCAACAGTAGGGAAAGTGTTGGATAGCGGAGGGTAAAAATTACTATTCCCACTCCAATAAGTGCAACAGTAGGGAAAGTGTTGGATAGCGGAGGGTTAAAAATTACTATTCCCACTCCACTGAATGCCACAGTAGAATAACTGTTGGATAGCGGAGGGGTAAAACATTTTATTCCTACTCCAGTGAATACAACAGTAGGCAAAGTGTTGGACAGCGCAGATGTAAAAATTATTATTCCAACTCCAGTGAGTGCAACAGTAGAGAAAGTGTTGGATAGCGTAGGGGTAAAAATTACTATTCCCACTCCAGTGAGTGCAACAGTAGGGAAAGTGTTGGATAGCAAAGAGACAAAAATTACTATTCACACTCAAACAGTTAAAAAAAAAACTTTAAAAGTAATAAAAAATCATAAAAATAAATAAACAATATTTAGAAATGAAAAATCAAATGTATTAAATATATACAAATTTAAAATATTATAATATTAATTGCCTATGAAAAAACCTACAAATAATATATAATATAAAATAATAAATACCTTTATTAAATACAACTCTTTTAAATAAGAAAATATTTACAAACAAATAAATTAATTAATACATAAATGTATTTATTATATTTCCTACCCTATAACATCACACCAATAACAAAACACTTCAACATTTTTTGTTGGATTTTTTCCCCAAATTAACATAATTAATGATAAATTTAAAAACTATTACTAATAAAAAATCTAATAAACATTAATTGACTACACACAGTTTAACACTATGATATCTACAACACACACCTAAATTAAACTCTAAAATAATAAAACACAATTAAAACGTATTTATAAATTAAAAACTATTACTATTAACAAATAATAATAAATTAATTAAAATGTATTTAATACCCACCCTTTACCGCTTTAAAAGTAAAAACAACAGACACAAAATTAAACAATTACCCAAAATACATATCAAATAATTAACATTAATTAACAACTAAATATTATTTAATTAAATACAAATTACTTCCAACCCTTTACTCCTATAAACACCAAAACACACACCTAAAATTAATTACACAATTACCATAATTAATTAACAATTTATTAATTAAAATTAATGAACATCCAATTATTAATTTTTTATTTTTTTATTTTTATTGAGCCATAAATATAACACAGTATAGTACAATCAACAAAGAAGAAAACGGAAGAAACGGAATATGGGTAAGACATAGATTGTACATAGATTATTCATTAACGTTGGAAATGTAAACATCACATAAGTCCCTAAAAGAAAATAACGACAATTTTCCAATTCTAAAAATTAATATTAGGAGTTGAAATAGGAAAACTAACATGTATATGACAAATACATGACAGAAATGGAGCCATTATGAAAGAACATATATAATAGAATAGAATGACAGTGCCTCATTAGTCCCATTGGAGGCTAGCCAAGATCCTATTGAATTTAAGCCAGGAGCGAGGCCCTCTGGCCTTAGCCAAAGCAAATTCCATCTCATATACCTGTCGGAGCAGAACCCAAACTTCGCTAACGTTTGGACTGACATTGTTTATCCAGACTCTAGCAATACATATTCGGGCACATGCTATAATGATAGTAGCTAACAGACTCTCGTACCTAGCGCCATCGCATTTGATCCCCAAAAATATTTCCTTTTCGGTGAGCTGAAAGTTTTGACCAAAGAATGGGGTAAGAATATTGGCAACCTCAGTCCAGAATCTGTTGAGCCCAGGGCAGTCAATAAAAATAAGTCTTAGGTCCGCTGCAAACAGTTGACATTTCGGACAAAGTGACTTAGCGGAGGGTCGAGATACTGCCTACTTAGAAATAATCGCTGGTGTATAATACAACATATAAATTGTCCGATGCTGTTGTAATTTCAAATTAACAGAAGTTACCACCCTATCCAGTACACCCATTGACTCCTGTATTTCCTCAGCGGTTATTTCCACCCTAAGAATCCGACTTAGGGGCCTATTACGATGGCGGACGGAGACACGACCGTGGTGCCGGCAGTGGTGGTTACACCCATTTACCGCACGCTGCCAGCGGTCTTCACGCCCGCCATATTAGGATGGCCACACTTTGCCCATTTCCCGTCCACCGCGGTGCGTCGCCGACCGCCATCAAAGTGCGCCCGCCACCGCGGCGGAGTGAGCCAATCACCACACACCGCCGTGCGGAATGACGTCCCGTACGCCAAAGATATTACGATGCCGGAAACATGGCAGCGCACCGCGACGGAGAAACCGCACAGCGAGAGAGGGCGGAGACACCACAGCGGAGACAGAAAAGAGACACCCGGTACACACCGCGATGGATCCTGCCCTACACGCCATCCCGGTGCTATACATGATACACCACCTGCAAGCCATCGTCCGCCGCAGACGCCTCCGCAGGTATGTACAGACACAATAGTGCAAGTAACACAATACACAGCTCCAGGGTGGAAAAACGTCGCATGGGAACACCACACACCCCTGTGGGGACAGGCACACAGCCATCACTGCACACACATGTCCCACCTGGGACAAACACACCTCGCCACATACTGCGCACCCATGTTCCGCCATCATGAACAAATGTCCCGGTCACGTCACCGCCGCGGTCAGTGTGCAGGAAACCATGCACACAACGCAGAGCCCAGGGCCAGCGCCTGCCAAGGGCACATTACAAATAGCACAGAGCCACAACTCCACCCACAACACACTAGCTACCTCCCTGAAGGGACACAACATGTGTCTCCCAAGTGCCACTCCTGCACAACAACCACACAACTAAAGCCACACCATGCCCCACGTCCCAACAACTGCATATACAGCCACAGCAGGACCCTTTGCACAGGAACATATAGCACAGAAGCCCAGGCCCCAGCCAACACACACACCACAACAACATCACACACAAGCCAAGAACACTGAGGCCAGGCACAAAATGTACACACACACAGATGAGGACCAAACACTTCACTGCACACACTACCTGACAAGTCACACACACACACACCACCCTGACTCACAGCCACATACACACACCACATGCCAGCAGTAATGGAGGACAACATATAGGAAAGCCAAAGTGAGGTGCCCACAAATGGAAGGGCAGTGACACAACCATCAAGCATGTGTGATGCTTATGCAAGACAAGACACATGTGAGAACACACACAGCCCATCACAGCACACATGGCTGACACAGTCAGTCAACACAAACCACAGTCACCTCAATGCAACAACTCCTGGAGATAACAAGGACACCCATGTATAGGCACAGGGATGTAAGGAAGGCCCGGAACTCAAACACTGACCAGCCACACATAGGCATCCAAATACTGGACAAGAGAATGGCTGCTGCACAACACACAGGGCCCAGTGACACACTACATGACAGCCAAGCACAAGTAGGATATGTCACACATACCTCCTCTCACAACAGCACCACACAATACTGCCATGTGCACAAAACACAACCACAGGGCTCAACAAGTACACATACAGGCACACCACTCCAGGGTGACACATGGCAGTAGTTGACAATGCAGGTGCACACACATCCACAGTCACAACAAAGTGACCCCCTTCACACCATACACTTCTCCACCACCCAAGTGCACACATTGGAAGTAAGCCATGGGACCTGGATAACTCATCACCACAAGATGCCCATACACCTACACTGATTGGCACACAGAAAGGAAGCTCACACAGACCCTATGACCCTGGCCTGCCTGCCTGTAAGCCTGCGCCCAAACTCCCACCCTGTGCTGCCATTACCCACAAAGATGACATGTGTCCACCATAGATAACATGAGCAAAGAAGGATGATGACAACAAGAATTCATTGCTAACCACCTGCACTGCACCCATAAGTATCACAGTCAGGTAGAAATGAAGTGCCTCCCACCCCTGCAAAAAAAATGAAATGTGAGACAACCTATTGGCAATATTGAAGTGGCATACTGAGCATGTGACACAGTAAACCATGCACACACAGAAACAACTTTATTCAGGAAGGACACTGACACAACTCACAGCAGGACCAACTGTGTTTATTCACAATTTGCATAGTGAGACAACAAATTTGGGCAACAGCAAGGCCAGTGGGCATTTCAATATGCACAGTATTTACATGAAAAGCTGCACAGGCAGGGAGCAAACAGCAGTGAGCAATAAGGCCAGTGGCCAGTCCAATGTGCAGATGAAGTCCATGAGAAGCTGCACAGGCAGGGAGCAAATAGCAATGAACAATAAGGCCAGTGGCCAGTACAATGTGCAGAGTAGGGACATCAGAAGCTGCACAGGCAGGGGGCAAATAGCAGTGAACAACAAGGCCAGTGGCCAGTACAATAAGCAGATGAAGTCCATGAGAAGCTGCACAGGCAGGGGGCAAATAGCAGTGAACAACAAGGCCAGTGGCCAGTACAATAAGCAGATGAAGGCCATGAGAAGCTGCACAGGCAGGGGGCAAATAGCAGTGAACAACAAGGCCAGTGGCCAGTACAATGTTCAGATGAAGTCCATGAGAAGCTGCACAGGCAGGGGGCAAATAGCAGTGAACAACAAGGCGAGTGGCCAGTACAATGTGCAGAGTAGGGACATCAGAAGCTGCACAGGCAGGGGGCAAATAGCAGTGAACAACAAGGCCAGTGGCCAGTACAATGTTCAGATGAAGTACATGAGAAGCTGCACAGGCAGGGGGCAAATACCAGTGAACAACAAGGCCAGTGGCCAGTACAATGTGCAGAGTAGGGACATCAGAAGCTGCACAGGCAGGGGGCAAATAGCAGTGAACAACAAGGCCAGTGGCCAGTACAATGTGCAGATGAAGTCCATGAGAAGCTGCACAGGCAGGGGGCAAATAGCAGTGAACAACAAGGCCAGTGGCCAGTCCAATGTGCAGATGAAGTCCATGAGAAGCTGCACAGGCAGGGGGCAAATAGCAGTGAACAACAAGGCCAGTGGCCAGTCCAATGTGCAGATGAAGTCCATGAGAAGCTGCACAGGCAGGGAGCAAATAGCAGTGAACAACAAGGCCAGTGGCCAGTACAATGTGCAGAGTAGGGACATCAGAAGCTGCACAGGCAGGGGGCAAATAGCAGTGAACAACAAGGCCAGTGGACTGTACAATGTGCAGATGAAGTCCATGAGAAGCTGCACAGGCAGGGGGCAAATAGCAGTGAACAACAAGGCCAGTGGCCAGTACAATGTGCAGAGTAGTGACATCAGAAGCTACACAGGGAATGTATGCAACTTTACCATTCCATGCCCAGCCACAGAGTAATGGGGCTGACAATGGGCATCACACGCACCGCTGTGGACAGACAGGTGTGTGAGGGTGACCACCACTCAGATGGGGCTGTCTGTCGGACTTGGAGCTGACTGTGTGTTGGGGTCAGTTGGAGGGCTGCCCTGGGCAGTGGGAGGAACAACTGTAGAAGAGCCATCTCTGCTTGTGGTTGCTGGGGGGCTGCTTGGACCAGGTGGGGTGGTGGCACGGGGAGGTGGACTCATGCCCTGGTGAGACACAGTATGTGCCGGAGATTGTGGAGGGGTGCCTCTCCACTTCTTGGGGATCCTGAAAGGCTTCCCTGCCTGGGGATTGAGGTGAACTGGGGCGGACACAACAGGTGACCCCACTACCAAAGCTGATTCTGGTGTGGATGGTGACCCTCCCTCTGGGGACATGCTGGATCCCGCTGTGTGCTTGCCTAGGGTTTGCTGCCACCCTGCCTCCCTCTATCCACCAGGTTTGCCCCCTACAGTGTCCTCCCGTGCTGGCTTCACAGGGCTTGGGATGGGAGTGGAGGTCAAGGAAGGATTATCCATGGGGCCCTCATCCTGTGTAATGTTTGCAGGCAACACCTTCTCAGTGGGTGTGGAAACTGTCCTTTTGCCTCTGCGAGACGTCTTTGGGACAGGGGAGTCTTTGGCGGGGGAGGAAGGTGAGGCCTATGACCCTGATGCTTGTTTCTTTGCTTTGTGGCCCTTGCTGGCGCCTGATGGGCTTTTCTCTCTGCGCTCTGGGCGGCCTTACTTTTATGTGGGGATGGTGTCTGCGCTCTAGTACACTTGGGCTGCTGCTGCTCCTGTGTGCTGCGGGTTCTGTATCGGGACTTTGGGGTCCGTTGAGCATTGTCACTGTCGTCAGAGGTGCACAGTGACACGGGGCCGGACAAAGTACTGGGAGCCGCTCCCTGACTATGTCCCTGTTGCAGGGCTGCTGTCACAGTTGATGACAAGGACTGCACAGTCCGGTGTAGCCCACCTACATCGGAATGTATGCCCTCCATGAAAGCTATAACCTGCCCCAACTTTTTGTTGTGCTCTTGGAAGGCATTGAGAAGTGCTGTCTGCCCCACACACAGCTGGCGCAATAGCTCGACTGCTTCAGCACTGAGGGCAGCAGGGCTGACATGGGCTGGGGCAGCAGTGCCTGGGGTGAAGGTGACTCTTCCCTTCCTACTCGTGCAGACACGGGAAGCACCAGTGGAGGTTGAAGGGAGGCTGGGCACTGGACGCTGTGTGGTGGAAGAGGAGGCAGAGTCCCCGTTCCCTGTACCCCCCAACATGGATGCGTCACCGCTGGCGCCAGATGACGTAGAGCTTTGTGTCTCCGGCTGTGAATCCTCTAGCAGACTCCTGTCCCCCTCCTCGGCGCTGGTCACATCTGTGTCAGTCTGCTCCGGTGCGGCTGTTGCACTGGATGCCTCACCACTGGTATCCGTCCCCTGTCCCTCTGTACATACGGGAGATACTGCATAGGAGAGAGAAGTACTGTGAGATGAGTGGCATCAACAGAACTAACACGTGCCAATACATCTGCATCATAGAAGAGGTGTGCAGCACATCGCATGCCACCCTGTGCACACATATATCTTGCCACCCAAAATATCAAGCCAACGGTGCATGTCCAACACACATCTTGCCATAAGTGCCCCAGGTGACTCACACAGCACACCATCCTGCTGTTGGCTCACATCAGACACAGCCACAAAATGGCCTGTGCACACACACTGTCCCGATGGTGGCAAGGATGAACACCACAACATGGTGCACATCACCTACATGGATGGAGCAGTAGGGGACCACACAGACCACAACATACCAGCCCACAATGACCCTGCACACATGCCATCCACCATATCGAGTTCATGGGCACATCTACTGTTGCACATTGGCCTCAGATGTCTGACTGGCAGACATCTGAGGTCTGTAATTGCACGCATTCATTGAAACGCACTCACAGTTGGCACACTGGCATTCCCATCCATCTGAATTCACACACTACCCCACAGATGAAGGTACATGAAAGCCACAACTCCAAATGTAAGAGAGATGCACAGTGCTAAAACTGACTTCATGAAGCACAGGTTGGGCAAATGCATGGCACATACACCCAGCACAGAGGCCACTCACAAAACATTGCACCACACAACCAACGTCACACAGCTGACAATTTGCACACTCTGTAGACACATGCACCCACTCCCAGCCAAAGGCAGCCTGCAACACATACTCACCCCTAGCTTGCTGCTGATGCTCCTTCAGTTGTCTGTCCAGCTCAGGTTGTGTGACAGCCAGGATGCGGACCATTAGTGGTGTCATGCTGCGCCTAGCCAACCTGCCAGTCCGAGGGAGCATCCCCAGCGTCATTTCGGCCACGTTCTTGCTCAGCCGGCAGATGTCGTCCCACCTTTTATGACAGTGGTTGCGCCTTCGGTTTGACACACCCAGATCTCGCACTCTGGAGGCAATGGATCTCCACACGGCTTTACGCTAGTGGACCTTCAGCTGCAGGCATGGGAGACAAGAGGGGTGAGGTTCCAGTGACATAGTGTACAATGACAACACAAAGAAAATGCAGTAGCATGACAGTGACTCATCCAAAAGTCCAGCTACAACTGTAACAGAGCCAACAATTGCTGTGAACATGGTACAATGTCATTGGTCAATCAGACGTACATGCATGCATGTTCGATGGTGGACACAGTACCTCCACATCCCATTCACATGCAGGATACCAACACAGCAAGCGACGTGTAGTCTGCCCGCAGCTACTGTCTGCAGTTACCTACAACTACACATAGAGAAGATAGCAAAACATGTGTCTTGTTGTTGGACTCACTGTGTCCAACACTGTGCAGACCTAAGTGTCCTAGCCCTGTGAAAGCCTCACTGTGTCCTGGAACTCACATACAGTGATAACAACTGTCATACACACACCCTTCTCACACGGCTGCTCCTGTGCAATCTACAGGGCAGAGATGGTACTTAGATGAAGAGGCGTGAACCAAACACACATTGACCACACTGTGTGTAAATTGGGAGCAACACAGCCATTCACACAAACGATAAGTGGCCTGACTCCTGCATCACCAAAATGCAGCTGTACTGTATGGCTGACACTACAAAACATGTCCCTCTACTCAGGATGGGCATGCAGGGTAACGTGTGAAAGAGCCCACCAAGCCCTTCCCACTGTAGTAAGCATGCTAGGCGGTGCATGTCAGAGCCCCACAACCACTGACACATACAGAAGCACCTCCACCTCACGTGTGCCCACCCTGCACTCTCACTCACAGTCTTGGAGACTTACTACGACATTAGGGCCACCATAAAGCCTTAGGTACTGTGCAAGCACCCCGTCTACTAGGACCTCAAGCTCCTCGCTGGGGAAGGGACTGGCACGGATCTTCTGAGTCCTCGACATCACAATGGACATGTGGCAGCAGCAGCACGTTGAGGGTGGCAGCCAGCAGTCCCTGGAGGCAGCAGCAGCAGCAGGTGGAGGGTGGCAGCCAGCAGTCCCTGGAGGCAGCAGCAGCAGGTGGAGGGTGGCAGCCAGCAGTCCCTGGAGGCAGCAGGTGGAGGGTGGCAGCCAACAGTCCTTGGAGGCAGCAGCAACAGGTGGAGGGTGGCAGCCAGCAGTCCCTTGAGGCAGCAGCAGCAGGTGGAGGGTGGCAGCCAGCAGTCCCTGGAGGCAGCAGGTTGAGGGTGGCAGCCAGCAGTCCCTGGAGGCAGCAGCAGCAGGTGGAGGGTGGCAGCCAGCAGTCCCTTGAGGCAGCAGCAGCAGGTGAGGGTTGTCAGTCAGCAGTCCCTGGTAGCTGTGGGAATGAGGGGCACCCTCCCACACATATATAGGCCCCTGGGGCTGTCAGTGGTCCCAGGGTGCTGCAATTGGTGTACCAGGTCTGCCTCATTCAAAAACATCCAATGTCCACCTCCGCGGTGGCGGTGCACGCCTACTGCAATTTTCAAATTCGCATCAGGCTACCGCGAGGGTGCTTCCCATTGGCTGCAAGGGCATGGTCCATGGCGGTGACACACCGTAGGGGCCAGGGGCGCGCTACCGCGGTGGTGCATCTTTTGAATGCTTCCAGTGACCGGCTCCGCGGTGGCGGTGCACGCCTACCGCGATTTTCAAATTCGCATCAGGCTACCGCGAGGGTGCTTCCCATTGGCTGCAAGGGCATGGTCCATGGCGGTGACACACCGCAGGGGCCAGGCGGTAGGCACCGCCAAATGTGTGCCATACAGTGCCTGGAGTGACCGCGATTTGGGTAGCGGTGCATAGTGACCGCCATTGTCACATACATATCTGGCTGTGTCTACCACGATCATGCCTGGGGTATGGGCAGTGCCAGTCCGCAGGGGCCAATCGGTAGGCACCGCCATATGTGTGCCAGACAGTGCATGGAGTGACCGTGATTTGGGTAGCGGTGCATAGTGACCGCCATTGTCACATACATATCTGGCTGTGTCTACCGCGATTGTTCCTGGGGTATGGGCGGTGCCAGTCCGCAGGGGCCAAGCAGTAGGCACCGCCATATGTGTGCCAGACAGTGCCTGGAGTGACCGTGATTTGGGTAGCGGTGCATAGTGACCGCCATTGTCACATACATATCTGGCTGTGTCTACCGCGATCGTGCCTGGGGTATGGGCGGTGCCAGTCCGCAGGGGCCAAGCGGTAGGCACCGCCATATGTGTGCCAGACAGTGCATGGAGTGACCGCGATTTGGGTAGCGGTGCATAGTGACCGCCATTGTCACATACATATCTGGATGTGTCTACCGCGATCGTGCCTGGGGTATGGGCGGTGCCAGTCCGCAGGGGCCAAGCGGTAGGCACCACCATATGTGTGCCAGACAGTGCCTGGAATGACCGTGATTTGGGTAGCGGTGCATAGTGACCGCCATTGTCACATACATATCTGGCTGTGTCTACCGCGATCGTGCCTGGGATATGGGCGGTGCCAGTCTGCAGGGGCCAAGCGGTAGGCACCGCCATATGTGTGCCAGACAGTGCCTGGAGTGAGCGTTAATGGAGTTGTGGAGTAGCTTTGCTGCACCTAACGTGTCCTCCAGCACTATGCATAGGCCAACATGTACAGTGCCCAGTGTCTCAACAATTGGAGGGTCCTCATGAGGGCAAATGCACAAAAGGAACATGTCACTCCACGTCACCAACACATACCATATATGGGTCGCCAATACATTGCATGGGCACATACACTCGCACATGTCACATATGCTGTGTAATGAAATGTAGACTGTCCAGTTAATGTGTTGCATAGCATATGTAGATAATGGTCAATGTCTGTGTGTGCAATGTAATGCACAATGTTGTCTGATGTACTGAACTAGGGGCATCAGCACCTGTCACATTGTGTAATGCACATGCACACACGTGTCCCCCACACTCAGCCGGTGGTCAGTGTGTAGTTGATGTGTGCCATGTGCAACCTGTGTTGGGAGGTGTATCAGGGCCAGCAGCATGGTGTGTTAGGGTAGTATTGCAATTAGTAACATATGCTGGGGGTCATACTCACAGGTGTGCACACATATCTGTTAGTATATCACACTGTGCATGCGAATGAGCCGGAGGGGTACACAGATAATTGCTGCTGGTAAGGGGACAGGTGTACGAGTAGTGTGCCTGATATGTACCTACTTGTGAAGTGCTCTGTCGGTTAATGGTGCATGGTGTAAAACTTGGGAATGTGTCTGTTGAAAAAACTGATGTAATGCACATTTCATGGTCTTTTGCATTGACATCTGTGCACTTTGATCTGTCCTAGGAGGAGGAGGCCCAATATCCATCGTCCGTTTACAGTCCTGGCAGACATGGAGAATGAGGATATAATCCGCAAATTCAGGCTGGACCGACAAACCCTGCAGAACCTATGTGCCATGCTGGAGCCCCACCTGCAGCCACGTCGGACATATCCGACAGCTTTCACCGCAACATCTAAGGTGATGGCATGCCTGCATTTCTTTGCAACAGGCTCATTCCAGCACACGGTCACACGTGCAGGTGGGATGTCACAGCCGATGTTCAGCATGGTGCTGAGGGATGTACTGTCAGCCATGATGCTCTACAAAGACAGATATATCCATTTCCCCAGGGGGCCTGAGTTGGTGGCTGTGAAGGGCGATTTCTATGCCCTTGGACATATCCCCCATGTCATTGGTGCAATTGATTGCACACATGTTGGGCTTGTTCCACCACAGGCACGT
The DNA here is from genome assembly GCA_963921515.1 of Calotriton arnoldi. Taxonomy (NCBI): domain Eukaryota; kingdom Metazoa; phylum Chordata; class Amphibia; order Caudata; family Salamandridae; genus Calotriton; species Calotriton arnoldi. The sequence goes on along the minus strand of CAWUFW010007303.1, from coordinate 514,700 downwards.
GAACAGGTTTACCTCAATAGGAAGCATTCACACTCAGTAAATGTTCAAGTGGTGTGCTTGGCGGACATGATCATCTCACACGTGTGTGCCAAGTTTCCCGGCTCAGCCCATGATGCCCACATCTTGCGCAGCAGCATCGTTCCTCAGCTGATGGCCAATCTGCTTCCGGAGCGTGCATGGCTTGTGGGTGAGTATGCATAGTGGATTAGAGTGGGGTGTGTGTGACATGCTGTCGTGTGGCATTGTGGGACTGCAAGGTTAACTTGTGTTTCTCACACCCAGGTGACTCGGCATATCCGAACCGCCCATTGCGGAATCCCGTCACGCCAGCTGATGTGCGATACAATGATGCCCATGGGAGGACACAGCGTGTGATAGAACGGACATTTGGTCTCCTAAAATCAAGGTTTCGGTGCCTGGACCGTACTGGAGGTGCCCTTATGTACTCGCCAGGGAAGGTGTGTCAGATAGTGGTGGCATGGTGCATGCTCCACAACCTGGCCATTCGCAAGGCAATACCCCTGATCCTGGATGACGATGATGAGCAGCCAAGGCCCCCGCCTGCAAATCAACCCGGATCCAGTGACGAGGGCAATGGAGAGGAGGAAGGTGTCGACATGCGTCGACAGCTCATCACCCGCTACTTCACTTGAAGGTGAGTGACGATGTAGAAGGGACAAAATGGTCGGATGGTGTTGCAGTTGCTGTGTGGGTGTATGTGAGCTTGCTGACTGCAGCTTTGTGTTGACTCATTGCTGCCTGCCAATGTATGCGTGATTGGTTAGTGTGATACAGAATGTCTGTTGGTGACTGTTGCTCTGTGTAAAGTTTGAAGATCTGAGTACCTTGTTGACAAGTGTTGTGTGATGTGTGCGATGCCACACCCATACAAGTGACTCTTGTTCTGCGGTTTTCCCTAGGTCCCTTCAGCATCTCACTGCCTACCTACATTCCATGCCCCTGGACCATGTCCTACACGGTGAAGGTTGCACATCCTGTATTAGAGACGGAGCAGACACAACAACATGTGTGTAAGGTGTATTTATTTACAATTGTGACATGCGAGGGTGGAGAAAATGTGAAGGGGGAATTGAAGAAGTGATTTGACAGTCATGGTAGATGAGATACTTGAGTAGTCCCCACAATGATGTGGAGACCCAGTCCAACAGATAGATGCCATTCACATGGCAGTGTGGTGAAGGATAGTCCAAAAGGTCAATGCAGTGGTGCAGTGGTCTGCCATCATAGCTGTCTCGGGGACTAGCGTTTGGCAGGTGCTTTGGCACGTGAGGCCCCTGGCCTTTCCTTGGACGGCCCCTTTGCGCTTGACTGGAGGGGCCACTGCTGCAGGGACAGTGGTGTCTGAGGACTCACCCCCTCTGTGGACGCAGGGGAGGATGATGAAGTGTCATCCTGCTGCCATTCAGGGGGAGGCGGAGGGGTAGAATGTTGTGCTGGCCTGTCCCTCAGAACCGCCACTAGCTGCCCCAAGAGGTCCACAATCTGTCCCATGCGTGTGTCCATGGACCTCAGCAGCAGGAGGTGCTCCCAAGATTCTTCCTCTAACCGGCCCATTCGTCCCTGGGCCTGTTGGTAGGCCCAAGGACTCTGTCGATGTGGACAAGGGCTTCCGTCCCAGGATCAGTTCCCCTCTGCATGACCCTGTCCCTCCCACCTGCATTGCTGCCACAGTCCTGTCCGGTCCTCACATTGGCCCGCTGCATCCTCTCCCTGGCCTCCGCAGTCGATGTAGTGGGCTGCTCAACCCCTGGGACAGGGAGGGTGTTGCGGACAGCTGTGGTGGTGGTGGTGGTGGTGGTGGTGGTAGTGGTTGACACACAGGCCGTGACAGCAGCTGTCTGAGGATGGTCATGGGCTGCAGCTGATGTGGTTGTGGGGACAATGGGTGCCTGGGACTGGTTGCAGTCTGCCACACCAGATGGGCCAGCTTGGAGCTCCTCATCCAAGGAATCCAGGGAGTCTTCATCCAGTTGTCTCTGTTCCGGGGGGGGGACTGGCTCTGCAGGTTTGTGTCATCCTCTGCAGTGAGTTCTTGGTCACCTGTGGGTCAGATGAGAAATGGTCATTGTGTTGCACCCAGCAAAGTTTGTGTTAGCAGTGTTACATCAACTGTTTGTACATCCAGCAGTTGTTCACTTTGGGCTGTGTTAGGTATTTTTGGGTGCATGCCTTGTTTGGTTGGTGCACTTTGTGGCCATTTTGTGTGTTTTTCTCGCGACCGCCATTTTTTTCACGGTGCGTCCGCAGCGGTGGCTCGGCTACGGCGCTTCCGCCGTCTCACTCATTCATCAATGTTTTCGACCGCAGCGGTCGGAAACAGCGCACTGCACCGCGGTGATGTTGGGAATATCATAATTTCGATGGCGGTGTCTCCGATGTGGTTGCGGTCATTTGGGCTGTTTCTGCTGCGAAACGTACCGGCGCGGACGGGTTTGGGCCTTCTCCGCAGGCGAACAGCAGTTTCTCGGGGAACCTTTCCGCCGCGGTAGGATTTCTACCGCCGTGGATCCTAATCTGGCCGTCGGTTTTCCCGCGGTTGAGGCGGGCGGTGATTTCCCGCTACCATGGCGGTCGGCTTGCTTTTCCGACCGCCATCGTAATGACCCCCTTAGTTTGGTAGCTATCTGTATACTATCATCATTAGCTGCTGCTAGAAATTTCTGATAAGCAGCGCCAATTGCGCCTCGGCCGGAGCTCATATATATTCCCAACAGTATTTCCGATGGGTTTGGCATGGCTAATAGCTTTTGAACTCTAACAAAAAGTCCTTGATTTGTAAGTACTTAAAAAAAGTACTCTGCAATAGTACAAACTCAGCTTGTAATGAGATGAAAGAGCGGAACCCCCGTTCATCGTACAATTGTCCGATCTGATTGATGCCGTTACGTTGCCACCCCTTCCCAATAGTATCTTGAAATATATCGGGCAGCATAGGATTGCCCCATAGCAGCGTATAATGGTGAAGCCGGGGCAGAGAGTATTGCTTACAAATGTCCTGCCAGACCCTAGTAATATCTCTAACTACCTTGAACTTAACTCGCTTGAAGTAGTTCGGATCAGAGGTCTTGTAAAGCATGAACCCGGCCGACAGACCGCAAGCTAACTGATAAGACAGCGAAGCTGGACCAACCTCTGACCCGCGCAGCAGGCCCCGAATCCATCCAAGAAAAGCAGCCCAGTAGTAGAGCTTAAAGTCTGGAAGCTTAAACCCCCCTTGTGTATAAGGTAGTTTCATAAGCCGGAGAGCCCTCCTGGCGCGTCTATACCCCCAAATTAAACTGCCTATAGCACTGTCTAATCGCTTAAAGAAAGACCGAGGGACCCGCAAAGGTATCGAATGATATAAGTATAAAAATTTAGGCAAAACATTCATTCTAATTATATTGCACCTCCCATAAATACTGAGAGGAAGCCGATGCCAACTACGCAATTTAGCCAGGATTGTCTTGAGTAGCGGCTCGTAATTCAAAGATACAATGTCATCGACCTCACTGCTAAGACAAACACCAAGGTAGGTAGCTGTTTGTGTAACCCCTAATGCGAGAGGCAGATTTTCAGAGTGAAAATTAAAAATTGTCTGGGTCTTGGCTATGTTCAGCTTATAGCCGGAAAAAGAGCCAAATAACTCTGCCTGTCGCATAATGTTGACTATAGCTTCACCAGGGTTAGCAGAAAAAATTGCAATATCGTCTGCATACGCAGTAACCTTAAGTTCCACACCGTTGAGACACACTGGGGAAATTCCTCCATTCTGTTGCAGATGCCTTATAAACGGCTCGATGTAAAGAGGGAACAGCAAGGGGGACAATGGGCAACCCTGCCTTGTCCCCCGTTGAACTGTAAAGAGGGCAGATGTAATGCCGTTTAATTTAATTGCTGCTACCGGCTTCTTATAAAGCTTCTGCACAGAGGAAATAAACCAAGAGCCAAGACTGAATGTTAGCATAGTCAGCCAGAGAGCTTCCCAGGCAACTCTGTCAAATACCTTTTCCGTGTCCAGCATGACCATCCCTATCCGTTTGTTAAGTTCGCCAGAGACATCGAAGGCAGATATAGGCAGTGTTAATGTGAGCCGTCGTATCTCTGCCAGGGACTAAGCCATGCTGCTGCTCCGGGACTAACTTGTGGATAACAGGAGCGAGGCGTGAAGCCAGGATCTTGGAAAAGATTTTGGCATCGGCATTAATTATGGATATTGGACGATAAGAGCCTCTGTCATCAATTGGCTTCCCCTTCTTAGGGAATACAACAATATTAGTAATGCTCCATGAAGTAGGAGCCTCACCCCCACTAGTAATATCCATACTCAACTGTGTAAAGACAAGTACAAGTATATCACTAAACGTTTTATAAAATTCAAGCGGAATGGTGTCCTCGCCAACCGCTTTGCCTGAGGGCAGAGATTTTATAGCAACCTCGACCTCGAGTGGTTTTATATCTTTTTGTAACTCTATGGAGTCAAAAGAGTCGAGTTGGGGCATGTGACTCTCCTGTAAATACTCAAGAAAAGTGTATTTATTAAATGACGCAGACTCTGAATATAAGTTAGCGTAAAATAATCTAAACTGCTCCACAATATCCTGCGGCTGAGTGAAAGACAGACCGCCATCCCCTTTGATCAATTTGATATTAGACCGAGCCTTCTGATCAGCGATTTGAATTGCCAGCACGTGCCCCACCCTTTCTCCATATTCGTACTGTAGAGTTTTATACTTATGGTAATTAGTAGCGACTTTATCCATTAGCCCTCTATTGATTTTAGACCAAACTTTTAAAAGCCGGAGGTACATTGACTGCGCCATTGGATCACTTGCACTGATTGCCCTAGCATGTTGGTGTTCCTGGTCTAAATAATCAAGACGATCCTGTTCTGCCGTCGCGGTTGCCCACTTGTTTTGTGCTAGAACAAACTGAAGAGTCGCCCCCCATCCAATTATTAATTCATCAATTAAAAGTAAATTACTTCCCACCCTTAACACCTATAAACACCACAACACACCTAAAATTAGTTACACAATTACCATAATCAATTACCAATTAATTCATTAAAATTAATTAACATCCAATTATTAATTCATCAATTAAAAATAAATTACTTCCCACCCTAAACACCTATAAACACCACAACACACCTAAAATTAATTACATAATTACCATAATTAATTACCAATTAATTAATTTAAAAAACATAACAGCCAATTATTAATTCATCAATTAAAAATTAATTACTTCCCACCCTTAACACCTATAAACACCACAACACACACATAAAATTAATTACACTATTACCATAATTAATTACCAATTAATTAATTTAAATGATTTACCAACCAATTATTAGGTAATTAATAATAAATTACTTTACACATTTAACATTATAACATCTCAATTAAACAAATATTAATAAATAATCAATAGATTCAATATAATTAAATTACTTCCCACCCGATTCCCCTATAAACCCACAACCCACTACGGAACTAAAAACGCAAAATTCAAATAAAAAAAAAATTAATACCTACTAAAAATGTAACACATAGATTAAAAATACAAACAATTCTTATACAAAAAAACATACAACACATACATGTAAAATATATACTAAAATACATAACATTAATAAACAAACAATATTTTTAACAACTATATTTTTGCAAACGATATTAAACACTTCGATATTTTTAACATTGATACTACTTACCTAAAATCGATATTCTTGACCATGAGAATCTGTATGTCGATATTTCTGACCCACGATATTTGCAACTCGATATTTGTGCAACTCGATATTTTTGAATCGATATTATGTCTCTGCACCGTCTGAATGCAGGCCTCAGGGTGGGGGATGTTCATCCGAGATAGTTGCAACGGTCCCCCTGGAGCTGTGTCAGTGTGTTCCTCACACCCCCTACTGTGGGTTGGGCCCCTGGCATTCGGGGGTCCTGTGACTGCAGATGCACTATTAGCCCGCCCCGTGCAGGATGCCTCAGTGTCTCCGGCATCAGGTGCAGCAAGTCAGTTAGCCGCCGAGCGGCGCCTGCCACGAGGTTATGAGTGGCAATTAGTCATCACTGTCAGTGAGCAGGGCAGCAATCGGTTCCCACCGCGGTCTGTGCTCACTTCCCCTGAGTGATGCTGGGGGGGAACAACTTATATGCAGGATTAATAAAGATCCCCTGGTCCTCCATGTGCAGCTCTACAGAAGGTACACCGCCATTTTGTGCGGTCAATCCACGCCCCCATTGGCAACCTCCATTCATAACTCATAATTAAAATTGCCATTTCAGAAAAGGTGATTTTGTGCTTTGAAAACAATTAACTACATTTTATGATCTTTCATGGAATGATGTGCAGATCATTTTTTAAGTCAATGTTCAACTTTGAGCAAAAAGGCCGTTTAGGATGCTAAATTCCAAATCCTGATTTACACAATTAGGGTTGTTCCAGGAATGTGCACTTGCTAAATGCATATGTATGGATCTGTGACCACATGCAATGTATGATGGTTTGTCAATTGTTTTTAGCACCCTCAAGCAAATAACTGCGAACTGGTCCATGTCCTTCAATGTGCATATCAGCCATTGCGTTCATGCTGTGATAGGATTTATAATATGAAAACGTCTCAATAGAGACCAGTATGTTGACAGAAAATAAAATAAGCACTTAATATCGACTTGCTAATACAAATATGCCTAAGGAATGCACAGGAGAAAATCAATTTTTTTAGTCTATCAACTAAAAACGTTATAAAAGGTTAATTCCTGTATTGAGTAGAGCACAAAACAAATATGTTTGAAATAATGAACTTTAAAGCAACACTTATAATGGCACTCTGTTCACTAACTTTGTGATTATAATAAGGCATCTAAACCAGAAAAGAAGCACTGAGGAATGACTAACGCAAAAATGATAGTGTGCCATGGAATATCTTATTTCCTAGCTTGACAGGCCAGCCTCTCCCAATGAACGGTGTTTAGATCCTCTTGGAACTGAATAGCATCTCTCCAGTTATGAATTTGAGGAGGCTGTAGGAGGAAAGAGAACAGAACAGAAATCTGACAAAGATTATTCTTTGAATGCTCATAAGAAAAAAGGGAAATCTCCATAGGTTTGAGATCGCAGAAAGTACATTTAAAGATTAACTATTGGGAATTGTCTGAGTGCTTGTCATTCATGAAGGATGAGGGACTTTTGCATTGGCTTCTGAGCTTTAGGGAAATGAACGAAATAATTTGACTGCACTACCATACATTAGTGCAGGACGTGCATATGATTTGCATGTCTCTGTCTGCTTGTCTTACTGTCATCTCTCTGTTTCCAAATAGAAAAGCAATAGCCCATATGTCTCTGATGTCTCTGATGTTTTTCAGTAACAATTAAAGCAAAGGTTTTATCGGATTCGAAAGAAGTTCTGAGTTGGAGTGTTCTGGAGAAGTTTTCAAACAGAAAGAGCTAAATAGGTTGCTGAAATGTTCATCTTTGTTTGCACTTACCTCGAATACTTCACAATAAGCGATTTTTAAAATTCTCAGTTAGTCGAACTCGAAAATGAAATTCCAACCAGTTTGTCAAAAAAAGATAAAGACATGAAAGCATGTTGTGTATCTTACAAATAATTTACGATTGATTGTTTTCGGTTGGAGACAATGTATAATCAAAATTTATTTTACTAAATTATGTTAACTGAACACATTTTCTAGTCAACATCATTAACTATGTTACTGATGGTAATACTGAGAATCTCATTTAGGGGCCTCCATTAATAGTAAACATTTGTGAAGATCTAAATACCACACACTTTACTGATACGACATATTTAAAATATAGTAGAACAAAATCTATAGCCAACCAATGGCTGTTAGAGTTGCACGGGGAAAACAATTGCTGAGTAGTGAATGTTTAGCAGTCTATACTCTCTCTCGAGTGGTGGTGGACTGAAGACATTTTATGTGCAGGTCCCAACTTGCACAAACTGTCAGATATCAGTTTGCAGAGAGTGAATTTCGACATATTATTTGAATTACCCAGGTCTCACGGACAAGAGAAGCTCATGTACATCCCTTACTACGCTTTAAAGGGACAAAGTTACGCAACAGATGTGGAATAAAGCTTGTGATTGCATTCCCAATTCACTCACCTAGTTTTCTTGAGACCTCTTGTAGTTCTTTTTAGGTTGAGCCCGCAGGCAGTGCACATGACGACCTATTGTATCTAACAAAAATAAAATCCTTAAAAGGGCTTTTAGCCTGCCCATTACTTACCATTAGTCGGCATCATTATCCCTCTTGTTAACTGCCTTCTAAATTGACGAGGCCTCCCAGGCGTCAGTTCCTCTGTCCCTTCCATCGTCTGTGTGTTGCATGGATTAAGCCCAAAGTGATGTCTCTTAGTTACTGTTCATCCCGTTAGTGCTGCGTTTAAGATACTATTTCCTTTTTTTAAACATTTTTTTATATTGTGACCTCAACTCGACCCGACCTGAAGGTATTGGAGTGTTTTACATGAACACAAGTTGCATTACACAAGGTCACATTAATTCTTTAGCATGTGTTTTTCTGGGAAGAGTTCTGGGAGCTTTGTACTTGACAGGAATTTTTCAAAGGAAACTCCTTGAATGTGCATTTCTTTTGTCCTTCTCCCCACTCTAATCTAATCCAATCCATTCTAATTCACTCTGCTCCGCTCAAATTCACTCCAATCTACTCTACTCTAATCCACTCCACTCTAATCCATCACAATCCACTCCACTCTAATACACCCCACCCCAAATCCACTCCGATGAACTCTAATCCACTGTGATTCACTCCACTCTAATCCACTTCATTCCACTCCACTCTTATCCACTTCCCTCTAATCCTTCCTATTCCACTCCAATACAATCCACTCCACTCCAATCTACTCCATGTCAATCCACTCTAATCCAATCTATTCCACTCTCATCTGCTCCAATCCACTCCAATTCACTCTAACCAACTCCACTCCAATCCACCCCACACTAATCTACTCGACTCTACACCAATCCACTCTAATCCACTCCACTCTATTCCATTCACCTACACTCCACTCAAATCCACTCTAATCCACTCCAATCCAAAAAACTCTCATCCACTCCACTCTAATCCACTCCAGTCCCCACCAGTCCATTTCACTCTAATCCACTCCACCCCATTCCACTCCAATCCACTGCACTCAATTCTTATGCACTTCACTCTAATCCACTCCACTCTATTCCATTGTATTATGTGCCAATCCTTGCCACTTTATGCCACTTCACTCCACTCTATGCCACTTTACTCTTCACAACTCCACTTTACGACACTCCACTCTTCGCCATTCGCCACTCTACGCCACTCCACGCCACTCTATGACACTTCACTATACGACACTCCACTTTACGACTCTCTACTCCACTCTACACCTCTCTACTACATTCCAATCTATGACACTCTGCAGCACCCTACTCTACAACACTCCACACCATTTCACTCCATGACACCCCACACTACAACACTGTGTGCTACTCTACGCCACTCCACTCTACTCCAGTCTACTTCACTCTTTGACATTCCACTCCACTCTATGACAGTCCACGCCGCTAACTTTTAGCCATGCTGAACAGCAGGTACACTGGTGTACAACATGGCTAAAACACATTGCCAAAGCCAATAGCTCTTGCAAGGCGAGACCTATTGAGCTCTGCTAATGCTTGTTCTCAAAGGAATTTGATGACTTTAATGTTCTTTTGTTGCTGCAACGGCCTCCTAGTCGTTGAGGCTCTGCTGACTAGCTGGGATGACCTCTACCTTTGTTGTCTTTGGAGATTAAACCTACTTAATCTACTTTTATGTCTGTGTGATCAATTACCACATAACCCTCCATCGTCTCTGCTTAGCCCCTCAGTGCTATCTCAAAGTCTTTTAGCATTTTATGCTTGGCAAAGCTTTGCCACGTATCTACCACCTGAGTTAACTTGTGTCACTGCAGATCTACTAAAGCACTGATGAGCTGCATTTTGGTAGCTGTGTTCTGCCAAAAATGTTATACAAGAATAATGAGAAATACAAATATACTGTCAAAAATATTGGGATGTCAAAATATCAAGGAACAGAATAAAGAAGAGAGGAATATTGCTTTTTTTAAATCCTTTATATGTTTGCTCGAGTATACTTGCACATAACATCATATTTAATTATTCAGCTTTATTATTTTGTGTATTATAAGTTATTTTAATGTTAAGTATGTTTAATTATTTTGAGTAGTTTTATTAATTTTCTTTTCTTTTGATTTGGTAATATATTTTATGTTTTTTTATTGTATGTCAATTTTTGTTTGGTTTTTTGTTGGATTTATAGGGGAATAGGGAGGGAGGTTTTTAAGTATTTCTTTTTTAATTGATTATACATTGTTTTATAATTTTAAATGTGTTACTTTAGTAATTAAGGGCATCTCCTTTCCCACTGAGATTGATGCCTGCCTGACTGGGTAAAGAAAGAGTGACCCTGCTCAGGTGTCGGCTAACATTTGCCTGTGATAGCGTCAGGTTCTTGAAGTTAGTCAAGTTCCTGGGCACAGCCCAGATGGTCATCTTGTCAGAGGAAAAGAACCCTTCCCCACAGCCAAGGCCTTTGCCCTGCTCTGGGTGTCACACCTCATGAAGGGGGTTATTCAGCTGCCAGGTGACAGTTGGAGCTCATGCAAATGGCCCCCCACAGACTGTAGGCAGGAAAAAAGGGAAACTTTCTAAAGGTACCTTTTAAAAAAAATGTGTATTACAATTCCAACTTCACATGTGTATTGGGTTTTCAATTAATATTTTAAAAAGTCCAGGAATTACATTTTTTGGTGTTTCCCATCCAGAGATAACATTATTAAATTTCATATATTATCCCAGTGCTTTCCTATGGAAAAGCCAACCCTGCTACAGTGAAAATAGCTTTCAGGCCTTTTCGCTGTAAGGACATGTTTAGCATTAAACCTTTACATGTCCTACTATTAAATACCACTCACCCTGCCTTTTAAGCAGTAAAGCCTATTTATAGGTGACTCATTAATTTTTAAAAGAAGGTTTTGACCTGTCAAAGGGTTTATTTTGACAAGCTGAATTGCAGTTTAAAACTGCCACAGCCAGGCTACTGTGGTCGGCCTGCAGACATTTTACACTGTGAATGTAGTGGTAGCACAATGGGTGCTGAAGCCTATTAGTGACATTTAACTTAAATGCACTGGGTACACTTTGTTCAATATACTAAGGACTTATAGGTAAGTTAAATATGCCAATTAGGTGTATACCAGTTCAATGTGTTTTTAGGGGTCTAAGCACATACACTGGGCACTGGAAAGCAACAATAAATCTAGCAAGAAAGAGAGTAACCATTCAATTTTCTACAGTTATCATGTCTGTTCTATCGATAGTAGTACTATGAGTATGAAAACACACCGTTGCATCCCCGCCCTTTAATAAAAGGACATGCACACATGTTAATAATACTGCAACATACAGACCAATATCCAAAGTTCATTTATGGAGAAGTCAGTGATTCAAAGTAAACTATAAAGTTAAAAAGCAAATGGTAAAATGATTAGCTTTTACAAGAAGAGTATCAGTCAGGGTTCTGCGCTGGCTAGTGAATGAACCCATGCTGATATGTGAGTAAAAAAGAAGGAGGAGGATTATGTAGTGATTTGTTTTTCTGGAAATGCCATGCATGACACAGGTATACTATGCAGTATCTCCTTCAGCCCTAAGTGTAGACTGCTGCCCTAGGCTTCTGTTTTTTTCTTTTTGCATTCTGCAGATTGGCTTGAAAGGTAAAACGTCTGAATGGGGCATTTTTGTTAGAGGTGTTCCAGAGGGGCCAATCCTCCTAACTATGCTGCTTAATCCATACATGTTCCCTACATTTTAGCCAATGGTCTCCTGTGCCAAATATTTCACACCAGTACACAAATCCAGGTTTGTCTCTATTCACATGAGACAGATAAGATCAAGTAAAGCTTATTAGAAGCCTGATTAGCAAAAGAATGCATGAAAAATATGAGAGATTCACACTGAGAGGTTAATATTTACATTTGGAGTAAATCCAGAAGGAATTGCATGATTGCTCCTGGCATTTTTCAGCTATTGCTAAGTGCTGATTCCAAGGTGTACCTATATGCTTAAATATTTGCTCACATTGAAACGTAAAAGACACATTTTTCTGCATGAGTAAATAGAATGCAATTTTTAGAATTGCACTTTGAAACATGCATTATTCCATTATACGAAAATATATTTTTCCTACTGAAAAAGAAGGGGCCTAAATAGATGCTTAAGGAGTTTTCTTCCTGCTTACCAGTGTCTTTATTTCCCTTTTCATTCTGAGATCCTCATGCTTTGGTCTAAAACATGCATATCATAATGCTGCAGAAGAAATGACATGTGTACTACATGTCTAACATTCTCATTCACAGACAGATAATCAAAAGATATTGTCATTAACTTTGATGATTTTAGAAGCACGGTGACACATAGCCCTTACAGAAGCAGGTGTTTGCAACATACACACCTCCTGTTTGTATGATTAAACTGCCAGGTTCATATCCAAAACAGCAGCATAGGAATACTCTAGTGACCCAAAATGTATTGCCTCTCTCTATTCATATTATGACCTTTAGTCACAAGTTTCAGTTTAGTAATCCATAACGTTTCTCTTCCTCTCCTGCTCCTCCTCTTGTGTTTTGTGTTTGTGTGTGGAAATTGATGCTCAAGTCATCATTGGTGCTCTGCAGAAGAAGTTTGCACGGGTTTCATTTAGAAAGTGCTACTGATCTTTCTTGCTACTGATCTAACACATCTCATTTTTTGCATAGCTACACTAATTTGTTTGTATAGTGCTCCTTTTGATATTTAGCATCTCCAATAAGGTGCCTGTTCTGTTGGCAACACTGATACCTTACGTCACAGGACATTCTGGCTTGGTTACCTTTTATGTATTTAAGGGACTCTAGACATAAAAGTCTCTCTAAAGCCATTCACCCAGAATGCCTTTTGATCTTCAATGACAATACAGTGTTCTGTATACATTAGTTGCCAGCTTACAAGTTGGCTGGATTTAGGTGGGGAGACAAAGTTGGGCATAATTAACATTTCTGAACAGGGATCCTGAATTTAAATTCAGTTATTATAAGTTATTCTGACCCGAATGGAGAATAGCATTCAGACCAGATTTTACCAGTCAAATGTGCATCCCCATTCCATGTAAATGACTTCCCTTTTCTGCTCCGATTTATTACTAGCATTGACGGTGGGACGTGAAGGGTGTCTGGGGTTAGTGGAGGATGGTGGGATACAGACGAGAGTAGGCTATGCTTCTACCTCACTGTAGAGGGTGTTTACAGAGAGGGACCAGGACCAACCTGATCTTGTTCTTGCAGTCTCAGCCCATACCACATATGAAGTCTTGGGTCCAGATTCTCAAAAAAATCATGTAACAAAGCACAGCAGCCAAAAATGCTGCACTGCATTGCATAACAGGGAGGGAGCAAGAGAACACCATATCTACAGAGATATGACTCTCTCCTCCCCTCTCCCTAATGCTGGCCCTGATTTTAGCTGCCGTGCACCAGGCACACACCTTAGTGCCATAGTGCTAGGGTGCATGCCTAAGGCTACCATAGGTTTTGCATTGGAAGGGAACCCTTCTAGTACAGAATACTATGCTTAGACACACTTTCAAACCTTTCCTACTTTGTATGTGTCCTTCACAGTGCATCACACATGCAAAGTCAGAATAGAAAGGAGAAATAAAAACATTTCTCCTTTTAACGCATCCTTTCACATGGCGTCTACTTTTGGCATTAAACCCTGTGCACTAATGTTTGTAGATATGGTTTTGCATTAAAAGGCATGGGTGGTTGCCTGGGAACGCCCATGTGCTACCCACGTAACTCCCCCTTGGCGTTAAGTAACGCAAAGCAGTGTTCCGTGCTGCTTTGCGTTACTTTTAGGGTACTTTCCATTGCTAAACAAGTTTTGTGCTGGAAAGTGAATTAGGAAAAAGAAAATTGTGCTGGTTAGTGTCACTTTTGAGACGCTAACCCCATGCAAAATGTTTGAGAATCTAATCCTTGGAGTGTTCCCACAAAGAGTAATCCTGGTATGGCAACATTGAGGTTGTTGTGATCAGTCAGAACGGAACTGCCCTGAGGGACACTACTCCTGCCTACCTGTAATCAAGTGAGTTTTACAATTCTTTTATTTGGTGAACTGTAGCTTTCATGGATATGGACTAATATGTAACTTTTATTTGAGTCCAGGTCCAAGCTTCTGATGTAATGATTTGTATTTTTCTTTTTCCAAATGGGTTTTGCAGAATAGCCCCTTTCAGTCCTGTTTCACCTGTAGAAACAACCTTTTCTTCTACAGTGCATCAATTTTGAAGTTTTGTCACAGTCCAAAGACAATGCATGTATGGAGCTAATTTCATTTTTATTATTATGTTTTTTTACAGTCCTCGTATTCTATTATACTACATGATTTGGATCTCAGGTGATTTGGATATTCATGGATTTGCTTTGTAGTTCTGTAAGCTAGTGTGCTCTCAGAAATTTAAAGTAATGAATGTGTATTAAGTATTGCTTAGTGATGGGGTAAACTTAAACTCGCACAAATGTCACTGAGTATTGGGGAAAATACAAACATGCATTGAGATGAATGGCTGATGGTTCAAATCTGAAAATGCACAATAGTGCTTCTTCTTGTCATATAGTGGTTATTCTTGACATGATGGCGCCCTCATATGCATGCATACTGCTTGCACTGGTATAGTTGCAATAATTCATGAAATATAGTAGACACTTGGTAATTATTGTGATTTTTATCAAATCTTTACTAAAGCTTTCTGAATCCTCAGCCTTTATGATTAGTGAAATAAGTTTGCATCGAGCCATGTACATGGTAATTAATTCATTCTTGCACTAACCTACTCACCATTTGAATGAAGTTTTACTCATTTATTCAACTATTCTTCCATCAATGAACTCGCTCCATGTTGTTTATTCATGCATTCACCACTTATTCATCAGTTTTTGTGGTGAGGTATGTCACTGTCTAATGAAGCATTTTGAGTCTTTTCATTTATTGGTATAAGAATTGTGAGGTCATGTGGATTGCTTTTTGAGTACAGAGTCACTGTTTGCATGGTGGGGCATGAGTTATAGTTGGCTCAGCTAAATATAACTGTCCAGTTTCAAGGGTGTTATTAGTTTTGTTTAGCAGCCATTATTTCACTTTAACTGTGGTATGCTGTAGGGACAAAATGTTCTCTGCATGATAAAGATGTGCACCCCTACTCTGATTGCCCAGCCGTACTGTTTTCTGGATCCCTAAAGTTGATTTTTGTGATAGGCAAACCTGGATCATATGTGCGCAATGATATGGGTCTGTCTCTGGGATTGCGGCCTTGTCAGACTGAGAGGGGGTGCCCAAAGCGCTACCCTCATAGGGGCAGATTTACAAGCCCCTTTCGCCGCCGGTGCATCACGTTGCGTGACGCACCGGTGGCGCAGCCTGCTAAGTGATATTTACAAGAACAGATAAAGTCACCCTGCGTGACTTAACCTGTGCTTGTAAATATCGCCCCTGTTCACGCAACACTTTGCGTGTTAGGGGCGTGGCATGGGTGTTGCTGTGGGTGTTCCCACGCAACACCCATGTCCACTGATGCATTTCCAGATTTATGCGAAATCGTAAATCTGGAAATGCGTCAGAATGCTACGCCACCCTAGGGGTAGCGTAGCGAGGTGTAACGAGGAGAAATGTTTTCATTTCTCCTCGTTATTTTGCCTCTTTCAATGCGTGCTGCATTCTACAGCACACATTGGAAGAGGAAATCACCTCAATTGATTGTTTTTGTGCAGGAAGGTGCCCCTTCCTGCACAAAAACAATCTCCCCACGATGCAGGCATCCTTGCACCATGGTGCAATGGTGCCAGCGCATGGTAGCAGTTTGTGCGCCAGCGCAGGGGGAAGCACAGAGATGCGACATATTGTTGTAAATATGTCACATCTCTATGCTTCGAAACTACCGCAGCACGGTGCAGCAAAATGACTTGCGGCACCACGCTGCATTCGTTTCTTATAGATCTGCCCCTTAGTCGTGTAAGGCTGCACCTTCACCAGAAGTTAAGCAGCACAATTACTGTGGTGGCAGCAAGCGGTGTAGTGATGAGTAGTAGCAAGCAGGACCTTTTTACCCTGTGTCACTGGAGTGAGGCCTACAGACGCACTCACCTTTTAGAAGTTCCGCTGCTGTGTGGTTAACTCACCATTGGCCTACATCAAGTAGATATGGAGTGCTGCACGGCGTGGGAGTAGTGACCCTGCGCTGGTTGTATGTGTGCCTAAGAATGGTACATACAGTAGAGAGATATAGCGGTACTGTACAGTGCATGTGTGGTTACTACATTGACAGGGTGTATGTCTGACTGTGAAGAATACATGACTTGAAAGATGGATTGCCATGAATCTTGTGAGCAATGAGAGCATCTGCTGGGTGTATGTGTACTTGCGTGAAAGTACAATCCATGAAGAGTAAAGTGTTGTGCAGTGCGCACATGGTAAATGTGTGCGCTGACAGTGTTTGTGTTTGTAAATAACAGAACCTAGTTAAAGATAGAAACGCTTCAGTGCTGAACTGTGCGCACAGACTTGAGTGCATGTGTATGTTTAAGAGTACAATGCATAGAAGTAACAGTGCTGGACCAAAACTGTGCCTGCAATAGTACATTACATGGAGGGCCCTAAGTTCCATTTTTTGAAGCCCAGGCCTGTCTGGTGAAGATATGAGGAAGAGAGGAATCCACCCAGACAGATTTGTGTGTTGTTGCATTCTTGTGAGCTGGGTGGGACACACACTGGAGGGAAAAAGAAGAGACTCCTGTCATACTTCAAAAGAATGATCTTTGATTTGAATGATAGATCACAAGGAAGGGGGCTGGACACATTTCAGGAAGGAAGATGGGACTAATAAGGGCACTATAAAGAACAGGGCTAGGTGTCTGGCATTAACCTTCTGATGCACACATTACTGTGGCTGACATCCAGGTGTGAACTCTGGTCTCTCTCATGAGTGATATTGTGGGACAACACGCTTTGGAGTCTTGCCTGCTGTGACCACATCTTTCATGAGGAAAGAAAAAAAGGAGAAATG
This sequence comes from Calotriton arnoldi, assembly GCA_963921515.1. Classification (NCBI taxonomy): domain Eukaryota; kingdom Metazoa; phylum Chordata; class Amphibia; order Caudata; family Salamandridae; genus Calotriton; species Calotriton arnoldi. Next base: position 497,490 of record CAWUFW010007303.1, on the reverse strand, counting down.
CAAAAGAAGTAGAACTCCAAAATAAAATTTCAAAGACTCAGACCCAAGATCACATTTGGTGTCCGGTAAAGGACTATAACAAGGGGAGGTTGAGTCCCCCAAAATGTGTCACCTGCCAAGCAGCCTGATGGGCTATGTGAGAAGAGGAAGCTCTGCAAGACTTATGCCTGTGACCAGGACCGGGGTCAAATGCCTACTACTCTCCCTGCTAGATGAGGGAAGATCACCCAGGGAAACCAAGCTAGCTTGCCCTAGAGCTTGGAGCACCAGCACCTGCCTCCTTGCCAAGATCAGTGTGCCCTGTGAGGAAGAAGAGAGCTTTGAAGGGAGCAAGGTGTAGTGGGCATTCCTTGTGTGAAGTGCAAGGTTTCCCTCTGAACACCCTTTAGGCCACAGCCCGTGTGAAGGATTGTTTTTGGTGGCCCCAGTATGCTAGAAGAGGGCCTCTGTGGAATGAGCTGAGCGTTGAGTGCTGTGCCGGACTTGCTAAACCTTACCGCCAAGCTGTGGTGACCCTGTGTGCCAGAGGGTTCCACTGGTAAAGTTACTACTTCAAGGAGTGCCAAGGCTTGTGACTGCCAGGGCCAGGGCACATGTGCGAAAAGAGCCTGCACCTGTATTACCATGTATCATGGCAACCCTGGATGCCAGGAGGGGCTGCTAGTAACAACGATGCCACAGGATCTGGGCCGCTGCCCGAAAGATAGACTGAGGCTACGATCGGTGGGTTGGACCCACACTACGAGGAAACTGCCTTAAACTCACCACTCAGGACTGGAAGGGAATCCGCTGCTTACACCGCACCCTTGCTGGCTCCATTTGGAAGCAGAAGAAAGGATCCCCTCCCCCCCACGTTGGTTCAATCAATGATTTTTAGAGCGCACTACTCACCCGTGAGGGTCTCAAGGACCTGGGGGGGGCGGTTTGAGCAGCTCTGTGATCATCCGACGAGCCAGGTCTAGGTTAAAAGCCAACTTACTGTATCTTCCTTAGCTGAGAGCTGCTTCAACAACTGAGAGACTTCCAGCAGTGCCACTCAGGTGAGCTGCGAGCAGCCCAGCTTTTCCGAAATGAGCAGGACTAACAGCTGTTAAAGTCACCCTCTCTACTCCTGAACTCTTACATGCTACAAGTGTGCGGAAGACATGAATTGGATCAGTTGGGCCCCAGGGAACGTGCTGCTAATGGTGCTTAGGCACTATAGACAATTTTGACTAAAATCCTGAAGAGTCAAAGGGGAACTCTTGAGTACAGCCTAATAGTGAGCATTCCCTGGATGTGGCCACCGGTGAATGGGAAATAACCCCACACACGTTACACAAAGGAGGGTGCTACAGGGATTTGCCTGACAACTACTAGAGCCCTGACCTCAAGCGGATTGTGTTATAGCCTGTGAATGTCTTACTACTTTTTCTTATAAAAGTAAATATTTGAGTGGACACTGATTTGTGGTTTGTACTGTTTGCACTTTGAGTTATGAGCCAGGGAGCCTTGACTGCTGGATTAGAGCTACCACATAGAGTCAAGCGCAAAAAGGGTACTTGACCCAGTTGAGCGAGATCCATAACAGGTCAGGCCCCGGTACATTAGGAGCAAAAGGCTTCAGCCACCACAGTTGGGCCCAGTAACCCCTGCATGCCCGGTGACCCTCTGAAAGGGGTTTTGACATACGTTAAGGGAACTCCTGTGGATATTTTGAAGATACATTCAGGTCTTATGATAACCATAACCTAAAGCATACCTTATTATATAAAAGGTTTGCTAGTGAATATTTGGTTTTTGGATGTTATTCACACCCTTTTGCTGTGTTCATCCCCAACTCTGCATGTCCATTTTAAACACTGGAATCAGATTTGTATTCCTCCCTCAATGGCAGAATTCATTTGTACCCTGTGCATCTCAACAATCACTTCAGCAGCTAGAGTTCTTAAGTGTGTGTCAAAGGGTGATCACATTCAATTGTTACCCGGAACTACGCTGGTTGCCCTCTACCTGTTTACATTGAATACCAGGTATGCTACTGTCTGTGTGCATCAATACACAACTGGAGAGGAGGAGGAGAGACTCACACCTTCCTGGTGAAACCACATATACACACAAGTGCCCTGGTGGAAATAACATACCGAATTTAGAATTATAAAGGAGTGGTAAAGAAGAAAAACTATCCAACAGGATCCTAAAGATTTTGGAAAGGTTGCATCACACACAACTGCTTCATTTATGCTACCCAGCCACACTTGAGTCAGTACATACCACTCTGGTAGACTCAACTTGTAGAGGGAGTTCTTAAATAAGTATTTTACTGTAATAGTGCAGGGGTCCAGATAAAAATATCTCAAGGTTATACCCAAGGGATTCTTCCTTTATTTGTTTGGGACACTTCAATATCATGAAAAACAGCAGTCTGGGGATAAAGCTAGAACGCTTATGGTTTGGTTACTCCTCGGTTACTCCTCAAAGGTTAGTCAACATGTTTCAGCCAGATTCACAGTCCAGACGGGTCTGCAGGTCCCAAGAAAACAATGCAAGTTAGGGTTAGGCCTAACATCGATATCATAGCAAAAACCTTGAATGACCAATCGTCATGCAATGCAGAGATTCGAAATGTTACATTTCATTAACATTTAGAAGGACGGACATAAAGAGCAACCATAAATGAACGGGAAGGCTGCATATCAACAGCAATGTATCAAGTAACAAAGATGCTGAAAGCCGTAACCTGGCTCAAGACCCATCCCACCTCGAACTTTACCAGCTGCGCATATTAACTTGATAAATAAATTTACAGCATTTCAATTTTCCGTCTTCTCCGCTCTTTTTTATCTTGCTTTTTAAAATAGCATAGTAAAATTCGAGTAATTTCAAGGAAAGATTCAAGGTGAAGTTACTTTTTTGTTTTGTTTTTTAATTCGAGGGAGAATTACTGCTCCTTAGATAATCCCTTGTCGAGTGCCTCAGAAGACCTTTTACTTGGGATGTGCTCTGTCTTTGCGAGCATCTGGAGAAACATTGGCTGATGTTGATATATTAACGTATAAGTAACGAACGGAGTAGAAAGATTAAGTAATAAAGTGAAAGAAAAGTAGCAGCTCCCTCAGTTGCTGCATCATTTTCTACCAGTACTGCAACTGAGACCCAGGGAAGCCAAAGAGTAAGTCGGTTCTTATGGAACATAAAAATGTGATTCCGTCCCGCCACTTTCAACAGTGTGTTATGGAATAGAGAACTGGCATGCTACAGTAAACATCACACCTGCACTTCTCCCGCACACAATACATGCACTTGCTCTGAAGCAGATGGAAGAACGCCCTCCCGAATGAGCGCGCGAGCACGATAATGACGGAAGCATTGCTGCGGCTGCCTACGTGCCACTCCCTACTGAAAGAATGCTTCGTCTCGTGAGGCTCGCCGTTACCATAAATTATTGAATAATAGCGGAGGAGGAAACACACTTTGAAGTGGGAACGGTAAGGGCTGTTAACTTCGTGATTTATTTCCCATGACAACGCTTGCAGATAAAACTGCTACGTTTTGTTCTCGATCTTATCATTGTTTAGAGACGATTCACTTGCCTCTGTTTATCTAGGGATTGGCAACGCGCCTTCTTAATATCCCATAGTAATAGTAATATATTAAATAGCAATTATTATTATTTGCGTGGTCACGTACTTACTACGGATTTCTTGTCGTTTTATACAACTGCACATATCCTGTATTATTATTACCTAACTCAATGGTACTTCATTTGTCGATGTCAGAAGGCTATAAAGCTGATATTTTTTGCTGTAAATATTTTGTTTACGCTCTGCATTTTTCAGGAATTTCACATATTCTCCAAAGACTTAAACCGTCTTGTGGGTGTGTCCTACTCTTATTTTTATTCGGACCAGAACCCTTCAAATAACACTAGCGGAATTTAAAGGGATATAAATGTAATTGGTAGACCTGGCATCTTTTGGCGTGTTTCCCCTGTCATTTTGCTTTCTGACCTCCTGGTTTTGACTCTGTTCTTGCTGGTTTCGTGTTTCTGCGCACTTTTTCCCTGCTGTTCAGTGTTAAACTGCAAGTGTTCCTATTGTAAATTGTATTATAGATTGGTGTTTCCATGATTGGCATATTTGATTTACTGGTAAGTACACTGAGAGTAAAGCAAACACAAGGAGATGATGGACGGAGCGCTGAAACTTTTCAGACACTCACCCCCAGTCACAGATCTGGGTTGAATCCATCATCATTCTTTAGCTCACTTCGCCACCTCAGTTCACACCCAGCTATATGCAAATCAGTCTGACCCTGTGCCTCATGGGAACAGTCCAGCCCGAACTGCCAAGCCAGGTCTTCCCTGAACCGGAAACAAGCATCCTGGGACCGGTTTCGGGCTAACAGCCCTCATCAGCCAGGCTAGCTTGAATCCAGTGGCAAAGTGAGCAAGGGACCCACGTCTGGGCATACCCTGCCAATTTAGGGCGAACAAAGCAAACACAAGGAGATGATGGACGGAGCGCTGAAACTTTTCAGACACTCACCCCCAGTCAAAGATCTGGGTTGAATCCATCATCATTCTTTAGCTCACTTCGCCACCTCAGTTCAGACCCAGCTATATGCAAATCAGTCTTGACCCTGTGCCTCATGGGAACTGTCCAGCCCGAACTGCCAAGCCAGGTCTTCCCTGAACCGGAAACAAGCATCCTGGGACCGGTTTCGGGCTAACAGCCCTCATCAGCCAGGCTAGCTTGAATCCAGTGGCAAAGTGAGCAAGGGACCCACGTTTGGGCATACCCTGCCAACTTAGGGCGAACAAAGCAAACACAAGGGCCTGCAGCACTGATTGTCCACCCACAGAAGTAGCACTGTAAAAGTATCTCAGACCTGCCACTGCAGTGTCTGCATGCAGTTTCTACTACCATGTAGACTTGGCAAGTGCACCCACTTGCCAAGCCCTAACGTTCCCTTTTATTACATGTAAGTCACCCCTAAGGTAAGCCCAAGGTACCCCTGTGGGCGGGGTGCAGTGCATGTGAAAGGTAGGACATGTACTGGTATGTGCAGCATGTCCTGATAGTGAAATACAGTGCAATGCGTTTTTCACCATTGAAAGGCTATCTGTCCCATAGGATAGAATGGGGAATACTTTGTAACATCTTACAAGTATAACTTCCCATGGGGACAAAATAGAAAGGTGGAGTTTAGTATGCCTGAACTTAGAATATAAAAATGCATCTTTTTTAGTAAAGATGATTTTTATATTGTGTGTTTGAAAATACCACTTTTAGAAAGTGGGTATTTTCTTGCTTAGTCATCCTGTGTGCCTTTGCTGGGTTGTGGATTGACTGTCTGGCTTTGGAGTGACAGGGACTGGGGATGTGCTTTCTCTTCAGACAGCCACTGGGGGGGTCAAGGTGTGTCCTGCCTTTCCTGAATGAGTCCGGGCTGGGATGAATAGACCTGGGCTGCATTTAGAGTAGTGAGAGGAAATCTCCTTCCTCCTAAATGGGCCTGATCTGCCTTGGACAATGCTGTCTCCACCTCCTGCCAGAAAGCTGGTCCAGGGAGGACCAAACTGGTTTTGACTGAGCACAGACACTCTCTGCCACAAGAGAACAAAGGGAAATGTGGTATACATATTGGGGCCCAGACCCCAGGATTTTAGAACTGTTTTGGACTCAGAAACCTGACAAGAAGAAGAGCTGGAGAAGCTGTGAGGAGGAACTGCCACTTTGCTGTGTGGTTTGCTGTGTTGGCCTGCAGTAGCTGTTTCTGTCAAGGGCAGAGAAAGGACTGGACTGAATTTTCTGCAATTTCTTTGAGTTTTTCCAAGGGCTATAGGTAGAGCTTGCCCTCTGTTCAAGAAGTCTCAGAAACTGCAAAGACTTCAAGTTCATCTGCTACCGGCACTGGGAACTGTGTGTTTTGTGCTGCAAAAGAAGAAAAAGCAACCCGACGCTGTCATCGACTGAAGGCACCGCAGAGGGCACCGCCGCACTTCGCACAGCAAACCTGGTCTCACCGATGTCGACATTCAATGCTGCCACCGAGCCGCTGCTTGCACCATGACCTGTGGGCACCGCACTCCGCACTGCCTCATGCCACCGCCCTGGTATCCCCGACGATGATGCCCCTCGCCGACATTGACACCGCTGCTTGCACCATGGTTCGAGGGCACGCACGTAAGTTACACGAAGCACCCCCTCATCTCGCACCTCAGCCTTAGCCTAACGACGCCTACGCCATTGACTCCGGTTCATCAGCCAACGACAGCGCTTCCGCAATGACAACGACGCTGCTTGCACCATGACTTGCTAGCACTGTGACGAGCACCGCATCACGTCGCACCACAGCCCTGGCCTCATCGACGCCGCTGGACGACCGACACCGAGCCGCTGCCTGCACCGCGACCTGAGGGCACCGCACGCTGCATCGCTGCACTTTGCACCGCAGCCCCGATACCTGCCGACACCGGCACTCCCGACTTCAACTGCAAGGAATTCGATCTGCAACGCATGTGACTTCAAGGGCCTGATGACTCCTGCACCCACTTCCGCAACCAACGCCTGCCGACGCCGGCTCTTCGTAGCTCAACGAGAGGTCAACGACACCCTGCATTTTTAAAGATAATGTTTTGTGGGTCTTCCAGACACGTGGCTGGCCCAAGACGCTGCGGTCAGCCAGAACTGTGTGGATCTGTTGTTCACAACCCTGTGATAGACCCGGATGGAGCTATTGATTCAAGGAACTGTATTTTAAGTCTATTTTTGATTATTGAGATTCCTGAGAACTGTAAGGTGGATTGTTATCATTTTGGTCTTGTTTGCACAGTTAATATATTTGTGATTTTTCTAAAACTGGTATGCTGTGCTTTTGTAGTGTTTTCACTGTATTACTGTTAGTTATGTGCCAATGCTTTACACACTGCCTCTGAGATAAGCCTGACGGCTCGTGCCAAGCTACCAAGGAGTGAGCAGGGGTTATTTCAATAATGTATACCCCTTATCCTGACTAGGAAGAAGGGTCCCTACTTGGACAGGGTAACAACTTGCCAACTAGAGACCCCCCATTTCTAACAGTAATATTTTTCTTAGCCTGCGAGGTGTTTGCTGCTGATATGAAAGCAGTTGCAGCTAATTTCAATAAGTAATTTCTCTTGAGAAATGAGGAAAAATAATTCACACTGCATGTAGGTTTAAGATATATTCAGAAACAACAGTAACTCTGATGTTTCCAGACTCCCTAGAGAATATTTCACAGAGGGTATCCACACTCACTCAGATTCATACATCTGTCGGATGTCATGGAGGGGCACTTCACTGACAGATAATGCTGAGCGACGCCTTAATGAGAACCATACTTGTTAGTGTACATGGTTCTGAGGTTAACCATATCTGCACTCGTCACTCTGCTTGCCTTAGTGATAGCAACGTGTTACAGGTGAAATACTGTTTATATGACGACAGTACCACATTTCTATTTATGTGCTAATTTCTCCCAACAGAAACACACCATTTCCACACAAACCATGGAAGGAATTCTCATATCAACACAAGCCGTGATTACGAGTGGAATTGATGGGGCTGACGTATTTACCACACCACGGGGCAGATTTACAATAAACTAACGCAGCATGGTGCAGCAAGTCATTTTGCTGTGCCGTGCTACGTTAGTTTGGAAAGCACAGCGATGCAACATATTGACAACAATATGTCGCACCTCTATGCTTCCCCCTGCACTGGCGCACAAACTGCTGCCATGCGCCGATGCAGGCACCCTTGCACCATGGTGCAAGGATGCCTGCGTCGTGGGGAGATTGTTTTTGTTCAGGAAGGGTTCCCTTCCTGAACAAAACCAATCTGAAATGCCGTTTTTCAACTTCTATGTGTGCTGCATTAGCACACATAGAAGTTGAAAAACAGCATTCTTTCAATGATTGTTTATGTGCAGGAAGGAACCCTTCCTGAACAAAAACAATCATTAGAGGTGATTTCCTCTTTCAATGTGTGCTGCAGAATGCAGCACGCATAGAAACAGGAAACAAAAACGAGGAGAAATGAATACATTTCTCCTCGTTGCGCCTCCCTACGCCTCCCCTGGGGAGGCGTAGCATTCACACGCATTTCCAGGTTTACGATTCCTCGTAAATCTGGAAATGTGTCTTGTTCCATGGGTGTTGCGTGAGAACACCCACAGCAACACCCATGGAACGCCCCATTCACGCAAAGTGCTGCGTGTTAAGGGGCCATATTTACAAGGACAGGAAAAGCCACGCAGAGTGGCTTTTCCTGTCCTTGTAAATATGGGGCAGTGTATTGCGCTTCCAGTGCATCACAAAAAGTGACGTACTGGCAGCGCAAGGGGCTTGTAAATCTGCCCCCCAGTAAGTCGCAGCACCGCGGGGTGAGGTGTTAATTGGATGCAATAAACACCTCCTACTGCCAGTTTTCAAGTTTTCATTTTTTTTTTTAAATGGTGGTTAACATGCACAATTCAGTGATTACCGGACCAAATTACCCATTTGTCAGTATTTATCAGGCATTTTCTTCCTACAGTAAATTTCGTCAGGTTTGACCTTCCGAAATTTATACTGGGACAATGCCGAGGTGCGATAAGTACTTCTTATCTGAGAATTACAATCCCTTCACAAATAGGGCAGGTATCATAATTTTGCCTCCCAGTTTTGACTAATCATGGACCACAATTTTAAATGAGTTGTTGTCATACTTGCTTGTACTGCACAAAGGCAAGTGACACAAAGTGCAACATTTGAAGTTTCAAAGGGTACATGTAATCAGGGCCATTGACCACAGTTTTAAGTAGTGTTTCAATCGTGCATGCTAGGCGCACAGACATGTGATAAAACATGCAACATGTTCAGTTTTACTGGGTACTTCTGCGTGTTGGGGAGATCTAGGAGGCTAATATGGGTGTGAATACGAACCTCCCGGGCACGTTTCTCTTTAATGTTCTGTAGGGTGCCATCTTTGTGTTAATGATTTTCAGTCTACATATGAATCTACAAAGTGATATTGAGTACTAATTGTAAATTTGTCCGCATCAGAATGTGAACAACATGCAACTCCATCATGACATGTTTTCTCTAAGAGATATCCAACACCTAAGTTTCTAAGCTACGGTTAGGGGACGTGATAGTCCAAAGCTACCAAAAGATACCTTCCTTGTGTAGGTTGATTTATAAATACCTCAGGTAGTTCTTGGCACTGTTGTGGCATGAAGAACGTGTCCCAGGCAGTGGAACACTAGCCTGACCTGTTCAGATGGAGGTCCCTGGATGTTTTATAATATCCTCTTTCTGGTCATTGCCAAGTTTGTTACTAATAGCCAAAAGTTCTTGCAAGGAAAATGTATGTTATATTATTTCTCCCTTATTCTTTTGAAAATACCCAAATCAAATACAAGCATTGAGGAAGTCCGAGGACAGCTAAATAGCAAAGATGCAGTGAGCTCATGATCATAAGAGCGGCCAGATATCAGCAAAAGAAAATGTGCCCAGGACAGTGTGAATGTGTGTTGGGCAGGTAAGAATACTGTGCTTTTTACCATGGTCCCGTGCTAGCTGTGGGCCTTCTGTGACCTCAGAAAAAGTCTGGGCAAATGAGAGTAATCTTAGATACCTCTAGTACTATGGAAGGCAAAGAAGAGAGTTGTACAAAAAGATTCTAAATTTCCCACTGAATTGTCTAAAGATAGGCTTTTCACAGCAAGGTGAGCATGTATTGCAGGAGTCTGGTAAAAGTCATGACTTAGTGTGATTAACTGGCCTTTCACACACTCAACTCACAATAAATGCCACACGATCTAGATGTGCGAGTTAAGAGGATTGGTGCCTGCTTTTGTCGGATATCTGTTTTTGGTTGTCACATCGAATAATAATTTTTTTTTTTTTAAAGTTCTGGGGCCAAATGTCTTTTTTTTGGAGCCAGCCACTTGAGCTGTCAAATGTCAGCATTATCGAATACAAAGGCTTTGTAGGCTTGATTCCACCTAATGCCTCTCCCCTCCACCACACTATACTTCCTGCTCCTTAATCTTAATGTTGTGGATTATTTTTCATTCCAGATTTTTGGCTATATCACTCTTTTCATATTTTTCTCTTCTCCTTCTTTCTTCCTTTTTTGCCTTTCCCTCTATGCTGTGGGTGAACGTCCGACGATGTAAAATATCATGCCCTGGTCCACTGAATAGAGTGCAAGTATTTTCAAGGCACTAACTTCCAAAAGTATGGGCCCCAACACATTTCAGGCAGTGGTTAGGGTGCAGTTACCGTGCACAGTTGTGGAGTCAAAGCCACAGAGAATCTTTTCTGCCCTCAACAGCAGTGGCTACATGCCTGTGCAACAGGGGTATAGTAAATGCTAATAAGAAGCCCAAATTTAATGGACCATGTTTTTCTGCTTTTAACTTTGGATGGAATTCTGATTTCAAAATGGTACTATCTCATCGTGTCATTTCTGTATGAAATTCAAAACCTGTGTGCTAGTCACATCTCAAGCCTGTGATATCCGTGCACAATCAATACATTCGATCTTTTGTGCCTTTATTATATTAATGTGTTTGTATAGATTTTAGGACCTACTGAAAAAAGATACAGAAGACACTCCAAGACTGTAAAGAAGATTATCTTCATGAAACCGCAAAGTAAGGACAAAAGCAAACGTGTATGGTGCAAGCATATGATGGAGCAAGGTAAATAAAGAATTTTTGAACCCCCTAATATTCATGCTAATAATTAATGTTATTAATTGTTTTGACAACTAATCAACATTTTACGTCTTTTATAGACATTTTATATAAGTGGTAACTGGCAATTTATGTGCAAAACTAACCTACTTACAATTGTAAAAGTGGAATAATATTAATATAAATGTTTGCGTACTAATTAGAGTGATATTGCATGATTTGTGCTATATAGTAAATTGTATTGTGGCAAAAGAATGCGGATGGTAAGTAAACATGGCTTTACATGTCGCTTTTGCTAGGTAACACCTAATTGGGGTATTTAGAATGACGGGTGGGAAACGAAAAGGCTTATTTTCTCTATTTTAATTATGATTGTGTTTGTTTTCATGCTAGTTTGTTCGGGCCTGTTAGGCCGTGCTGTAAAGATGGCTGCCGAGGCAGATGGGCTCAATGCGCAGGTGCAAAAATGGCTTCCAAGCGGAAGAAAGCTGCAGAAAACATATCACGTGGTTACAAGTAGAGCCCAGAGTGAGAAGTGTCAAGGTCAGCGTGACCTGTCACCAAACAAGTGCCAAGAAGGACTCAGCGAGAATCTGCGAGAACCGAAGAAGCAACTGTGAATTAACAATGGACTGTTTAAAATAAAGTTACAAAAGAAGAAACATATGATGAACTGTCAATCGGATTGCTAATGCCCTAAAACCGTGTGAAAGGACAAAATTATAAACATTTTCGGAACCGGTTTAAGCAAGGAGGGCAATGAGGTGATGCTTGCCACCCCTCCAATGGACCAATTAGCGTGATTCTTGCCCCCAAAGATTGCAACTTTTCTGTTTAGTAAGCTAGTAATAGGGTATAAGAGGACCTACTCTTAAGTAGGAAGAGCGCTATTCATGCATAATTTTTGAGCACTGGACGTTGACGCTGGAGAACTGCTGCTATTTTCTATAGGCCATTTTCCTTAATATAATGAATCTTTTTACTTTAAACTTGACTGGGAAGGAACAAGACCGTTGCGGGAAACCTGTATAGGTGGTCCGTCGAGGAGGCCTGTTTAGCGGGACAGACAGTCAGTTTTTGGGAGTTCTATGCTGTGATCTGCAATTTATCTGCCTTGGCAAACTTTTATTCTTCATCTAAAAGGGGTATGCACAAATTCTTTTTAAAGTTTATTTCTTATAATGATATTGAAACGTATTAAACTGATTAATAAAATTGAAACTTATTCATGCATTTAAAACTACGAGTCTGTGGTTCTTTAGCTCAATAATAAGTGAAATGTTTTACTAGGTTTAATGTGATTGAGCTGGTCTTAATCACCATCAACTTAGGGGCCGATTCCAATTCGGGCCGGAAATCTCTCCGACCGAGCCGGACCCGGAGAGATTTCCAACCGAATCGGACCCTAGCAGTCCGACCGAACGAGTACGATGCGTTCGCATGTTAACGGACTCGAGTCGGTCGGACTCCCATTGAAGTCAATGGGAGCCGGTCGTACAACGCGTACGCGGGCTCCCATTGACTCAATGGGTGCGAGGCGAACAAGGGCGCCCCCTACTGCGGGTATGCGTCAACGCGGGTTGCGCCACACATGCACAGGTAGGGTGGACCCATGGGTCCCCCCTGTGTGCGACATACGCGGCTACGCATACAGGGGGTCCGACACGGACCCCCAAAGTGCGGCTCCGACTGCTCTTTCGAGCCGGACGGTGCGAGTCAGTCGGACTGCTCGCGGCGCGCATCGTACTTACCCGGCCGGGGAACGTCTCCATTGCGCGGTGCGAGTCGTGTCCGAGCGAGTCGGTCGGAGCGGTTGAGTCCCGCAAACGAGTCGGTCGGCGATTTCGCGAGCGCTCGCATCGTACTCGCTCGCCCGGACGCACGTACGAATCGGTCGGGAACCAGGGCTCCGAATCGGATCCGGTAAAGCCGAATCCGATTCGGAGCCCTACCGGCCGAGATCGGAATCGGCCCCTTAGTCTTACTAGTTCGTCCATCAACCAAAAGCGGAATACCTTGATGTCTTTGAATCGACAGGATTAAAACTAATTATGTATAATGTTTGAGAAATTATCTTGTCAACTTTAAAAAGGTATCCCGTTTTCCTCCAGCAGTCTTAACTCTTTCTCCTAGGTGAAAGTGGATAGGATCCAGGGAATATTTGGGTGAGTGAATGTTTATGCGGTGTTATGGGCCCCACCGTCATATTGGTAAAGTTGTTAAAGAGTGTTTCAACCTGGATGTCATGTCCAAAGGAGAAGGAATTATATTAGTCGCGCTGGATCAGATTTCTTGGTAGCAGAGTTATGGTTACTATAGATTAGTTTGGTGATTATTGATTATTGATTATTTCATGCCTAACACTTCATGTCGAATTGTATTACATTATATGTAAGTCGGAAATTTTGAAGCTTCCGGGAAGTAGGAAGTGGACACGTGTGGCAAGAGAAGTCACATGGAATAGTGCATTGTCTGGTTTTCAGATTGGTGATAACACAGGTTGTGTTATGATAGGGACATTTTCCGTATAAAACGTGAATGAGTGAAATAGCAACTGGTTTTCTTGTGAAACTCTGGCCTTAATTCTCAGGAGCAGTGTAGTCTCCACATGTGTTTTATCCCCAGAGAAACGGGTTTACCCCTTGCTTGAAAGAAGGGTAAGGTAGAGGGAAGTGCTACACTTATCGAACGGAACTGTATTCTTGCAAGATAGAGTAAACTATCACTTTTGTTTAGCGAAAACAGACAATGGAAATGTGTTTTACGTTGTAACTAAAAAGATTTAGTCAAGAAAAGAACTGCCGATATTTTTTGTAAAGGAGGGGTCAGGAGTAGAACTGACGTTGACAAAAGACTGCGCTGGGATTGGCTAGTGCATTAGAAACACGGAAAACGCCCTGATTGGTGCGTTAGTGTCAGATGCGCTGGGATAGGTCTGAAGAGCAGTGACGTAAAGGCTTCGGATTGGTGCGTTGGTGTGAGACGCGCTGGGATAGGTCCAAATAGCACATAGAGGAACAGAGCAGAGTTACGAGCTTGCAGAAGGGAAAGAAATCGTGAAATATGGCTTATTATGAATATGGTAGAGAGAAACCGTCATGGATGGCGAAAATTAAGAACTTCTTTAAGAAAGACAAAAAGGTAGTGACTAGAGAGGGACAGGTAATTCCTCCGCCGAAAACGCCAGCTTCTCATATGATGCTGAAATACGGTTATCATACTTGCATTTGGTTAGAAAATTGGACAAAATATACTCAGAATGACGGAGTACTGGCTTTTCCAGAGAATGGTTCATTTAGCATAGCTGTACTTCGAAATTTGAGAGAGAAAATGATGAAGCTTGAACCAAGACCTAGACCGACACAGTTTGAAGCGTTAGGTGAATGGAAAGACGAGATGTATGAATGAGAAAGATACAGAGGTGCAAAGAATCATAGTTTAGTTCCTGGAAGGTTATGTGGAGTGAATCATGAGGACAGGATGAAGCGTTGGAGATATGCTAACATGACAGAGGGTTTGTTTCCATCCTTTACAGTTGAAGAGGGTACAGGAAGGAAGTGTACAGAGAAAAAGAAACATACAGTTACAGAAAGGTACGGGTATGGAGGTAGCGAGACAGAGGATGAGTTGCTGGAAGATATTTTAAACAGAAACCCACCTCCATATCAACAGAATTCTGCGGTGGTGACACCCAATGCACCGCCAATGGAAACTGGGAGGAATAAAAGTCCAGAACGAAGATGCGAGATAAATAGGTCAAATGAACAGCTAAAGACCCCACAAAGTGAAAAATTTGACAGTGGCAATGCAGCCGAGTTAGCAAAAACTACAAAAGAATTGACTGAGAAAATAAGAGAGTTAACAATGAACATGGAAGCTGTAACTGTGCCAGTGACAATAGGACCAGTAATACCAGTTTTTGAGAACCAGAAAATAGATGAGCATTCCTTAGTTATCCCAATGAACTCAAATTTGCAAAGAATGAGAGAAGGGATGGAACTAGAAACTGAAGGGGCAGGAAATTTAGTCAGCTCATATAGACCGAGCCCACCTACTAACCTGACAGTAAATGAGAGTGAGATAAGGAGGATACCTATGGGAACCGAGTCTGCATCTGAAAGGCCAGAGAGGAATAGAAACTGGATAGAAACAAATAGTACACCTGTAGGTCCAACTCCACAAGAATTAAGTGAATGGATGAGAAACTTGCAAAAGAAAGAGACAGAACCGAAACCATTAGATGTAATAAGGCTAAAGATAGATATGGAAGAGTTAATTTTAGGGACTATTGGTACAGAAAAATTGAAAACCTACCAGGACGATGAGATAATGTTCTTGTGCAAGAGCATTACTTGGAGAGCTAGATATTTACATGACAAATTGGAAGAGACAGCGAATGAACTAGGAGTGGAATTTGTAAAAGTCAGGAGTTTGCAGAAACCGTATAGGGTAGATTTCTGTGAGAAAGATATAGAAAATCTGAACACATAAGGACGGTTAACCCAGATAAAAGAACTGATTGTTTTATTGAGAAAATGGGGTGATGTGGACAGATGGAGAAGCAGGTGGACTAAAAGGAATGAGAGAGTAACCGACAAAGCGTCATTGGATTTTGCGGTGACAGACATGGAATCAGTTGTAAGGGAGTATCCGATGAGAGAAACCCCAGGAGGTAGTTATGTACATGTCCCCTGGTCCAGACAAGATATACTGTCATTTACAAATGACTTTCCAAAATTGAGAGAAAAGCCTGTAGAATGGTACAGACAAGTGGAAAGGTTTGTCAAAGTTTCGAAGGTGTTGTGGGTAGATTTGGATGGATTATTTGACATTGTAGTGCCAGCCGATTTATGGACAGAATGTAAAATTACCATTGATTGGCCAACCGTAGAATACCCAAGAGACGCAAAAACAGGAGCGCCAGGACCAGAAGTGATGAGGAAATATGACCAAGTTATTACCTTTTTGAAAAACAAAATTCCACCCAAAGAAACTGATTGGGTAAAAATTGACAGAACTACGCAGGAGAGTCAGGAGTCTGTACATGCCTACTATGAGAGGCTACTTTTGCTTTTCAAGCAGTATAGCGGTTATGAGACTCTGAATGAGAAGGACATGAGTCATTTTGTATATAGATTTGTTTACGGGCTGAAACCAGAAATAAGCGAAATGATTAAACAGCATATGATATGTTGGCAAAACAGTACAGTGGACGAAGTGTTGAGGTATGCCAAGTATTGTAGTGATAACATTGAATGTAGACAGCGTAAATTAAAGGAGAAAACAATGTGGGCACAAGTGAAAGTTACAGAAAAACAAGAAGCTCAACTGAATAATCAGGTTAATGAGGCAGGACAAACTAAATCCAAACCGAATATAGGTAAAGGCAAAGGTCAGATGAGTATAGAGGAAGCAAAGAAGAAGTGGCCATGCCACAACTGCGGAAAGTTAGGGCATTGGAGAAACGAGTGTAAATTTCCTCCAAAAGCTAATACGGAAAATCAATCATTAAATCCACAGGTGCAGAGTGAGGTGAGTTACCAACAGCTGCAGCAACCGCAGGTAGTTACCCAACAGAGTCAGGTGCCACAACCACCACTTCCCAAGAGTGTAAACCCACAGAGATACAGTGCAGAGAAAGGATTCTACAGAGGAGAGCAGGTAACACAATTGCCGCGCGAAGCTGCGATATCGCAGTATTGGTTACGACAGGATGGGAATGAATCGGATGAAAGTTTATGACAGTGCCTAGGAGAGGAGGAAGAGTGCGTACTTGGTGCAACTCTAGAGGTAGATCAGGCAGGTCCATTTGTGGATGGAGAAGTGAATGGTGCAAATGTGACATTCCTTGTGGACACTGGAGCAACCCGTTCTACTGTTAGATCAGTGGAAATTCCAAACCTTCCTCTCTCAGGTGAATATATCCAAGTCGTTGGTGTCTCAAACCAGCAGATTAAGGCACCTCTTACCAAATTAGTAGAGGTAAAAGTTGGACCATTCAGAGAAATGCACCGATTTGTGGTGCGCGATTGCAGTCCTGTAAATTTACTTGGACGCGATCTACTTTGCAAAATGAATTGCACCCTCTATTGTACTCCGGATGGAATTGCATTTCAGACACCAGATGAAGATGTACTATATATAATGACAATGGCAGAATTAGAGTCAGGAGTGAATGACATGTTTCCTGTATTCGATGTAGAGAAAATCCCAATTGAGTTAAAAGAAACAGTTAAACAGGAGGTATGGGATTTTACAGGTGAAGACATTGGGTTAATGAGAGGAGTAGACCCTGTAAAAATTTCTGTTAGAGAGGGAACAAATTACCCAAATACTCCACAATATAAATTGACGCCAGAAATTATTGAAGGAATAACACCTGTAATAAATAAAATGATTGAACAGGGAATCTTGAAAGAAATAATGAGCAGTCCATGTAATTCACCTATAATGGGACTGAAAAAGCCAAATGGAACATATAGGATAGTGCAAGATTTACGAAAGGTTAATAAAATCGTTGTTCCTTGTTGTCCAATTGTACCAAACCCTGCTGTAATACTGTATCAGATTCCACGTGAGGCAGAATGGTACACAGTCATTGATTTGTGCCATGCATTTTTCTCTATTCCGTTACACCCAGATAGCCAGCCATTATTTGCGTTCCGGTTCGGAGAGCGTATTTTGGCATGGTGCCGAATTCCTCAAGGGTATACAGAAAGTCCCTCGATCTTTAATCAGATCCTAAAGAAATCGTTGGAAGATTTAAAAATGCCTGAAAAATCTGTGATGGTTCAGTACATTGATGACCTATTAGTGGCATCAAAAACTAGAGAAGCATGTGTTACTGACACGATTGCTTTACTGAACCATTTAGCCAAAGGAGGACATAAGGTGTCCCCGTCCAAATTACAGTTTTGTCAACAAGAGGTTCAATACCTAGGTCACAAGATCGAAAGGGGAGTGTGAAAGGTAACGACCGAGAGAATAAAAATTATCCGAGGAATGAGAGCTCCAATGACACAAAGAGAGGTGAGAATGTTCCTTGGAATGGTTGGGTATTGTCGACAGTGGATAAGTGGATTTTCACTAATTGCGAAACCTTTACAGTGATTGACGAAAAAGGATGTTAAAGATCCGTTTGAATTGAATGATGAAGAAATGAAAGCATTCAAAGAACTAAAAGCGAGACAGTGTGAAGCACCGGCACTGGGAATGCCTGACTATGAAAAAGAATTTGAGCTGTACTGTAGTGAGAGAGATGGGTGTGCACTTTCAGTTTTAGTGCAAAGACATGGAAATATGAAAAGACCAATTGCATATTTTTCAGCTGTTTTAGACCCGGTAGCAAAAGCGTTGCCTGGATGTCTGAAAGCAGTAGCTGCTACTTGTGTGAGTCTGGAACAAAGTGAAGGCATTGTGGTGGGATATCCACTGAGAGTATATGTTCCACATTCAGTCGAAATTCTCTTTACAAGAACCAAAACTCAATACATGACACATAGTCGGCTGACTAGGTATGAAAAAGTGATTTTAAGTGCAGAAAATGTAACCATTGACAGATGCACAAGCGTGAATCCTTCGACATCATTGCTGGATGAAGAGAGTGTGGCAGACAAAGATGAAGTTGATCATAATTGCTTGAATGTACTTGAATATTGTACAAAACCAAGGCCAGACATCAGAGATGAGCCTTTAAAAGAATCAGATTATGTGATGTTTGTGGATGGTTCATGCTTGAGAACGAGTGAAGGAGTTTTGAGTGTGGCGTATGCTGTATGTACAGTAGCTGAAATAATGGAAGCATCTTGTTTGAGAGGGATACGTTCCGCCCAAGTGGCTGAACTGATTGCTCTAATTCAGGCATGCAAACTGGGAAAGAATGTTCGAATCACAGTGATCACGGATAGCCAGTATGGCTTCGGAGTGGTCCATGATTTAGGGCAGATCTGGTCCCAAAGAGGTTTCTTGACGTTTGCAGGAACTCCAATTAGAAATGGTGAGTTTGTGAAGAAATTGCTTGAGGCGATACAGCTGCCGAAACAGATTGCAGTGGTGAAGTGTACTGCACACAAAAATGGGGAAGACTACATAACCGTGGGCAACAAGTATGCCGACGAGATAGCTCAATATTGTGCTAAGAATGCAGTCTCATTGAATCGAAGAAGAGAAAGAGAGCATGTTTCATGTCCCTTGCTGTTTACTAACATTGTTGAAACATGGGCTGAGGTAAGACAATTACAGGAAGCAGCAAATAATGAGGAAAAAGATAGCTGGATAAAGGCAGGATGCAGAAAAAGGGAGGAAGATGATGTTTGGGTCTATAGAGATGAAAGACCAGTTATGCCTGATAGCATGATTTCTGACATGGCACGGATGTACCATGGACAAGCTCATATTGGAAGGGATGCCATGATCCGACTTTTCAGACAAACCTGGTATAACCCAAAATTCAGAGCTATAGCTGAAAGTCTTTATGAAAGATGTCTTATTTGCCAACAGATAAATCCAGGAAGAAAAACAGTGGTGAGTCTAGGAACAATAGGATGAGAGGGAGGTCCTTTCACTAGAATGCAACTGGATTTCATAGAAATGCCCCCAAGCAATAGACTGAGGTACGTTCTTGTGGTCGTTTGTTTGTTTTCTCGTTGGGTGGAAGCCTATCCGATCAGAAGGATTGATGGAATTACAGTAGCTAAACTCTTGCTGAGAAAATTCATTCCAAGGTACGGTTTTCCAGTAACGATTGAAACAGATAGAGGAACACATTTTCAAAATGAGCTAATCCAACTGATATGTGAAGCTCTTGGCATTCAACAGAAATTGCACTGTGCATACAGACCAGAGGCTTCTGGAGTGGTAGAACAAGTGAATGGAACAATAAAGAATAGGTTAGGGAAAATGTGTCAAGCCACAGGACTCAAATGGCCAGATGCCCTACCATTGGTACTAATGACTATCAGAAGCATACCTGATAGAAAAACAGGTCTGAGTCCCCACGAAATAATCATGGGACGAGCAATGAGACAAGCACATGTACCTGTCAACAAACTGCTGACTATAACTGATGATCTCGTGTTGGATTATTGCAAAGGATTGGCTGATGTGGTATATTCTGTGTTTCATCAGGTTGGACCGGATGCGACCACTCTTGAAAGAAAACCAGCTCATGATTTGAGTCCAGGAGACTGGGTCCGCATAAAAGTCCACAGAAGAAGAAACTGTTTGGTTCCTCGCTGGGACCAACCACGACAAGTGATCCTGGTGACAACAACTGCAGTCAAATGTGCAGGAGTGAAAAACTGGGTACATGCCAGCCACACTATCAGAGTTCCAGATCCTGAAGCTCGACCTGTAAGTCGACATCTGGAGATATCTGATACCAGTTCAGCATCCGATGCAGAAGACGAAACAAACAGGGTTCCAGAACTTGAAGATCGACCTGTAAGTCGACATCTGGAAGACCCAGGTACAAATTTGACGACAGGAGAAGAATTTGCAATAGCAAAGGTTCCAGAACTTGAAGATCGACCTGCAAGTCGACATCTGGAAATATCAGATACCAGTTCAGCATCTGAAACAGATCAATCAGATTGTGATGAAAAGCTAAAGAATAAATGGAAAACTGACATCATAAACGAAGAAACTGAACCAAGAGACAGTGACATTGATCAGTCAAGCACAAGTTATGGTAAAAATCCTTCAAAGATTGTCGAATTAGACGAGGGAGGGATAGATACAGATAGAGAAATAGAAGAATCGGAAGAACCCCGAGGAGCAATAGGGACAGATCAACAAACAAAGGAACAGGGAAATTTAGAAACAGACAGAGAGATCAACGAGAATTCGGAAGAACCTCGAGGAGGGATAGAAACAAGTGACCAAACAGAAAAGACACAGGAAGATTCAGAGCTAGACAAAGAAGGTGAAATCATAAAGTTCAAAATAAGAGGAAATGAAGTAAGGTATGAAACAGAATCAGAAGAAAGTGAAGAAGAGAGAAAACAGAGACTAGGACCAAGAAAAAGAACTTGGAGAGCTGAACGAGAAGAAAAAGAAAGTGAACCGAAAAGGCCGAGAAAAGGAGATAATTGGCCCCACGAAGTCAAAAGATTGAGATACAAAATCATAAACTTAAACAGAGATAATGCAGAACAGGTAAATGAGATAACAAGTCAAAAGGAACAAGGAAAACAAAGTGGAAAACAACTGCAGAAAATGAAAAGAGTGAAGAAAGCTAACTTGAAATATAAGTCACCTGAATGGCTATACATCGCATTCACTGACATCAAAGAAGAAGAAATCACTCACGGGAACCCAGAAGAAAGCTGCAGACCAATGGGTAAAAGTGAAGTGCAACAAGTTTGAAGAAATTAAAAAGAAAAAGCCGGACTGGACACTAAAAACCTGAATAAGACAAGAAAGAGTCATGAGAAGAACTAAAGAGAGTACCAAACGAGACAAAGTGAGAAAGTAGAGTGGCTGAAATGTCATTCTGAGGTGTGGTGACATATTTTCTGTACATATATATATATCTAGGTAATAGAACAAGATGGTAGACACAGAGAATAGAAGATGTAGATGTGAGTTTTTACGTAGATGGTGTAGAATGTGTTTCTTTTGTACAGGTTTATTAATGTTTGTATGGCTTATCTTAGCAATCACCATTCCAATTAGATTAGCTGTAGAAGAAACATCCATATTAGGGAACAACACAAAGAAGGATATGGAAGTTAACATACAGAACACAGCAACATTAATAGATAGTGCCGAGTTACATAAGGATAGATCCATAACTGATTTTTCAAAGAATGTTTTCACAAAATTATTATATGAATATGTAGAAACAATGGATGTGAGAGATTGTTATGTTTGTATGCAATTACCTGCGTCTGTTTCAGAATGTGTGACCTATCATCACCTTCCTTTGACGTATGGAATAACATGTAGTGTTTTAGCTAGTTTGTTTTATAAAACAAGTAGATTAGAATATTATTATACTGACATAAATAAGATTTTTGCAAAAATTCCTATAATTCCTGAATTGAACAAGGTGAAAGAAGCAAGGATGTTTGGTGAATTTCTCCTAGAAAATAAAGATTTGACATTAGATGATATAGTTAAACACAACCTTACCTGTGAGTTAAACAAAGAAGAAAAGGTATTTTTAGAAATGGTAGAAAGCAGAAGAGTCAAATTTCAAAGAAAGGTAATAGAGGAAGAGACAAAAACACCCCTTTGGGCATTTGAAGGAGAAAGTAGTGATAAGAAAAAGACAAATGCAGCTATGACTTTAGATTGGCCCCAACAGGGAAAGTTATGCATTAGTAGAAATAGAACTAGATATGATAACTATTTCGTGGGTTCCAGTGACTGCCGAGACAATTATAAAATTTTAGGAGGATGGGGATTCAAAGGAGGAAAAGATCCAATATTTCCAGGGATCTAATATATTTGTGGAAACAGAGCTTATTACAGGTTGCCGGACCATTGGTATGGGTTGTGCTACTTAGGCCTGGTCTTTCCAAAAAAATGTTCATGTGGAGAGAGAAGAGAAAGGAACACACGAAATGGGTGAAACATTCACACGTAGAAAAAGGGAAAGTTTTTCAGAAATAGTTGGTGACATTTTTGGAGCAATGATACCAGCAGTGGGTATATCTTTGAATGCATTTAAAATTCAGAAATTGTCCACAGTAGTAGATCGTTTATCAACGAATACTGCTGGAGGGTTCTTGATAGTAAATACCGAGATGGTTGCCATGAGAGCTATGGTGATGCAAAATCGACTTGCCCTTGACATTCTTTTGGCAAAAGAGGGCGAAGTCTGTGGAATGCTGAAAGTCCAACATTGTTGCACTTACATTCCAGATAAAAGTGAAAATATACAGAAGTATATAAATAATATTACTAATTTGCACAAAGAACTTGTTCCACTGGAGGTTGAAAATGCCTGGGAGAAACTTGGTAAGAGTTTTTCCTCAATACCAAAATGGTTCCCTGAAATAGGTAGTTCTATTGTAGGGAAAGTTTTGATATCAGCAACAGTAGTAATATTAGTGGTGTTATTAGCGAAATTTGTTATTATTTGTATTAAAAGGAGAAAAAGACAAAACAAAATAAAAAGAGAAAATAAGATAAATAAAGAAAGAGAACGAGAATTAGGTGAAATAGAACTTGAAGAACTAAAAGAAAACATGTATGAGAGAACAAAAAGACAAGATGAAAGGGATACTGATGTGTAAAACTAACAAAAAAGCAAATGGACAAGAAACATTCTATCTGAAAAATTGTGTAACATGGGTTTTTGTGGTGATATTAAAAATCACCAAAGGGGGAGTTGATGGAGCAAGGTAAATAAAGAATTTTTGAACCCCCTAATATTCATGCTAATAATTAATGTTATTAATTGTTTTGACGACTAATCAACATTTTACGTCTTTTATAGACATTTTATATAAGTGGTAACTGGCAATTTATGTGCAAAACTAACCTACTTACAATTGTAAAAGTGGAATAATATTAATATAAAGGTTTGCGTACTAATTAGAGTGATATTGCATGATTTTTGCTATATAGTAAATTGTATTGTGGCAAAAGAATGCGGATGGTAAGTAAACATGGCTTTACATGTCGCTTTTGCTAGGTAACACCTAATTGGGGTATTTAGAATGACAGGTGGGAAACGAAAAGGCTTATTTTCTCTATTTTAATTATGATTGTGTTTGTTTTCATGCTAGTTCGTTCGGAACTGTTAGGCCATGCTGTAAAGATGGCTGCCGAGGCAGATGGGCTCAATGCGCAGGTGCAAAAATGGCTTCCAAGCGGAAGAAAGCTGCAGAAAACATATCACGTGGTTACAAGTAGAGCCCAGAGTGAGAAGTGTCAAGGTCAGCGTGACCTGTCACCAAACAAGTGCCAAGAAGGACTCAGCGAGAATCTGTGAGAACCGAAGAAGCAACTGTGAATTAACAATGGACTGTTTAAAATAAAGTTACAAAAGAAGAAACATATGATGAACTGTCAATCGGATTGCTAATGCCCTAAAACCGTGTGAAAGGACAAAATTATAAACATTTTCGGAACCGGTTTAAGCAAGGAGGGCAATGAGGTGATGCTTGCCACCCGTCCAATGGACCAATTAGCGTGATTCTTGCCCCCAAAGATTGCAACTTTTCTGTTTAGTAAGCTAGTAATAGGGTATAAGAGGACCTACTCTTAAGTAGGAAGAGCGCTATTCATGCATAATTTTTGAGCACTGGACGTTGACGCTGGAGAACTGCTGCTATTTTCTATAGGCCATTTTCCTTAATATAATTAATCTTTTTACTTTAAACTTGACTGGGAAGGAACGGAACCGTTGCAGGAGACCTGTATAGGTGGTCCGTCGAGGAGGCCTGTTTAGCGGGACAGACAGTCAGTTTTTGGGAGTTCTATGCTGTGATCTGCAATTTATCTGCCTTGGCGAACTTTTATTCTTTATCTAAAAGGGGTATGCATAAATTCTTTTTAAAGTTTATTTCTTATAATGATATCGAAACGTATTAAACTGATTAATAAAATTGAAACTTATTCATGCATTTAAAGAAAGTAGATAAACTTTATTATAATTAAAACTGCGAGTCTGTGGTTCTTTAGCTCAATAATAAGTGAAATGTTTTTCTAGGTTTAATGTGATTGAGCTGGTCTTAATCACCATCAACTTAGTCTTACTAGTTGGTCCATCGACCAAAAGCGGAATACCTTGATGTCTTTGAATCGACAGGATTAAAACTAATTATGTATGATGTTTTAGAAATTATCTTGTCAACTTTAAAAAGGTATCCCGTTTTCCTCCAGCAGTCTTAACTCTTTCTCCTAGGTGAAAGTGGATAGGATCCAGGGAATATTTGGGTGAGTGAATGTTTATGCGGTGTTATGGGCCCCACCGTCATATTGGTATAGTTGGTAAAGAGTGTTTCAACATGGATGCCATGTCCAAAGGAGAAGGAATTATATTAGTCGCGCTGGATCAGATTTCTTGGTAGCAGAGTTATGGTTACTATAGATTAGTTTGTTGATTATTGATTAGTGATTATTTCATGTCTAACACTTCATCTCGAATTGTATTACGTTATATGTAAGTCGGAAATTTTGAAGCTTCCGGGAAGTAGGAAGTGGACACGTGTGGCAAGAGAAGTCACATGGAATAGTGCATTGTCTGGTTTTCAGATTGGTGATAACACAGGTTGTGTTATGATAGGGACATTTTCCGTATAAAATGTGTATGAGTGAAATAGCAACTGGTTTTCTTGCGAAACTCTGGCCTTAATTCTCAGGAGCAGTGTAGTCTCCACATGTGTTTTATCCCAAAGGAGAAGGAATTATATTAGTCGCGCTGGATCACTACAAACGACAAAAATTTTGTAAAAGGTAGAAGTGAAAACTGCAAAGTACAACAATCTCCCAGGTATTAAGAACCACTGACACATCATACCTCAAAATACATTGCCACAAAACACTTACATATACTGTGCGCCATAGATTGGCATCAGTGACCAGGCATGAGTATTTCTGCCACATGTTATAACTAACGATGAGCTACAACCACAAAAACACAGCGTGCAGGCTTTATAACAGGAACACCATGATCCTAATCTACATTTTGTTCTTTTATGTAAATATTTTTCTAATCCTAGGAGACTGTTTCTTAAAACTTTTTTAAAAGACGAGATTTAGGCATGCTCGTGTTGCTTTATTGTATCTGCAGCTTTTGCCCAATGTTCGCACGCCTTTTGTAGTAATGAACTTTCTAAGAGCAGCATTAAGACTCAGAACTTCTAGATGTGACTGATGGCTGTTAGGACTTTTGTGATTTTACACAAAATTTGGCATGCTGTTTTTAAATCAATTGTTGTAGTTTTTATATTTCTGTATTTTCATCTTTTATGGCTGTGACTACTGCCGAATAAAGATTATTCATTCATTCATCCTAATCTAAGGCATAACCAAAAGCAACAATGATGAAAACACTGAAGTGATAACGGGTTCACCACCGCAGTACTGTCAAAGTATTTATTTATCAAGCCGAGTCACATATACTCCAACAGGGGCTCAGGGATAACAGCTATGCATAGAATCCCATGATGTCAATGGGAATTCTATGACATGTGTACACTCTGCACATTACATCACCACAAACACACTGATCATGAAGTGTAAGAGAAGTAAAAATGATATGCCATGTTAACAAACACATACACTTTGTGTAGGAATGTTCACTTCAAGCAACCAAATTGGATGGCTGTTGTAATGTCAATCCAATATATTGACCAACACTCAAGACCATGCTAATAATTGAGCACAAGAAACACATTGTTGCACATTTATCAAAAACTATACCTCGAATACATTCACAAATTGGAAAACACAGTTTCAGTGCATCATTCCCACCCAAAAGTCTTTACAGAACATCACCCATTTGACAGAGGAGTGTGCACATTTTTTTTCAATCGTTTGTTGCAGTTATTGGAAACTCTGATTTATTGCTACTAGGAAAAATTGCTACAATTTTCAACATTTGGGAAATAGCAATTCAGAAGAAAGGGCACATAATATTCAGAGGAGTATTCTGGGAATCCTCTAACTGACACAGTTATCCAGGCATACTTTTGAGAAAGTGCCGGAACGGGGGTACACATAAAGTTGTAGATTTAGGAGTTTTCATTGTTAAACAGGCCCTTAGTTTTATATGGGAATTATTACTCTTCCGAACATCCGTGACGGGGCACATATATTAAAGTTAAAAAAATCACTTCTCCAATTAGCAAAAACGTAAGTGTGAAAGTCGTATGTGACTTAATAACTTCAATTTCAGTTCCACTTTTATGGTCCCCAAAGCAATATAAACAAACAGAGAACAAGAAAATATGATTCTCTTCCTGGTGAATAGAAAATAAGATATGAAACAGAATTGTAAAAAATAATTTCTCAAGTAACAAGTCATTTTATGTTATTTTCTAAAACAACAAACTTAGGGGCATATTCACAAGGACTGGCGATACCTATCGCAAAAGGCCAGTTAGCGGCAGTTTTTTTATCGCCGCCTAACCCTGAAAACTATCGCCATGTTAGCGGCGTATTAACAAGCCGTCGCTACATGGCGATAGTATCAGTGAATGGTGGTGAAAACTGCCGCTAACATTAGCGCAATGGCGATAGGAATTCCGGCGTTAGCGGGCGAAAACCAGCGATAGGCCCATTAGCGGCAAAAAAACTCACGTTAGTCAGCCCAACGTGAGCTTTCTTGCCTCTAAAGAAAAAAATAGCCTATCAGTCAACCCCCAATAGAAAATAGGCATAAAAAACAATAACATGCAGAATGGAGCAGCCAGGGCCAAGTGCAGCACACATCAACAACCCCTGCAAGCCACCCAACATCCAGAATAACCAGGATGTGAGCCTTGATGCCTCGCTGGACCTGCTTCTAGAGCCTGGATGCCTCGCTGGACCTGCGTCTGGAGCCTGGATGCCTCGCTGGACCTGAGTCTGGAACCTGGATGCCTCGCTGGACCTGCGTCTGGAGCCTGGATGCCTCGCTGGACCTGTGTCTGGAGCCTGGATGCCTCGCTGGACATGCGTGTGGAGCCTGGATGACTCGGGGGACCTGCGTCTGGAGGCTGGATGCCTTGCTGGACCTGCGTCTGGAGCCTGGATGCCTTGCTGGACCTGCGTCTGGAGCCTGCATGCCTTGCTGGACCTGCTTCTGGAGCCTGGATGCCTTGCTGGACCTGCGCCTGGAGCCTGGATGCCTTGCTGGACCTGCACCTGGAGCCTGGATGCCTCGCTGGACCTGCGTCTGGAGCCTGGATGCCTTGCGGGACCTGTGTCTGGAGCCTGTATGCCTTGCTGGACCTGCGTCTGGAGCCTGGATGCCTTGCTGGACCTGCACCTGGAGCCTGGATGCCTTGCTGGACCTGCGTCTGGAGCCTGGAGTGGGACGTGGAGGAGCTGTGGAGTCGATGAGCCGTGGCGGTAGACATTGAGGCACCACGATCGCCCGTACCTGGAGGTGAAGTCTGGCAGGTCGCATGGAGATACGTTGCTCACCTGTGTGAGAAGACCGCCTTGCGCCCCTTGGAGCTGTTAATAGTAGAGGCGCTCCTGCGCACCTACGTAGTGAGGTCGGCATCGCATACTATGATCCACCACTACACCGGGGTGCATGGAGGGGATTACCAACGGTGGGTGCCGTTTCCCTACATCACAGGCCGGTTGATGTTGTGCTGGCCGTACGCTGTGGAGGGTGAGGCCCCTGTGCCACACCGAACTTATGGCACGAGCGCTGCAACTTCACGCCTAAGGAGGCCCTGCTGCATCAACTGCATCCGGAGGTCCACCAGCGGACTAGGCGGTGACTGCTGTACCCAGTCTAGTGAAATCACACCTGACTGAGGCTCCTGCTGGATGAGTCACAGATTTGGAGAGAGTGCAGTGGATTGCGCCACGGTGTCAATGTCCATCAATCAATCAATCAATTAGGGGTTTATAGAGCGTACCACTCACCCGTGAGGGTCTCAAGGCGCTGGGGAGGGGATGGGTGCACCTCCGGATCATTCAAAGAGCCAGGTTTTGAGGCTCTTCCTGAAGGTGTGCAGGGTGGGTGAGCGTCTGATGTTGACTGGGAGCTCGTTCCAGGTCTTAGCTGCGAGGTAGGAGAAGGCCCTTCCGCCTGCTCTGGTTCTGCGGATGTGTGGGGTCTCTGCCAGGGCCAGGTCGGTGGAGCAGAGGTTCCTTTTGGGTATGTGGAAGGAGACTCTTTCGTTGAGGTATTTGGGTCCGATGTTGTGTAGGGATTTGTAGGCGTGGGTGAGTAGCTTGAATGTTACTCTCTTCTTGATGGGGAGCCAGTGTAGGTCTCATAGGTGCTGGGTCACAAGCTCTTGTCGTGGGGTTCTGAGGACGAATCTGGCTGCGGTGTTCTGGATTGTTTGGAGCTTGTGTAGCAGGGTTTTGTTGATTCCTGCGTAGAAGGCATTACCGTAGTCCAGTCTGCTGGTTATGCGTGCGTGGGTGACGGTCTATCTGCATTCGGGGGGGATCCACTTGAAGGTCTTGCGGAGCTATGGAGGGAGAGAGCAGGTCCCTGGCCGAGGTCAGAGGTCCTGTCCAGGTAAGGAGAAGGTGGGACGCGTAGCGCAGGAGGGCCGGGGGGTGAGTCGCTCAGGCCTATCACACGTAGATGATGCACCCCCAGTGATGGCTCATCCGCTATGGTGGAAGAGCGTTGCCCCACTGCCTTCAAGCAGTGCAGAAGAGGGACAATCAACACATGATGATAACTTACTGATGTAATCATGCTATGTATCCTTAGGGGGTGGGAAGGTGGGTAGGACTGCTCCAAGCACGGAGCAGGGCATGGGCAGATTGGCATGCCCACTCAAGTGCGCAATGACTGTTTGGTCGGCCCACTCAGGCCGCACAAAGCAGTCATGCGCACTTCCCTGTTCGCAATGTTCGCAATGTTCGCAATGCAGGCTGCATCACAGCCTGCATGTAGAACATGTCCACCCCTCCAGCCCCGGGCTGCATGCCTTGTCCGGTTGCCCAATACCAATCCCACCGCCGCATCGCTGCATTGTGATTGACTCAGGGGAGGGAGCCTGGCTGCCTACTTCCTGTCCCTGGAAGCAGACGCAGGAGAGCAGGAGCTATGAAGACATGGGGCCCGGCTTCGAGGTAAGACTTCCCTCATTAAAATATATACAACACCTACTCACACAAACATCCCCGCGTCCACGTCCCATCCAGTATTCTTTCCGGCATTTACCACCTCACAGCTGTCCAGCCCCCCCCAGCACTTCTCAAAGGTGGCCGTTGTGCGCTCATGCACAGCGGGCGTACCACTCATGTGCCAAAGGCACATACGCAGTTACAAAGCATGACAGAACATCGCATTCCATTCCAATGCATACTAATACTAGGCACAATGCAACAGTAGGGTAGGTGTTGCATAGCAGATACATAAATATCACTATTCGCACTTCAGTGAGTGCAACCCTAAACTAACCTTTGCACCCCAAACCCAACCGTGAACCCTGGAATTCCTTTTTGAGCCCCCAAAACACACCCCAATTTTCATATTTTACCCCAAATGCACAACCCAATTTTCATATTTTACCCCAAATGCACACCCCAATTTTCATATTTTACCACAAATACCCACCCCAATTTTCATATTTTACCCCAAATGCACACCCCAATTTTCATATTTTACCCCAAATGCACACCCCAATTTCCTGATCTGACATCCAAAACCCATACCCACCCGAAAAACTTAAAATTACCCCATTACTGACCTCTCAATGCGTTGTAATCAGATGCGATGTAAAGGCACCTGTGTTGTCGGAGTTGCGTTGTTAACGATGTACTGCCTGCGTTGTAATGGACATCTCCCGTGCCAAAGGCAACCCATAGGCAAGCCAGTTTGCGTCCGTCTGCCCCTTGACCGCGCTCAGCACCAAGGAGCCTTCCTCTTGGATACTCTACCGCTACGACGCCAGCACCCTCTTTGCCATCAACCCTGGGCGCCACCTCGCCTGCCAGGACCAACCTCTGCTCCGGACCGGACATCGCCATCGCCATCACTGACGGCTGCAGTATCACCCACAAGGAGCACCCGACCGTCAAGGAGGAGGCATTGCTGTCACCTACAGAAGCAGACTCCGACTGACCACGCACTCTAATGACCCAAGGGTGACCATGGACCACCTCAACTCCCAGATCTGGTCAAGGCCCAAGCACATCCTCTGCGGCACCCTCATGTGCAGGCCCCCCGGGCCATGATCCCCCATTCTCCAATACCATTGTAGACCTCATTGCACCCAGGGTCTCCCATCCACCGACGACATCCTACTCAGTGAACTCAAGTTCCATCTGGACAACCCCAGTGACCGGAACGCCACCCCCTCCTGGGGAAGGTCCCCAACATCAGACGCAAGCAGCAAGTCACATCAACAAGCCACATAGCAGGACACATGGTCGAGCACGTCACCTCCGCCAACGGGAACTTCAACTACAGCCATAACACTGGACTCTCCTGGACCAACCATCATTGGATACATCACGTCTTCACCTTCCCCACCGGACGCCACCGCCATCATCGCACACCCTCGCAGCTGGATCAAGGCCACCGAAGAACGTCTCGTCAACTCCCTCCACTCCAACACTCCGCCAATGCTTCCAAACGATGACACCGCAGCGCGCAACAACCACCGATGGATCTCCAACAGCGCCGACATTCGGGCACCCAGACGTATCTGTCATTACTTGCGTCATGGATCGCTGTCCAGTGAATACAGCGCATCCTTAGTGAGAATTGTTGCAACGCTGTCTTGTCGCAGCACTGCAACACTTTTTATGACTGGGGCCCAGGAATGCGCACAATCTTGTTGATGGTGCACATTCCTGCACTGTAGTTTTGTCGCAGGGCAGCGCTGCAACATTGCTTGCAGCGCTGTCCAGCACCAAAACCTGCTGAGATGAGGCCCCAAGTGTTGCCTCCATTTTTAAGACCAGCTATTTTCTGGTCTTAAGTCCCAGCAGCTAACTGGCCTTAGCGGCTGTTTTTTTAACATATTGCCGGTCCGTGGGGTTAGCGTGCGTTTTAACACGGGAACGCCTACATTGCATATGATTAGCGTTAGTTGTCGCTAACATCGTTGGCGATGTTATTAGCGGCCGCTATCAACAGAAAGCTGTCGCTAACGGCTGTTAGCGACAGCTTGTGAATACGGCAATAAAAATATCGCCGATTTAGCGGCAGAAAAGTGCCGCTGACGCAGCGATATCGCCTTGAGAATATGCCCCTAAAATCGTGCAATTTAGGATGGGCACATTAACCGGCATTCTTTTTGCCACTTTGAGCTATTATTCTTTTTATTCTAGTATTTCTGTAAATGCATTTATTTTAGAGAATCTGTAATATCATTTGTGTTGGGGTTGCCACAGTGATTATAGCCAAGTTCCTTCATGGGATAATAAGCTTCATAAATCTAGGTATTGTGTATTCGTTCAATATATACAAACTCGTTTTGTATAGCAAGCAATAAAGGATTTTACTGTTGGAGCATTCCGTCAAATTTATTACTTTAATTTCAACTAGCAGGGTGTTTGGGAAAATCTCACTGCAAGTCAAGAATTTAAGTGAAAGCACAATTTATGCTGTTGTTTTAGAAAGAGCTTAATATGACAGTGTGTTGTGTATCTAGATACCTGTTCTTGACCTTAATATAGCAAAAAATAATATATATATATATATTCACTGAAAAAACCATAGGTTTCAGGCACGTTATAGTTAGAAATTAGCATTTAAAAAACCTTAGAAATTCACTGAAAAAACCATAGGTTTCAGGGGCGTTATAGTTAGTTGGACATTTCACTCGTACAAAACCATAGAAATTCCCCCGTTATAGTTAGTTCAGCTAACTATAACTCGCGTGCCCGCAATGCACTGCTGATGACGTCACATATTACATCACTCATGACATGGTCAGTGACATCACTCATGACATCACTGATGACATCTCAAATGACATCACTGATGACATCACTGATGACATAATCCTTGTGATAGAGTGGCAGACCTCCTCACACCCTAATATAACCTTTGATACACACACTCAAAAATACAAACTAACATTTTCAAAACAATGGACATACCAATACCAGTTACAACACACCTATTCAGTAATTCCAAGATCTATACACACATCCACCCATTCACCAACAGTCCCTATACAGTCACTCATACATGTACTCACTCATCATATGTACTCATACACCTATACATCCTGTTACACACCGCCACTCATCCATAGAGTTATTCACACACATAGTCACACATGCAAACAAAGTATCAAACATCCATTTACTTGCATATACAGTTATACACACACTACCACACTTACTTCTACAGAAACTTACACATACTTACTCTCTTAAACAATCACTTATAGAAACACCTACTTATTTGTACAGGAACTCTTCCAATCTCTCACTCTCACATATACTCACTTATATACACCAATACTCACATATACTAGTTTAAAACATATGTAGTTACTCATAAAGACAATATTGAGACAGTCATTCACTCACTAACACACCCATACACATACTCATCCACCTATTCAGTCCTGCACACATGCTGTCTTCAACACATACAAACAGTGAGTCACTCATTCATGCATCTATGCACTAAGTAATACCCCCACCGAACCATACAGACACTCAGACACTCATAATGATACTCAAAAACCAACTAATAACCCATATAGACACTCATGTAGCTACTCACCAACCCATGCAGCCACTTATACACAAAGTGAGAGACTGATACAGATATTTTCATATTTAAACATTACTCACTAACCCATGTATTCACTAAGATACACTTAGTCAGTTATACAATCAATTTTACAAAATAAAATCATCCATTTAGACACTTATATACCCATTTATTCTTCCATCGACCTTGAGATATACATATATAAAACATATTTAATTTTCAGAAAAACACACATTCACTGGATGATGTCATCAGTGATGTCATTTGAGATGTCATCAGTGATGTCATGAGTGATGTCACTGACCATGTCATGAGTGATGTAATATGTGACGTCAACAGCAGTGCATTATGGGCGCAGCGAGTTATAGTTAGCTGACCTAACTATAACGGGGAATTTCTATGGTTTTGTACGAGTGAAATGTCCAACTAACTATAACGCCCCTGAAACCTATGGTTTTTTCAGTGAATTTCTAAGGTTTTTTAAATGCTAATTTCTAACTATAATGTGCCTGAAACCTATGGTTTTTTCTGTGAATTTCTAAGGTTTTTTAAATGCTAATTTCTAACTATAACGTGCCTGAAACCTATGGTTTTTTCAGTGAATATATATATATTTATTATACTATGTATACATGTGAAAATGTCTCGGTCCCCTGTTTGCCTCGGTGGCACGGAAAAAATGGGTGGAACTGACGTCAGAATGCCGACGAGGTCCTCTTATGGCTCCGATGACGTCATACGGTGTCGCGAGCGGAGCCGTGCTCGTTGACGTGGGAGAGCTAGGAAAGAATTTCCGTGGAATGCTGGTGCAGGGGATATTCACCTAAGTGTTCAGGCTAGTCCTTTGGGAGCAACTGTTTATGTTGCCACTGCAGAAACCGAAACCAGTGATCCGAGGGCAGAGGCCCTGCAGATGGCACACGAGGTGGGGTGCCCAGTCGTGTGCACCGGCGGGGCAGCGAAGTTACAAGCACCACAACCCACAAAAAAGGTAACAAGGGCACTGAATAACACAGGATCTTCTCTTTGTATCTGGCAGGAACAACGAAGTTAAAATGCCCTAGTACCAAAATGTAGAATTAGTGCAAGAACGGTCTTCAAGAGGACCTGCGATGCCGCTTCTTCCTCCCGTACCCTGGAGGCGGCACATGGGTCACGCGGTAGGGTCATACTGCGGTTGACCTCTCATGGCACTGCTCCACACTTCAGGGAGGACGCTTTCCATTAGCTATGTTTTCTGATGACATGTCGCGCCGGCCCAGTCCAACAACAGAACTCCTTTAGATCCAAACAGACTCTTCCACTCTCTCACCGGAAGTGAAACCAGGCCACGCGGACACTTTCACAATACAACAGTCGGGAATGCACTTTTCGGTAAAAAAAAACACATTCCTTCCTCTTAATTATTCAAATAAACGTCTCACTGAAGAACAGGGGCCAGCTTCGATTGGTAAACAGCCGTTACAACAACTTTTTTACTTTGCGATACCATTACAACGCATGCATTACCACGCATGCGTTGTACATCACGAAGTCATTACTACGCATTTTTAGTACGCATGGTCATTTACCACGCATGCCTTTACAACGAATTTTGTTGTAAATCTATGTATGGTAAATGACCATGCGTTCTAAAAAACATGTAGACGATCCATGTCGTTGTAAGGAAACAGAGGCTGTTCCGTTTCCTCACAACGACGTGCACCGCCCCTCAGAGATGACGTGAAGCAGGAACCACGAGGAGAGAGGAACCATGAGGAGTGAGAGGTAAGGGGGATTGGGCATGGGGTGGGGGTTTCTTTTCTAGGGTTTAGGTTAGTGCAGTGGTGTTTGGGTGGTGTAGGGGGTCGAGCTGGGGGTAGTGTTTTAGGGTTTAGGGTAGTGCAGTGGTGTTTGGGTAGTGTAGGGGGTCATGCTGGGGGTAGTGTTTTAGGGTTTAGGGTAGTGCAGTAGTGTAGGGGGTCATGCTGGGGGTAGTGTTTTAGGGTTTAGGGTAGTGCAGTGGTGTATGGGTAGTGTAGGGGGTCATGCTGGTGGTAGTGTTTTAGGGTTTAGGGTAGTGCAGTGGTGTTTGTGTAGTGTAGGGGGTCATGCTGGGGGTAGTGTTTTATGGTTTAGGATAGTGCAGTGGTGTTTGGGTAGTGTAGGGGGTCGTGCTGGGGGTAGATTTAGGGTTTAGGGTAGTGCAGTGGTGTTTGGGTAGTGTAGGGAGTCGTGCTGGGGATAGTGTTTTAGGGTTTAGGGTAGTGCAGTGGTGTTTGTGTAGTGTAGGGGGTTGTGCTGGGGGTAGTGTTTTAGGGTTTATGTTAGTGCAGTGGTGTTTGGGTAGTGTAGGGGGTAGTGCTGGGGTAGTGTTTTAGGGTTTAGGGCAGTGCAGTGGTGTTTGTGTAGTGAAGGGGGTCATGCTGTGGGTAGTGTTTTAGGGTTTAGGGTAGTGCAGTCGTGTTTGTGTAGTGTAGGGGGTCGTGTTTTAGGGTATAGAGTAGTGCAGTGGTGTTTGGGTAGTGTAGGGGGTCATGCTGGGGTTAGTGTTTTAGGGTTTAGGGTAGTGCAGTGGTGTTTGGGTAGTATAGGGGGTCATGCTGGGGGTATATTTAGGGTTTAGTGTAGTGCAGTGGTGTTTGGGTAGTGTAGGGAGTCATGCTGGGGGTAGTGTTTTAGGGTTTAGGGTAGTGCAGTGGTGTTTGGGTAGTGTAGGGAGTCGTGTTGGTGGTAGTGTTTTAGGGTTTAGGGTAGTGCAGTTATGTTTGGGTAGTGTAGGGTGTCGTGCTGGGGGTAGTGTTTTAGGGTTTAGGGTAGTGCAGTGGTGTTTGGGTAGTGGAGGGGTAGTGTTTTAGGGTTTAGGGTAGTGCGCCCAACCAGCCACAATATCCGTGGACAAAGGGGATCCTGACTCTTTGGAACGCTCCGTCAATTGAATAATTTGGGTCAAGGGCCCTACCACATCCAAGACCTATCAATTCCTTTCTTGGGATCCCTCATATACTTGGAGAAAAAGGTACATAGTTTCTCATCAATTTCAGGCGTGTGTGCCACCTTCCCCTTCAGTGAGGGCCTGGGGCATTCTCCCTCATCCTATTCCTGACCTCCCTTTCAAGGGGTTGATGGATTTTCCCCACCACATACTCTGCCACTTTGGCATCAGGTGTCCACTCTGCTGACCTAGGATGGTAAATTTGGGTAGGCTCGAACATGTCCGAGTGGACCCCGTCCCCAACCGGGGACTGAGAGGAGTGGGACTCTGGACGCCAGGGACGCCCGAGTCCTTATCCTCATCGGAGGAGAAATCGTCCTCCGATACACCCTCTCCCTCTAAGGGAAACCCGCCGTCGGCGTCTACAATAGTGGTGACAGTGTCGCAATTTTCTCCGGGCCCCTCCTCCTCCTGGCAGGGTGCATGTTTTAGCGTTCGCGCACTCTTGAGGAAGGTCTCCGTAAGTTTATCAAATCCTTGCAAGTGCCCCGCGTTATGCTTAACGGCCCTTTTATTCCCCATCTGGGAATTGGACCCGCCACCACCAGATCTGGGTCACTGAACACCCCAGGGATGCTTTTCGCCAGCTTATCAACCTGATCCCTAAGAGGAGCCAGCGCCCTAGAAATAGCCAGAGAGAGGGCTTGGTCCACTGCTGGAGGGAGAAGTTGGGGGCCATTCCTCCTCCACTTCCTGGTAGGAGGAGTAAAAATGGTCTTCTGGAGAAGACATGATAGCAGAGGGTGTGAGCACAGAACAAATGCCCTTAAAATCCTTAAGACAGCCCCCTCGCCGGTGCTCCAACAGCTGGGCTTTCCCCGAAGCTGTTATAAGAATAGACTGAGGCGCAATACCAATTACCACCACCAGGTGGCGCTGGTCACTAACGTGGCCGTGTGGGGAAATCACCGCGTAGCGGTGTCAAAATTAGGCGAGGGTTGGTCGGGAATCAAGCGGACACTAAAGGAGTGACCGGATTCCCAAACGCGCGTAAAGACCAGCGGGAGCGCTCGACGGAGCTGCCTCGCTCGGACCAGACGCGCCTGACAGGATCTCACCGCGCGCAGAGCACACAGCGGGAGAAACTGCGAGGGGAGAACGCGCTCGGGCAAGAGCCTGCTGCACAGGGAATATGAAACAATACCAAGGCAATAATGCTAATAACGTGCACAAGAAACCGCTATACAAACAGCAACAACGTCAGATTAAGCCAAGAATGTAAGGAATGCACTTAACTGACGAGCAGTGAAGAAAGAGGAAGCGGAAGGGACGTCACGATATTATATACGATGGACTGTGATATGATTGGACTATAGTTGCCTTGGAGACTACCCCCTAATGGTTCATGGGTTGTGTAGTCTTTTGTTTAATGATTGTTGTGTTACGTTTTCTTTGAACTGCTATGCAAATAAAGTGAGGAAAGATATGCATAATCCTCGCCTCCGTCCTGCCATAGAATTCATTAAACTTTATTTGATCTGATTTAGAAACATAGATCATAAAAGTGTACATAAAAACAGTAAATCCTCTTTCCTAATACAATACAGTGAGAATTAATTAAAACCAGTAGGTAAAAACGGGTGTTACAAAGCCCGGTTCAGAGCAACTTCAGGTTAACAGAATCGTAAAGTTCAATGTTTCGCAAGATCAATCTCATGTACTTCGTGCAAAATACGCAATAAGGGGTCCAAGTAAGATGTAACGCTCCAATACCTGACCAGTTTGCACTATATAAAACTGCAGAAAAACTAAAAATAAAAAGTGTTTTGCACACTTCTGTCATTGGGCTATATGTGGGCTACATCTGGGTGATATTTGTGCTACATTTGGGCTCTTTTTTCTCTGGTGGCCATCTTGGGAGACTTATTTGTTATGAAGTTTCCTAATTTCGTCATTTACTGCAGTCTCCTCAGTAGGAAATGCTTTCAGTTTTTTACTTTGATTCCATCAAGAAGGCATTCAGATGTGTCACACATTTGCCATAAATTCAGAATGTTAGCACTCTAGTTGTTCATTAGATCACTGTAGTAAAGCTACTGCTCACCAGGGAGTTAACTGGAAGTCTACTGCTGGTATTGAAAGTGATTGTTTCAGTCTGCATGTCAGAATTTTCTAATGAAATAGAAGAGGATTTGAGATCTCACTTAAAACATGTCCTAAATTTTCTTTCTGCAGCACTAACCATAATTTCTATGACAAAATGAACCCCCTCATTTTGTTCCTTTTTAAATTAAATGTTTTAAGAGTTACCAGTTTATTCCAATCAAGATGGCTTCATGTGTGCCATACTTTTGTCATAAGTAAGACTGTTAGCGCTCTAGTTGTTCTTTAGAACACTCTGGGAAGCTGCAGTAGAACACAAAGGCATCAACTGACAGGCTGCTCCTGCTGAAATATAACAGGAAGATATTTGAGATCTCAATTAAAACATGTCCTAATTTTTCTTTTAACAGCACTAACCATAATTTCTATGACAAAATGAACCCCCTCATTTTGTTCCTTTTTAAATTAAATGTTTTAAGAGTTACCAGTTTATTCCAATCAAGATGGCTTCAGGTGTGCCATAATTTTGTCATAAGTAAGACTGTTAGTGCTCTAGTTGTTCTTTAGAACACTCTGGGAAGCTGCAGTAGAACACAAAGGCATCAACTGACAGGCTGCTCCTGTTGAAATATAACAGGAAGATATTTGAGATCACACTTGAAACATGTCCTAATTTTTCTTTCTACAGCACTAACCATAATTTCTATGACAAAATGAACCCCATTATTTTGTTCCTTTTTAAATTAAATGTTTTAAGTGCTACCAGTTTATTCCAATCAAGATGGCTTCAGGTGTGCCATACTTTTGTCATAAGTAAGGCTGTTAGCACTCTAGTTGTTCTTTAGAACACTCTGGGAAGCTGCAGTAGAACACAAAGGAATCAACTGACAGTCTCTGCCCTTGTTGGATGTACATGTTTTACTGAGAATGTCAGACTTCATTCTCACATGACTGAGAAAGATAATGTGAATTTACAGAAAATATGCTCTCATTTTAGCTTCTGGAGCACCTTCCAAAACTGTATGGGACAAGCATGTGAAAATAGTTTTCTCTCAAACATGATTCATGATATCCCAGCAGAAGGTTTTTCACAGGGTAAAATCACCTTAGAACACACCACAATTCCTGAAATTAGTATGGTACCATCAACAAATGAATTCTAATGTAACTAAAGTCTGTTATCACCCTTTATAGTTCTCCTTTTGGTAACCCTCAAAATCTTCGATTCACTACAATGCATTTCAATGGGGTACTATCATTTATATTGGTCCCAAGATGGCTGCCAGCAATTCCAGGATGAAGTGCTGACAGCCAATCAGATCTCACGATGACATGTGTGGTTAGGCTCCGCCCAGATATATATGTGTTTTCTTTTTCAAATTTCTCAGGAACTACTGAACGGATTTACACCATTTAACCAAAAGGCACGACTTTGAACCAAGGGCTACCTTTTTGCCAAATTTGGTGTAATTCCGTTCAGAAGTTCGGGCTGTAGCTGCGACTAAAGGTACCTATGGAAAATTGCATGGGAAAACACGTTTTGGAACCCTCTTATCGGCCCTCACTTGACGAATCACCTCGAGACTTTCAGGATAGGAGCGGACCGGAGCACCCCACGAGTTTTGAAAATTTTGCGAAGATTCATCAACCGGCGCCAAAGTTATTGGAAATAGAATGTTGTGAATTTCCTATGGAAAATAGGTCCTAACTATAACTACCTACTGGCGACCGCCAGTAGGTAATATATATATATATATATATATATATATATATATATATATATATATATATTTATATATATATATATATATATATATATTATCTACTGGCGGTCGCCAGTAGATAGTTATAGTTAGGACCTATTATCCATAGGAAATCCGCGACATTCTATTTGAAATAACATTGGCGCCGGTTGACGAATCTTCGCGAAAGTTTCCAACTTGTTGGGGCGCTCCGCTCCGCTCCTACCCTGAAAGTCTCAGGTTGATTTGTAAGCGGGGCCGAGAAAAGGGGGTCCCAAAACACGTTTTCCCCATTCATTTTTCCATAGGAACCTTTAGTCGCAGCTACAGCCCGAACTGCTGAACGGAATTACACCAAATTTGGCAAAGAGGTAGCCCTTGGTTCAGACTGGTGCCTTTTGCTTAAATGGTGTAAATCCG
Source organism: Calotriton arnoldi (assembly GCA_963921515.1). Lineage (NCBI taxonomy): Eukaryota > Metazoa > Chordata > Amphibia > Caudata > Salamandridae > Calotriton > Calotriton arnoldi. The sequence goes on along the minus strand of CAWUFW010007303.1, from coordinate 457,298 downwards.
TTCAGTAGTTCCTGAGAAATTCTCAAGTAAAGTCACATATATATCTATGGCCGAGTAGGGTCCGCGTACCCTCCCGATCACGAGCTGCATGCTAATTGGCTGTCAGCTGGCTGTCAACATTCCAATTCAGGAAGTGTTGGCAGCCATTTTGTCCCGAGGGACAGAAACAAGTGCGCAAAGCGCACAAAGGGGGCAGGGTAGAAACACCCTAACCCCCTAGGCCTGCTCAGGGGGTCCCACAAGGACCCCCGGGCAAAAAGCATTTTTTTTTTTAATCGGCAGGATGCGCTCAGGGTGCGCGGATCCTGCCGAAAATCAAGCGCGGTCTCCGCGCTCGATGTTAATTTGCCCCCGGGTGGGCCAAGTCCCAAGGGCATGGTGGGGGTTAATTTATGTATGGGGGCCTCTGAGGGCCCCCAAGCCCTGGGACTGCCACCCCCAGGGCTTTAACAGAAATGGTGCGGGAGGGCTCTTTGCCCTCCCGCTGCCCCGGGACCGCCACCTCCCCGGGGCTTCTGTTTTATTTTCTAACCTGTGTGGGGGCTCCAGCCCCCCACACGCCCGGGACCGCCACCTCCCGGGGCACTAAAAATTAAAAATGGGGGTCCGTTTTGGACCCCGGGACCACCACCTCCCGGGCTTTGAAATGTGGGGAGGGGGCCGCACGGCTCCCCTCCTGGAGCCAGTGATGGCCCTGGGGACCGCCACCCCCAGGGCCGGCTCCTGCAGTGTTCCGGGTGCCTACCCCGGGACACTGTTGTTTGTAATGACAGGACGGAGCCTCGCGGCTCCCGTCCTGTCATTGCAAACTTGCTTTGGATATTGGAAGAGAGAGCAGGAAACCTGCTCTCGCTTCCAATATCCAAAGCTGATTGCTTTTCCACATGGGGAGCAGCATGTTAGCTGCTCCCCATGTGGAAAGCAATGCCGGCTCGTGCAGGAGGCGGGAGCCGGCTGGGACTGTGGGGGATTGGGGCCCCCCACAGTCCCCAACCAGAGGCCAGGCCCCGGGGATGGGGTCCCGGGGCCATAGTGGCCAGGGAGGGGCCACGCAGCCCCCTCCCCAAATATTAAAAAGAAAAAAAGTGCAAGGCCGGCCCCGGGGATGGGGTCCCCGGGGCCTTAAATAGCCTGAGGAGGGAGGCCACGCAGCCCCTCCAAATAAAAAAATCAAAAATCGAGGCCATGCCCCGAGGCCCAGGGAAGGGGGCTACGCGGCTCCCTTCCCGTTTTTTTTTAATTTAAAAAAAAATGCTCAGGCCCCGGGGATGGGGTCCCCAGGCCAAAAGTGGGCAAGGGAAGGGGGCCACGCAGCCCCCTCCCATTAAAAAAAAAAAAAAAAAACGACCGGCATTGTGCCGGAGGCCCCGCCCTCCCTGCAGTACTCTGCAAACGCCCTGGCGCTGCTTGCAGAGGGGGAACTAATTCCCTTGAATACTGGGGGTCCCTGGGGCCAACTAGCCCACCAGGAACCTCCAGTATGCGCCAGGGGCTGCGTTGCAGAGACGTGTACAGAGGCCACGCCCCTTTTACACCTCTCTGCAACGCAGCTCTGTGGCGCTTTGGAGGTATATGGTGGGCTAGTTGGACTCCAGGGACCCTCAGGATTCAAGGGGACTTAATCCCCAACTTAAAACACGCCACGGGCGCGTTTGCACTGTGGTGAAGGGAGGGGCGGGGCTTCAGGTGACATGTGTGCAAACAGGCCCCGTGGCGCGTTTTAAGATGGGGAATAAATTCCTTTTCAATCCTGAGGGTCCCTAGGGGCCAACTAGCCCACCAGGTACCTCCAGTAAGCGCCACAGAGCTGCGTTGCAGAGTGTTGTAAAAGGGCGTGGCCTCTGAACACCTCTCTGCAACGCAGCCTCCTGGCGCATACTGGAGGTACCTGGTGGGCTAGTTGGCCCCTAGGGACCCTCAGGATTGAGGAGGAATTAATTGTCCAACTTAAAACGCGCCACAGGGCGTGTTTGCACAGATGTCACCTCAGGCCCCACCCCTTCCTTCACCGTTGTGCAAATATTCCTCTAAAATCAGCTGAACTACGAATTCCGATTTACTCACCTGTTATCAGGAGAGACCTCAGTGCTGCATCTTTGAGCCCAGTACTGATCCTGAAAAGTAATTCTAACCGTACTTACCAGTAACTTTAATTTCCTTCCATAGGATATCATTGCCTGCTTTTGCTGAAAAGTTTCTAAGTGTCGATTTTTGAAACATACAAATATTCATCTAAAATCAGCCGAAATACGAATTTCGATTTACTCACCTGTTATCAGGAGAGACCTCATTGCTGCATCTTTCAGCCCAGTACTGGTCCTGAAAAGTAATTTTAACCGTACTTACCAGTAACTTGAATTTCCTTCCATAGGCTAACATTGACTGGTTTCACTTGGAAATTCTTCTAAGTGTGGAGTTTTGGAACTTTATAATATTCCTCTAAAATCAGCCGAAATACGAATTCCGATTTACTCACCTGTTATCAGGAGAGACCTCAGTGCTGCATCTTTCAGCCCAGTACTGATCCTGAAAAGTAATTTTAACCGTACTTACCAGTAACTTGAATTTCCTTCATAGGCTAACATTGACTGGTTTTCAGCAAAAAAGTTTCAAAGTGTTGATTTTCACAAACTACAAATATTCCTTAAAATCGACAGTATGACTTAAACGCATTCTTTCAACTGTTTACAGGAGATGCACCAGTGCTGGATCCAGGATCCAACACTGAGTAAGAAAAAGTAACGATAACAGTTTTTACCTGCTAAGTGAATTTCCTTCCATAGGATAACATTGGTGATTCTATGAGAAAAAGTTTCTAAGTGTCAACTTTTAAAATACAATAATATTCCTTAAAAATCACGACTGTAACCAAAACGCTTTTACTCAACTGTTTACAGGAGATGTACCAGGACTGAATCTAGGATCCAGTCCTGTGGTTAGAAAAGTAATCCATAAAGTAACTGATTGCATTTAACTAGAAATTCACATTGAGCTGAATGTTGCATTGTGTTTGAAAATGTGTTGCCCATTGCAACAACTGTAACTACTGTACTTAAAAGTCTATTGCCTATCTGCAAAGTATTTAAACTAAAGTAATTCATTATGAGAAAGTATTTTTTGTAATGTAATGTATAATGTAATTACAATGTAATTTAAAAAATAAAATATGTAAAAAAATTGTTTCTAAAAATGTAGTAAATCAGTATGAAAAAAATTAATATAACAATTAATACATTTAAAAATTGTCATTTACAAAACCTTTGAAATTCACTAAAAAAAACGTAGGTTTCAGGCACGTTATAGTTAGAAATTAGCATTTAAAAACCTTTGAAATTCACTGAAAAAACCATAGGTTTCAGACACGTTATAGTTACAAATTAGCATTTAAAAACCTTTGAAATTCACTGAAAAAACCATAGGTTTCAGACACGTTATAGTTACAAATTAGCATTTAAAAAACCTTTGAAATTCACTGAAAAAACCATAGGTTTTAGGGACAGTTATAGTTACTTGGACATTGCACTCGTACAAAACCCGTGAAATTCCCCCGTTATAGTTAGTTCAGCTAACTATAACTCGCGCCCCGCAATGCACTGCTGATGACGTCACATATTACATCACTCATGACATGGTCAGTGACATCACTGATGACATCACTGATGACATCTCAAATGACATCACTGATGACATCATCCACGTGATAATCTGATGCACCTCCTCACACCCTAATATAACCTTTGATACACCCACTCTAAATTACAGACTGCCATTCGCAAAACCATAGACACTCCAACACCAATAACTACATACCCACTCACTGATTCTTAGGTCTACACACACACATCCACTCACTCACCCGTACAGTCACTCATACTTACGGTCACTCAGTACAGGACTATCATATGCACTCATACTCCTATATAGACACTCAAACACCGCCACTCATCCATAGAGGTACTCACACACCTAGTCAATCATGCAAATAATTAAACACACTACCATTTACTCACCTATACAGTTATACACACACCACCTCACTTACTCATACAAATACTAGCACATTCTTACGCTCTTATACAATCACTGATACAAGCACACACTCATCCATACAGCCACTATCACAATCAGTCACTCTCGCTTATAGCTATTTATATACTCCAACACACATATATACTGCCTTTCACATATGTAGTTACTCACACATGTACCACTGGGACATACATTCACTCACTAACACACTCTTACACACACTTACCCACCCATAAAGTCTATCACAGATGCACTCTTGAAACCATCCACCCAGTGAATCACCCACTCACACATCTATGCACAGAGTCGCATACACCCCTCCCACACAAACACTCAGGCACCCATACAGATACTCACACAAGCATTCAATAACTCAAATAGACACTCATGTAGCTATTCACAAACACATGCAGCCACTTACACAGCAACAGACAGACGGATACAGACATTCACCCAGTTTAGTCACTAACCCATGCATTCAGTAAGATACGTTAAATCACTCACTTATACAGTCAGTCACGCACCTACTAAATCATCCATACAGACACTTACACACCCACTCATTCTTCAATACGTCTTTTCCTATATATATTAAAAATATTTAAACTTTAGAGAAACACACAGTCACTGGATGATGTCATCAGTGATGTCATTTGAGATGTCATCAGTGATGTCATCAGTGATGTCACTGACCATGTCATGAGTGATGTAATATGTGACGTCATCAGCAGTGCATTGCGGGGCACGAGTTATAGTTAGCTGAACTAACTATAACGGGGGAATTTCACGGGTTTTGTACGAGTGCAATGTCCAAGTAACTATAACTGTCCCTAAAACCTATGGTTTTTTCAGTGAATTTCAAAGGTTTTTAAATGCTAATTTGTAACTATAACGTGTCTGAAACCTATGGTTTTTTCAGTGAATTTTAAAGGTTTTTTAAATGCTAATTTGTAACTATAACGTGTCTGAAACCTATGGTTTTTTCAGTGAATATATATATATACATACATACATATATATATATATATATATTGAAATTTGTACTTGTAAAGCGCACCCATACCCCCAAAGGGGTGTCCAGGCGCTGTACGCATACCGCTGTGGAACCCTTCCTGGCTTTTCCCTGTGAAATGTCCACTCCTGGGCACCCCCAGGGTGAAGCCAGGCATCCCAGCGCTGTTGGGGCCGTTGTGGAGATTAAGCAAGCTATTGCCCAGAGTTGCAGAGTGGGACCCATGATTAGAATAGGCACCGAGGCGAGAATTATCAGGTCCGAGGAAATTGAGCCTCAAGACCCGCCGAGGCGGGAATTGAACCCTGGTCCCGGGCCAGATCTCTGCATCAGGGTCTGCCGCTCTAACCAGTGAGCCACACTTCTCCACTATATATATATACACTGAAAACACAAAGGTTACAGGAATGTTTTAGTTAGGAAATAGAATTTAAAAAACTTAGGAATTCACGGAAAACAACAAAGGTTACAGGAACATGTGCAAATGACCGCAAATAAAAGTGCAAGTGCAAATGGTGACATTTCCTAAGGGAACCTCTCTTATTCTCTCTCTTTCCCCTTTGTGTGAAAGTGCATAAGTGCATATTTGATTTCTTAAAATTTGGCTGTTGTTAAAACACTTCCATAAAAGTAATAACAATAATTTCTATTCCTTTGCTTAGTTTCATTTTGGAATTCTTGTGTCACTAATTATTTATATAATTATATTTTCCAATTTTGGCAGTTTAGTAGCTACTTTATATATGTCTCAATCTTGGTATAAACACCAATTTTTTCGCCATCCGGTACTATTTCATCTTAGCTTGATGTTACTCTTTATGTTTTTGAATTTGTCATGGTCGGGTATGAGGACCTAGCTATTACTCTTATTTTCTCTTCCTCATGCAATACCATCTTAGTATTGTTCCATTTGTGTATAGGTATGCCTCTCTACATTCCCAATTATATCTGTTCACAAGATTCTAGATCAGGAATTCTCCCCGTCATTTTGCAACAAAGTAGGTACATCGTACTTGATTTGTCTTTTAAAGGCATGTGTAGAGATCTTCCGATGTATTGAGCCCTCCTGGGTGTTTGGAGTCAAACTCTAAGATATAACGTGTCTCCAATTTTCTTAATTTCATTTCTCTATTGCCCCCTCTCCTGCTTGGTGGAAGTGGAACAGCATCAATAAAGTAATACCTAAGGTCTTGTATATTTGAATTGTGCTGATCCTTAAAGTGGCGTGCCACTTGATAAGTATTATCTTGGTTCACTATTGCTCTCATATGTTGGAGTATTCTTTTATGTGCTTGAAGTTTAGTGCTCCCTATTATTGTAAACCACAGGGGCACTGTAGCACATAAATAACGTGGTCTGTTTTGCAAGTCAAGACCTTGGTGATCCTATGTTCTTTGTCGCCAAACGGGGTTAGGTATGTTGTTTTATTTACACCTTGTTGGCACGCTTTACATGTTTTGCATTTGTAAAAGCCTTTGTGTGACATTAGCCAACTTGTCCCCTCAATAATCTCCGGGCTAGTCTTGACTAGACTATCTCTCATAGAGGGTCCCCTACTATGGGGTCGATTCCGATCTCGGTCGGAAGGCCTGCGAATCAGATTCGGCTTTACCGGATCCGAGTCGGAGGCTTTGTTTCCGACCGAGTCGTACAGAGGTCCGGACGCCCAAGTACGATGCGAATGAACGCGAAATCGCTGTCCGAATCATTTCCGGGTCCGAACCGCTCCGTACGACTCATTCGCACTCGATTCGTACCGTGCAATGGAGACGTATTACGACCGAGCCAGTACGATGCACGATCCGGACAGCCGGATCGAGTCGGAGCCTCCGACACGTAAACGCTTTGGGAAGTGGACTTTGGGGGTCCGTGCCGGACCCCCCTTCACCTGTAGCCTTACGAGTCGGACACAGGGGGGACCCAAGGGTCCCCCCTATACATGCATGTACGATGCGGATGGCACCAATGCGTACCCACTACAGGGGGCACCCTTTTGCGCAACGTACCCATTCAGTCAATGGGAGCCCATGTACGCGTCGTACGACCGGCTCCCATTGACTTCAATGGGAGTCCGACCGAACTGAGTCCGTCAGCATGCGGCTGCATCGTACTCGCTCGCTTGGTGCCAAGGGGCACGAATCGGTCGGAAATCGCTCCGGGAACGTGTCGGACAGAACGGTTTCCGACCAGGATCGGAATCGGCCCCTATGAGTGATAGAGATTTTGTGCGGAAGTAAATGTCCTATCACGGGATCATTGAATACAAGGGGCCAGTTTCTTTTTATTATAGACCTCAAGCTTTGTTTTTGTTTGCTGAAGCCGAGGATAATTCTGAAATCATTGGTCCCTTGTTTCGCTTTTTTGGGGTTACTGGTGTCTTTAGATTGATCTGATTTACTTATGGAGTTACTACGTTTGCCTCTGAGTAGTTCTGCCCTCTCTATTAGCATAGACTTTGTAATTGCCCTATCGATGGTTTTGTAACGAGTAGCCATGGTCTAAAAATCTTAATTTTCTGGCTGCTTGGGCAATCTTGATGTCCTCATTATTACTACTGATTCTCCTCAGTCTCAACATCTCCCCATACGGAATGCTTTCAATTAGATGCCTACGGTGAGCGCTGCAGGTGTACAAAATTGAATTGCCTGCAGTATCCTTACGGTAGACCCTGGTTTCGATTTTCTCATTTGTTACATACTCTTGGTTGTCTAGGAAATTTACAGATTCATCACTGATTGTGGCAGTAAAATGCAAATTGATGTCATTGTGATTACTAGCTGTTACAAATTCAGTCGCTGATTCCTTTGTACCATTCCATATTATAAATAAATCATCAATGAAACGGAGCCATAGCATCACACTACTGTTCAAATACATCTTGTGTGTGGTACCAAGAACCAGCTCCTCCCACCAGCCCATGTGTAGACACGCATAGCTGGGGGAGAAGCTGGCTCCCATGGCCACCGCACGCGTTTGTTGATATAGTGCATTGTTGAACATGAAGACATTGTTATTGAGACAAAACTTAACCATATCAATCAACATTTTGCTGTGTTTCAACATTGGTGTCGATCTTTTGCACAAGTAGTGTTCCAATGCCTTCACGCCGTCTATGTGATTTATACTCGTGTGTAGTGAAGTTTCATCGAGGGCTATGAGGAGATAGTTGTTTTTCCACTCGAAATTGCTTAGCTTTCTTAAAAAGTCACTAGTGTCTATAATGTACGATGGTAGTGATTGTACATGTTCCTGCAAAAAATAGTCCACGTATTGTGAGGTTTTTTCCAGTAGGCTGTCTCTTGTGGAAATGATCGGTCTCCCTTGTGGTTTGAGTGAGTTTTTGTGTATTTTTGGGATGAAGTAGATGGAGGGTACAGTTGGACTTTCATTTTTTAGGAATCAATACTCCTGCATGCTAATAAGGCCCACGCTCTTCCAGGCCGGTAACTTTGTATAAAACTCATTGTACATGACTTTCAGATTGAGTGGATTACTCTTGGTGTAACACGCCCTGTCATTGAGCTGTGAAAATGCCTCCTTGGTATATTCCTCCTTAGATCAGATTACTATATTCCCTCCTTTGTCGGAGTTTCGGATCACAATCCGGTTATTTGTCTGTAGTTTTTGCATCAAAAGATGGTATTGATGATTGGGCCTGTTATATTTAGACTTGGTATTTTGAACTTTATAGTTAAGTTGTTTTATTTGACACGTCACCTGCTCATTGAAGATATCTATTGAATCCCTTGGAGAGATAGGATTGAAAGTTACTTAGGGCGAAGACACACAGATGATGGACGGAATGCAGAGCAAGTAAAACATTCACCCCCAGTCAAGAGATCTGGGGTAAATCCATTAATCTTTTGCTCACCATGCCACCCCAGGTTAAACCCAGCCATATGCAAATCAGTCTTGACTCTGTGCCTCATGGGAACAGTCCAGCCCGAACTGCCAAGCCAGGTCCTCACTGGACAGGAAACAAGCATCCTGGGACTGGATTATGGGCATCACACCTCATCAGCCAGGCTAGTATGAATCCAGTGGCACAGTCAGCCCGGGACCCACGTCTGGGCATACCCGGCGCACTTAGGGTGAAGACGCAAAAGACACACAGATGATGGATGGAATGCAGAGCAAATCAAACATTCACCCCCAGTCAAGAGATCTGGGTTAAATCCATCCTTCTTTTGCTCACCATACCACCCCAGTTTAGACCCATCCATATGAAAATCAGTCTTGACCCTGTGCCTCATAGGAACAGTCCAGCCCAAACTGCCAACCCAGGTCCTAACTGGACCAGAAACAAGCATCCTGGGACTGGTTTTGGGGCATCACCCCTCATCAGCCAGGCTAGCTTGAATATAGTGGCACAGTGAGCCCGGGATCCACGTCTGGGCATACCCGACGTACTTAGGGCGAAGACGCAAAAGACACACAGATGATGGACGGAATGCAGAGCAAATCAAACATACACCCCCAGTCAAGAGACCCGGGTTAAATTCATTGTTCTTTTGCTCACCATGCCACCCCCATTTGTAGACCCAGCCATATGCAAATCAGTCTTGACCCTGTGCCTCATGCGAACAGTCCTGCCCGAACTGCATAGCCAGGTCCTCACTGGACCGGAAACAAGCATCTTGGGACCAATCTCAGGGCATCTCCCCTCATCAGCCAGGCTAGCTTGAATCCAGTGGCATAGTGAGCCCAGGACGCACGTCTGGCCATACCCGGAGCACTTAGGGCGAAGACACACAGATGATGGACGTAATACAGAGCAAGTAAAATATTCACCCCCAGTCAAGAGATCTGGGTTAAATCCATTGTTCTTTTGCTCACCATGCTACCCCAGGTTAAAACCAGCCATATGCAAATCAGTCTTAACCCTGTGCCTCATGGGAACAGTCCAGACCGAACTGCCAAGCCAGGTCCTCACTGGACTGGAAACAAGCATCCTGGGACTGGTTTCTGGGCATCACCCCTCATCAGCCAGGCTAACTTGAATCCAGTGGCACAGTGAGCCTGGGACCCATGTCTGGGCATACCCGGTGCACTTTGGGTGAAGACCCAAAAGACACAGAGATGATGGATGGAAAGCAGAGCAAATCAAACATTTACCCCCGGTCAAGAGATCTGGGTTAAATCCATCCTTCTTTTGCTCACCATGCCACCCCAGTTTAGAACCATCTATATGCAAATCAGTCTTGACCCTGTGTCTCATGGGAACAGTCCAATCCGAACTGTCAAGCCAGGTCCTCACTGGACTGGAAACAAGCATCATGGGACTGGTTTTGGGGCAACACCCCTCATCAGCCAGGCTAGCTTGAATCCAGTGGCACAGTGCGCCTGGGACCCATGTCTGGGAATACCCGGCGCAGTTAGGGCGAAGACCCAAAAGACCAACAGATGATGGATGGAAAGCAGAGCAAATCAAACATTCACCCCCAGTCAAGAGATCTGGGTTAAATCCATCTTTCTTTTGCTCACCATGCCACCCCAGTTTATACGCAGCCATATGCGAATCAGTCTTGACCCTGTGCCTCATGGGAACAGTCCAGCCTGAACTGCCAAGCCAGGTCCTCACTGGACCGGAAACAAGCATCCTGGGACTGGTTTTGGGGTATCACCCCTCATCAGCCAGGCTAGCTTGAATCCAGTGGCACAGTGAGCCCGGGATCCACGTCTGGGCATACACAACGAACTTAGGGCAAAGACGCAAAAGACACACAGATGATGGACGGAATGCAGAGCAAGTCAAACATTCAGCCCCAGTCAAGAGATCTGGGTTAAATTCATTGTTCTTTTGCTCAACATGCCTCCCCATTTTAGACCCAGCCATATGCAAATCAGTCTTGACCCTGTGCCTCATGGGAACAGTGCAGCCTGAACTTCCTAGCCAGGTCCTCACTGGGCCAGAAACAAGCATCTTGGGACCGATCTCGGGGCATCACCCCTCATCAGCCAGTCTATCGTGAATCCAGTGGCACAGTGAGCCCAGGACCCACGTCTAGCCATACCCAGAGCACTTAGGGTGAAGACACACACATGATGGACGGAATGCAGAGCAAGTAAAACATTCACCCCAGTCAAGAGATCTGGGTTAAATTCATTGTTCTTTTGCTCACCATGCCACCCCATTTTAGACCCAGCCATATGCAAATTAGTCTTGACCCTGTGCCTCATGGGAACAGTCCAGCCCGAATTGCCAAGCCAGGTCGTCACTGGACCGGAAACAAGCATCCTGGGAAAGGTTTTGGGGCATCACCCCATATCAGCCAGGCTAGCTTGAATCCAGTGGCACACTGAGCCCGGGACCCATGTCTGGCCATACCCGGAGCACTTAGGGCGAAGACACACAGATGACGGACGGAATGCAGAGCAAGTAAAACATTCACCCCCAGTCAAGAGATCTGGGTTAAATCCATTGTTCTTTTGCTCACCATGCCACCCCATTTTAGTCCAAGCCATATGCAAATTAGTCTTGACCCTGTGCCTCATGGGAACAGTCCAGCCCGAATTGCCAAGCCAGGTCGTCACTGGACTGGAAACAAGCATCCTGGGACTGGTTTCTGGGCATCACCCTTCATCAGCCAGGCTAGTTTGAATCCAGTGGCACAGTGAGCCCGGGACCCACGTCTGGGCATACCCGGCGCACTTAGGGTGAAGACGCAAAAAACACACAGATGATGGATGGAATGCACAGCAAATCAAACACTCACCCCCAGTCAAGAGATCTGGGTTAAATCCATCCTTCTTTTGCTCACCATACCACCCCAGTTTAGACTCATCCATATGCAAATCAGTCTTGACCCTGTGCCTCATAGGAACAGTCCAGCCCAAACTGCTAACCCAGGTCCTCACTGGACCGGAAACAAGCATCCTGGGACTGGTTTTGGGGCATCACCCCATATCAGCCAGGCTAGCTTGAATCTAGTGGCACAGTGAGCCTGGGATCCACGTCTGGGCATACCCGACGAACTTAGGGTAAAGACGTAAAAGACACACAGATGAAGGACCAAACGCAGAGCAAATCAAACATTCACCCCCAGTCAAGAGATCTGGGTTAAATTCATTGTGCTTTTGCTGACCATGCCACCCCATTTTAGACCCAGCCACATGCAAATCAGTCTTGACCCAGTGCCTCATGAGAACAGTCCAGCCTGAACTGCCAAGCCAGGTCCTCACTGGACCGGAAACAAGCATCTTGGGACCGATCTCGGGGCATCACCCCTCATCAGCCAGGCTAGCTTGAATCCAGTGGCACAGTGACCCCAGGACCCACGTCTGGCCATACCCAGAGCACTTAGGGCGAAGACACACAGATGATGGATGGAATGCAGAGCAAATCAAACATTCACCCCCAGTAAAGAAACCTGGGTTAAATCCATCCTTCTTTTGCTCACCATGCCACCCCAGTTTATACCCAGCCATATGCGAATCAGTCTTGACTCTGTCCCTCATGGGAACAGTCCAGCCCGAACTGCCAAGCCAGGTCCTCACTGGACCGGAAACAAGCATCCTGGGACTGGTTTTGGGGCATCACCCCTCATCAGCCAGGCTAGCTTGAATCCAGTGGCACAGTGAGCCCGGGATCCACGTCTGGGCATACCCGACGAACTTAGGGCGAAGACGCAAAAGACACAGAGATGATGGACGGAATGCAGAGCAAATCAAACATTCACCCCCAGTCAAGAGATCTAGGTTAAATTCATTGTTCTTTTGCTCACCATGCCACCCCATTTTAGACTCAGCCATATGCAAATCAGTCTTGACCCTGTGCCTCATGGGAACAGTCCAGCCCGAACTGCCTAGCCAGGTCCTCACTGGACCAGAAACAAGCATCTTGGGACTGGTTTCTGGGCATCACCCATCATCAGCCAGGCTAGCTTGAATCCAGTGGCACAGTGAGCCCGGGACCCATGTCTGGGAATACCCGGTGCACTTAGGGCACAGACCCAAAAGACACAGAGATGATGAATGGAAAGCAGAGCAAATCAAGCATTTACCACCAGTCAAGAGATCTGGGTTAAATTCATCCTTCTTTTGCTCAGCATTCCACCCCAGTTTAGAACCAGCCATATGCAAATCAGTCTTGACCCTGTGTCTCAAGGGAACAGTCCAACCCGAACTGCCAAACCAGGTCTTCACTGGACTAGAAACAAGAATCCTGGGACTGGTTTTGGGGTATCGCCCCTCATCGGCCAGGCTAGCTTGAATCCAGTGGCACATTGAGCCCGGGACCCACGTCTGGGAATACCCGGCGCACTTAGGGCGAAGACCCAAAAGACACACAGATGATGGATGGAAAGCAGAGCAAATCAAGCATTTACCACCGGTCAAGAGATCTGGGTTAAACTCATTGTTCTTATGCTCACCATGACACCCCATTTGAGACCCAGCCATATGCAAATCAGTCTTGACCCTTTGCCTCATGGGAACAGTCCAGCCCGAACTGCCTAGCCAGGTCCTCACTGGGCTGGAAACAAGCCTCTTGGGACCAATCTCGGGGCATCACCCCTCATCAGCCAGGCTAGCTTGAATCCAGTGGCACAGTGAGCCCAGGACCCACGTCTGGCCATACCTGGAGCACTTAGGGCAAAGACACACAGATGATGGACGGAATGCAGAGCAAGTAAAACATTCACCCCCAGTCAAGAGATCTGGGTTAAATCCATTGTTCTTTTGTTCACTATGCCACCTCAGGTTAAACCCAGCCATATGCAAATCAGTCTTGACCCTGTGCCTCAGGGGAACAGTCCAGCCCGAACTGCCAAGCCAGGACCTCACTGGACTGGAAACAAGCATCCTGGGACTGGTTTCTGGGTATCACCCCTCATCAGCCTGGCTAGTTTGAATACAGTGGCACAGTGAGCCCGCAACCCTCGTCTGGGCATACCCAGCGCACTTAGGGTGAAGACGCAAAAGACACACAGATGATGGATGGAATGCAGAACAAATCAAACATTTACCCCCAGTCAAGAGATCTGGGTTAAATCCATCCTTCTTTTGCTCACCATACCACCCCAGTTTAGACCCATCCATATGCAAATCAGTCTTGACCCTGTGCCTCATGGGAACAGTCCAGCCCGAACTTCCAAGCCAGGCCCTCTCTGAACTGGAAACAAGCGTCCTGGGACTGATTTCGGGGCTGCACCCCTCATCAGCCAGGCTATTTTGAATCCAGTGGCACAGTAAGCCTGGGACCCACTTCTGGGCATACCTGGCGCAATTAGGGAAAGACGCAAAAGACACACATATGATGGACGGAATGCAGGGCATATCAAACATTCAGCCCCAGTCAAGTGATCTGGGTTAAATTCATCTTTCTTTTGCTCGCCATGCCAACCTAGTTAAGACCCAGCCATATGCAAATCAGTCTTGACCCTGTGCCTCATAGGAGCAGTCCAGCCCGAACTGCCAAGCCAGATCCTCACTGGACTGGAAACTAGCATCCTGGGACCGGTTTTGGGGCATCTCTCTAAAAGTGGCATTTCCAAACACCCAATTTAAACACCATCTTTACTAAAATATGTGTTATTAAATTCGGAGCTTAGGGAGCCAAAACTCCATCTCTCTATCTTTTCCCAATTGAAAGTTACGCTTGTAAAAGGTGTCAAGACAGCTCCAACGATCACCTATGGGAAAGACAATAGTGAAAATCGAAATGCACAGTATTTCACTATCAGGACATGTAACACACACTACTTCATGTCCTACCTTTTACATACACTGCACCTTGGGCCTCCCTTAAGGGTGAGTCATATATAAGAAAAGAGAAGGTTAGGGCCTGGAAAGTGGGTGCACATGCCAGGTCGACATGGAAGTAAAAACTGCATGCAGACACTGCAGTGACAGGCCTGAGACACCTTTGAAATGCTACTTGTATGGGTGGCACAACCAGTACTACAGACCCATTAGTAGCATTTGATTTGCAGGCCCTAGGCACACACAGTGCACTGTACTAGGAACTTACTAGTAAATCAAATATATCAATCATGGAAAACCAATCATAACACAATTTACAAAAGGAGCATTTACACTTTAGCACTTAATAGCAGTGAAAAAGTACTCAGAGACACTAAACCAGCAAAAACGAAGTCCAGCATACCATCAAAAAAGGAGGTCAGAAAGCAAAAAAACAAAGAGAAACATGCCAAAAGATGCCAGGTCTAACAGACTCACATCAGGGAATTCCTTTGTCCCGATGCAGTGGAATCAAATATCTTCCAGCGCATCCCCTGCCTGCTCTCAATGATGTCTGATTGCAGAGGAAGGGGTTTGGGTGGCAGCGGAAGCGCTCCCACTGCCATCCCTGGTGGGGGGCTTCAGAGGAACGTGGGTGGGTGATAAGACTGCTTGGAGTCATCCTCAGCATACGCCCACCATGTGTGAGGGTGGCTGCAAGCTGTCCTCGGCACACAAGGTGTTAAGGGAGGCCAACTCACGTCACTATAAGATTAGCAGTATATCAGGGGTGTTAGTATTCTTCTCTATGCCTTTAGGTAGCTCACACAGTCCCACTCTCCCTGATGTGCAGTATGCAAAGGGAGACCAACCTGACCCATCAGAAGAGGGTCAGAAAAGCAAAGATCATTTGTTGAAATGCAATAATAGCTCAAAATTTAATTTTTGATAAAGAAACTAGGATTAGGCTAACTGATATAGAAAGGACAATGCTGTGCCTGTCAAATAGTTTTTTGTAGGGAGTACCACTAATCATTGTTTTAATCTTCCTTTCATAAGCATCCAAGAGCAAGAGGACATCTGAGGACCAAGAGGCTGCCACCATCAGCTCTGTGGTGGATGGCACCACCACCACCAGTCCCGCTATTCCTACTATTGAAATTATGTCCCATTGTATTTATACTATTTACTTTTTTGCCAACTCCCTCATTTAATGTTTGTTATCTCTGCCTTTCCCTGTGGTTTCTATATTTCCTGTTTCCTTAGCTGTCCTTCTCCTGTCTGGAGCTCTCTTTTGCTCCCCTTTTTTATTAAGCTTTCTCTCACCCCTCTTTTATATGTCTTGTGTAGTACTGTTAAGAGAATAGATTTTTGGTAACCTAAACTTGTAAAGAAGATCACAGGCCCAAATAAACTATTCACCAAAGATGTTGGTTAAGAAGGCTTTCTTGATCAATCAGTGAAAAGGTACAGAGAGAGAGAGTGGTCATGTACCCCCAATGTTGTCTTATAATAGCAGTTTCCATGATACAGCAACATAGCAGGAATGAGATACCATTGCAAACCTATACCATATGTCCTTCATTTCCTTCCATCCCTTCATTGCGTTTCACTCTCATTCTTTCAGAGCCTTATTCCTCCATTAGGAGAAAAAAGCCTTTGGTTGACCTGAGCTGGCTATGAAAATGTTGTCAACCAACAAACCTCCCAAAGTGATCCTTTTGATAGAAGATACTGATGGATAGCTAACCAAACTGTACTGCAGTATTGCTGTCCGACCTTATGCAAAATGTTTACTTAGGTGACTAATCTGATATCTAAAATGGGTGCACTATGTTTTTTTCTAGGTGCATAGACCACTAGTGCCACTGTCAGCACCAGCTGCTAATCAGGGATGTCAGAGGCGGCCCTGGCAGTCAATAGAGGGGGAGCAGTCCCAGTTGTGGCAGGGAAAAGTGGTAAGTCTCCTTGCTTTCTTCTTGACAGTACTGTATGTGTTAAGGTAGGCATATATATTCCACCCATCACAACCCTGACCACAGCGTTTCACCACTAAATACTGCAGTATGTTTTAATTCAAATGTGGCTCTGCTTCAGTCAACAGTGTGACACAGCAAAGTTTGCAATGCATACAAACTGAACATAATGTGTGTTTCCCAGTGCCCACTCAGTCACCTACTAGCACTTCACTTCATCATTCTTTCCTTCTTTCCCAGCCTACCAAAAATGTAAATTCCATCTCAGCATGGACGACATTGTTCTGCCCAAGTGGGGCATATTTCATGCCTTCCCTGATGGATTTACAGTTCCAATAGTTTCCTGCTGTCAACCAATGTGACTAAGCAAAATCGTAGTACATGATCAGTGACACCCACCCATTACATAGCTAAACCTCTACCTAGCTTAATCCCTCTAACTTACATTGCTGTAGACCAGCTTTCTATTCTGCCAAGTGAAGTTATTTGTTCAAAATAATTTGCGGTGGAGGCCAGGGTGTAATGTGGGGCTTAGTGTCTGAATTAGAGTTTTGTTGATGGGATACTCTGTGACAAATGTGCCAAATAAATATATCTCATTCACTGCATTACAGTGCATCGCTTATATTCGCTGCCATGTCTACTGTAATACGGTGGATGTATCTATTTTTTGTCACATGTTTGATGGAGTATCCAATGTGCCCCTAAGATTGGAGTCAGGGTGGAATTGATGAGGGAGTCAGAGATGAGCAAGCCGTTGGAATTGATTATAATAAGTTAATAAATTATCATGCCATTACAGCTGCCCTCCAAAATGCTACAAAGTAGTAGACCCACCAGCGTGGCTCTATTAATGTTGCATATATAGTCAAGTATTAATTGTGCCACATAGATGCCTTAATCATCTATGGGAGGTAATTTCATAACACACAAAGTGACTTTTCAGTTTTATTATGAAATCCTTTAAACGAAATTGCACCTCTGGTCTATGGCAGGTGATGGGTGCAGAGCAGGCCTGGGGAAAGTGGAATAATCCTTGAAGATATTATTGCTGGTGTGTGCCTATGATAGGAGGTGGGTGCAGGGCAGGCCAGGGGAAAACGGAATCATCTATAAAAGAAAATTGCTGGTGTGAGCCTTTGGCAGGTAAGGGGTGCAGGGAAAAACCAAAAATGTTTTAAAATAATATTGCTGGTGTCTTCCTAGGGACTAGGAGAAATCCTATTTGTGGCAAGGAGGTGCATGGGAAAATGGAAAAAATGCATTAAAGGAACTCACCACATACATACTATAATCATCCTCAAGCACATTAAACTTACATCAGGGAGCAAAGAAAAAATTATGAAAAAACAAAAAAAAGTAGGCCTCTTCTATCTATGTTGCTAGAAAATGGCTTTGAAAAGTGGAAGAGATGGAACACACTAGCTACACAAAATGGCCACACTGCCACATGTCCACTAAGAGCGAAGGCATGGATAACAAAGAACACACATGCAAGCCTATGGTAAAAGCAAAGGACACTGACTACAAATGGCCATCGGCAAAATGACCACCAAGGGCAAAAGAATGGACAACAAAGAACACATGTAGATCTATGGCAAATGTAAAGCACACTGACTAGAAATTGGCCACTGGCCACATGGACACCAAGGGCAAAGGAATGTACAACAAACAACACATGCTGGCCGATGGCAAAATCAAATCACATTAACTACAAAATGGCTACTGGCCATATGGTGACCAAGGGCAAAGGCATGGACAACTAAGAACACATGCAGGCCTATGGCAAAAGCAAAGCACACTGACTACACAAAACAAAATGACCACCCTGCCACATGGCGTAAAGAACAAAGACAAAATGATGGACTATGTCAAACACACACACACACACACACACTGGCCACACAAAAAATGGCCACTGGCCAGCAAAGAAAGAAGGCATGGTAAACAAAGAAAAAATATTACCATTCATTCAGTAATGCCAAAAATGAAAAAAATGATCTGTCAACTGTAAAAATTACAAAAACAAACTAGGCACCACAGTAAAATGAGCAACATATTAGTGCAAAATTCCCAAACAACACACAAGAAAATGGGGAAAAAAATATTTAAAAGTTTTAAAATCAGGCCCCCATCCCTCCCAAACCACTGCAAATATTTTCCCTTGGAAAAGACCCCAGAAAAACCTAATGCAAAATAGCCCCTACTGTAGCTTCTTGCAAACAACAATCAAATGTAAAAATGGAAGAAAAAACATAAAAGGTAAAATAAAATGCTGGTGCATGCACTCCATCAAACAACAAACTTATCCAAACGTTTTTAACTTACTTGATTTCTCAAATAAAATCCTCAAAATCCAATGATATATGCAGCATGGATTTCAAACAAAGAAGAGAGTGATCCTTTCCCCTCAACATCCAAATGAAAAGTAACCAAGTGATGGACAAAGCAGTGGGAGGACCCTTCTGTACAGAAAAAGGAAGTTGGAGCTTCTGTGACACTTCTTTCCTGTTAAAAATAAAGTAGAACTTCTTTCCTGTTAAAAAAAAAAAATGAAAGAAAAAAATGTGTTTTGTGCTAATCAGAACTGCCCATTCGGGTAGAATTATTACTCGAAATTCCAATTTTGAGCTGATTTTGCTGCTTCTCAAGTAGAAAATCTACTTGAGAAGCAGCCCTCAGAATGTGACCGCTTGCGACCGCCCGTTTTAGAAAATGATGCAAAAAGGCTTCGTAGAGACCGGAAATCATGCTAGGGAAGTTAAATCTTGCTCACCAGCTTGCTTGCTGGTGCTTATTGCTGTTCCCATTGTCATCTTGTTGCTCGAATGGGGGCATAGTTCCACCACGCCGCGATTGACCAGAAGAATAATGCTGAGTATCCAAAATTCCACTAATTCTGCTAGCGGAATGACATTTTTCACCCACCTCTACTGTTTCATTCCTATACCATTCTAATATGTGTCAAAGATAGGACTTCCATCTTGAATCGAGTATTTATTAACCCTGGTTGTTAGAATGTGCCAGATAAAGGTTTGGCTCTAAACCTACTTTCTATTCATCCATTTTACAATATGCAGCTGATGCAGTTGCACTTGATACCACTCTAAGTGGACTACATTTACTGATGTCGGCAGCAAACCAGCAAGCAGAATGTCATTCTTTTTGTTCGGATCAACAGGGCTGTCAGGTGGAGCATGAGTGAAATGATAATTTAAGGGACTACAACATGTAATTAATTTTGGGTATGCCTGGGAGTAAAAGGAAGGTGCAAGTGACATCATACATATTTAAAAACTAAAGCAAACACTTTGATCTGTGTTCAGAAAATATTGTATGTCAAATGACCTGCTCAACCTTTCGAACCCATCCTCTCAGTTATACGCTCCAAATGGATGCTATTTCTGTTATATGCCAATGTCCCTTTCTCAGTCACATTTTCAGACTGGTACGATCTGGTGCAGTTTTTGGCATTTTGTACCCTTTTCCTTCTGGGACAAGGAACTAATCATTCTTAAATATTCCCAAAATTTGCCATTCACAAACTGATAGTAATGTACAATATCTCAATGTTTGTTCCTGGCTTAGGCATGCAATTCTAGAAAATGTTTTTTTCTGGGATTTGGGATAAAGTGATTTGGACCGAAAGTTCAAGTAAGAACTTCTAGCTCAGTTTATGAGTCTGCCATTGAGTTACATGTAAATGTCTGAAAAGTGAAATGCTATAGGTTGTCTTGTAACTTTAAGACTTCACTCAAACTAACAAGAATTGGCAAAGCAAATAGATCGTGCCTTTCTGATCTATTGTTTTTGCCAATGGTTTTTATCTATTCTGGACAGCATTGCAACACAGAGTGCATTGGGGATGGTAAGTACATGGGGTGGACATGTGGTCTAAGGGGCAGAGTTGGTGACTTATGTAAAGGGGAGCCAGGTTCAAGTCCTGTGTTGGCTCAACATTCTGTGATTCTTGGCAAATTACTTAATCTCCACAGGCCTGGAAAAAAATAATCTCACCTTGTGTAATGTAATATGGTGCTCTCGGAAAGTGCTATAATACCCGCTGGCTGAGATTGCACTATATAAAACTGCACACAACTAAAATGGGAGGAGGGGCAAGCAACAACACGGAAAGTGGGATGGAGACGGGGCAGCAACGACATGGAACTAGGGGGCAGCCTGCAAAATCGTGCACTGGTATGGACTACCAGAACAAAAGAAAAATAAAGAAACCTCAACTTGAGTGCAAGCAGCGGAAGGACACTAGTACATTTATTAAGCAGTACTTGGTCCATATCCCATCGAAGGGACAAACAAATGAACAAAAAGCAAAACTGGCGTGCGCTGACCATTAAAAAGTAAGGAAATGAGTGTGACAATGAAGCCCAACCAATGGTACATAATGGGCTGACTTTAAGCCCTTTTAAAGAACTAGCAATTGACAGAGTGTGAGCTGTCTCTGGTGAGACCTAAAAATGAGACCACTTTCATGAGAACTACCTCAAATGAAAGAAAAAAGCTAAACATATGAGTTATCAATTAGTCAAAGAGACAAATTACAGCTAGAACTAATGAACAAAATACTCAAAATAGCTTTGTTCCTGTTGATGTTTGGTTTTTGTAAAACGCATATCTGCCCAAGGGCTTCCTAAGGGCTTCTATGTGGGACTTAGTATCCCATATTTGTGCTCTGTAGTGCCGGAGAGAATTTTAAAGGAGGTGATGGCCTTTGCTGTCTGTACACTAGATATATGGAGAGTAAGAAATCGGACTATTATATGGGCTATTTGACTGCCCACCTTAAGGAATAATCACAACTCTTGTCAAGGTGCACCCTTAAATAACTACATTTTCCTGAGCTCAAACCCTGCTGTTTGTTATGGCAAAGACCAGAAAGGCTTAATGTAAGGCAATGTGGAATGTATTCATGGAGTACCAACACAGTAATAAGGTCAAAACACCAAGCAATAAAAATCCCAAAATGATTTAGAAAGCTAGAGGGAACCAGGATATGATCTAAATAGAAATAGCACCTAAAAGCGCAAAGCGGCAATGATTTTGCAAGGTCTGTGTAGAGCTGGACCTAGGCGCGATTTGAGACCAGCCTTGTTGCAACCCTGGGCGGATACAACAAGTGAGTTGGTCATGTAAAAAAGTATGGATGTCCAAGTTCAACAGGATCTCCATGTCCTAATTCAAAAAGGGACTTTGTCACCATTTTGAGTTTAAAAGGCTCTCCATGCAGGTCAAAGTTGACACTGTAGCTGCCACCGTGGAGCCACAGTTCAGATACTGAAAGCAGGTTGGTCCTGGTTATGCTCTGGATTGTTTGCATTTTTGGTCAAAAATTCTTTTAAGTAACGAAGCAGAAAGGGACTTTGTCATTTTTTTGACATGTGACACTGTTGGTTTTAAACTGCAGTAGCCAGGCTACACACGGTATGCCAATAGGCATGCTTGTAGGGCCACTATAGTGGATGGCACAAGAGAGGCTGCAGTATACAAATGGTATTTGACTTCCAGGCCCTAGCTGGATTTTATACACCGTATACTAGGGGTTTAGAGTCAAGTTAAAGGTGTCAATCTGGAATAAGGCAATTTTTAAAGGAAGACCACAGAGATATTCCTCCTGGTTAGAAGGGATGAGGCACACAGAGTTCTAAATCCAGCAAAGCACATAGTACAAAAATCTGAAGGCATGTCACACAAAAGATGATCATTTCCTACGTGGAGTTATTACCGTTTTAGGTGTCAGAGGTTCAAAGAACTTGTCTCAAAAATATGGTCACAATTTGCAGCCAGTAATTTTGCGACCTGTAAAGAATTTTATGAACTGACCTCCGTAATTAAAGGACACTTCATAAAAATCTGAATCAGAGTTGGCCACAATCAGATAAACATACCTCATGAATATTAATGACTCACCGCAATTGAAGGCCATCAGGGGAATGGTGCTCTGCTATGGTCAGCAGCTCTCCTTGTATGTAATTGATTTCCAAAAAAGAAAAGTTTTAAAAGTTTTTTTTTTAAATGTAGCCTGTTTGTTGGGCCTTTTTGTTTCTGCAGGGTCACCCCAGATTTTTGCCTTCCTTTGTATTTCTTTGATGAGCCCGTTTTTGTCAGCTTTTAAGACCATGCACTTTTTTCCTGCTAGCCAGTGGTAAAGTGCCCCCACTCTCTCCCAAATACTTGATAGAACTGGTCTACACGTAAATTGTACATTTAATTTAATTTTAAGTCCCTAGTAAATGGAACTATATATTCCAGGGGCCTGTAAATGAAATGCTACTAGTAGGCCGCAGCACTCATTGTGTCATCTACTACAGTATCTTTTATAACAAGTCTCAGACCTGCCACTGCAGCCTGGAGTGCAGTTTTAAACTGCCATTTTGACCTGGTAAAATAAACATTTGCCAGGCCTAAACCTTCCTTCTTATTACTTATTCATAGGGTTTAGACTAAGGGTTCAAAGGTTTACAGGTCAGTGTTGAAGGAAGTGACCCTTTTAGGGCCACCTGGGTCACTCTAGACCTCCACTAGCCTTCTGTCCAATGAAGAGTCGATGAGGCAGTAGAGAATGCATATAGACTAGTTTATTCATAAGATACACTGCAGTGGAATCCAGTCTGACCAGCCTTCTGTAATGGCTGACGAGGTAAGCATAAAGTTACATTATGTATGTTGCGGAGCCCTCTAAGACCCACCTATTATGGAAAAACACTGGTAGCTGTCGTAATACAATGGAGGTACAGAACATGAGTTTCGATTCCACAGCCTGGCACAAGCTATCTACTGCCCAAGGTCGTCTAGCTCATCCTCCCATAAGACAGGTGGGAGAAGGTCTTGATGAAACAGCAGAAGAATGCAATAATGAATGAGTTTTCAACATTGGAGAAACGAAACTTACCAAAACCCATTTCTCGTAAATGAATAAGTAACAGTTTCGATTGTAATAGAAAATGGCGTCTAAGAAAGACAAAATGGCGGCAGGGATGTCAACCTAACAAACATAATACCTACATCCTCTGCCTGCATATGCACACGATACAATAATACTGCATTAGCTATATCAATGCTAACCTTTAATGGAGTAATATGCGAGTAATACAGCAGTTTTGCGAGTCAATTCTAACAGACCCTCCTTTTAGCATGATATAGCTAAAATATACTTCTTTATTAATTCCAAAAGGGAGGGCCTTTACAATTCTAACACATGAATATAAAATAATAACGAAGCAACAATAGACATAAATGCATTACTATTTACGCATACTGGCAAATATAGGAAAGAACAAAAGAAAACGTATACATCTTCATCAGAGGAAAATTCAAGAAGGGACCCTGCAACTAATGTAGTGGAGCTGAAAACTCCCTCATCTATTTGCATCATATTATTAACATCCTGCTGAAGCATTATCTTTGTATTGGTATCATGAATCGAAATTCTCTTAGGAGTCAAATAAGTAGCACAATAAGAACAGCACAAGGGGAGACACTGAATCAAAATGAGGTACCATATGAGAATAACAATGAAATATC
This sequence comes from Calotriton arnoldi, assembly GCA_963921515.1. Taxonomy (NCBI): domain Eukaryota; kingdom Metazoa; phylum Chordata; class Amphibia; order Caudata; family Salamandridae; genus Calotriton; species Calotriton arnoldi. The sequence continues at coordinate 433,061 of CAWUFW010007303.1, read as the reverse complement.
TCACCTTTTCTAAAATCCAACCCCAACCACCAAATAAGGACCAGCTCCAATTACCACTCTCCATTCCTCGAACATTTTCCAGAATGTCTAAAATATGCTTAGTAATATTTCTCTCCATATTCGTGATACCGACTACACACTGGTCTCCTATTACTGAGCATGCACCACCATTCTGGGCTAAAATAAAATCGACTGCATATCTTGTTTGCTCAGAATATATGCGCATGCTTTCCAACTGAGTAGTAATATCCCTTAAAGCTGCTACTGTGGAATTAGATAAAATCTGCAATTTACACCCAAAATATTCCCTAGCCCTCTCTCCCCCGGCCATGGCAGTACCACCAAAGATAATGATAGAAGAGAGGATATATCCAAAAGTGATACCATTGCTATAATTATTGACTTCTAAATCAGTAACGCCCTCACAGAATTCCTTAGTCAATGTTCTTTTTACCCATCGTATGTTCGGTGTACTATACTTGCAGGGCACCCCAAGAGCTAACACCATTCCTAAGGCCACATCCTCTGTTCCATTGTACATATTAGAATATGTACCATTCAACAGAAAATAGAAACCCGGATGTGCGTATAATGGACCTTGATAATCTAATGGGGCATACCTAGTACTCATCTCATCCATTGTAGGATCATCTTTATTTTCCAAGCGCATTACATTTTTGTACACTACTTCTCCGGAACAATTGAGATACAAATAAGTATCAGTGCTGTTTAGTACAGGGCAACACGCGGCATAGATACCAGCTTCTTGAGTGACAGTCAGATCTTGATAGTGCCAGCCAGTTAGTGTGATATTTTTCTAGCCAAATACAAATCACCACAATACATATCAGGCATACACCCAGGATACCCTGTCCCCCTCAGCTTCCTATAATATAGACAAGGTCCAGGATAGCCGAGACCAAATTCTCCCTTAACTTCTACAAATTGAGGACATATGTGTAATTTACTAAAGACAATGGATACGCTGTCCATAAACTTGTAACAGAATCTATGGGGTAACAAGCCGTGTTATCTCCAAAGAATTTTCTATGTGTATCTAAAAAGACATTACTACGCACCGTTCTTTTAACCCGATCAGAAAAAGCTGCTTGATGAAGAATACATAATGGTGCATCCTCATAGGAGCACTCTAGAATCCAGAAGAGCCCTCCCCCCAACAGGAAAAACAATAATATGATCACAATCCAAAACTTTTTGTACTTATAAAACCATTCAAAACCCATTTGTCTTGCCTGTAAGGCAACAAGAAACTGTTCATTATCTGCACGAGGTCGACCAAACAAATACATTTTTGTAACAAATGAAAAGCACCAGAGGAGGAAATGTTATATACTGGAACTAACAGTGGAAAGGAAACAAAAAGAAGGAAAATCGAGCAAATAGGAAAAATATCAGGGTCTGTTACAAGCCTCCCTGGCAGGCTTCTATTGTTCAATCCTCGTTGGTGCTACGAAGCACGGGCGGTGGAGCCACACTGTTGCAGCTCATCAGCAAATGTTCACGAACCTCAGAATGGGGCACTTTCCTTTCAAAGAAAACACCCTCGACTTTTATCCTGTCTAGTGTTACGGGCAGTGCACCAATTGTCCTGTATCTAACTAAAGAGAAAAACAAAATCAAAGAAACATTATACTAATCTTATCCATGAAGGCCATCCCTTCTACACTTATTTATCCATTGGTGCACTACCCTTCTGTCGGGGACGCAAATGGTACCTTTCTACTCCAGGCACCGTCTCGTCTTGGTGAAGACTTTGCAAATCAGGTGTCGGAGAGCGAGACTCAGGTTCCTGACGATCTGATGTGGAGGAACCCTGAGCAGCCCTTATTTCTGGAGGAACTGCCTCATTCAAGATCGCCTCACTCTCTTCTTCTGTTCGTACCCAAGTCAACTGGGCATCAGAAAAGGGCACAAAACGCGGAACTTGCTCACATTCATGGTCTCCTATTCCCTCCTTCACCCAACGATGAGGACCAAGAATGGGCCCTTCCACCGGGGTTCCAGGCTTTCCTTCCTCTGGAAGCTTTTGATGAGCACGTAATCGCCAGGCTGTATGATGTGCCCAGGCCCTTCTGGTACTGGAGGCAGCGCCTCTTAGATCTGTTGATGAATAGAACGCAAACTTTTAGTAAGATCATACAAGTAGTCTACTAATAAAGGATAATCTATCTCAGAAAATCTCTTTGGCCTAGGGACGCCCCACACGTGCGCGGGGCGGCCGAAAATCACTTCATATGGTGACAACCCTGTCCTAGAGTGGGCTGAAAATCTGGTAGACAACAAAGCAAGGGGCAGCGCATCTGGCCATTGCAATCCAGTACTTTCCTTTATTTTGGCCATCTTCAGCTTAAGGGTACTAATATATCTCTCAGCCAAACCAGCTGACTGGGGATGGTTCGCTGCATGAAATCTTTGTTTAATGTGCAGACCTTCACATACCAATTGAATCAATTTGGCATTGAAGTGACTGCCATTATCACTCCAGATTAATCGGGGCAAGCCGTAGCGCAGGAAGAACTCTTTTATGAGAGCCTTCGCCGTAGCCATGGCTGTGTTCTCTTTTGTTGGATAAGCCTCAACCCATTTGCTAAATGCACAAACCACCACTAACACATATTTCAAATTATTAACTCGTTACATCTCTATATAATCCATCTGAAGTAGCTCAAAAGGAAGAGAAGGTGGTGCAAAATTACCAGAAGGTGTAGGGGTACCTTTCCCAGGGTTATGCCTCATACATACCATATAATGTTTCACCAAATTTGCAGCAATTTTTGAAATATTATCATTCTGCCATACAGGATCTAATAATTTACCAATTCCTTTGGCGCTAATATGAGCTGGGCCATGTGCCATGGTGACTACAGGGAAAACGTATGCGTCAGGTAACATCCATCTCTGCTTCTCAATTTTATCAGTCCAGCACCCCTCATCAAGTAATCGCCCTGTGCGTTCCTGCCACATTGCCAGTTCCTCAACTGTTGCCTCGGACTGTATTTCCTTGACGCTATCCAATGTATTTTCAAACATGGTAACATCAGGTACCCATCTAGCAGGTCCTGCCACAAACATTTTCGTCATTTTTGATCTAGCTGTTTCTTTTGCTGTTTGATATGCAAAGGCATTTCCTTTCCCTACATCATCAGTAATTGCTTTATGGGCACTACATTTCACTATTGCCAATCATTTGGGGAGTGTCAAGGCTGTCAAAAGTCTCTCTATCAATGGACCATTTTGGATCTTTGTTCCATGTGAAGTCAAGAATCCTCTCTCTGCCCAGAGGCGTCCAAAATTATGGACCACCCCGAAGGCATACTGGCTGTCAGTATAAATATTGACAGTCAGTCCTTCACTTAACTCACATGCTCGCAAAAGAGACATCAACTCAGCAGCTTGGGCAGATTGATAGGGAATACAAAAAGTCGCAACTACAGTGCGCAGCGTGGTAATGGCATACGCCGCTGTAGTAGTGCCATCTGATAATTTGAAACAAGAACCATCGACATATAGTTCCCTTGCGGGTCTGATAAGGGAACATCAGTCAAGTCTACCCGTCCCTTCGCTTCTTCCTCGGTGCGAAACAAACAATCATGGACATCTTGGTCCTTTTCTTCCGAAGGGAGGGGAAGTAACGTGGTTGGATTCAGACTGGCACATCTTTTGATAGTAATATGGGGTGCAAACAAAGTCAATTCATATCCAGTCAGACGAGCACTGGTGAGGTGCTGCATTTTTGTCTTGTTTAGAAGTACATCCACAGCATGGAGTACCATTACTGTGAGATCATGATTGAGGACGAGCCCTGCCGACTGTCGTATACAGACCGCCGCAGCCGCCGCGGTTCTTAAACAACTCGGGAGAGCTCTGGCGACAGGGTCAAGCGTGGCAGAAAAATAAGCACACAGCCTCTGCTTACCTCCAAAGGCTTGTGTTAACACCGAAAGCGCACATCCAGCCGTTTTGTGTACGTACAACACGAAAGACTTCTTATAATCAGGCGTACCAAGCACAGGTGCAGAGCAAAGTACAACTTTCAATTGCTCAAAAGCATGCTGGCATTCATGCGTCCAAGGCAAAGGTTCATGCACATCTTTAGTCGTTAAACAAAGCAAAGGCTGTATTAATAAAGAATAAGCAGGAATCCAGTGTCGACAATACGAGGTGATGCCTATGAAAGCACGCACATCCCTTTGTGTCTCAGGGACAGGCATCTTAACAATGGCAACAACTCGCTCTGGTGTCAGCCTCCAACCCTCCTTCGACAGCAGGTGACCTAAATAGGTGACCTGCTGTTAAAGAGACACTTTATGTCTTTTGTCCGCCAAATGCTTTAACAATTTAACTGTAGCCTCCCGACAACCCTCTTCAGTGTCGGAGGTGATCAAAAGGTCATCCACATATTGCAATAATACATTACCTGCGGGAAGAGAGAGAGAGTCCAATTGACCTTTTAAAGCTTGACTATAAATACTGGGACTTTCAGTATACCCTTGAGGAGCTCGACAGAATTGGATACTTCTTCCAGCTAATGCAAACCAAAAAGATAATGGCTATCGGGGTGAATAGGGATACTAAAAAAAGCATTCTTTAATTCGATCACAGAAAATAATTTTGCTGTGGAGCGAATCATTGTTAAAAGGACAGTGATGTCCGGGACTACTGGAAACTGGGGAACGACTATCTTATTTACCTCTCGGAGGTCGATCACAAAATGATAAACGTCAGGATGTGAATCAGGAGAATCCAATGGTGCCTTCTTAAGAATAGGGAGTATAGGGCTATTACACACTTTTCCCACCGTCTCTTCAACCACGCCTGTTTTGATCAGGTCCTGTATAATCTGCATCAAAGCCCGTTCCCCTGCTTGTGAGATCTTATACTGGGGAATACGGGGGAGCACAGCGTTCTCCTTAACTTTAATATAAACTGGTGGTATTTGTAACAGCCCTACATCTGTATCACCTGTGGCCCATAAAAAGGATGGCACGTCTTTAAAATCAGCAGGAAGGGGTGCATCTTTTACCAAGCACTGTTTTGCTTTAGCCACATTAGGGCCAATAGTCATAAAAACACCATCTGGAGAACAAGATATTGTAGCATGTAATCTTTTTAATAAGTCTAATCCTAATACATTTTCACCACAATTAGCCGTTAACAAAAATGGAGAGTCCACAGTAAAAGGGCCAAGTGTAAAAGCAAGATCTTTAGAGATGGGGCTCACAACCGGTAAGCCTGAAAAACCTACCGAAACACCATTACGGCCAGGCAGTGTTGCCCCAGGGACCAGCGTATGAGAAACAGAGCTATTCATCGCACCTGTATCCACCAAACATTTCTGTGCTGAACCATGCAAATCTGCCGTGACATAAGGACCACGCTGATCTACAGGAATTTGAACTGGTCCCTCTCCCTGGCTATCCTAGCCATAGGACAACCACGCAGCATCTTCCATATCATAATCATCATGATAGTACTGTCTCCCATGGGGGTCATCAAAATAGTTCGAGTCAGAATGACCCCCTGTGTACACACCTGCTGATGCCTCATCCCTGCCAGTCTCATAATGACCCCTGCCTCGCGAACCTCGTCCGCCAGGGACTGCAAGTTTTTGCAATAAATCAGGGCACTCACTCTGCCAATGTCCCTCCTTTTTACAATAAGCACACTGATTTCGCCCAAGAGGTGCACCACCTCTACCAACTCCTCTCCCTCTCTGCGTTGGGCCCCTTCCAGACCCTCTGGCAACTTGGTGCAGCAACACCCTCGTTTTCAAATCCTTATTTTTCTTTTCCACCTTATCCTTTTCCTCATTTTCACGATGTTCATAATACTGAGCCATACTTAATTTTACCGAAGGGGAGGATGTTGTCCACGTACTCTCTGATGCCTGCAGCCGGGCCGCAATCTCTGGAAGCAAGTTTGTAACAAACCTATTAAACAAACGAACACCCCCTTCCACTGACAAATCCTGTCAACTAAAATACAAGAAAACTCCTTCAAACCTAGTAAAGAAATCAGACACACTTTCCTCTTTCTTCTGTTTACATGCCGTTAGCTTATCCCAATCCACTTGTGAATGGTATCGAGCCGTACCTCAAACAATTATTGCAGGTTTCAAATGAAAAAACTTCCTGAGTCTGTGGTTATTTTTCTTTAAATAAAGAATAGTTAATAAGTTATGTTAATTATCACCATCAACTAGTTCAACTAATGGTCCATTGACCAGAGGAAAGAACTTTTTGATCAGTGAAAGGTTAGTTAGGAATAAGTAATAACTAATCCTGAAATATGGAAAATATAAACTAAACCCAGCGGTCTATTTGGATCTGTGTAAGTGTTTATGGGCCCAGGTGAGTATATGGTAGTAGAGTATCTGTTGTTAGTACACCGCTGGATCAGTTTTCAAGTATACATCTCACAATGTTCTCCCACATCTTCATCGGGCGTAGCATGCCCTGTCCCACAGCGGGACGGGAAGAACCCTATGATGAAGCATGGCACCATGGGGCATCTTGGTGGGTGAGGGTTATTTTAAGAAAACTTTCTATTTTCCTTAACTATAAAGGCTTTGGTGGAATATAGACATCTACCAATGAGTTAGGGTAGCCTGAGGAGGATGATAGGTAATATATCAATGTAACAAACCAACAGTCAATTACAAGTGGTGTCTTCAAATACCGCAGTCTTCCCATAAAGTACAGATACGCTGCCCCCTCTCCTCTATTAACTGCCATAAGCACTTGAATAGGCATTTTTAACACAACCGAGATACCCATTAAGATGTGGGCTTTCCTTGAAGAACTTTTCTGGAGAATAAAAATCAAATTGTTTAGGTCCTTCAATTTAGAATTAAATTCATGTAAAGAATTCTTGCATCCAGGACCATTCTGTGTGAGATACTTGGCTAGTCCAGGTTGCCCTTCCACCTATAAACAAACACCCATAGAGCAAAAGCCTCTCAAGTTCCTTGTAGGGCTTTTTTGTAGAGCAAAAGAGAATGATGATTGAAATGAGTCATTGCTGAACATGAATAGGAAAGAAAATATATGATCAGCCTGCACTAGTGGTCAGAAGCACTAATAGTTCTTTCTATGTTATATTTTGGGCCTGAAAATTTGAGGAGGGGAAGTTCCACTTGTGTTGTAGACAACCCTCAGTGCCTACTTAAGAGCGATGCTTGTGACTGCAAGGCTTGCCCATTACATCTGCCTCTGACCATCCATCATTAAATTCAATGCCATGGGCTCTAAGCTCCAGTTCAGCTTCCTGACTAATATGCAGAGCAAGTTTAGTTTAGAATTGTACTTGAGTCTCTTTGCTCCCACTCTGCTTGGAAAATTCCATTAATAGTAAGCAGATGACCTTAACACATTTAGACTCGGCACTGCCATAAACACTTCTAAAAATTGTGAGCAATTGAGAGGGTGGATCTTTGATTTTCTTTTCTCTTTTTTTAGGGATTTAAACTAATGAGCATTGGTAATTCTCCAGTCCTTCTCATTGGAGAAGGTTTCAACCTAGAATCTTCCTTACTTGGCTCAATTTTCCACAAGCTGGGAGCACTTTTTGGTACAGGCATTTTTGTCACCAGAAAATCAGAGAAACAGACTATGGGGCCCTAGCTCCGAGGAATAGTTTTGAAAGTTCTTATAACCACCTTTTTCTGACTCACACCAATTGGAATTAGTGCTAGGCTTCAGGAGGCGTTTTAAGATTCTATTAAATTTATAAATGATAAGGTCAGATTAGGAGGTATTGGAAGCTTTATTTTTAGATGATCTCACCATAACAGATTATTTTATTCTTGATTTTTATTTAGATTTTTGTTTGAAAAGGCTTTTGTCCTAGTCTAGTATTATGGAAAAGTTGCCTATTTCTTCCATGTCATTCTTCTATCTTATTTACCAAGGAAAGAAGAGAGGAGAAAAGGCTTTTTGGTCACATACAACCAGACCATGATGTGAAGAACATTCAGATAAACCGGGAGCAAGGTTTGGTTCCAGGGGTAAAACAGCATGTTCTTGAACATTTCCTGACATCCCTATCGTTATGCTTTCCAACAGGGCAATCTGTTTGGCTTGCTGCAAACTAAGCAGAACTAGGACCTTTAGCATACTGTAGAATGCAGTTTGCATTAAGGAAAGCATGTTAAGCAGCAAACGTTCCGGTGTTCCCACCAGGTCAGCAGAACTAAGAGGTGAGGATCGTAATCTGGGAAAGATTACAAAATATATTTCCTTCATCAACTGGGCCATTAGTTTTGGCAGTGAGGATCCGCTGGGCTTCGGGAGACTAACAAGCAGTAGAGTAGGGGAAGCATACTCCTATCTGCACCCCCTGTTCTTCTCCTGGAGTAAGCAGTGCCCAATCTAATCCACAAACTTCAGGGATTGGTTAAAGAAAGAGCTGGTAATAAAGTTGGTTGCTTCTTTGTCCAATCTGACAATAGTCATATTCCGCTAGTGGAATTGGTGGAATTTGGTGACTCCGCGTTACTCTTGTAATGCAGAGTTCCAGCCAAATTCTGCCGATCACCATGTTTTCCTGCAAGTCTCCAAGCGAGATTTGGCATCACACTAACGCAGGCGGTTGCGAGCTGTCACAGTCGGAGGGCTTTTTCTCGAGCAGATTTGCTGCTGCTCGAGTAGATTTTGTACTCGAGCTGCAGCCCAATCAACTCAAATGGCAGTGCACTCAGTGCATGGTGCGATTCGCACTGATCTTTCAGTGCTGATTGTGCTACTGGGGCTAAATTTCTGAACAAGGGCGACATATATATTTCCGCCCGTTGGCAGAACTCCGTAGAGTCTCATGGAGATTTTAGGTAACTCAGCGGAATTCCGCATAGTTAAAGTCTGTGAGTTCCGCACACCCCTAATAATAGTATCAGGCCTGCTGTCAGAATAGAAGCCAGAAAGCCTGGTTGAGGTCGCTAGGGACTGATGCCCCCGTTCAGAGACCCCAACAGATAAAACTGAACCACTACCAAAAACGCTAGGGTTGTGAACTGGTTGGGACTCAAGGGTAGATGCATCTGAGCAGGAACCCCCAGCCCCTTCATAGGTTTGAAATTCAGTTGGAGTTTTCTTCAGGCCACTGGCTGATTTAAAGTTCCTATTGAAAATTTTTCATAGAGATACAGAGAGTGGGGGCGCAACAGGAGGACAGCAGTCTCCCACATGTTTGGGGTCAGGATTGCCACTGGTGGATTTTTCAGCAGCCGAAGAACATCCCAGCTTTGCTTTTGCTCTGAGCTTTAAGCATAGAAAACTTAGTGATTTAGTTGTCATTCTCAGCAGTCTGCTCAATTTCATCAGCCCTTATAAATCACTTAAAAGTCAAACAGATTCTTGAAATTGTTGACTTTTACCAGAAATATGAGATCCTTGAGATTGCCAACACCCAGCAGAAACCTTAGGAACCCAGCAGTGCTCTGTTAATTGCACCATTAACTAAGCAATGCAAATTGGCAGGTGTCTAGTAGGTTGTTTAATGAGACATTTAGTGTCGCTCAGCTGTGTACTCACTGAGGACTCACTGGTGCTGCTCGGGCCACACATGCTCAGCCCTAACTGAGGAGTTGTTCTCCCCAACCCCCCTTCCCCACTCCAGAAGAGGGACCCCTTCTTATGGCCCAACTCCTCAGGCTTTGGGGGGACCCCAAGGGATGGGTCCTATGGATCCAGGTATGTTGCACCTACCCCTACAAAAGTATGCAGAGCTGGACCATGAGTCCAAGCACCACAGCAACTAAAGCTTACCAAAAACGGGAAACAAGGAGAAAAATGACAAGAAATCAGAATGCAAGAAGAACAAAGTGTACCAAAGTGTATTAGGGACGAGCCTCAAATCGGTACAGCAAGCCGGTCTCCTTCGCAGCTCATCCCCCCTGATGCCATCACCTGCAGCAGAGGCTGTAACTACAGGGTTGCGCCAGAGAAGGTTCAGGGTCAAGAGCCTAGTGAGGGTCTGTGCTCCTCCGTGAGTACTTAGTGTGACCCTGCCTCTTAACCCTTGGGCTCTCCTCTCACCCTCGTGGCTCACCCCTCAGCAACTACTCCCTCTGTCAGCACCTGGGAGGACATGTCACGCACACCGTGCACTCTCTCCTGGCTGTGGTAGCAGCGGTGGCAGTGTTCTCACTTGTCACCATCTACTCCTCCTCACAGCATCTCCACTCCTGGCAGTGGCATCAGGGACCTCATCCATCAGTGTCTCTTCAATAGTGCATTAGGAATTACAACACAAGTCTACTTTCCTTGGGGATGATTCGACTGAGTGCCATCGAGTCCAGTTTACAGCACTCATGCCTCACCCCACAGAGGGCAGTTTACAGCAAACAGGCTACAGCTAAACAATTTAGAAAAATAGAGTAGATTGTAATGAATAAAATGATGTCAGAACAGCAAAAAAGAAGCTAAAGTGCCACTTGTGGTCGTGCTACACCGGGGGATGGTCACAAATTCAGGATAACTTGAAGTGTATTTTATTTATGTGGGTCAGCTACAGGGTCAAGAGTAGTCCCTCTGAAGAGCTGCCTTCTTGATTCCGGCACTTAAAGTTCCATTCGTGCTGGAGGAGGCCGAGAGGTGGAGGCTCTTATTGTGAAGAGCAATTTGTGCGTTGAGGGTGGTTATTGATGTTGCACAAAGAGCCGGCTATTGCTTGAGCTTTACGATGGTTAATCGTCACCGATGGTCATTGTCAGGTGAAGTGCTAGTCTTGGGTTTCCAGTCATCATGGGTAGTCCCTGTCGAAACAAACAGCAGGTCCCGCTGGAGCTCTGCATTGGCCATCATCAAAGGCGGTTGAATCTTATCGCTAAGAGATCACTTGGCAGTTGCAAGGAGCCCGAACATCAGGATTTCTTTCTTTTCTTCAGGATATGCTCTCACTGATGCCAGCCAAGGAATTAGATGCTGGGTGTTACCTCTTGGGGATCAGGACTCACTCCAGCAGAGGCCAGCAGCAAAGCTCAGGCAGGTCCAGACATGTTCATTTTGTGCTAGCTAGCTAGGAAGTTGCTGAGAGGCCATTGGAGGCATGCTGTGCCCTTGTAGCTCACACAGGATGTCAGTCAACTTACCCTTGGAATCACTCTGGGTAGCCATGGATCAAGCCAACCAGGCCAATCTTAGTTCTTCAGGCACCAGAAACTCCTGACAGAAGGGCAGTTCTGGCAGCAGAGCAGTCTTTCTTTTGAATCTTCCACAGGTCCAAGTGTATTCTGATGACAGGTTCTGAAGGTCCTACTTTTGTCTCACTGTCTGGAAGCAATAGACAAACCCCATCAGCAGAGCCATACATACAACAGTCAAGACACTGTCAGTTGGTTTGGACAAGAAAATGCCAACTTTCTTAAAATGAAATTTTCAAAATTGAAACTCAACTTCACCATTAAAGATCATCTTAATGTTTTAGTGCAAACAGCATAGCTCTTATCTGCTCCCAATCTGAAATTAGCATTTATTAAACATGTTCAAATACAGTAACCCACTGTTAGTCTATAGGAGAGCTAGGCCTTCCACCAGTAAAAAACGACATTAGGAGTTTCTCACTGCCAGGACAGGTAAAACCTATACACACATGTCCTACTTTTTAATTATCATGCACCCTCTTAGAATTGACTCGCAAAACTGCTGTATTACTCGCATATTACTCCATTGAAGGTTAGCATTGATATAGCTAATGCAGTATTATTGTATCGTATGCATACGCGGGCAGAGGATGTAGGTATTATGTTTGTTAGGTTGACATCCCTGCCGCCATTTTGTCTTTCTTAGACGCCTTTTTCTATTACAATCAAAACTGTTACTTATTCATTTACGAGAAATGGGCTTTGGTAAGTTTCGTTTCTCCAATGTTGAAAACTCATTCATTATTGCATTCTTCTGCTGTTTCATCAAGGCCTTCTCCCACCTGTCTTATGGGAGGATGAGCTAGACGACCTTGGGCAGTAGATAGCTTCTGCCAGGCTGTGGAATCGAAACTCATGTTCTGTACCTCCATTGTATTGCGACAGCTACCAGTGTTTTTCCATAATAGGCGGGTCTTAGAGGGCTCCGCAACATACATAATGTAACTTTATGCTTGCTAGAGTCAGTCCCTCTTCAGCCATCACAGGAGGCTGGTCAGACTGGACTCCACTGCAGTGTATCTTATGAATAAACTAGTCTATATGCATTCTCTACTGCGTCATCGACTCTTCATTGGACAGAAGGCTAGTGGAGGTCTAGAGTGACCCGGGTGGCCCAAAACGGGTCATTTCCTTCAGTTGGCACCCAAAGAGGGACTACACCAGGTGACCCATCTCGCCCGTAGACGGGTTGTAGGGGTCGGGGTTGCGCTGGTCGGATGGGCGGATCGGGGTACCCCACATGATCAAGCCTAGTTCTCGCAGCTGCCCCACCTGTCTGATCGGGCGGCTCCTCGTCTAGTGGTCATCTCGGCTGGGGTCCTGAAAAGGCAAAACCCTTGGATCTGACCGTTTTGGTCTGAAGAGTCGGCAGTGGAGAAAAAAAAAATTCCTTCACAAGTGATTCTACCTCTTTATATTCTCTGACCCCTTAGCTCAATCGCAACAAAGACATGGAGCTAACAGGCCTGCACACATACTCCATTAAATACCCCCCTAACCTTACAAAAAAAGCAGCAAAAAGTTTCAAACATAGTCTATTAAAATCTCACGCAGAAATTCCAATTTCTGACACCTATCTCTCAAACTATAAAGGACATATAACAAATGACATCATCTTCTATACCAAGAGAATGGCCCAATGGCGGAAAGCCTTTATCGCCTTATTCTCGATTGCATCCACTAAGAAAACACCACATGGGCTTACACTATCCATCATTCCCTCCACGTTCTATAAGGCGGCAGCGACATTCACCATATATCATAATGGAATCATCCTCATGCAAGCCTCAGACCAGAACCTGAATTTACTGGATAACATATTTCCACACATCAAAGAGAAGGTTGTTAGACCCCTTCCCGCCTCCCCAGCAGACCACTCTCCCTGCACTCAGCCCGACCAGCCACCTGACCCCCCCACTAGTCCTCCTCCTTCTAGCTCCCATTGTGTACTTACACCTGCCCCTGCCCCAATTGACCCCCCACTGTATGACATACATCTCCCCATGGCCTACTCCTCCCACAACTCCACTTCCACTTCCTCTATGCCTATCACTCCGCACACGAGCGTCCCCTCTCCTCTAGCTGTCCCATCCCGCATCCATTGCCCCTCCCACACATTACACAACTCTACCCACCACACCTCTCTCGCTATGCCCAGCATCTCCACTACAAACTCGGCCCCAACCTCCCCCTACACTTGTACATCCGATCAGCCAGCGTTCCTACAGGCCCCCTCCCCCTTCACGTCGAACCTCACCACCTCTCCTCCTACAGCACACAACATTACCCCGTCGCACCCCCTCTCTACTTCCTCCCTTACATCGGATCACCACACTAAAAAACAGCCATTCATAGGACCACCTCACTTCTCGCCTCACAAACACAGTCTTATAACCCCCCCTCACCTACCTACAGACCAGGTGAGGAATAAGTCAACTCTGGCTCCTGACCCTAAACTCGAGGAGATATTACTAGCCCTACTTCAAATTAAAGAAGACATCCATCACACGCTAGCTCCACGTCACAGAAACCCCCTAGATGGAAAATAGTACCTGACCGCAATGCCTTAACCCGCCCATTCAGAATAAAAAACCCACTCACCGCAAGATCTTACCTCTCTACTACATTCCTACGAACCCCCAACTCCACCCCCCTCTCTGCGCACACAGACAACACACTGATACTGTCCTCTATCCAAGCCATCCCTTCCAACCCCGATAGAGCCAGTAGACACATTACCAGAGGTATCGTTGAAAAAAACCTCAAGAGAGTTCCCATCTTACAAGACCACAACACTATACCTACCAAAGCCCGGCTAAAATGTATCCTATTAAACTGTAGGTCGGCAGCGCGTCATGCCGCTGATATAGTTGACCTCATACTAACCAACGAACCTGACCTCACAATCTTAACGGAAACATGGCTTAACGATTCATCCTCGCCCATCCTAGACATACTAGTCCCCCCTAACTATCACATCACAAGACTAGATAGAATTGATAGGCTTGGAGGTGGTATTGCCTGCATACACTGGAACTACCTCTCCGTGAAACGTCTCATCTCCCCGGTTTTCTCCTCCAGTGAATACTTACATCTTGAAATCTCTAATAATAACACCCCAATATGCTCACTTCACCATCCACCAGGAAACAACCTTACCTTTATTGAACACATAATGGATATCCTAGCCACAAATGCCGGACTCCAGAACAAGCAGATATTCCTTGGGGACTTCAACCTCCACAGAGGACGACCAGGAGGTCAATAGCCTCAAAACTTTCTTGACTGACCTTAACCTATCCCAAATTTGTGACAGACCAACACATGAAAAAGGAACAACCCTAGATCTGGTAATCTCCAAAGCGGACTCCACCCAGCTAGAATCTATCCTCCCTTGTGACTGGTCCGACCATCACATCATCACCTTCTATATCAACGAAGTAGTTAAACCACTCTATGTCCAACCCAAGAGAACGAAAATCTGGAAGAGAAACTTAAAAAACGTCAATCCTACCTCACTGGCAACCGCTTGCCCTATCTTAACGCCCCCATCTGACAGCTCACATGAAGTACACGATCTAACCAATTACTACTTCCAATCTATGAACATATTATTAGACAATTTAGCCCCACTACAATTGAAAAGCATCTCAAACAAAGCCTCAAACCCAGGGTATGACGGTAGGTTAAATGATGACAGAAGAGCACTAAGAACAATTGAACGTCAATGGAGAGCAGCACCTTCCTCCCTTCATCTCAAATTACTCAGAAGCACGAGAAACGCCTATTACAGAAAAATCAGACGCTCAAAAATCGACTTCATCAGCAATAAATTGAACCAATCCAAGAATCGCCCCAAAAGACTTTTTGAAATAATCAAAGCGCAATCTAAGGGTGTCTCCCACTCACCTCAAGTTAATTCAGAAACACTCCCCAACTGCGAGGCATTCGCGTCCTATTTCACAACGAAAACGGAAAACATAAAGATAGATCTATTGAATGACCTATCAGACCTCACCAACCCTCACATGATCGCCTCAGGGACCCCCTGCAGGAACCCACTTAGTTGTTCCGCAAAGCTCAACCCCAAAAACAATGCAGACTGGTCCTCATTCAACCTCTACAGCGAAGAAACTATCCTAAAAACGCTTACGGCCTTAAATCCCTCCAATCACTTCGCTGACCCACTCCCAGCTTCCTTCCTAAAAGACTTCATACCGACGTTAGTGCCTCTATGGACCAGGATTATAAACACCTCTCTGCTTCAAGGATCCATCCCAGATATCCTAAAAGCTGGTCAGGTCTCCCCCATTTTAAAGAAACCATCAGCTGACCCAGCTGACCTAAATAACTATCGCCCCATATCCAACATCCCTACCCTGGCCAAACTACTAGAAAAATGTGTTCACACGCAACTTACCCACCACATTGATCACTTCAATCTGCTCGACAAATTCCAATCTGGCTTTCGATCAGGGCACAGTACCGAATCCGCCATGACCCACATAATAGATGATGCCTTAAAAATACTGGACCAAAACAAAGCATGTTTACTAATCCTACTGGACCTATCCTCCGCCTTCGACACCGTCAAACACGACAGTCTACTAGACCTCCTGAAACATACAATGGGTCTATCTGGAACAGTTCTCAACTGGTTCACTTCCTTCCAAACAGAACACAAAGTTTCAAGACCAATCAATCTTTATCCAAACCTACTCCTGTCACTTTAGGAGTACCCCAAGGTTCCTCCCTCTCCCCGACACTCTTCAACTTGTTCATGGAACCACTCACAGAGCTTCTCAACTCTGCAAAGGCCCAATATCACATGTACGCAGACGACACACAACTCAACATTAAGATACACTCACTTGAGGACATCAAGTCCCTCAACTCTACGCTCAAAAAAACGCAGACCTGGCTGGCTAATAACCATTTAAAATTAAGAATTCCTCCCAATAGCGCCCCCCAACCAAACAACCACCATCATGGAATGGATGAAGCACCTAACAGCACTAGACGGCCAACCGCTCATGATAGATTCTGCCAAATCGCTAGGTATAACTCTGGACAATAAGCTAAATATGCAGAAGCACATCAGTGCAGCAACAAAAGGAGCAACATTTCAAATGAACACCCTAAGAAGACTGAAACCCTTCATACCCGCAAATGACTTTAAACAGGCA
Organism: Calotriton arnoldi; assembly: GCA_963921515.1. NCBI lineage: Eukaryota > Metazoa > Chordata > Amphibia > Caudata > Salamandridae > Calotriton > Calotriton arnoldi. The sequence continues at coordinate 416,717 of CAWUFW010007303.1, read as the reverse complement.
GTCCAAACTCTAGTAATCTCCAGAGTGGAATATGGGAGTGTCGCTCTCTGCGGCCTTCCCAGAAGAACGACAGCCCCACTTAGAGCATCAATCAACGCAGCCGCCAGACTAATCACAGGTTCCAAAAGAAACTGTCACATCTCCCCGGACTTGCGTGCCCTTAACTGGCTACCCTTTGAGGCCAGAATCCATTTGAAAATCGCCTGTATGACACACAAGGCATTGCATCACAAAACACCACGATACCTTGCAGAAAAACTAGTACCATTGGGCAGCAACAGAACTAACAGGAGTTCATATAACCTTATTCTGAAACCACAACGATTTAAAAAAAGAAAACTTACAACCGCTCCTTCTCAGGAATGGCCCCTAGGATTTGGAATGCCTTACTCCCAAAAACAAGACAGAACCCTCATGCGGCATCCTTTAAAAACGAAGTTAAAGCGATTCTCCTGACTAAATTCACTTGAACTATTTGTTGCAGGATTGTAGATATGTGCTATGCTGGATCAGTTACCGTTGTTTGACCCAATATAAGCAATAATATTTTCGTATGTATATGCCTATTTTCCTCTGTCTATTCCCTCTATTTCCTTTATTTGTTGTAAAGCGCTCTGATACCCGCAAGGGTCTAGTCCGCGCTATATAAAACCTTCAAAATAAATAAAAAATCTTGTTCGACCTGTGTGCACCAGGTGAGCTCATCTTGATTCTTGGTAAGTGCGGCACCGTCTTAGTTAACTTGGTAGGTCTGCAGACCCTTGTGATACGAAGCGTTTTTAGAACGTTCCGCCAGGCCACCTGGTAATTTGGTATATTCCTGAAAAGGCCTGGGGCTAGAGCCTATCTTGTTTTGGTACAGTCTGCGGACTGTCTTGTCTTGGTGCAGTCTGAGGACTGACTTGTTTTGGTGAAGTTTCCGGACTGCTTCTTAAGAGCTCTTTGTTCGTGTTTTTGTTGTGTGTGTGTGTTGATTGAGTGATTAGTGAATGTGTCTGATGCTAAGATGCCTGGTTGGAGTAAAATGTGGTGTGTTGGGTGTTGTGGACGCTCTGCAGAGCTTCGGTTGGCGGAACGACAACCTGCGCCTCCAGAAGGCACTCCGAGTTTCGAGATGTATGTGAAGCATGGCATTGGCCCTATTATGTTCTGTACATTATGGCACAAATATACGAGAGACAATGCTGAGCTTCGGTGGCCATTAAATGGTACTTTTGATGAACAGAAATTGAATTATTTACAGGACAAATTATTTGCTAGAAGAAGTAGGCAGTCGATGTTTGACACTCTACAGGGATGGCAGAAGGAAGCTAAGCAAAGGCGTATAAAGACCGAGAAGGCGTCCTGGAAGAAAGCAATGCAGACAGTTGTGCAGAAAGCAGTGGCTTATGATAAAGAGCGAACAGAGAATGGTATTGAATGTGCTGATAGGAAGTTTCGATTACAATGTAACAAGTCTTATGTGGTTAGAGAGGAAGAGGATCCTTTTGTGGAAGAACTGTTGGAAACACGTCCCCCACCTCCGTACGCCCCACAGAGATTATATCCGGATGTTCCGGCGTCCCAGCCTTCGAATGTTCCACTTTCCTCAAGCCTTCCTGTGAGATCGACAGCCTCGGCTCCTGTTTTGTCTATTTCTTCTCCGGCTCTACCAACTGCGAGTGTGGTGACTGCAGGCACCCCCACAACACCTGTTATTTCTGCCCCCGTTTTCTCCCCCTCTCTTACTCCTTCTACACAGCCACTGTTGACATTGTCTCCTATGTCTGTTTCTACTATGTCGTCCCCGAGTCTTTCGTCTGTTGTACTGAGTAGTGTCCAGACACCAGTACGGGGGTCAGATGTAGGGTAGTGGGCGGCAGTGCGAGATCGAATGGAACAGGTGTTGATGCGATCGAATGTGGGAGAAGAAGAGAAAAAGATGGTTGCGCATCAGGCAGCGCAGTGGGTTCGGAGCCCGATTTATAGTGCGGAGGATATATGGAGTGTGATGAAAGATTTTGATCCATTTGTGCAGCAGCATGCCCTTCAACATATGTCAGCTACGATGATCAGTTTGTGGGAACAGTGCATTGGGGGCACTGCCCCTCAAATAATTTATGACTTTCGAGATCGCGTATATTCGGTAGATCTGGCCCCTTTGGAAGTTCTTGGTAATGTTGGGAAGTTGCTTGGTTATAGAGAAAGATTACAGCAACGTACTCCGGTTGGTATACCCCAGTATCCGATGAGGGAGGTGCATCCTATTTTTCACCCTGAGATTCCAGAGCAGCGGAATCAAAGAAATGAGGTGGTCCAACAATGGGTGGCGGCCCATTTTCAGGAACAGTGGGTTTATACTCCATGGAAAAGAAGTGAGGTATTGGCCCTTAAAGTCAGTTACTTGACCCAAGGAAGAATCCTACGGCATATTATAAGGAATTGACAGAGGCAACCTCTTCGTAGGTTATGACACTTGCAGATATAGAGATTTTCTTTGGGTTATTGGTCCCGGTGGACATATGGAGGCAGGTGCATACCCAAGATCATAGAGTGGAATTGGGAGGTATGAGCACCTAATGAGCAGTGGTATTTAGTTGGGTAAATGAAGGCGCCACTCGGGAGAGATAACACAAATATTTGATATTTACTTGCTGTATTGATCACGGTGCTGCAAGGTGAAGAGAACCACTGACCTCCTCAAAACACAAAATGGCCTTGGCCAATTGACAGATATACAAAGGAATTCCTCAGCACACGTCTGTTATGTCACAATATACATAAACATGCTTGATGTGCACCGTACTCGGCAACACGAGGAGCGACGTCCGTGTGTGGGATCAAACTACTAAGAAATAAGATTCTGGACTTCTGGGACATACAGGGATCCCTTGGATTTAACATTGAGAAGTGAGACGTCGCGAGATATTGAATCCCAGTGTGGGTTGGAATTAACACCACTAATAAAGGTTATACACAGGAAGACAATAGCCTTGATAAAGTCGCGGGATTAGTTCCCATGTAAGCGACGAAACACGTGTCGGCTGTCTGAACATCGGAAAATAAAAAGGAAAAAAGAAATAAGAACTTACCTACTTGTATTTTACTTATGCTCACATCAAGCATGTTTATGTATATTGTGACATAAAAAACGTGTGCTGAGGAATTCCTTTGGAATTGGGAGGTACTTGGGAAGAAATAAAAGGATGGGATGCAGAGCGGAAGCCAGGTGAGAAACCTAGAGCTGTGATTTTGGCTTTGCCGAATCGCATCATTACGTATATGCATTCACTCATTCCACCCAGAATTGCTGGTAATGGTCAAAACCTAGCATGGTGCAAGGCACTGATGAATAAAAATATTATTATTATTATTATTTTCAGATTTATACAGCGCATAGCTGCCCCAGCAACGGGGCGTCCCAGCGCTACCCCTACAGTGCCCGTGAGTAATAACAGCTCGGGAGAAGGGAAGAGAGTTATGCTGGGAAAAGCCAGGTCTTTATGGCTTTCCGAAAGGCCAAGTGGTCTTGGAGCCCTCTAATAGCAATCAGGAGGGAGTTCCAGAGTCTGGCAGCCAGGACTTTATAAGAGCGACCACCAGCCCTGGCTCTTAGAGCTCTGGGGATGCATGCCAGCCCTTGAGCAGCTGACCGCAGGGAGCGACTCGGAGCATACGGTGTTAACAGGTCAGATAAAACCGGGGGGGCTTGTTGCGTCAGGATTTTATGAGCGACGCATAGCGTCTTGAACTGAATTATCTTCTCTACCGGTAACCAATGTAGTTTAGGTAGAGACCTGGACACGGAGCATATTCTCGGAAGCGCCAATAGAGTGCGGGCTGCTGCATTTTGTATCCTCTGTAGGCGTTGAATACAGGATTTATTGGCACCTACGTAAAGGGAATTGCCATAGTCCAATCTAGATAGGATTGTGGCTTGTATTATAGTCTGCCGGACTTTAGGCTCAAAGAAACCGAGAAGGGGTTTTAGTCCTCTTAGGAGCCCAAAGCAAGTCCCTGCAACTACTTTGGATTGGGCATCAAAAGAGAGCCCTCTATCAATCCAAAATCCCAGGTTCTTAACCACCTCCTTTGGTGTTGGTGCTGGTTTTAATTGATCTGGCCACCATTGTTCTGACCACATATCGCTGTCTCCAAACAGCAAGATTTCCGACTTACTGGCATTTAGCTGTAAACAGTTTGTTGTCAGCCAATTGGCGACTGCCAACAAGTCCTCCTTAAATTTAACAAGATTGTTATTGCAATTCTTGGAGAAGGCGATGACTAGTTGGGTATCGTCGGCATAAGAAACCAACGATAGCCCTCTACTTCTTGCCATCACAGCCAGGGGTTGTACATAGATGTTAAAGAGCACGACGCACAGCTTCATGCTGAAGACCCAATTTAGTTCTTGATGCTTTTAAATGAATTAGCAGAGAAAGGTGTACCTAGGGCTGGTTCGACTCAGAATGCCACCTGTTGAGGAAAGCTCTTAATAAGCTCTGTGACAATTTATACAAAGAGGTAGTGATGAAATCGATCGTGTACGAAATCCATCTACTGGAGAAGAAAGATAGGTCTTATGATTATCATTGGGATTTAATGAACCAAACTATTTCCCAGAGCAACAATAAATTCTTTTGGTGATTGGTTAACATGGAAATAAGAGTCTTTCCAATAGGCCTTGAGGCCCAGGTCTGTGAATCCTGATGGGTGGACAGTATTGCTGACCTATATAGATGTTTGTTAGACCTGTCATTCTTAAGGTGGTCTTCTCCCAACTTTGTGCCTACTTACCTCCACTTTGTGCTGTATCTTTTTGTTGGCCTTAGTATTTTGAGCACTTTACCACTGCTAACCAGTATTAAAGTGCATGTGCTTCTCCCTTAATCATGGTGAAATTGCTGTATGCCTGATTGGCATATTTTGGTTACCTGTAGGTCCCTTGTAAAGTGGTAAACCATATACCCAGGATCTGTAACCTAAATGCTACTAGTGGGCTTGCAGCACTGGTTGTGCCACCCACGCAAGTAGCCTTTAAACCTGTCTCAGGCCTGCCATTGCAATGCCTGTATGTGCAGTTTACTGCCACTTCGACTTGGAATTTAAACCACTTACGAAGCTTTAAACTCCCCTTTTATAACATATAGGTCACCCCAACTGTAGGCTCCATGGTAGCCCTAAGGGCAGGATGCTGCTTAAGTAAAAGGTAGGACATGTACTTTTAAGTATTTTATGTCCTGGTAGTGACAAACAGCTAATTTCGTTTTTCACTACTGTGAGGTCTACTCCTATCATAGGCTAGCTTTGGGAATTCCTTAAAACACTTTTAAGCTGTAATTCATGATTAGAAAGGAGTAGTTAAAATCATGTTTCATATCTTTGGAATGGTAATGATAAATCCTCTTTAGTGGTAAAGTTGGATTTACATTACCATTTTAGGAATACCACTTTTAGAAAGTGGACATTTCTCTCTTCTTAACTTAGCTCTGTGTCACTTCAGCCTGTCTCCAAGACACGTCTGAAGTGAGTGGCAGCTACACTTTGTGCATTCCCTGTAGACAAACACAGAAAGGGTGGGTGTGACAGAGGACTCATTTGCATTACTCTGTATTCTGATAGTCTTACTGGGCAGGAAGGAGGAGAGGGAGCTGTAACTTGAATTTGGATAAGTTGTGGCCTGTCCCCACACAAAGGAATGATTACCCCCCACAGATAGCCTGCCAGACAGGGCTGAGATTAAAGGGGACCTTTGTACTTCATGGAGTTGCTGTGAAGTCCCCCCCATTTCAAAAGAACATTTGGGTATAATTATTGGGGCTCCGACCCTAACAAGACAGTACACTACTGGACCTGTGAAGAACTCCACCAGGCATAAGGACTGCTGTGCTACAAGTATTGCCACTCTGCTTGACTGACTGTTATAAAGAACTGCTTCACTGCTGTGCTGAGCTGCCACTGATGCCTGCTAATCTCTGCGCTGCTGAGGACAAGGTCAGGACCTATCTTACTTGAACCCAGAATGACTCCAAGGGCTTGCTGGCTTGCCTCCTGTTTCTGAAATCTCAGGGTCATAAAAGACTTTCTACAATTCTGCTGGTGTTGCTGGACTCTGCTATCTGTGAGTCCTACCTTTGCGTGAGGAGCCCTGTCCAGTCCTGGGACTCCGAAGTGGGTTCTGCAGCTGTTTTGCTACAAAACTGACGTATCGTCATTCGTCACCACTGACCTTTTTCTATTCTCCCTGAATGGCCTTTTTGATTTTTCTGCTAAAGTATGTCTCTATCTGGAGAAGCCACATCTGCACCAACAGTAATTGAGTTAGAACTGGTCTGGCTAGAATCCTACACTGTGCAGCAGCTGAAAGATTTCTGCAAGGACTTTCAAGTGTCTACAAGGGGCTTTACCAGGAAAGTGGAGCTACAGAAGGCTTTGAGGGCCTGGGCAGAGACCCAGGTTGCAGGGGATGATACCCCAGAGGAGGAACAAGAGATTCCTGAGAAGGAGGGTGACCTTATTTTGTAGTCTGAAATGGCTCTGGAACCGCCTGTGGAGAGGGACAACAACTTGCCAGGATCAGTACTAGATCCCAGATCAGGGAGCAGTGTCGCCTCTGGGAACCTGCCCCCAGAGGAGCTGGCAGATAGGAGGGAGGAAAGAAAATTAAAGGTAGAGCTTTCCAAGATGGGACAGGCTCGAGACGAAAGGAGGCTGGTCATGGAGGAGTGAAAACTTACCCATTAGCTCAATCTCCAGGAGCTGGACATAAGAGCCCTACAAGTGGTGTCAAGCAACAGCAATGGTGGCAGCATACCTACAGTGTTTACTGGTGGGTCCAGAGTCAGGATTCCCAAGGGATTTGGTGCCCAGTTATGTGGTGGGGGATAGCAAAGACAAATGGTTTACAGCCTATGAAGTGGCTCTGAGAGTGCACATGGTCCCATAGGAGTTCCGGGGTGATAATTTGTGGAGGTATATGTTCACAGAGGGGAGGGACACACTCTTTACACTAAAGGTAGAGAACCAGACATGTTACAATGAAATGAAGCCCATCCTAGTCAGGAAGTTTGGACTGACCCCTGAGAGGTATAGGTTCATATTCAGGGGCAGCCACAAGACCTCTTTACAGACCTGGGTGAATTTCTTGGATTATTCCAGTAAGGCACTGAAGGGCTGGATGAGGGGCAGCAAGGTTGATGATTGTTCAGGGCTGTACAAATTGATTTTGAAGGAGGAAATACTTGATATTTGTTTTGCAGAACTGCACCAACACCTTGTTGATACAAAATTAACTGACCCCAGGAAACTTGCTGAAGAGGCTGACATCTGGGTCATGGCCAGAGTGTCCAAGAAGACATCTGGGGGGACTCCCAACAGGGTGGTCAGGGTCCCTACCAGAAGAAGGAGGGGGAGATAAAATGACAGAGTTCTCTAAAGTCTCCCAAAACTACCCACAGGGGAAAGGGTCTAGTTCTCATTCCCAATCTAGCCACCAGAAGAAAAAACTACACTGACAAAGGTCAGACGCCCAAGACGATCAAGTGCTATGAGTGCTTCAAGTATAGACACTACATGGGGGTTCCAAGTGTACAAAAAGAGCACCACCTCCCACTGGGAGAAAGAATCCAGGGTTGGCTTGTATAGTGCTGGGTTAGTAGCTTATCCCATTTAATAGTGGGGTTACACTCGGGTCCCTCTGTGACATTGAGATGATTCCTAAGATCCTTGTGCCCTCAAATACTACAAGGTATAGGCAGTGGGTCACCATTAGTGGGCAAAGTGTTCAGGCTCTGAGAGGCACAGGTGCCAGCATTACTATGGTAAGGAGTCAGCCGGTATCCCTGGAGAAGAGCAGATTATAATTTCAAGAGTAAAACAAGGCCAGAACAACAAAAATTCAATAAGTAGAACTGGAGTATTTACTTTTTTGAGAATAAATTAACAAGTAGTGCTTAGAAACAAATAGCACTTAGGGGTTACTTGAGTTCATCCTGACCGCAATGGAGGGCAGGCCGGCTACAGGTTTTATACAGTTCGCTCTGAAAGAGTATCTTGGGTGGAGAAAGCGTTGATGTCAAAGACTCAATGCGTCGGTTCTGATACGTGCAAACGATGTAGGCTTCGTTGACGAACCCCTTTACGATTCAGACACCGCGTTGTCATCGAGCCGCACTGTCCATCGTTGTCGAGCTGTGCAGTCCGTCGAATCGATGTCATCGATCAGCTCCTGCATCAGTGTCGAAGGGCAGTTTATCGGTTCTGATTGGCACAAAGTCGTCACTGTGTAGGTTTTGATTGTTCTGCAGAGCAAAAGTTCTCTTTGAAGTACCCAAAACTAGATTGGCACCACTTTGCGGGCCGGGACTCACAGATGGCAGAGTCCAGATGCTGTTGCAGGGTTTAAATTAGTCTTTGATGGCCCTGGGACTTCAGAACAGGGGGCAAACCAGCAATCCCTTGGAGTCACACTGGGTTCAACTAGATGGGTCTAGTCCTTGTCCTCAGCAGGGCAGAAATCAGCAGGCAGCAGGGCAGCACAGCAAAGCAGAAAAGCAGTTTTTCCAGAGCAGCAGTCAAGCCGAGTGGCAATCCTTGTAGCACAGCAGTCTTTACTCCTGGCAGAGTTCTTCACAGGTCCAGCAGTGTACTGTCTTGGTAGGGTCAGAGGCCCAGTACTTACACCCAGTTGTGACTTTAAAGCAGGCCTGGGCGTAGTTCGCGGAGTTTTGCTACGCGGAACGCCGCGAAGTTACAAAAGAACCCCGCGAAGTTCCGCGAGTGGCGGAGTGCAGTGCGAACTGCAGTTTGTGCTGGTATTCCTGCTGCTCGGGTAAAAATTCTACCCGAGCGGCAGCTTGCGCTTGCGAACTTACCATTCGCGATTGCGAGCGGGGAAAAAACTCCGCTGCACATCGCGAAGCGGAGTTTTCTGCACTTCTCGAGCTCCGCGGAGTGCGGAGTGCAGAAAACTCTGCAAACTCCGCGAACGGAGCGAAGTTCACCGCCCAGGCCTACTTTAAAGTAGTGGTGACTTCAAAGCAGGCCCTTGAAGTGCACAGATCCCTCTTTCTTTCCACCCCTGGCTCCAGACTATCAATAGGGGGTAATAAGCCCCTTGTGTGAAAAACAGGACACTGCCTGTTCAGATGTAAGTGTCATCTCCTCCTCCCTATTCCTGCCCAGGAAGAGCTATTATAATGCATATAAATGCAGATGAGTTCTCTGTCACACCCACCCTTCCTGTGTTTGTGGCTGTCTAGAAGGAATGCACAAAGTGTAGCTGTCACCCACCCCAGACATGTATTGGAGTGGAATTCCTAAAATGATAATGTTAAATCCAACTTTATCACTAAAGAGGGTTTATATTTACCATTACAGGGATATGAAACATGATTTAGCTACTCCTTTCTAATCAGGAATTACAACTTAAAAGTGTTTTAAGGAATTCCCAATGCTAGCCGATGAGAGGAGTAGGCCTCACAGTAGTGAAAAATGAATGTGGGTGTTTGTCACTACCTGTACACGTGGACCTTAAAAGTATGTGCTCTACCTTTTACTTACACAGCACACTGCCTTTAGGGCCATCTAGGGCCTACCTTAGGGGTGACATGTGTAATAAAAAGGGAGTATTGGGCTTGGCAAGTGGCTTTAAATGCCAAGTCGAAGTGGCAGTAAACTGTACACACAGGCCTTGCATTTGAAGTCCTGAGACAGGTTTTAAAGGCTACTTGTGTGGGTGGCACAATCAGTGCTGCAGGCCCACTAGTAGCATTTAGGTTACATGCCCTGGGTATATGGTATACCACCTTACAAGGGACTTACAAGTAAACTAAATATGTAAATTGGTTATACAACAATGTCACCATGTTTAGGGGAGAAGCATATGCACCTTAGCACTGGTCAGCAGTAGTAAAGTGTCCAGAGTCCTAAGGCCAACAAAAAAATGCAAAAAAAAGAGGAGGTGAGCAGACAAAAAGTTTGGGGAAGCCCACCCTAAGGATGACAGGGCCTACAGTTAGGTTATCAGGAGACCCTCTAAAAAAGCGATATAAGACAAACCAGTCCTGCAAACCCTATATGGGCTAAGGCTGAGTTGCTATATCTTGATAACTGAGTAAGCTAGGACAATGTGGAAAGGATGTGTCTCAATAAATCTTTTTTGTTCCTCAGAATGCAAAGATCCAAACTCTATGACTTAACTTAAGTTTGCCCCCCACATAACTTTTAGCTAAAACGTGTGCCCTGAGATTCTTATTTCTCCTGATAAAAGATGAAGATAATTCTGAATTTTCTGCTCTTATTGTGAGTGACGCCCAGCCTCACTCAGACTACATTTCACAGTAGATCACCAAGTTTGCCTCTAATTCCCAGCTTGGGTTTGATGTTTTTAATCTGGGAAAGTTAAAAGCTTTGCTTAATGAATCAGTAAGGGTGGTCAGCTTGTTGTCAGACAGGGAATATCTGCTGGCTAAAAAATTTGTTAAGCATTTGATTGAACATTAAGGAGATGAAGGAATATTGCCATACCTTAATAAAGTTCCTGATACAAGGATTAGAAAGCAAATTTTGCAGATTTGCATAGCCATAGACCCTATCTGGAGAATGCCCTTCCTTTTAAAAATAGTCCGCCATAATAAGGGTTTCTGTCCAAATTGTCTATGAGTGAAATAAAACATTACTCATTTATTACTTGACTGTATATCAAAGCGTTAGGAATACAAATCCTTTGCTCAATTTTTAAAATATATGGATTTTTTTAAAGGACAGAGTCACTGAGCCCTTTATTTGTGATAGCTATAGCAAGATTTATTAATGCAATACAGAAAAAGTCATGTTTTACGGCATCCTGCTACTTCCTGAGAGCTCTGTTGTAGATTCTACAGTGTTGCCAACTAGTACTATTGCACAGGACAATCCTACATGTATCGAGATGCTTCAATGTTATCCCTTACCTAAATCCTTTCTCTCTATATAATTTGAATAGTGCACCTGGGCAAGCAATCCAAGTGAAGAATACAAGAAAAAAATATTTTTCGTTTTTAGTACCTCAAATAAGGTTTCCCCATTAACAACACACTTAAACAGAATCGGTTCCACTATCTGTAGTTCATAAATAGAGTAAGCTCATACTAGCAATATGCAAATGCACAGAGCAAATTCTAAAACAATTCTTGTTTTAAATGATCTTGTATTTTTACTGCCGTTCTAAAGTTTAATTTAGATTTTAATTATTTGTTTGCGTTATCAACTGTTTTTGTTTGTTATATTTGTAATCCATCGCTTATTTATTGTATTGTGTTGTTCTGTTCTTGTGATTTGTTTTGTGAATGTGCTGTGTTGTTTCACTGTGGTGTCCTGTTGTGTTGCTATTGCGTTGGATTGTGTTGCTGTTCTGTATCCTGTCGCAGATGTTTTGTTGTTTTTTCTTCTTTTCTTTCGTTCTGCTGCTTTGTGTTGGGTTGTTATTGTGCTTTTTTTTAGTGGTGTGTCTTTTTGCCTTGTGTTGAGTCTTGATTTTTGTTTGTGTTGCTGTGCTGTAAGATATTTTTTGTTATAGCGTTGGGGTTTCACGTATTCTGTTTTTGCAGTATATAGATTCCATAATAAACTTAGCAAATCCTGTTATGTTTACAGTCAAAAGCAACACTTTCCATAGTCGTAAAATACTCGCCACACATCTTTACAAGATGCCAAGAAGTATAAACCATGTCACAGATCGTGGCTTAGAATACCACTTCTCAAGCTCAGTTTATGCAATCTTTTCCACTGTAGCTGCAGACAATGCCCTCGAGGCGAATAAACTGGTTCATATTGACCAGGGGAAAGCTCAGTAGAGCTCTGCTGGAGGATTGTCTTTAAAAGTGGTACCCACCCATTTGGAATGTTTGCAACATGTCTGTATTTATTCTGCATCCCATCTTTCATATGCCTCTTTTTATACTGACAAATACAGCACAGAAGATGTGTGTTTATACTTAAATTTTGTCAAGACTATAAACAATCTAAAAATATTTGTTCTATTTCGGCGTCATGCATAGAAATCTGACTGGCGTTAAAAACTTGGTAAACAGGTCTTCATTAACCGAGGACCGGTCTGATGCAAGGTAAGATGAAGGGCAACAAATTGCCTAGACAAACATTAAAGCTGCGCTGATGGTCGATGGTGAGGGCAGGAGGCGGTGTCCTGCGATGGTAAAAGTCCTTGCATCAGCCATGCGCCCGCTCTCTCTCGACGCCAACACCAGTTACCTTTGAAGACGATCACTATGATTATCCTGCATTGGAAACATAAACGGGTAAAGATAATCAAGCCAAAAGCTACATTGCAAATGATGTATTGATAGTGTGTGGAAACATAGTCACAGACGGTTCTCTGAGCTCTTGGTTCACACAGCTGTTTGGAATTCCTTCTTAACGTGACCAATGTGTTGCACAGTACCTAGTAAGTCAGCCCCATTTTACATCTTTGCAGCATGTATGATGTTTGACCGAAACTGCCTGCATATTTTCTGTAAGTTGCGTTCTGATTACGCTGCCGCCCTTTCATCTTAAGCCAAAGAGGCTTAAAAGTATCACAAAAACGGTCCTTACAAAAGTGTGCAACAGCAGGGCATGTCTCCTTTAAGAAATGTTAATACACAGACTATAACAAAACATCTTCGCATTACGATCCTGATGGCCTTTGATTGTTATTTGTTTTGTTTAAGACGCACGGAAATAGCTCAATTAATGCAATTAAAACCTGCTTACATTTTCCAGATCGCTGGCTTTTGTTTTATCTTATGGCATAGTACCATACCAGAATTGTATTTCAATTTAAAAAAAACCTCATGTAGTTCCGGGGATTTCACATACATGTTAAAACAAGCATTGGCAAATCCAATTGGTTCCTCACTTTGTTTGCCACTCGAGACCCTCATCAAATAAATATAGTTGTGTAGTGGATGAACTGGTATTTAAAGATGCAGTAAGTGTTCAGTCGATGTAGACTGAATAATAGTCAGCAGAGACAACCTTACCAAGGACCGAACCTGCTATCTTGTGGTTCGCCCATCCTGCAGGGGGCATCGGTGATGCATGAAAATGATTTGTGATTCACTATGTCAGTTTTAAATGCCATGGATGCACCATATTTACTGTATGGTGCACCATTGTGTAAGGATCAGATAGCGCAAAAAGAATCTGATGCTGCCACGGGCGTGTTGTCGCAGCGAAAACTGTTGCATCAGAAGCAAAACTGACATAAGGCTGGTTAGCGGCATGTAAAGCGATGCTAACCATCCTAGCGTCACTTTTCATTATTTGAAGCATCAAAAAACATAAAAATTACGCTTTGCAAAAAAAAAAACATTGCCACTCTTCACAGAAGGCAGCCATGAAGCTGGGAGAACAGAGCAGCAGCCAGGACAACAACCCCAACAACCCCTGCACCAGCCAGGATGTCCAGACAGACACCCAGGAGAAGAGGAAGTGCAACTTCAGTGAGGAGGAGAACACAATATTGATCACTCAGGTGACAGAGCACCAGCATCAGCTATTTGTCACCTCAAAATTGCCATTACAAAAGAAAGAGGCCATTTGGCAGTTCATAGTGGCCAAGATCAACAGGGTGGGACAAGCCAAGAGGACAGTCACTAACTGCAAAAACCGCTGGCATGATTATAAGTGCAGGATGAAGGAGAAACTGGCCAACATCCGACAGGCAGCCATGCAGACTGGAGGTGGAAGCCCTGTGACACGCGAGCAGCTGGATAACTTGGACGAGCGGGTGGCAGCTGTCCCAGAGGAGTTGGTGACAGGAGTTCTGGGACAACACAGTGCAGCCCACAAGGAACAACGAGACCTACAGGGTAAGTTGCTACAAGGGGTAATGTGGGCAAAAAGGTAATATTGAGCAGCGCAGCGAGCTAGGTACCAGCTCTCCACTGCACTGTGTGCAGGTAAAGGGCAGGAATCAGGGTTATTTACAGTTATACATCACATAAGTGTAAGTCACACTGCCCAGTTACTTGTGGAACAGCTCAGTCCAGCTCTCTCACATTTCTCCCTTCCATGTGTGAAGTGCAGCACCAGTCCAGGTTCACCTTTGTATACTGGCACTTGTAGTGGAATGTATAACATGAGTCACCAGAACTACAAGTACCAGAATGCAAAGCAAAAAACATGGAATGGAACAACACATCATGCATGGACACTTTAACCCTGCCCAGTCTGACTGTTATGATGCAGGCAACCTTGCATCATGAGGCCAATGGGCCTGATTCACAGAACTAACTTACGTCAAAATCCTAAATTTACAACAATTTTGGTATTCACAGAATGAACTTACACATTTGGGTATTCACAGAATTAACTTACACATTTGGGTATTCACAGAATTAACTTACAACAATTTTGGTATTCACAGAATGAACTTACACATTTGGGTATTCACAGAATGAACTTACAACAATTTTGGTATTCACAGAATTAACTTACTCATTTTGGTATTCACAGAAGGCACTTACTCATCAATGAGTAAGTGCCTTCTGTGAATACCAAATGTGTAAGTTACACAAAATGTGTAAGTTACACAAAATGTGTAAGTTACACAAAATGAGTAAGTTACACAAAATGTGTAAGTTACACAAAATGTGTAGGTGTCTTCTGTGAATACCAAAATGAGTAAGTTTATTCTGTGAATACCAAAATGAGTAAGTTCATTCTGTGAATACCAAAATGGTAGTAAGTTTAGGATTTTGTCGTAAGTTAGTTCTGTGAATCGGGCCCACAGTGTCTAACTTGGGCCCATGCACACAAATATGGACTCAAAAGAAATGGAATGGAATGGGCTTGTCAGAGGAGAAACTGCACACCTGAAAGGGGGTCAGATGAGGGGCATGTGAATGATTAACACGTAGGAACTGTTAGAAATGGGATTTCTGGTTGGCTAGGGCTTGCGTCTAAGCCAGGTAGAAACCACCACTCTAGTCAGGGCAAGGAAGTTACACGCTGAAGATAACCCCTGCTCACCCCCTTGGTAGCTTGGCACGAGCAGTCAGGCTTATCCCAGAGGCAATGTGTAAAGCGTTTGCGCAACACACAAACACAGCAGCAACACACTAGGCACACCACAAAAGAAACTCCACACCAGGTTATATAAAAATAGCCTTTGTATTATCCAAAACACATTAGAATCATAATCACACAATGTACACTGTGCCAACTGGCACTAGGCAATATTTACAGGGGATTATATACAGGACCAGGCCAATCGGGCCACGGTCAGAACCATCAGAATGCAGGTAGTAAATATAAAACACAACCAGTAACTGCTGGTACAATAATGACCTCAGCATTATCACAATAGGCATAAAACACATTAGGCCCAAACCTCATTAGCATAAACACATTATGCAATAGGCCTCACCAGCATAAACACATTATGCAATACATCTTAGGCATCATCCTACACATCTCATATTTTGAGGTAACAACCAGTACTCACTGGTAAGGGTACACCTAGCATCAGCACATTAGGCATCAACACATTAGGCCTAAACACTGAAGTGACCCCAGGCCAACTGGCCTTTCACTGGGGTTCTAATGCCCTATGTGCAGAAAGTCAGGGCGTAAGGTAGGGCCTTTCAAGTAGCCCTGGGGCTGCAAAAGCAGCAAAAGCCAAGTGCGCAATGCGCTGGGGCAGAGGAGTGTATCTCACTCCTTTCTCATGAAAACACAAGTGAAGAATGTCCCCGATCGGCACTCGTAGTGCCCAGCACCAACAGTGCCAACTGACCTCAAAAAGAAATGCCCCTGGTGCAGCTGCCCTCAATCGGTGGGTCAGCTGTGCCAATTTAGCCCGGGCACCACTGTGCTCTGGGGTAGCCCCTCTCCGGGACTCCTAACTCAAATGGCCCAAACATTGCAGCTGCCCTCTGTCTGGCGGGGCAGCTGTGGCCTCACCCTGGGCACTACTGAGCCCCTTGAGCCCCACTCCGGGACTCTCCTACCTGCAGGGGGGAAGGCACTGACAATGTGCCCCGGCAGTCCCCCTCCCGCAGACTCACCCTAGGCACCGACAATGTGCCTCGAGGAACGCCAGCATTCAGCCCCCCTCACTCACCGGCGGCTCCCTGGCAGACTCCACACGAAGGCGGGGTAGGCTCCTGGCTCTTCTCACTTGGAGCGGCGTCCCCGTCTCTCCTCATTGTTTAGTGAGCCTACGAGGCACTGGCCTGCTCTAGACTGCACGCAGGGCTCTCCCCACCACACGGGAGCCCCGCCTCGAATCAGGTGCAGTACTGCCTGTCTTCCGCTCCGGCCGCGCTACCAGCTCTCTTCCACCAGTCGCGGGTTGGAGCTCGCCAGGCTCAGATGCTCGGGGCAACACGCGGGGCTCCCTCCGGTGCCCTTGCGCCTTACTCAGGCCAGGCTTCCTCTTCGGCTGCGCTGCAATTGGCCGGCCGGCAGATTAGCTCCGCCCACAACCAGGCAAGATGCCTGTCTTCCGGGTCGCGGCGGTGCCTTTTCTTGGCGGTGAAGTGCAGGGTGGGCACCCGCTTTTTAAACAGGCATAAATGCGGGGTGGGCTCCTGCAAAAGCGCACCAAAATGCGGGGTGGGCTCCCGCTCGCTTGGCAAAACGCGGGGTGGGCTCCCGCTCGATAAATAAGCACAAATGCGGGGTGGGCTCCCGCAAAAAGCCAGCAATGCGGGGGAATCCCCACGTCGGGATTCCCTCAAAGCAGGTCACCACTCAGCGCTGCAAAGGCACCCGCACTCTCCCCGTCCTGGGAGAGATATTTTAGCGCACACAGGGCGCTCAGGTCCAAAGTTCCAGGGGGCAAAGGCTGGGCCCAGGCAGGCCAGCACACAGGACCCTCCAGCAGGGAGGCAGTCCCTCGTGGCGGTTCCTCCTGGGGCCCAGCAGCAGCAAGTCGCCTGGAAGCACAAAAGCAGAACACTTTCATGGGGTCACAGCCCCAATATTTATTGTATTGTATTGTATTGACACTTGTAAAGCGCTCTGTAACCCTACGGGCATCCTGGCGCTGAGATACACGTACATTGCCAACAAAATGTGCTGCAGAGAAAGTCGGACTATATTATAGGTTTCTATACTCTAGGAAAGAGCCAAGTTTTTATTTTTTTGCGGAACAGCATCAAGTCCTGTATCTGTCTCAGTTCAGTGGGAAGACCATTCCAAAGGCGAGCAGCTGCAAAGCTGAACGTTCTTCCCCCCGTTCTTACTCTTTTTATCCTCGGTATGTTTACTAGGTTAGCTGACGAAGAACAGAGGCTACGTGTAGGAGCATACCATACAAATCTACTCTGCAGCGGTTTGGGCCCAAGTCCGTGTAATGCCTTAAACATGATACAGAGTGACTTACACTGTATCCTCTGAGCCAGTGCAGCTCCACCAGGGCCTGAGATGTAGATGACCATCCTGGTCTCATTAGTGCAAGCTTTGCTGCTGCTGCCAGAATTCTCTGGAGTCTCTCGATCAAATATCCCTGGGACTCCAGTAGCAAAGCATTGCAGTAATCCAGACGGCTCAGAATGACGCTCCTTACCACTAAAGCTAAGGCCTGAGTTGGCAACATCGGCAGCACCTTCCGAAGTCCTCTGATAAGAGAGAAACTACTCCCCACCAGCTTGTTGACTTGAGATTCTAGGTTCAGCTTATCATTGAAGCTGACACCCAAGTTACGTACCGTCTCAACGGGTAACAGAGGAACATCCGTGGGGATAGGCCAAAAGTCAGTTGGAAGTACTGACAGCACTTTACCTACCCCACAATACAGAATCTCAGTTTTATCGTTATTAAATTGCAGGGAATTATCTCTCAACCAGCTTGCCATTTCCCGCATACAGGCGTGGAAATTTTCCAAAGAACCAGCATGGTCCCCTTCCAGGGACAGAATAAGCTGGGTATCATCGGCATAATTCACCAAACTGATGTTATGAGCCTTAATGATGGCTATCAACGGCCTCATATAGGCATTAAATAATATGGGGCTGATTGCGGAACCCTGAGGTACCCCATGCTCAATGTCAACAAAGTCCGATTGAAAGGGGGGGAGAGCCACTGCCTGCCGTCTGTTGGCCAGATATGATTGAACCCAACTCAGAGCCACATCCACCACCCCCATTTCCTCCAACGTCGCTAGAAGGATCTCATGGTTAACCGTGTCGAATGCGGCAGACAGGTCCAGCAGAATTAATATAGCTGATTGTCCCCTGTCCGCACGCATTCGCAGATCATCCAAAACGGTTATTTATACACATTATATTCTTTGTTCTGCCCTTGGCACAGGGCTAGGGGGAACCAGTCCTAACTGGTTCTGGGGAGTGTGGAGCACTTTGTTTACAGGGCTCCTCTTCCTCTTTGTCAGGTTGGGGCTCTGTCATCAGACACACCACAGGGGGGCGGAGCCAGCATTCACATAGGCAGGCACAGACCTATTCAGGGTCAGGGGACTACTCCACCCACTACTCCAACTGCAGATGCCCTATTCAGCCTAGCGCTGACTCACCCTGCCCCTCCTGGAGCCACACACACCTCACCAGCCCCTGTCACTCCAAAGCCAGACATGCAATCCACATCAGGCAGGCAAACACATAGCACACAAAAATGCCCACTTCTAAAAGTGGCATTTCTAAAATAGTTATAATAAATCTGCGCACACCATTGCATAGCATTTATTATTACTATTCCAAACATACCAAACTTGACCACGCTGCTCCTCTCATATCAGGAATTACCACTGAAACACTTATCAGGGAATCCCCAATGTATTCCTATGGGAGGGCAGCCTCACAGTAGTGAGAAACCAAAATGGCTGTTTGTCACTACCAGGACATGTCACACACTTAAGGTACATGTCCTACCTTTTACCTACAATGCACCCTGCCCATAGGGCTAGCTAGGGCCTACCTTAGGGGTGACTGACATGCAGTAAAAGGGGGGTCACAGACATGGCACACACTTTAGGTGCCACGTCACAGCGACAGTAACACTGCGCACACAGGCCCTGCAATGGCAGAGGCCTGGGATAGGTTTGAAAGGCTACTTTGGTGGGTGGCGCAATCAGCGCTGCAAGCCCACCAGTAACATTTAATTTACTGGCCCTGGGTATCTGAGATACCACTTTAAAAGGGACTGACAGGTAAATTAAATATGCCAAACAGGTGTAGACCAATCTTACCATGTTTACCACAGAGAGCACACGCACTTTACACTGGACAGCAGTGCTAAAGTGCCCAGAGTCCTAAAACCACCAACACCATGTCAGAAAAAAGGCTAGGAGGAAGGCAAAAGTTTAGGGATGACCCTGCAAAAGGGCCAAGTCCAACACAACCCCCTTCCAGCCAAAACGCAGAGGTAGACCAATCACCACCTTGATGGGCTTCCCTGCCTTGAGGCGATAGAACACGGACGCGGGCCCTCAACTGCAGGGGCACACTCCAGTTCTATGCCATTCTGAACCCATGTGGTTCCCTCTGTCAAAGCTCCCAGGACCAACTAAGCTACCCCACTGGTACTCCCTAGTTGTCCTCGGCCAGGACCAGGCCCTAGGCCATCCAGATGTATCTGGTCCTTGCCATCTCACAGAGTGGGGGGCAGTAACCCCTGGCACATAGTGACCATTCTCCACTCTTCCTCTCATCAGTGTAGTTCTAACCTGCCACTGATCCTCCAACCTAGGGCCCCACCCTCAGGCTGACCAGAAGTCACGGGCGAGGCTCTCCTCCCCCTACCTCTCCTTCTAGGGTTCCGCACTCTCCTCCTTGGAGAGGCACCCTCAGAACACAACTCTCCCACCAGTTCAGGACCTCTCTCCAGCAACTGGTCTCCCAACCTAGGGTCTAAACCCTCAGGTTGCACCGGGATCAGAGGCGAGGGATCCCTCCCTCTGCACCCCCTTCCAGAGTTCTGCACCCTCCCACCTGGAGTGGTACTCCTGGAAGCCAAACCGGTCAGGACACTGGTTACAGATGTCTTTCCCTCTAGGTCAGGCAGAACCTGAACCTGGCCTCCCAACCTTGGGGCTGAACCCTGCGACTGAGCACTTGTCTGGCACGCCAGGACTTCTGGGGACTCACACAGTATCCCCCCGGTCAGGACACTGATTACAGATGTCCTTCCCTCCAGGTCAGGCAGAACCTGAACCTGGCCTCCCCACCTAGGGACTAAACCCTGCGGTTGAACACTTGCCTGGCACACCAGGACTTCTGGGGACTCACACAGTATCCCCCCGAGGGTAACACATGACTCATGTGTCGTGTGACAGTCTGCCTGGTGCAGATCTCTCGACCCCTGTCCATCTGACAGGGCGTGAAGATCCCCCAGGACAGAAGTGGTGTCACCATGGTCACTTCTAGGAGACTCAGCCCTTCTGGCTGGTGCCTGACCCACTGGTTCTCCCACTGGGGAACACTTCCCCCTCTCACCCCTCAATCTGGACTTCTGCACCCTCCACTTAGGAGCGGCACCGCCAGACACCAGAACCACTGGAGCTCCGTTTACAGACGCTCCAGGTTTTCCTGAAACTAGGAGATCCCCCTCAAATGGCCTACTAGTACAGCCTAGGCCCCCAACCTGGTGTTCCCTTAGGGAACCCTCCAGGCCCTGAGACTGGGTTTCGGGCACCTTGGGACACAGCCCACACACACTCCTTCTCCACTGAGACAGGACGTGAGCCCCTACACCCCTCCCACTACACAGGGACCTACCTGGGCTACTCTGAACCTCTTTCACCACACAGGACCGGAAGATACCTGAGCCACTCTTTTTGGGATCACTCCCCAATGCCTCTTCAGACCCTCCGTCACACAGCCAGAGGTCTGCCTCCCATGCAAGCTCCCTGGGATCAGAGAACTCACACTCTAACAGGTGTTGGCATAACCCCGGAAAACAATTACTGAACATGTGCTCTATGACAATCAGATTGAACAGCCCTTCAAAATCATTTGCCGTGCTACTCATCACCCAACCTTTCAGTGCATCACAACATTCATCCACAAACTCCTCCCAAGACTGGTGAGACAGTTTCCTACTGCCCCTGAACCTCAACCTATACCCTTCAGGTGTGACACACCCTTCCTAGGAACTAGGTACCACGCTCTGGGATCTGGGAGTGGGACTTCCTGCACTGGACTCCATATTGCTGCCACCACTGGACCCCACCCTCACTGGTGAATCCAGACAACTAAAACTGCACTCAGGGGATAACCAACCCTCCAGAGCTAGTTTCTCTCTGGCGAAGGCCCTCTCTGCCTCCGCCATCCTCTCCTGTGCTAAGACCCTCTCGATCTCTAGCTTTTTGTCCTCAAGGGCCAACTCCTTGAGTCTCAACTCCTGGGCCAACAAGGCCTTTTTCTCCTCCAAACCCAGCCGCGCTATCTCCGTGGCATACTCCGACTGGAGCGTGTCCAAAGCCAGCTGATGCTCCCTTTCTTCCCTCCTGTCTACCCACTCCTCTGGGGACAGGGAAAGGGATGGGGCACTGCCCCTGGCATTGGACCCAGCAAGGGACTCCCTATCTATGGGGTCCTCACTACCTACTAGTGTCCCTGCCCTGTCATTTTCTACCTCCTGTGCAGACTCTTCAGGACCTCCCTCAAAACCACCACTTAGGTATGCGGAGGGGTAATCTGAAAGGTCCCCCCAGAGCTCTAAGGGTTCTCCCCTGTGGAGGGCTTCATAGAGGAACAGTTTCCTGAGGATGTTACCCACTATTGGTATCCCCCTCTCTCTGCAGAATTCCTCTAACTCCTCCCTGGTGTACTCCAAAAGGTCATCCTTGTAGGAAGGTGGAATCTGACTATATGGTTGCCCCCACTTTTTTTTATGGTGTTTTGCTGGTTTATGACTTAGTTGGACTGGGATCCTGCTATTCAGGGCCCCAGTCTATCTGCTTTCTCTGTAAAAAGGTTTCCATGTGCCTTAGGCACATCACTGATTGGAATCTGGAGTGCCCTTATAAGTCCCTAGTATATGGTATACTATGTACCAAGGGCATAGGTACCTCAGAGGCCTCACAGGGGCTGCAGCATGTATTATGCCACCCCTGGAAGGCCATCCAAACTGACACCACAGGTCTGCTACTGCAGCCTGGGTAAGGTGGTGCATGCACCCCTTACTGTGATATAGGTTACCTATATCACTAAATACATACACACATATAAACCTATAAGTCACTCCTAAGGCAGGCCTTATCAATCCTAAAGGCAGAGTGCATGTATCCTATGTGAGAGGGTGCCCCTGCATGAGCAGGGCCCCTCTACAGCATTCGGAGACCCTTCTCTGATGCTGTTTGTAGTGCAGCCTGACCATATACTCTTAAGCGCATTATAACCTCGCGTTAAATGCTAACTTTGGAATGGCTGCACCTAAACATGTTGTGTTTGGTGTCAAACACCTTGGAATACTACCCCCCGCCAATTCTGGCGGCGGGGGTAGCATTCCACCCTTCTAGAGGGAGAGACATGTTAACCCTGGCCTGGCCGGTAACTTCTTTCTAAAGCCCTGGCATCACAAAATGGATGCTGCTGCCACAGACACGAGTCTGGCCTCCTGCTGCTGGACGAAACTCCGGCAGGGGAGGCCTGGACAATAGGTTTCCTGTCCCAGGGAGGTGTGACCACCTCCCCAGACAGGATAATGTATTGGGGCTGGGCGGGAGCACTTTCGGTGCTTTGAAGTCCTGCACTGGGGGCACACTTGGTGTCCCTGTGCATACCCCAGTTCAAACCGGATCAGGGGCTTGCAGCCCCTGCTTTGGCGCGAACTGGACAAAGGTAAAGGGGTGTAGCCACCCCTCTGCCCTGACCCACCCATAGGTGGGGCCACAGAGTAGTCCAACCCCTATCCTTAGTATAAGTATAGGAACCCAGTCCTTAGGATTTTAGATTATCCCGGGACGAAACTCTGAAACTGAATCCTGGACCTTCGACGCTCTACTCACGATTAGAGGACAGAAGAATCTCCCTTGGGGTCAAGGAGTGACTCCCCTGCTTGGCAGGCACCAAAGAAGCATCTGTCCGGTTCGCATTTCTGAAGCTCCCGTCGGATGCTGAAGTCATCGCATCACCAGAGGTGGATTCTCAGACTTCCCCGAGGCTACCCTGAGTCCCCAGCAAAGCTGAGGCCCGTGGCTATCGTGGGTGACTTGAGACCGTGACCCCTGGACACCGAGCACATTTGCAAGTGTATCCTCTTCTGAGTCTCCCAAGAAGTCGTGCTTTGGGCTCCGAGTAGCCCTAGCCTCCAGCACCAACTGCACCAAAGATCACTGGCCCCCACTCCACGAGTGTCCTGTGAGCCAGATCCACGTGCAGCATCACGAGGCTCCTTTGCAGTCGCTAGCCCGTTGGCTAGTAGCCCTTAACGAAGGCCAATATTTTTCTAACTTGGCATCCTGGTTGCTCCAGGCCTGCCCTCACTTACCTTCGCTGGGTGAGTTCCCCAGACCTTGCTGGTCTGCACCATCGACGATCTTCCTCTGTATTGAGACTTGCCGTTGCCAAGGCTTGTTGGGTCCAATCCGGTCGCCGACACCTCAGCACTCGACAGACATTGTGTACCAGCCCGAATCCTGCTCCTGGTTGCCGACAACGCCTCCTGGACCTTGTGGCTGAAGAGTCAAGATGACCATCAACGCACCTGAAGCACTCGACATCGGTGGGCATCTCTCCATCGCCTTCCTGGTCACTGGCTAGTGACCCAGACTCTGTCCCCTCTGCTTTCAGGTTCTTCAGAACTCCGATCCACTCTTGGATCCCCCCGGACACTTTCCACTTGGTCGCCAGCAGCACTTTGCAGCAGATCGCCATTCAAATCGACGACGAAACCCGACCCCGAAAGGCACCTATGCACCCGGCTTCCCTGGGTGAGGTAACACGAGTACTCCGGTGCTCCCGTGGGTAGAGACTCTTCAATGTCCTAGATCTCAAAGGGTTTGGTCCAAGTCCTCTTTTAAGTGTCCCTTTTCTCTAATTTCCCGATCACGACTTTCTCCATAGAAGTCAACGGCGTATCGTGGTTGTGTATTTACACTGCACGCGTCTCCCGTGGGTCCCCTGTGTCACTACCTTGGGTGGTTCCTTGTGGTCCAAGCACTTCTAGAGGCTCTAGGCCTAGTGTCTAGTTCAGTCGTGGTTCTTATACCACTTTATTGGTATATGGTTTGGTACGCCCCTAGAGCCCAAACGTGTATTTGTGCTATTACTGTGTTTAAATAACTTCTAACTTATGTACTTCGAACTCTAGCCTCATAAAGAGACTAGAGGGGTGTGTTTAGTAATAAATACATATATTTTGAATATATACCTGGTGTGGTGCTCTTTCATTTGGTCACTCAAGAGATTATAGACTGGTAAAACAAGCTGCTTTACATTCCTTCAAGACTTAGCCTGAAGGCTGCTCTCCATAGCTACCACTAGGATAGCTTTCAATAAGGTTGTCTTTAACCTATCTCCAATAAGGGGTTGTTTGGACTGGTGCAAGGTGCCCACTATAATTAGTGGACAGCATATACCAGGCCAACTTCTCACAATCCTCATTATAGACTAACCCCATCTTGGCAGATACACAACCCACAGTGCAACAGGAGAACACAATTCCAAAATGACACTTTTAGGAGAAATAAAACTCAGGAAAAATAATCCCCAAACACGTGATTATCTAAATGCAGACTTGTAGTGCAACCAGTTGTTGCTGTGGTACTGCGCAAATGTAAGTCCTATCCTCACCGCTGACAACCAGTGTTAGAAATGGGATTTCTGGTTGGCTACAGCTTGTGCCTATGCCAGGCAGAAACCACCACTCTAGTCAGGGCAAGGGAGTTACACGCTGAAGATAACCCCTGCTCACCACCTTGGTAGCTTGGCACGAGCAGTCAGGCTTATCCCAGAGGCAATGTGTAAAGCGTTTGCGCAACACACACACACAGCAGCAACACACTAGGCACACCACAAAAGAAACTCCGCACAAGGTTATATAAAAATAGCCTTTGTATTATCCAAAACACATTAGAATCATAATCACACAATGTACGCTGTGCCAACTGGCACAAGGCAATATTTACAGGGGATTATATACAGGAGCAGGCCAATCGGGCCACGGTCAGAACCATCAGAATGCAGGTAGTAAATATAAAACTCAACCAGCAACTACTGGTACAATAATGACCTCAGCATTATCACATTAGGCATAAAACACATTAGGCCCAAACCTCATTAGCATAAACACATTACGCAATAGGCCTCACCAGCATAAACACATTATGCAATACATCTTAGGCTTCATCCTACACATCTCATATTTTGAGGTAACAACCAGTACTCACTGGTAAGGGTACACCTAGCATCAGCACATTAGGCATCAACACATTAGGCCTAAACATTGAAGTGACCCCAGGCCAACTGGCCTTTCAGTGGGGCTCTAATGCCCTATGTCCAGAAAGTCAGGGCTAAGGTAGGGCCTTTCAAGTAGCCCTGGGGCTGCAAAAGCAGAAAAAGCCAAGTGAGCAATGCGCTGGGGCAGAGGAGTGTATCTCACTCCTTTCTCATGAAAACACAAGTAAAGAATGCCCTTGATCGGCACTCGTAGTGCCCAGCACCAACAGTGCCAACTGACCTCAAAAAGAAATGCCCCCGTTGCAGCTGCCCTCAACCGGCGGGTCAGCTGTGCCAATTTAGCCTGGGCACCACTGCGCTCTGGGGCAGCCCCTCTCCGGGACTCCTAACTCAAATGGCCCAAACGTTGCAGCTGCCCTCTGTCTGGCGGGGCAGCTGTGGCATCACTCTGGGCACTACTGCACCCCTTGAGCCCCACTCCGGGACTCTCCTACCTGCAGGGGGGGAAGGCACCGACAATGTGCCCTGGCAGTCTCCCTCCCGCAGGCTCACCCTAGGCACCGACAATGTGCCTCGAGGAATGCCAGCATTCAGCCCCCCTCACTCACCGGGGGCTCCCTGGCAGACTGCACACGAAGGAGGGGAAGGCTCCTGGCTCTTCTCTCTTGGAGCGGCGCCCCTGTCTCTCCTCTTTGTTTAGTGAGCCTACGAGGCTATGGCCTGCTCTAGACTGCACGCGGGGCTCTCCCCACCACACAGGAGCCCCGCCTCGAATCAGGTGCAGTGCTGCCTGTCTTCCGCTCCGGCCGCGCTACCAGCTCTCTTCCACCAGTCGCGGGTTGGAGCTCGCCAGGCTCCGATGCTCGGGGCAACACGCTGGGCTCCCTCTGGTGCACAGGGGCCCCACCTTCCTCAGGCCAGGCTTCCTCTTCGGCCGCGCTGCGATTGGCCGGCCGGCAGATTAGCTCCGCCCACAACCAGGCAAGATACCTGTCTTCCGGGCCGCGGCGGTGCCTTTTCTCGGTGGTGAAATGCGGGGTGTGCACCCGCTTTTTAAACATGCATAAATGCGGGGTGGGCTCCCGCAAAAGCGCACCGAAATGCAGGGCGAGTTCCCGCTCGCTTAGCAATACGCGGGGTGGGCTCCCGCTCGATAAATAAGCAAAAATGCGGGGTGGGCTCCCGCAAAAAGCCAGCAATGCGGGGAATCCTCATGTCGGGATTCCCTCAAAGCAGGTCACCACTCAGCGCTGCAAAGGCACCAGCACTCTCCCCGTCCTGGGAGAGATATTTTAGCGCACACAGGGCGCTCAGGTCCAAAGTTCCAGGGGCAAAGGCTGGGCCCAGGCAGGCCAGCACACAGGGCCCTCCAACAGGGAGGCAGTCCCTCGTGGTGGTTCCTCCTGGGGCCCAGCAGCAGCAAGTCGCCTGGAAGCACAAAAGCAGAACACTTTCATGGGGTCACAGCCCCAATATTTATACACATTATTTTCTTTGTTCTGTCCTTGGCACAGGGCTAGGGGAACAAGTCCTAACTGGTTCTGGGGAGTGTGGAGCACTTTGTTTACAGGGCTCCTCTTCCCCTTTGTCAGGTTGGGGCTCTGTCATCAGACATACCACAGGGGGGCGGAGCCAGCATTCACATAGGCAGGCACAGACCTATTCAGTGTCAGGGGACTACTCCACCCACTACTCCAACTGCAGATGCCCTATTCAGCCTAGCGCTGACTCACCCTGCCCCTCCTGGAGCCACACACACCTCACCAGCCCGTCATTCCAAAGCCAGACATGCAATCCACATCAGGCAGGCAGACACATAGCACACAGAAATGCCCACTTCTAAAAGTGGCATTTCTAAAATAGTTATAATAAATCTGCGCACACCATTGCATAGCATTTATTATTACTATTCCAAACATACCAAACTTGACCACGCTGCTCCTCTCATATCAGGAATTACCACTGAAACACTTATCAGGGAATCCACAATGTATTCCTATGGGAGGGCAGCCTCACAGTAGTGAGAAACCAAAATGGCTGTTTGTCACTACCAGGACATGTCACACACTTAAGGTACATGTCCTACCTTTTACGTACAATGCACCCTGCCCTTAGGGCTAGCTAGGGCCTACCTTAGGGGTGACTGACATGCAGTAAAAGGGGGGTCACAGACATGGCACACACTTTAGGTGCCACGTCACAGTGGCAGTAACACTGCGCGCACAGGCCCTGCAATGGCAGAGGCCTGGGATAGGTTTGAAAGGCTACTTTGGTGGGTGGCGCAATCAGCGCTGCAAGCCCACCAGTAGCATTTAATTTACCGGCCCCGGGTATCTGAGATACCACTTTACAAGGGACTGACAGGTAAATTAAATATGCCAAACAGGTGTAGACCAATCTTATCATTTTTACCACAGAGAGCACACGCACGTTACACTGGACAGCAGTGCTAAAGTGCCCAGAGTCCTAAAACCACCAACACCATGTCAGAAAAAAGGCTAGGAGGAAGGCAAAATGTTTAGGGATGACCCTGCAAAAAGGGCCAAGTCCAACAGGAACATGCCAAGAGTCATGTGTATAGTAAACTGAATGAAGCTGCATTGCATGCTTCTTGTCCCAATGCGTGGGGTGAGAGCTCACAAATCTCAGTTTCCATGGTAGGGACTTGCCATACTCTTGTGATTAACTAAATAAGACTGGGTGTGGGGGTGAATGGAAGGGATGCACACCAGAGGTCCATGTATG
Organism: Calotriton arnoldi; assembly: GCA_963921515.1. Lineage (NCBI taxonomy): Eukaryota > Metazoa > Chordata > Amphibia > Caudata > Salamandridae > Calotriton > Calotriton arnoldi. The sequence goes on along the minus strand of CAWUFW010007303.1, from coordinate 388,650 downwards.
TTCAAACACAAGATGGTGTGTGGGCCTGGTGGGCCCCTGGTAGTGCAATGTATTGTAGGTGCTGCCTGAGCACATTGAACTGCCACTGTGTTTGAATGCGGAGACATAGCATAGCAAGCAGGAGAGAAGGAATATGTGTACTGCAAGTTAGTCTTACCAAGATACATGCACTGCTGTGTCTGACAGTGTCACACTTGTGTTGCAGCTAGGAAGGGATGACAGAGAAGAGACCATTGTGGAACCACATCCTACATGTGATGTGGCCCCGGGTGGAGAAGTAGTGTTGTAGGGATTCTGCACATACACAGAGCTATGCACAGGATAATAGGACCTCAGAGCATAGTGGTGAGCCAACCATGCCCCTTAGTACCCACAATCCCAATCCGACTAGCTTTAGCGTCTCATTCGCAGCGCAGCTACCAATGATTAGACAACCCAGAACACGGTCTCTCTCAGGACTCGCGGGAGCAAGAACACTCTTTCATAACTAGTAGAAATAATAAGTTGTTGGGTGTTCTGTTGTTCTTTTATTTCATACGAAATTGCCCAGCCAACACGTGTTTCGTCGTGGGAAGTATCCCAAACGACTTCTTCAGGGCTGACAACAAAGTGGACGAGTTTGTCCCGTTCTATCATTAGTTCAAAGTTGGAGATCAGTGGCCGAGTCCGTAGTGTCCCAATGCACTTCGGTTGTAAATAATCACTGCCACGGGTGAGTATCTAAGCGTGTACGCTTCTCATCATTCTGCCGCTTCCTGCGTGTGTTCGGTGACCCGGACTTATTATTGGATAAACATTTAAGAATAATTGATCTCACTGTGTTAACTTTACTACATGAATGTGATAAAAGACATGAGATGTATAATCAGACACTAATGTCAATGACATCAGTGTGTGCATAGGACAAGTGTTACTCTTTCATAACTCACTCATACTTGTCCACAACGTGCGTAATAAGAGACACAGTATAGTTTAAAAGGTTTATTTCAACTATCGTGCTCTAAGATACAGTACACGTGCCAGTACTATCAGCATAATGCATAATGATAAAATAATAAGCATAGTTACAATTCCATAGAATACAAACGGGGACAGCATTTTATAAAGACAGTGGATATAGGGCTAAATGGCCTTACCACCCTCCCCGTGCTAATAACTAGTTTAATTATAAAAACAGAAGACCTCTGGGCTTTGTCTGGCGGACCCCCATACCTCAATATCTAGATGCAAGGTTTACATCATCAGACAAGCACAGCTCTTCTCCCTGGAAAGGTTTTTCTCCAAGTGTCACAAACAGCGAGATCACAATATTAAAAGCACACAAATTTCTCCAGTGCAGCTGTATTCTGTGTTATGTCTAAGTGCAAGGGGCTGACCAGATCAGCAAGAACAAGGGACGTTGTTTTTCGACCTTGTACATGTTGTGCAGACGAAACCCACAGGGAACAGGAGAAAAGGTGAAAGGCAAAAAGGCAGACAGTTCTAATATAGCCGGGCACAAGCAGAGGCTGGAAAACAAAGTCACAAAGTAACGTGTTGAAAAAGGCATCATGGCAGCCAGGCCTAAGCTAACTTAGCAATGTAGGCAATGAGGCCACAAACCACACTACACCCTCCCCTGGTCAGTCCATTGGCAAGACATAGGACGAAAACAGAGTTCAAACAGATGGAGCAGAACGCAAGCATGTATATGGGAATAGTCCATAATGAAGGACAGTGAATGGGAAAAAAAAATCATTTCAGGACAAAAGAAAATTCAGAGACGCAGGACGGAGGACACTTAATCCAATAGAGTGTAAGTGCAGAAAAACGCCACAGCTTCCAAAAGGACGTCATTGGTATCGTCAGAAAAAAGAGATGCCATCCAGTTCAACAAATCAAAACTGCATTCATGTTCCTCATAATAGGAAGCAGTGATCAGCATTGCGGGACAACTTGCGTGATACTCAATATAACTTCGTTGTAGGAGATTCTGAGCAGCCGCCCAGATATCCCATTGCGCCAAAACTCCAAGTGCAGCCGCATGCGCCATCAATCCAGTGCCGGAACATTCCCGTTCATGGGCCACTAAGGGGCCCATCAACTGGCTAAAATCCGGGTCCGACAGACGTATTGGAGAGGCAAAGATCCAAGGACCAAGAGAAAGGACATCTTAAGCAAGACATCACAGGTTGCACGCAAGTGAAATACGCAAAGCGAAAAGAAAGTTTATATGACACACTCAGTGTCGCCAATGGTAGGATGCCGAAGCTGAGAAGCATTCGTTCACGGAGCATCCGGAGTCGACCTTGGTCGAGTAGGCCCCCAGGAACTGCAGCCATTGCGAAGCAAACAAATTAAAAGTAGTATTCCAGCAGCTAACGCTAGAATCAACGGAAAGCCGCCAAAGACGCTGGAAAAAATAGAATGAATAAAAGCCGGTATTACACCAAATATAGTTTGAAAGGAGGTAACAAGGCCAGAGCCCACAACTTTAAAAAAGGGCACAAGACCTTCGGTACGAGATGCATTGAAAACGCGGTGAATCAGCTCACCGAAATGTTGTGGAAGGTTTGTGTTCAAAAGGGCCTGTATCTCACTGTGGGTACTAGCCACCTGGAGGATGAAGCTCTCCCGTGTGGATGTAAGCATAACCTCCTGGTTCAATAATAGCGCCTTTATTCTGCTCAATTTATTGAAATCTGCCTTCAAAGTCGGAATGGAAGGCCAAATGGAACTATCTATTATGTTGTGCGGGGGAGGAAAAAGCACATTTTTGCAGCACACAACGCGGTGCGAAACTGTTACAATATAGGGGATGCCGGCCAGCATTCCGCAGCAGTCCTGATTATTCAGAAGGAGATAGCTACCATTTGCAAGCACAGTGAAAGTAGGTGATATAGCAGGAGCAGGAATGCCCTTTAAAACACAAGCAAGCCGAAACGTTACAAGCCACGTACAATTTAATGTTTTTACAAATGAGGGAATGACCCACTGCAGAATCGCAAGACTCTCCTGTGAGAAAAACCTCTTTTCCGTCCCTAATGCACCTGTACATGAAAGGCAGGGACCAAAGTTCATGCAAGAAGGCACTGCCTAAGGGCTGAAAACGGCCAACAGGATAATGTTTCATGCAGGAACTGAACTCAAATAAAGAAAAAGGCAAAGCGATAACCCTGTGTACTAGCCACACAGCGGAGTCCAACTCCGCCACAGAGAATGGTAACGGCTCTATCTTCTCGATATGTAAGATAGTGTATGTTGCATCTTTCATGGACATGAATTGCTGTTTGTCAGTTAAATTAAACGGTAAGAATAAGGCAGTCGTGTTTAAAAAATGCCAAGGAACTTTACCCATTTTCAGTGTTTGCAAAGTCCATGCAAACTGCATCACAGAACGCAATTGATTCTGACCATGATATAACACAGACACATCCTCCTGTACAATATCAACAACAGATGAAACAATATTCTCTAATGTGTAAATGCAGGAAGACAGGGTATTAATACTATTGTCAACAACAGCAAGCACTTTTTCTAGATTTGCTTGATCGATTTCCCGAAGACGGGAAGCAGCTTCAATTTGTGAAAGCTTCCAGAGTTCATTGTAAGTTTCATAAATGAATCTCTTAGGTCGGGGACCACGAGGCCCCAGAACAAAATCGGACAGATCAATGTTGCCTGATAGGAGGGATAAATGTTCTTTTACAGAATCTAATGATGAGTGCTGCAACCACTGTTTACACAGTTTACCAACAGAATATGTTGTAACAGTACGAGAGTCAGAAAACCTCGGATCTGGCTTATCCTGTTTGTAACCAGGAGCTGAGTCATGAAAACGCAGTTGGCAGGCGTCTGATGCTACGGGCCAGGCCAACCAGGGTGACTGAACAATCGTCGAGATATTAAACGAATTGTTTTGAAACAAAGCTTGTAAATCGGTTAGGGAAATATTGAAATGCAAGCTTTCATTGGGAGTGGAAGACAATGCGGGAATGGAAGGTGCATTCAATTGTTTAGAAGTAGCCAAACCCCAACAGGTCGTTTGATAGATCGTACTATTTAAAAATAAAATCTGGGCCGGGATTAGGCAAGCACGGTGTAAGGCTTCCGAATCCTCGGACCTGCCATGATTTAGTGCCCCAAATAGACTTTAAGTGAATGGTGTCCCGACAGTGTTCATACCCACCCACTGCTAAGGCGTTCAAAAAAGAACCCGAATATAGCAATTTAGTGTGGGTCAACATAATCTTTTGAGCGGACGAAGTGTTCAATTTAAAATAGTAGGACTCAGGGTTTGATCTATCAAAGTATGTAAAGTAAGTACATTTACTCCTAAGAGTTTGGGAGCTGCCTGGCAAAGGGGTCGGACAATGTTCCCATTGGGTGTGATTAAAATGACCCCGAAGAGTACTTGGTTTATGGAGAAAATGGTTACCCCAATGCTGGTAACAATATAAGTCAGCATAACTGGCAGAATTTAAATACAGATCTTCAGCATTAAAAGCAGCATAATATTTCAAATCAGAAAATAACGATTCAACGGCATGCACATCCCAATCGTCAGAATGAATATTACTTTTTACGACATCACCCATTGAAACACGGAGGACATTTGGTACATTAATAATCTCGGTTGGTCCATGAATTTGGAAATTTACCACATCCCATACGATGCCATCAGCAACTGGGAAAGCTGAAATGTTCACAAATGTGTGGTCACGCTTCATGATGTGAGAAGAAGAATGCGGAGCCAAAGTTCCAGCGACACAGTTCACTGCAGAGCGTTCTGGTAAATAGTGACCATTAATGAGCAAGAAAAAAACTGTCACAAAGCCAATGGACATGAACAGAAAAATCAGGAACAGTACCAACCAGATGTATGTCCATGGAGGGACTAAAAAATTGTCTCTGAACCAGGATACAAAAATACTGAAGCTGGACGGGATAAGTGATGAGGTGGAATCCGAATCAAAGGAAAAACAGGTTGGGCTCAGTGGTGTTGTTGGTAAATGAGCCACTGACTCGGTGGCGGGATAGGTGTACTCGGTCTCCTCGTTGCAGGAGGAAGCCGGGAAGTCGAGCAGTCGATCAGGCAAATTGACCATCTCAATGTCAACATCAGTGTCCGCGTGGGCTGTAGGGCCATAAACCTGAGCCCTAGAAATGGCTGGACATGAGACCGCAGGTGTTACACTATTCAGGATCGGCCAGACGTTGTAGCTTGATATTGCCCACTGAGATGTATCTGTTTTCCTTGCGACCAGGAAGCGGTGGTAAGATGACAGTACGAGTACCCTTCAAGCCAAGGACTGGAACCGGTGCTCGATAAGAGGGTCCAAATTCTTTTTTGTTCTCCACCTTCTCTCGGACCAGATCTCCAACCTTCGGAAGCCAGCCGGTAACCGGAATCTGCAGCGCAGCGTCAGTGGCTGAAGGCAAGTGTTCGTTAGCAAGTTTGTCACGGGTCACTTGTAAGTTCTGCAACATAGTCGAATGATTATCTACGTCAAAGATTGCGGCATTTGCCGCCATGTCTAGACCATCAAGGTCTGGCACAAACATTTGTATGCCAAAGAGCATTTCGTATGGGGTCCGTCCACCCAGAGATCTTCTAGGGAGATTATTAAGTGCACGTTGTACGCCATACAAGTGGGCCAGCCAGTTCCTGCCAGTACCTAAGACTCTAGCTGTCAAGGATTGCTTTAAGTCATGGTTCATTCGCTCCACAATTGAATTACCCTCAGGTTTATATGGAGACGAAAATTGCACCCGCACCCCCAGTGACCCCATTGCGTCCTTGTAGGCCTTGGAGGCGAACGCTGGACCTTGGTCAGAATAGAAGGTGCCGCAGGCAAAAATTCCCACAAAGACACGCAAATCCCTGATGACATTTCGAGCGTCAGCACTCCGTTGTGGCCAGACCCAGATGAAACATGTGCACGAGTCTACTGCAACTAAGATGTATTTATATGCAGTGTCAGACAAAAATGGACCGCAGTGATCCAGGTAAACACACCCAAAAGGTCTGTTAGAAATGCAGAGCTGTGTTTGTGGTGGACGTGTAACCGTCGAAGGCTTAATTTGCTGACAAACGTCACAAGAAAGCACATAAGTACGGGTCTGTTTATATAAACCACGCCACCAGTAACGCTGCTGCAAGATGGAAACAGTCGCAGACACCCCAGCATGGGCCGAAGCCAAGCCTTCGTGTGTGGCCGTTATCAAGGAAGGTCTGCGCTCCGCGTTGGGAATCAACCGATCACCAACGTCTGGAATTCTTACGTAAGGAACCTGTTCGGGACTTAAGTGATAAGAGTACTTGGAAGGGAAACCCCGTGGGTAATTAGCAACTTCCTTTGTTGCAGCAATAGCTGCTAAAACATCATTATCTATTTTAGTCATGGATCTTCTAACTGCTGCTACTGAGCACGTGGCTACTGCCGATTTGGCAGCTTCATCTGCCAAACTGTTACCGACAGCGTGTACACCCACACGCTGGTGGCCAAGAGTGTGAATCACCTGTGTGAGAGGCAGACGTTGTTTCAGGTCTGCCACTCGAACCCAAAGCATTTTATGCTTAATTGTGCTGCCTTTTGCATCTCTATAGTCATTTTGTGACCAAAAGAATAGGTTGTCATTGAAAGATTGAACACAGTAGTAGGAATCGCATACAACAAGAGTAGTCACTTCTGGATTCGCGAACTCAAGTGCGAGCACCAAAGCACGCAGCTAGGCCAATTGTGCAGTACTGTCTCCTAGTGCCTGTGTGTGCACTACAGTCGATTTGAACTCTCCGTTCACCATAGTACCTGCAACATTAGCACACGCTGCAGAATAAGCATGCTTGGAACCCGTGGCCGGTTGTGCCGAACCATCGGTGTAAATAATACATTCGTATTCCTCAAGCGGTAGCAAAGACAGAGGAGTAGGATGAACAAATTCATACTGTAAAAACTCCTGTGTCTGAAGAGAGGAATCAAAAATAAAAGTGACATCCAGGGACGTCAAAGAGGTAGCCCATTGTATCCAACGGGGGTGCAAAGCCTAAGAGTTCGGTACACTTGCCTTCGTCACTGCCTCAAGGGCAGGATATGGTGTTACCACCAAAATGCGTTTTCCCTGTGCCAGTGGGCGTTCCTTTAGAATCGCCATTTGCACTGCAGTCAAAACTTTCTCCACAGAGGAAAATCGCAACTCCGCTGAAGTGTAAAGATGTGACTTGTATGCAATCGGGACTGTGTCACCTTCGTTAAAGGTCAAGTACGTGAAACCCACTGTCTCTGGTACGATTCTAATCACCAGGTTCGTGTGGTTATCACGAGTCAACAAGAATTTAGATTCAAGTAGATCAGACTGCAAAGACTGCAGTATAGATGAATGCTCAGGAAGCCAGCATGACTTCGAAAAGGTAGGTTGTATCAAGGCATAAAGAGGCTTGATACGCTGGCCATATTCGGGAATGTAAGTACGCCTGAAGTTTAGGAAACCCAGTAATGACTGAAGCTTCTTCAGCGTGGATGGAGGGCGCAATAGTGCGCACTTCTCCAAGAAATGGGGTGCTAAGCCCTTACCTTCATTGTTGAGCTCATAGCCCAAGAACAAAACGGTAAATTCAGCAATGTGAGATTTGGCAAAATTAAATTTGTATCCTAAGACCGCAAATTCAAGAATAATGCGGTCCACTCGGGTAAGATGCGGCCATAATTCGTCGTCTGTCAGATAGATATCGTCGACATACGAACACGCATCTGGGTCTATGCTGTCCAACAGAGAGACAACACGAGCGGCGAAGACACCCGGGCTGTTCCTGTAGCCCATAGGTAAACGCCGGAATTTGAATTATTTACCACCGGAAGTGAAAGCGCTCCATTGGCTACACTCCGGGGACAAGTTGTGCGTGTAAAATCCATTGGATAGGTCATGTGTCGTTTTATATTTTTTACGAACAAGACTGTCTACAAGCGCAGAACTGTGGGTATTTTGTACCGCAAAGGTCCGACAATGAGAGTTCAAATGTCGGTAATCCAAAACTAGGCGGTACGAACCACCGGGTTTAGAAACCGCGAAAAGGGGATTATTCATTGGTGACACGCATGTTTCAATTACTCCTTGATATTCTAACTGTGTCAGAATGTCTGAAACAGGACCTTTAGCTTCCCGCCGGATGGGATATTGGGGTTGTGGCTGAGGCAGAGACCGCAATGGAATTTCATGGGGTGGAGAATCCTCATGCCAGCCCATGTGATTACGGTATAGCGCCGGAGCCAGGGCCACAGCCCATTCAGCCGCTAGAGCTTTTGCTTTGTCCTTGGGGACATGACGAGAAAAACTCGGAAGGATTACCTCCTCCCCTCTACGAGCAGCAAGTACGAATGGGGGCAGCCAATCCGCCTCTGCTAACAAAATGTCATATGAAGAGGTCAGATTTTCCCCAAAAATCCCTTTAATAACACGCTCAATGTCACCTTCATTTTGAATGACAATATTAAATAGTCGGTCAGGGGGTGCCACTCGGGTGTCAGCTGTCTCGACAGTAATGAATGTTTCAGTCGCTGTCGCCTCCACATGAGGACGCAGTGCCTCCCGCACTATGGTAACTTCCGCAGCGCTGTCTAGCAGCGTTACTGCCCACGTCCAATTCAGGAGTCTCGTTCTCACCGTCTGTGGCATACCTCGCTGTTACAGCTGCAACTTTTTTCTTCTGAAACTGTGGGCGAGAACGTTGAAATTCTTCTGGTTTCCCTCGAACTGGCTGTCGAGGTTGGTCACGTCCCTGTGGAGCCTCACGACCCCTGCCTCTATCCTGGCGATCTCCTCCACCAGTCTGAGAGGTTGATGGTGCCTGTGAAGAACGAGGAGAACGCGGATCAGGGACTTGAAATCTCTCTGGAGATTTAATTCTTGCGTGGTCGTGCAAATCATAAGTGCGTTCAGAAGAGACGGAAACCGGGAATGCGCCACGCGACCCTGGTTTCTTCTGTTGCTTACCCTGTTTCTACAACCTCCAGCTCTTCTTAGTAAAGAACGGTTTCTCATCTTTCTCAGATTGAGTTTTTGGTTGTGGTTGTGATTGCGTTTGCGTTTTAGCAAAAGGCTTAACTCCCAGGCTATTGCGGCCAATGGTTTTATAAGCCTGTGCAATAATTTTTGGTAATTCGCGTGGCTTGTCCGGTTCTGGGATCAAAGCCAAAGCATTAGCTACTTGAAAGTTAACCGCATCACCCTTGACGTTAGCAAGGATTAGGTCAGCCACTACATCGAACACTCCCACCAGTCTCATCCCTAATTCCACAGCCGCCTCAGGGCCATGTTCATCCTGCACTCGTTTAATTACAGAGGGGAGTACTGTCATGGAAGGGGTGCCGAAACACTTCGCATATACTGCTAAGAATACCTTGCCCCAGTTGTTGCAATCTGCCAACTCGGGAATTAAGTCTTTTGGCAAACTAATCGTCAAAATCCTGTGTTTTTCCACAGGAGATGTATTAGGAAAAACTGCCTCCAGCTGGTCAAATTTCTCTGCAAGCCAATAAGGTAAATCATCCTTATTTTGTGGGCGCTTGCCCAGCACCGAATTAACCATGACTGGACTTATGGTTACACCGCCCAGTCCAGCTGGATGTGCTGCAACTCCAGGAGGGACTCCCTGGACGTTGCCAGTAACATATTGTACCAAAGCTCTGTGCACACGTATCAAAGACGTATGCAATTCACGCAGTTCAGCAACCGCAAGCATCATATAACACGGATGTGGGGTATACCCGGCCAAGACTGGCCAAGTGGCCCCTTCAATCGATAAGGGGCCTAAACGAATCGGGGTAACCAGTTGTGGGAGGGTGCCATTAAACCAAACACGGTGTTGCCATGCCGTAAGTGGTACTTCAAGAGTCCGATAAGGTCTACAAACTATAGGAAGAGCGGTGGCTGTATATTCATGGAACAGATTATCAGTTCCATCCACCGCTGGGAAAGTGACCCAAGAGTAAAACACCTCAAAGTGGTAAGCAGGATCCGCTTGTACCACAAAGATCAGATCGACACCCGCTTCAGGCACTCCATACGCTGTCAAATGAGCTCGGAGCGCTGCGCGACTATGTGCCGCAATGTTGACAGCCATTAAGGCTAAGAATGTTCGACAACCTAGTACGAGGCAGCGCTATATAGGGTTTATATTAACACCTTTTAATAACTTCAAGCTTGAAAGAACCTATAAAAACATCAATATAGGAGGTATCACCTTCACACCCGTTTCCGGAAACGTATGCGAAGGGTGTTGTGGACAAGCACAAGCACTACTCAAACGTCTCGCAGATAAGCAGCTCACCACGTTGGTGGCGCCATGTTGTAGGGATTCTGCACATACACAGAGCTATGCACAGGATAATAGGACCTCAGAGCATAGTGGTGAGCCAACCATGCCCCTTAGTACCCACAATCCCAATCCGACTAGCTTTAGCGTCTCATTCGCAGCACAGCTACCAATGATTAGACAACCCAGAACACGGTCTCTCTCGGGACTCGCGGGAGCAAGAACACTCTTTCATAACTCACTCATACTTGTCCACAACGTGCGTAATAAGAGACACAGTATAGTTTAAAAGGTATTTTTAAACTATCATGCTCTAAGATACAGTACACGTGCCAGTACTATCAGCATAATGCATAATGATAAAATAATAAGCATAGTTACAATTCCATAGAATACAAACGGGGACAGCATTTTATAAAGACAGTGGATATAGGGCTAAATGGCCTTACCACCCTCCCCGTGCTAATAACTAGTTTAATTATAAAAACAGAAGACTTCTGGACTTTGTCTGGCGGACCCCCATACCTCAATATCTAGATGTAAGGTTTACATCATCAGACAAGCACAGCTCTTCTCCCTGGAAAGGTTTTTCTCCAAGTGTCACAAACAGCGAGATCACAATATTAAAAGCACACGAATTTCTCCAGTGCAGCTGTATTCTGTGTTATGTCTAAGTGCGAGGGGCTGACCAGATCAGCAAGAACAAGGGACGTTGTTTTTCGACCTTGTACATGTTGTGCAGACGAAACCCACAGGGAACAGGAGAAAAGGTGAAAGGCAAAAAGGCAGACAGTTCTAATATAGCCGGGCACAAGCAGAGGCTGGAAAACAAAGTCACAAAGTAACGTGTGCAAAAAGGCATCATGGCAGCCAGGCCTAAGCTAAGTTAGCAATGTGGGCAATGAGGCCACAAACCACACTACAGTAGCATATGGCAGGAGGGAGTCTAAAAGCGAAATGTCTCACCCTGCCATAAATGTCAAAGTCGGAGGATATGAAACAGGTATCTGTCAAGGTATAGGATGAACTAGTCTGCCACCACAAAGGGTAGGAGTCAGGGATGGCTGGAGGATGAGGTGGATGGCAAACCTGGAATGGTACATGTCACCAAGTTAAGCACTACTATCATGTGGGCTACAGCTCATTCCCCAGCCCTCAAAAACAACCAGCCATGTTAGTATTGGATAAGGTCATGGATATTGCTGGTGATATAGGCACATGCGAGTCAATGTATTATCTGGGTTCCATCTGTGTCTGTTAGTAAGTTGAGTGCCAGACCTAAAATCAGGTTTGACAGAGGAGGCATATACCTGTACAAGTGAGGGGACCTGAGTAAAAGATGTGTGAAACTCTGCAGATGACCTATTCTGTCAGTGATGAAATGGGCTGAGTATCAGTGTTAGCAATCTATCAAGTTTCACTGGGCCCATCCCCTCAGAGTTGTAACACTGTCCATAAATATAGAACCAACTGTGTGTGCAATGAAATCACATGTGTATACACAAATAGGAAACAAATCGTAAGTACATACCCTCACACATTCCTGCAGTGTAGCAAAGTTGGAAGCTGGGTGTGCAGGACAAGTGTGAAAAACTGACCCAGGGGCCACATAGAAGCACAATGTGCATGCAAGACAGCACAACAAGGCAGCGTGCCGTGGTATACAGTGTGAAAGGCAGACTGCAGGATCATAATTAATTTATGAGCAAATCCACTTCACCTTCACTGGAGCTGTTGGCTGAGTATTGGCCACAGGGAATGCAGGCTCCCAGGGGACTAGGTGCAATTTGCACAGTAGAGGTCTCAATACGTCAAAACACAATCAGTACTGACATCATGAAACAGGAAGCTAATCAAGGCAGAGGTGGACTGTACTTCATATCACATGCAAAGGATTGGCAGCGTCAGTGAGCTTTGTAACTGTGTTGCAACATGTGTCATGACTCAACAGGTCAGTCCTATCACACAGTGGTTGTGTGAACAATGCAGAGATGCTGCAAACTGTAAGGCAACCACACTACCACATGGCCTCTAAAACTATGAGGAACAGATGTTGTAAGCATCAATGTTGACCTGACAGAGAATTAGTAGGAAGTCTGAATGTCAACCAGATTACTCACTTCACTATCTAACATAACTTCACAACAACATATATCTATTTCAATGCAGAGGGTGTACCAACAACTCCTGACCCACTGTCCTGGATGTCTATCCTGAAGACAATGACAGCCTGCCAACCCTCAACCAGGAGACCCTCCGGGAAATCCTGTACTCCATTCAGATTCCATCTCCAGTTGCAAGAAGGGCCGACTGTGTCGCACGGTCTCCAGAGGATCTGCTTATCACCCAACCAACACCACCAACCAGCCCACCCCCAACCCTGGCTTCTGAGGACCCCCAAGTTGAATTCCAATGTTGTGTGGTAGGAGTCCTGCGGAAGCCTGTAGATGTGGTGTGGGTGGGGATGGAGACCATGGCAGCCACCCTAAAGGGAGTCCGTAGGTGCCTCAGTCCCAATAAGGAAACCTCTGAGGACATAAGAGGCACCTACCCTCTGCTCCATGGCTCAGAACAGTCCCTGGTTGACGTCACTGGAGTCACGAGGCAGAGGCATGAACAACTGCCCTGCCGCAGTGGCACCAGCGAAGTTGCCAACAAGCTGGGGGCAATCCACAACATCATGGAGTCCTGGTGGCGGAAGCAGGACTTCTACTTAGCAACAATGGGTGCATTAAACCGTGACATTGTTGCTGTGCTGGCAAACCAGAAGGCCCTTCTTAATGCTGTGCTGCCTTACTTGTTGGTACAGAGAAATGCTGCTGGGGACAGGAGAATCACATTTTCAGCTCCTGGTTTGTGTATGCCTCCATCACCACCGGCACCAGCAACATCCCCCTTGCATGAGTCACCGCACACATCAGAGGACAAAGATGTAGACTTCCACTCTTTCCACCGAAAAACTGGCTGGTAGCATTTATCTGTGCCACATGGCCAGTTTCCCTATTTACCTGTGCTTATGACCATGCCAGTGTATAAAGCAACTGGTACTGTCCTCGCTTTGCTTTTCCACCTGTTGATCTCACCCATTTGTGGGCTGTCTATGTGGCCTATCCTCCCTAATGGCAATTTGGTCCTCCTCCTCAATGGAATTCTCTTCTTCTCCACATGTCCCATGACATGTATCCCCCATGGACTCTGCCTGAACAGCCAATGGCTCACAAACTATGTTGGGGTTGTTGCCCCACAGACTGCCACTTGCTCCTTGCTCCTTGGTTCACATGTCAATAGATCACTTACTGGAACCAGCGTCTTGTATTTCTGGTCATGATTGGACTAGGTAGACCATGGTGGATGTGGTGACCCTAAAGACACTATCTAATATCTAAAAGAAATTGTGTTTCATCGACCCAGGGTTAAATCTACACAGGCCATGCAAAATAGTTTGTGATCCATATGTGCAATTAAACTAGCAAGTAGTTACCCAAGGTCACATGCATGAAGTGCTACAATTAGCAATCAGTCAATGGTAAGACTGAATGTTGTTTCTGCCCAAGTGGGGGATACTTCCATACATACTAGTCAGCAAAAAACAGTGATGGGGCAAACAAATGGTGCTAGGGAGAGTGTGTAAGTGGCTGCAATCAGTGTGGCACCAATCACATCCTAGATTAGTCACAATGGTTTGACTTAATTATCCATACAAAACATGCAGCATCACATACATACACAGAGCACCAGTAGGTTAAAACCTGTTTTGGGCTGTGTGTCTATTCACAGCAAGAATGCACCTTACAGTGCATAATCACGTTTGAAGATCCCTTAAGTTACTCCACTGCAAACTTTACATGATCTACTCCTTATGTGCGCCACCTAGTAACACACGTATACAAACACTGGCAGGAAATCTTTCAGCATGTGCTTAACCCAACCTAAGCAGTTGTGACAACTGCCACACAGGTAATAAGTAAGCAGAAAGTGCAAAAGAATATTTATTTAACACACCATAAAAATCTTAATATCTAAAAATCTATAACACACACTAGCTATTCCTACCTAAACTATGTCTAAACTAACCTATGCTAACTTACCTACACTATCCTAACTTAAAATGAACCTTACCTGTCTAGCCTTAACTTATCTTACTCTACACATATACCACAATAAACAGGCTAAACATTAACCCCCACCTCCCTTAGTACACATGTGTACATGAGACAAACATGTACTACACCTATACACAAATTACCTAAACATTAAAATCTAAACAAATATATGTATTTTTTGTATTTTTTATAACACATGCTAAACATTAACCCCCATCAACTTAACAACCTACCCACCCATATCCCCATCAAAAACAGATAAATATTAAAAGCTGTAAAATAACAAAACTAACCTAACCTATAACTATGCCACAACCTTTCCTAACTTCTGCTAAACATCTAAACAATAAAAACAAGCAATTTGAACTGGACAGGGCCAGAAAGTTGGAGGGAGGGCCTAACTTTTCAGCTCTATATGGTCCATAGTTTGATGCAAGGTACGAACCATTTGCATTATTGTCAATACCTGCAGTTGCTAGCCTGCCAGTTTCAAATTTGTCTCTGCTTTTGCCTGCAGCAACTGCCTCTCAAACTCAGTTGGCTGAGCTGATGTACTGCCGACCGCCTGTAGTGCCATTGCTGGTGGGGCTGTGGAGGGTCCCAGAACTGGTCCTGAATCAGACCCATGGGAATTCTCCACTTGTGGCCTGGTGCCTGCCCTGACAAGGGCTTTTTGTCCCCAATGTGGCAATTTCCTGGTCCCTGCTGTCCTTGATTTTTCATACCGGCTCCCCATGCGCCTGTAGGCCTTGGCAACGTGCCAAATGTGTTGGTACTTCTCCAAGCCGATCAAATAGGATCAGAGGTCATGTTGTCTGTTGGAGAGAAATGGTATATGTATCAGACCAAGCTGAATTTTTCTAAATTGTCATCAATGACATGCATGGATTACTATTAGCAGCACAAGTGCCATGTCCTTCCAAAAAATGACATCTATGGAGCAAATCATGACCAACCATCATGAGAAGCATGTCCTTCCCTTAAAATTGCAATGCTAAAGTACTCAGGTCTTGGCCAGGAAATTCTAATCTGAGAGACCAGTTAATACATACCAGACCACGTATCAATCAGTCAATCAGGGGTTTGTTAAAGCGCGACTACTCACCCGTAAGGGTCTCAAGGCGCTAGGGGTGGGGGGTGCAGGTTCCATCCATCAAGGAGGGGTCTGTCGAAGAGCCAGGTTTTGAGGTTTCTTGCGAAGATGGGGAGCGATGTTGTCTGTCTGAGGTGGAGCGGAAGGGCGTTCCATGCTTTGGCCGTGAGGAAGGAGAAGGAGCGGCCTCCCGATCTGGTCTTTCTGGTGCAGGGGACCACGGCGTAGGAGAGCTGGGCTGATCGTAGGGTCCTTTGGGGTGCATGGAATTTGAGTCGGCTGTTCAGGTATGCTGGTCCGGTGCCGTGGAGGGCCTTGTGTGCGTGGGTGAGCATCTTGAAGGTGATTCTCGCCTCGACAGGGAGCCAGTGGAGGGTGCGCAGGTGCTGGGAGATGTGGCAGTGTTTTGGCAGGTTGAGGACCAGTCTTGCGGCGGCGTTCTGGATGTTCTGTAGCTTGCGGGTGAGGTTTTTGTTTATTCCGGCGTAGAGTGCGTTGCCGTAGTCGAGTCTGCTGGTGACCAGGGCGTGAGTGACGGTCTTTCGGTGTTCGAGGGGATCCATTTGAAGGTCTTACGAAGGAGGCGGAGGGTGTGGAAGCAGGAAGACGAGACGGAGTTGATCTGGCGGTCCATTTTGAGCTCGGAGTCCAGGATGATTCCCAGGTTGCGTGCGTGGTCCGTGGGGGTTGGTGGGTTTCCGAGGGCGGGTGGCCACCAGGTGTCGCTCCAGGCATCAGGGTTTGGGCCCATGATGAGTACTTCTGTTTTGTTGGTGTTTAGTTGTAGGCAGCTGTTTTTCATCCATTTGGCGACGGCTTCCATGCCTTCTCGAAAGTTGCGTATGAACAAGCCCAACACACAGACCACCCTTTGGAATCTTCCACCAGTTACTGCACATTACCCATGTGGTGGTTGTACCTCATGCAACTCGATCTCACACTCCACCACCCTACAGTTAGGCTCATTCTCCTGGACATAAAGGCAACACACTAACTGCAACACAAAAAACTGAGTTTACCTGATCACTTGTCCCTGCACAATGTACAACATAGGGATGACGACAAGATCTGTGAAAATCAGGATAGGGGAACACAGGAGCACGATTAGATGTGGTCGGATTGTGACTAAAATGAGCAACCATTTCAAGGAGATAAAGCACTCCGCTGATGACTTAAAATGGACAGTCCTGGAGAGCAACCCCTCCTGGAGTGCCACGACCATCTTTAGACGTGAACAGCGATGGGTGTTCCGTCTTCACACTAACAATAGTGGACTCAATGATGATATACCGTGAATTGAGGGCTAGGCATCCATATCCAGTCTCATGGTATCCAGATGTCTTCTCTGGATGATAAAATTCATGTACGTTAGCCCTTGCTCAGATTTATACCATGGAGCATTACCCAATTGCATAAAACAGGTACTCACCCGAACGAGATCTATAGCTCTCATATTGTTTCCACATTCTAACAATATTGGTCTCACATCCAAACGATACCACACTAGGAAACATTAACTTTCAACATATTTATCAATGATATGATCATTCATAATGGTAGGGAATAGATGGGCAACTGTGCCACCGGAAATCCTCTTGGGATTAGTTACAAGTTGGTGACATTACAAGAATTACGCTAACATGGATTTCCTCAAAGATGAGACACCCTCTATACTCCTTTCGTATCTACATTCACCCCAAGAATGTAGAAGTAATACTCACGATTGCACTATTTACAAATAGATTACACTTACAATCCTATGGTTGCCAAGTAATTCTATTTTACTGACCAATCATTCCAACATGGCTCCGTACAATGCGAAAAATCCTCACGACTATGTGAATTTAGAAAATGTCTCATCTCCGTACCCTATGGTTGCCACAATAACCAATTTCAACTGACTAACTATTCCAATATGGCCACCGGACATGCGCGGCCATACCAGAACGACTGCTTATTTTTGTATCCGCCCACCTCGTCTCACTCCATATAACCAAGCACCATGGATCTGCCAAGTCCCAATTCCAGGGATGCTGATACGCAGGGTAGGTGCAGACGCACGGTCCGCACCCCAAAATTGTGAGTACGCATGCCGTGCCATCGGCCGGCTGACATATTGCCTTGATTTACCACGAGTCCCACTGATTCTAACTAACTGTGCTGTTTTCACAGCGGGGCACGCTTGAACGCGACACCTCCGCACCACCTGATGTAGCAAAAGCGATTTAGCTTTAGGTAAGCAACTAGTTTACTCCTCCAGCTATACCAATGTGAATAATTTCCTGATCTTTGACAGGACTCTTCCACGCATAGTTATAATATAGGCAAATAGTCACTAATGTATCATTGCATCGGGTGCTTAGTCATATGCTGCTAATGGGCAACAGGCATTTTGAGCACTTTCGAATGCAAGCACGTTTGAATGCAAGCATGAGCACAACCACCATATGTATTGCAATGTGGGCCATGCTCATGTGGGTCAAACTGATGTTGTCATGAGGAGCTGTGTACTACATAAGTAGCCACAATACATTTTTCATTAATATGTATGTGTAAGACTAGAAGTTGTAGGGTATTGTGTAAGTGTTTATTCTCATAGCTGTGGGAGATACATGTTGAGATTGGTATCCTGAGTACACTGTGGTACCTCGTCCAGGTTGGATATTATTCTATGTTGATGATTTTAGGAGTGTTGACATCTGTGAGTTGTGGGGTTTCTTGACACATGTGGCATGATGCATGATGCATATAGGTGGCACACTCCTCATACTTAGGAGCCGATCTGCTCTGACAGACACAGAAATGGATATTATGTAATTCAATTCTGACTGTTAGTGGGTCTATTAGGTAATTGGGTTTTGCTTACCTACAACTAGGCCATTCCCATATTGGCCATTCTGGAAGTGTTCATTTATGATTCATTGCCTGAAGATGTACGCATCATGCACACTCCCTGGGTATTTGGCCAGCACATTGGTGAACATCCCCAGGTGGTCGACGATGGCCTGGATATTGATGGAGTAGATGTGCTTCTGGTTCCTGTAGAGATGGGATGTTGCTGCAGGAGAAAACAGTTGCACATGTGTGCAGTCCATGGCACCCAACACATGTGGGAAACCGGTGATGGCATAGACGCCTTGCTTGATCTCCAGCTGCAGTTGTTGTGTGTTGGGGAAGAAGAGGTACTGTGGCATTGGGCGGATGATGGCATCCAGGACAGAGGGTAGAAAAGCCGAGAAAGTTGACTTGGAGATTCCTGCCACTCTGCCTGTTGTGATCTAGAATGAGCCTGCTGCCAACATGTGTAGGACAACCATGAGCTTTACCTGGGGAGGGATGTTGGTGGCCCTGGGAGTTCGTGCCTGGAGCCATAGCGCTATCTGCGATATCAGTTGGATGATGGACTTCCTCCTGAGCTGGTAGCAAGTGATGACCTCATCCTCCATTGGGATCTATTAGGATAGTCCGCTGGCGATTAATGAGCTCCCTTCTCCTGCATTGCCTTTGTGGTGGTGAGGGCAGGAGGGGTGGGTGGGTGGTGTAATGCTGGAGGTGGTGGTCGTCTCCTTGCGACAACCCGCTGCAAAATTAGCACCTCCATGGTTGTGCTTGCCACACTTTTCTCTCTGGCTTCTCTTTATATACCAACGTCAATGCGTCATTTCCTATGCATAGGTTTCAAAGGCGTAGGGATTTTGACATTATTGGGCCTCTGACTCAAACAGGTGATGCGTCACTTTTGTTAAAACTCGTAAATATCCATGCATCTGTTTTACGGTGGAAATTATGATGGATTTCCTACCGTGCATATATTAATGCTTACGTGACGCAGGTGTTTCCTACTCAGCTTCATATTCATGCAGGACTCCAAAAAGTGATGCATCCTCCAAGATACGTCATCTTGTAAATATGGAGGGCCTGATTCACAAAGGTAAACTTAGACATTTGGTCTTAACTCAGATGAAACTTCTCTGTTTACAACTTTGGGTAGTCACAAAGGGCATTTAAGAGTACTATCTTTATGTCCCCTCTCAGGGCGGAGATCCAGACCGAGTGTAGACATAAAGATAGTACTTGTAAATGCCATTAATGACTTGCCAGAGTAGTAAACTTAGACGTTTAGTCTAAGTTTAGACCAAATGTCTAAGTATACCTTTGCGAGCCGGGCCCGATGTACTGACAGTGCCGCCAATGCTGCAAAGATTTTGATGAATTGGCAACACAAGCTCCTTGTAAAGAAGCTCCTTAGTGTTTTTGTGGTTACTTAGTGTAAAATATTTAAGATATTAAGAATTGATCTGGGGTTTATCGATTGTAAGTTCTCTCAAATTATTCAAATGAGGGAACTGAGGCAGTTTGAAAGAAGGTAACTTGCACAGAATGAAACATTTTGTTCAATGAAGCCAGGCTTAAAGCTGTGCTCTCCCCCAGACATCCCCTTGCAGGTAGGTGCAGTCACTGACCGCACCCGCCTGCAAGGGGATCTCTAATTCGCTCTTAAAGTGCAGACGGGTGCCCCCTGCACTGTGAAAACACGGAGCGGCTTCAAAGCAGCCACTCTGTGTTTTCACATGAATGCGCTGCCCTGGGGGCCGTGCATTCACCGTAATTGGGCACACTTTCATTGTTTGCACTGGGCGCACCTTTCAATAGGTGCGTCCGGTCAAACAAAGAAAATGCATAATACGGCCCAAGAAGCACTGCTGCAGCAAAACGTTATCAGAGTTCAACTCTGCCAGGGAGTGTACTTGTACATGTGCATTTAAAGGAAGAACTGAACATAAGTGCAATGGCAATTATGATAATTTAAGAAAATAAAAGGAAACAGCCCACTGTGGCCACATACTTTTTATCATATACCTTGAATGATATATAACCCCCTCCCACACAGAAAATTCAATCAATTTTGTAATATGGCAAGACATTTAAAAAAAAAATTTTAGAGCAAGAAAAAAAAAATAGAATCAAACAGCTTGGTTATGGGGCTTTGCCCTCAAGATGTCCCCTCTCACCTCACTAGAAACATTTGGCTCACATGCAATATTTCCATTGGCACTTGTGTATTCAGATAAAATGAGAAATACTGCAATACAGTGCATTAGGTGGCTGACCAAATTAAACATGTGACTTAAGTAGAAGAACATATTTTAACTTTGTGTGTGAGTGTGTGGTGGGGGGAGTGAAATTATTCTATGCAAGGGGAGGGACGAGGCATCAATAATGTGAGGGCCACGGGATAGGCGGACAGGACTGGGCATGAGTGTGTTCAGTTGTATCCAATTGGGGAAGCGCAGGGCTTATACAGGAACAATGAAAATACCTGTTAAACCAGTGGACCCATAAAACAAAGAGCAGAATGTGTGATTTCAGAATCCAACTACAATATACAACTGAAGTGGGAGGAAAGAAAAGTATTGTTTAATAGAGCTACAAAATGCAGCAAGGTGAGGGGGTGAATAAGCCACACAAACACACAAAGAACTCCCACGCCACACCAAAGAAGTACTGGTCTCCATGCTAATGAGCTCCCAAGCTGCCTGGCACCGAGCATTCAGCAGTCTCTTGAGACTAATAAAATAACAAGAATTGGCAAAGCCAATAGATCTTGGCAATCCGAGAGCTATTAACGTGGTCAATTTTAATGTCTTTTAGCCATGCTGAATAGCAGCACGTCTACTGTTCAGGGTGGCTGAAAGTGAATTAAAAACGCATGAAGCCTGAGCCTGTAGAAGTGTAGAAAAATTAATTTTTATTTGCAAAATCGTTACAACAAATAAAAAGATCATGACTTTTTTAAAAAGCATTCCAGGGTATTCAGCAGTAAACCATCTTTTTTTGTAGTTTTATATAGCGCAAATGCGACCCAAAGGTATTGAAGTGCTGTACATGAGCACCAGTTGCATTCATTAACCTTTCGGAATGGAAAAAGTGAATAGCCCAGAATCACAGGACGTTGAGCCAATGCCGAGACTCCAACCCAGTTCTCCCAGCTTCAAAGTCAGCTGCTCAAGTAAGTCATACCACATCCTCTCCCCGTGTTTACAAAAGGAAGCAAAGGGAACAGTAAAGAGGAAAGCTTTTAACAAACTAGGAGGCAAGCTTTTCCACTGCACACACTTATAAACAAGGTTTATAGGCCTGTTTACAGAAACGGAGCTCTCGGAAGAATGCTGAAAAAGGCAACAGCAAATGGAGAATGGAGCAAGTGAAAATACAAGTGCTCATGTGAAGTGCTCAAAAACAAAGAACAAAGTAGGTCCTAAAATGGGAGCAGTGGACGGATGCTAGTACTTGGTTCATGCTCTCGAGAGGGCTAAACACAAGAAGAGACATGACGCATGCATGCCATGGAAAAATGGGGAGAAAGAATATGAGAGGGATGATGGAGCTGGAAAGTAGGAAGCCTATGGGCAGGCTGTAGCCCACAGATTGAATACAACGTGTCTTTGAGACAGCGCTAAAAATGCATAATTTCAGAATTTTTGCTCTCAGCTGTTACGTAGTCTTTTTTGCCTTTTAAAATATCAAGAGAGAGGTGGGAATGCAATGCCTTTAATAGTTGGAATGCTGTTATTTTAGCAAGCTAGCTCTCATGGGGCAAACCACAGGTTCAGCTCAACCTCGGATATTTCATTGCTTGGCTTGTCCACCTTCAGTGGAAGGGGGGAGGTCTGGGGCTGGCCTTGATACCCAGCTTTTAGTGCTTCATTTCACAGCCTCACTTAAGACGCTTGTGCAGTTTCACAGCCTGACCATAAATCGTAATAAAATTAGTATATCATTTACATAAGGTGCAATTTCTGTTGCACTAACCAAGCCTCTCACACCATTTGATTAATAGGCTTAGACAGACAGACAGATGAATAGAAGTAGATAGATAAATAGATTTTCGTCTTTGGCCCCATTTGTGTCCCCTGCCTCTTTAAAAATAATTTCTAGAGAAGCCACAGAAAAGGGATAAGAGCAATTCATTTTTCAGCCGAATATATGTTGGAGTTCTGACCCCCAAGTACAAAGCTTTGATTGCATCAGCCCCACTTCCCCTTAGAGAAGAGGCTGGCCCAGATAGATAGTGAACCTTACTGACATCAAAATGATTGCATTTCCTGCCTAACAAATTGATTGAATAAAAAGGCACATTTACTTCAAAAATCCCCGCCATGCCCACCTAAGATTTAGTTATCAAAGGTGTCCTCAGAACCCAGTCAGCATTGCTTCACGTGCAGCATTCCTCATGAACATGTAATCTGCCAGGAACTGGCAGGTTTCTTTCGGAACATCAGACTCAGGGTCTTCTTCAATGGGAAACCAGAGGAAAATGAGGGGGGTGGCGACACCAACTTCCATCCTAAGTCCAGATTCACACCCTCAACCGCAGTTCTCCCCATTGAGGTGGAAACTTTCGAACAGGCGGTTATCCATGAGGTTGAAATCCTGGCGAAACACGAGACACTCCCTTTTAAGAATCTAACTAAACAAGAAAAGGAAGCCCTCGAACAGCTGAGAAACAACATGGGCATCGTGATAAAACTGGCAGACAAGGGGGAAGCAATAGTTATCCAGACAAAGGAAACCTATGAAGCAGAGTGTCTGAGACTTCTCTCAGATGGAAGAAATTACAGCATCCTCCGGAGTGACCCGACCCCAGACCTTAAGAAGGAAATAGCCTCTATCATTGAGGAAGGAGTCAACAATGACTGGATAACAGTGAAGGAAGGGAAGTTTCTGTGCCAAGAAGACCCAGTGACACCATACTTCTACACCCTCCCTAAGGTGCACAAACCAACAAGACCACCACCAGGGAGACCAATCGTGTCTGGGATAGGCTCGATTCTCGAGCCTCTGTCCCAATTCTGTGATTTATTTTTAAAACCCTTTGTACAGAACAGGACAGCCTACCTCAAGGACACAACTGATGTCCTGAATTTACTGAAGGACCTCACATTTGATCCCGAAAAAGAGTTCCTGGTGGGACTAGACATTGAGTCACTATATACGAACATACCCAGAGGGAAACCTTACGGGTGGTGGAAGAGATCCTGTTTGACCAAGAATGGCCATTTTCCACTCCAAGGCCATTTATTCTACATCTCGCGGAGATAGCATTGACCAAAAACTTCTTTGAGTTCCAAGGCACCCACTACCTCCAAACCCATGGTACTTCTATAGGGAGCACATTTGCCCCTAGTTTGGCAGGACTCTACGTGGCGGCCTTTGCAGACCAGTTCATCTTTGCCCCCACCAGCGCCTGGAGAAGAAATATCAAAGTTTGGAAACGCTTCATAGACAATGTGCTCTTGATTTGGGAGGGAAATGCCCAGTCTATTGGAGATTTCCTAGACTGGCTTAATAACCAGAACCCCCTCCTGCATTTCACATCGACCATTACAACGGAGTGCTTACCCTTCCTGGATTTGGAGATCTTCCCCGGGGAGGGAAAACTACAAACACGAGTATTCCATAAACCGACAGACAGGAACAGTCTCCATCTGTGTGATATGGGAGCATCGGGGGACGGGACCTCCGGGAACTTCAAGATGGTGCCCAGCTCTTTTCAGCCCGTGGAGGAGGTCGGCGGTCGAGAGGCGGCTGTCGAACCCATGATGACGTCATCGCAAGGCGAGGAAAAGGAGGAGAGACCGGTGTGGAGGGGGGAGGTGAGCACAAACCAAGAAGAGAAAAGGGGAGAACACCAGTGGGGAGTGCCGACGGCGGGGGCAACGAAGGACGCAAGCAGAGAACCCCTGAAGGAGCCATCCAGCGAGAAGACCCCGCGGAGCCCCGAGGAAGGAGAAGCAGTGCCGAAGATGGAGGTTTCCCCAACACCAGCTGTCTTTGTATCCGGACGTCCCCAGGAGAAGCAGGACGCCGCAATACCCCACGCTACGGTCCCGGAGGACCGTAGCCCCAGGCAAGTGCCGTTCCTACATTTCTGGAGGAGGTTGGCTGGGAGGGGAGGAAAAGGGGACTCTGCATGAGAAATGGGCACAGTCTAGGACCGATCCCTCAATCCCCTCTTCCCTCACATACCGCGGTGATTGCTCTACGTAGGTGGAGGGATAGCACACTAATCCTAGCCAAGTATAAACGGACTGACTTGTGGTTGTTTGTGTTTTCTGTTTTCTTTTGGGGACCCCGGGCCCCCCTTTTTGTGGGGAAAGACCAGGACTAGAGGAGCGCTGACATGGAGAAGAAGGATTCCCCAGTGACTGCTGAGAACCAGAGACGTTTATTTTGCTTATGTACAGTTCCACCTGGCTCATGTGTTTACCCTGCGTGTGGAAACTCTAACAGACTCGTGGGACACTATTTCAATAATATACATCATAGGTGTTTCAACACCTTTTCCTCACCAAGTGATGGCTGGTCTTATGCTTATGTAGAGACTGAACACTCCTTTCCTAGCAGGGGAGTTATACCACAGTGGTGTCAGAAGTGGGATTTAGTCGTCTGAGGCTCGAAGATGACTCAACCCTTGACCCTACAGGACATGATCACTCAGTTAGCTGAAGGGCAGAGACATCTTCAATTGGTTCTAGAGCAACAAAACCAGAACGCTCAGAAGGAACGGGAATCTTTCCAAGCAGCCCTGAAAGAGCAAGCGGTTATACTAACCACTAATCAAAAGGTACAGGACACGGCTATTCTACGCCTCACGGATGCCATTTCCAGCGTGAGGGTCCATCCAAATGTCCCCGGAAGCATCCTTCAGAAGTTTCAAGAGGGGGACGACCCAGATTATTTCTTTACCAACTTTGAAAGGGTAGCTACCACCGCCACTTGGCCTCCTGAGAGGTGGGGTCAGTACATAGCCCCGTTTCTATCTGGAGAACTACATATAAACATATGACATGAAGGGTTTGGATTTGTCTGAACTTCTGGTGCACAGATAGTAATCTGGTTGTTGGATTCATAATGAGCTATTCCCTCCCTGTTCAGTGATTGTACTAATCCCGCTGTGTTTCCGCTGGTTCATGAATGTTGACAGTCTCCATTAGTAAGAGCCGTATCCTAACCTTGCACGTGTGCCAGCATTGGAGAGCGTGTCTACCAAAACCGCACTTCATGCTTTCTAACGCACTCCAAAGAATTACTGGTCTCCATGCTAATGAGCTCCCAAGCTGCATGGCACCGAGCATTCAGCAGTCTCTTGAGACTAATAAAATAACAAGCAGTGGCAAAGCCAATAGGTCTTGGCAATCCGAGAGCTATTAACGTGGTCAATTTTATAGTCTTTTAGCTATGCTGAATAGCAGCACATCTACTCTTCAGGGTGGCTGAAAGTGAATTAAAAACGCATGAAGCCTGAGCCTGTAGAAGTGTAGAAAAATAAATTTTTATTTGCAAAATCGTTCCAACAAATAAAAAGATCATGACTTTTTAAAAAGCATTCCAGTGTATTTAGCAGTGAACCATCTTTTTTTGTAGTTTTATATAGCGCAAATGCGACCCAAAGCTGAGACTCCAACCCAGTTCCCCTAGCTTCAAAGTCAGCTGCTCAAGTAAGTCATGCCACATCCTCTCCCTGTGTTTACAAAAGGAAGCATAGGGAACAGTAAAGAGGAAAGCTTTTAACAAACTAGGAGGCAAGCTTTTCCACTGCACACACTTATAAACAAGGTTTATAGGCCTGTTTACAGAAACGGAGGACCGTAGCCCCAGGCAAGTGCCGTTCCTACATTTCTGGAGGAGGTTGGCTGGGAGGGGATGAAAAGGGGACTCTGCATGAGAAATGGGCACAGTCTAGGACCGATCCCTCAACCCCCTCTTCCCTCACATACCGCGGTGATTGCTCTACATAGGTGGAGGGATAGCACACTAATCCTAGCCAAGTATAAAAGGACTGACTTGTGGTTGTTTGTGTTTTCTGTTTTCTTTTGGGGACCCCGGGCCCCCCTTTTTGTGGGGAAAGGCCAGGACTAGAGGAGCGCTGACCTGGAGAAGAAGTATTCCCCAGTGACTGCTGAGAACCAGAGACATTTAGTTTGCTTATGTACAGATGTACAGTTCCACCTGGCTCATGTGTTTACCCTGCGTGTGGAAACTCTAACAGACTCGTGGGACACTGTTTCAATAAAATACATCATAGGTGTTTCAACACCTTTTCCTCACCAAGTGCTGGCTGGTCTTATGCTTATGTAGAGACTGAACACTCCTTTCCTAGCAGGGGAGTTATACCACAGTGGTGTCAGAAGTGGGATTTAGTCGTCTGAGGCTCGAGGATGACGCAACCCTTGACCCTACAGGACATGATCACTCAGTTAGCTGAAGGGCAGAGACATCTCCAATTGGTTCTAGAGCAACAAAACCAGAATGGGAATCTTTCCAAGCAGCCCTGAAAGAGCAAGCGGTTATACTAACCACTAATCAAAAGGTACAGGACACGGCTATTCTACGCCTCATGGATGCCATTTCCAGCGCGAGGGTCCATCCAAATGTCCCCGGAAGCGTCCTTCAGATGTTTCAGGAGGGGGACGACCCAGATTATTTCTTTACCAACTTTGAAAG
Source organism: Calotriton arnoldi (assembly GCA_963921515.1). Taxonomy (NCBI): domain Eukaryota; kingdom Metazoa; phylum Chordata; class Amphibia; order Caudata; family Salamandridae; genus Calotriton; species Calotriton arnoldi. Next base: position 361,655 of record CAWUFW010007303.1, on the reverse strand, counting down.
GGTAGCTACCACCGTCACTTGGCCTCTCGAGAGGTGGGGTCAGTACATAGCCCCGTTACTATCTGGAGAATTACAGGCTTCCTATCAAGCTGCCAACCCTGCTGGAGTTACTCCCTATCAGGACATAAAGAGGGCCATACTAGAAAGACTGGGCTGTGATCAAGAATACTATAGAGCTCACTTTTGTAAGGAGAAACGGGGAACTGGAGATAATCCCCGGGCTCTCTTTTACCGGATTAGGGATTTGGGGAATCGCTGGCTTCAGCCCCATACTTCCTCAGTTGAGGAAGTTACTGAGAAGATATTTCTAGAACAATACCTAGAGGCCCTACCCTGTAACACTAGAGCATGGGTAAAACAGCATCCAGGTCTAACCTCACAATCCGCAATAGAGTTAGCCTGTGCCTATCATAGATCCCCAGACATCAAAGCACCGACAGGAAGAGCTCCTATCCCTTTTCCTAAGCCTACCCCTAAAGCCACAACAGAAGGGGGGGATAAACGACCCTTGCCCATCACTAGACCCATTCCTAAGCCTCTTCCAAAGCCTTCTCTGGTCCACATGGGACCACAATGTTTTCGCTGTGCGGAGAGGGGGCACATAGCCCGAAACTGTTCCTTAACCACAGATAGCTCTGAACCTATGGAGGTGGGTTGGTCCAGAGGAAGAGTTTTAGTCACCGGAGCAACTAGACAGAGGTACAAGAAATCCATTAGGCTAAATGGCAGACCAGTCAACGCCCTACTGGATATGGGGTGTCACCATACCGTGGTGGCAAAGGAGTTGATTCCGTTAGCGAAAGTGTGTGAAGGGGAGACAGTACTAGTTTCTTGTGTCCATGGGGATGTCAGGTCCTATCCCCTAGCTGAAGTGCTGATAGAAATAGACGGGTACCCCCAAGTCAGAAAAGTGGGAGTTTATTTATTTGAGTTTTATATAGCGCTGGCTAGACCCGGAGGTATCAGAGCGCTTTACATAAGGTTCCACAAAATTACATCAGTTACAAGTTACATCAGTTACAAGAAAACATTTCAAGAGCGTCGGAAGATGAAATAAATGGAGCTTAGAAGGGAAAGGGGGTGGGGTAAAGGTGTAGGAGGGAGAAAGGATGGAGATAGGATGGATGGAGAGACGAAGGAGAGTCTGCCCAAATTACGGCTGGGTAGGTGACGGCCGAGGGGGAAGTCCACAGCCCATCTCCTCTATAGCTATCAGGTAGCTCCACCGGACATCAGTCAAGCAGCTAGGTCTCAATGAGAAAACAATTAGAGAGCAAAGAGGAGGGATAAATGGAGCATAAAGGAGAAAGTGGGTGGAGTAAAGGGGTAGGAGGGAGAGTACGACGGAGAGACGAAGTAAGGTCTGCCCAATGTCCGGCTGGGTAGGTGACGGCCGAAGGGGTAGTCCACAGCCCATCTCCTCTATAGCTATCAAGTAGCTCCACCGGGCATCGGCCAAAAAGCTAGGCCTCAACGGTCAGAGATAGGTTCACAGATTCGGTATCCTGAAGGGTAGGCCGGATGGGGGATGTGATCGAGGTCTGGTCGAAGTCCGTTTTTTTCTCAGAGGAGTAGCACGACGTGGTAGGGAACACTGTGGCAGCCATCTTGGGGTCAGGCAAGGGATTCTGACCTTGGAGTTGGAAACAGCCGGTTCCCATTTTAGTCTTTCGCTCGAGGGGAGGGGGTGTTTGTTGTGCAATGGAGCAGCTTGAGGCCGGAGTCAGTGTCCGCTTGCCTCCCGAGGAGGAGAGTATTTCTGCATTATTGCTGCCACGGGGAGAGACGTACGCCATAATAAGATCAGGCAGGGGACCTCTAGTATCCCACTCGGTTGCTTGTGACGCTAAACGAGGACTTCCCTTGAGGCCTGAGCTGTTGCTGCTATTTCATACAAATAGGCTGAGAATGAAATGATTGTCTCCACATGTCCCCACTGCTGTGCTAGTTGATAAGATAACCCCAGCAGGAGCATAGAACCTTAGTGCAACCAGGCATATTCCTACCAGGCCACATCCCAGGTGGGCCAGGGGTATAGTCCAACCTTTCTTTCACATCATAGATGGAATGGAGACTAAAAGTGCTTTATTGCAGCTCGACCCTTCCAAGATGGCCGCCTCCACAATATAGCCAGCGAAGAGTCCTACCTTTCTTTTCAGAGTCCAGACAATTAGGGCTTGAAGCAAAGGACCCTTGACTACTAGGGAAATCAGCACTTTCTTTCCCCCCAGACATAGCGGATTCCCAAGCCCACTAAAGAGTCAGAAGTAGTGCCCAAACACATTGCCACAACAGGAGCCCAGGGAGAAGTCCCCCATACAATGATAAGCTCCTCCCAGAGCATGGATAGAAGCTCAAGTCGAATATCAGCAGCGGGCGACAGCTCCCAGGCGTCGTGCTGTAAATATGTGAAGCATTCAGTACATTTATATGGTTTCTCACCAGAATGGTTCACCTCATGCAGTTTCAGTGATCTTTTCACAGTGAAAGCTTTGTCACATTCCGAACATTTGTATGGTTTCTCTTCAGTATGGATACGCTGGTGCAGTATCAGGTTTTTCTCTGCAGTGAAAGTTTTGTCACATTGCAAACATTTGTATGGTTTCTCCCCAGTATGGATTCGCTGATGTAATATTAGCGCATCTTTTGTAATGAAAGCCTTTTCAAATTGACTGCATTTGTATGGCTTCTCTCCAGTAAGGATTTTCTCGTGTAGTTTCAGTGATTTATTTGTAGCAAAAGCTTTATTACACTCAGAACATTTATATGGATTCTCACCAGTGTGATTCCTCTGATGTGACAACAAACGTCCCTTTTCCATGAAACCCTTGCAACATTCTGAACATTTATAAGGTTTCTCACCAGTGTGAGATCCCTGATGTAGAATCAGCCACCCCTTTCTAGTGAAAGCCTTGTCACAATCTGAACATTTATATGGCTTCACTCCAGTGTGACTTCTCTGATGTACTATTAAATTACTCATCTGCTTAAACGTCTTGTCACACTCAGTGCATTCATATGGCTTTTCCCCAGTATGGTTCTGCTCATGGATAGTCAGATCACGCTTTGTTGTGAAAGCCTAGTCACAATCCGTACATTTATACGATTTCTCACCATTATGGTTTCGCTGATGTACTATCAACCATCTTTTCGAAGTGAAACCTTGTTACATTCAGAACATACATATGGCTTCTCTCCAGTGTGGCTTCTCTGATGTACCATTAAATTACTTATTTTCTTAAATGTCTTGTCACACTCAGTGCATTCATATGGCTTTTCCCCAGTATGGTTCCGTTCATGGACAGTCAGATTACACTTTATAGTGAAAGCCTTGTCACATTCAGTACATTTATACAGTTTCTCACCAGTATGATTTCTCTGATGTATTGTCAGTGATCTTCTTTCAGAGTAAGCCTTGTTACATTCAGAACATGTATATAGTTTCTCATCAGTATGGTTTCGCTGATGTACTATCAACCATCTTTTCGATTTGAAAGCCTTGTTACATTCAGAACATACATATGGCTTCTCTCCAGTGTGGCTTCTCTGATGTACCAATAAATTATTTATTTGCTTAAACGCCTTGTCACACTCAGTGCATTCATATGGCTTTTCCCCAGTATGGCTCCGTTCATGGACAGTCAGATTACACTTTATAGTGAAAGCCTTGCCACATTAAGTACATTTATACAGTTTCTCGCCAGTATGAATTCTCTGATGTATTGTCAGTGATCTTCTTGCAGAGTAAGCCTTGTTACATTCAGAGCATTTATATAGTTTCTCACCAGTATGGTTTAGCTGATGTACTATCAACGATGTTTTCCTAGTGAAAGCCTTGTTACATCCAGCACATTTATACATTTTCTCACCAGTATGATTTTGCTGATGTAGTGTCAATGATCTTTTCGTCGAGTAAGACTTATTACATTCAGAGCATTTATATGGTTTGTCACCAGTATGGTTTTGCTGATGTGCTATCAACGATGTTGTCCTAGTGAAAGCCTTGTTACATTCAGAGCATTTATATGGTTTCTCACCAGTATGGTTTCGCTGATGTGCTATGAACGATCCTTTCGCAGTGTAAGACTTATTACATTCAGAGCATTTATATGGTTTCTCACCAGTATGGTTTCGATCATGTGTTATCATCTCTCCCTTTGTCTGGAAAACCTTGTCGCACTCTGAATATGGATACAGTTCCTCATCAATGTTATTTTCCTGATGTAATGATAAACATCTAATTTTCTCAATAGCCATCTCACGTTCCAAACACATATATGATTTCTCACTTTTCTTGGCCCTCAGGTATGTCCCCAATTTTCTCTTTGTAATAAATGTCCTATCAGATTGCCTCCAGTGTGTGAATTTAATACTCAAGTTACCTTCTCATTGCAAATAATTCCTTTTCTTATTCAGTTCATGATACAGTCCCCTCCCGGCACAGTGCCCCCTATGTTTATTTTATGCATTTTTCTTGGATTAGTCTTTATAGGAAACACTTTGATATTTTTGGTGCATATTAATAGTCTATTTTCTGTTTACTTCATCAAGTGGCTCAGAGTTCCATTTAGTAGTAATGTTTTGTCATGTTAACGAGACACATAGCACCTCTTTGGCGAGTGGTAGAAACTTTGAATGTCTGCATTTGAGCTCCTCTCAGATTAATAACCATTTGTTAGACCATCTTCGGTGGAAATGAACATGTTCAAGATAGGTTTCATTTCGTTCACAGTATCAGTGCATGGATTATAGGATTTGATTCTCTGGTCCCTGTGAAATCTTCCCTTTAACATGTCTGTCAGAATGAGATACACAGGTCAGTGTTTTCACTGCTAGTCCCACCTATGACTCTTCATAAAAAACGTTAATATTTCTTTTTCACTTCTTACTGCAATTAATTCACTTGTTCTTCACGTGACGATTCAGAGTCCTTGAAGAGTCTTCAGTCTTCTGAACCGCAAGTACCCTTGTGTTAGGACCAGGGTTCAGTGGTCCCAGGACCAGGGAGTGGTCCAGGGAGTGGTCCTGGGACTACCAGAAAACGTGCTCTTGGGCACTGACCTACCTCACTTTCATGAGTATCTGACAGAACTAACAAAACAATGCCCTGAGGCGGAGTGGCTGCAAGAGGAGCCATTCTGCAGTGAGACCATACCAAGTCCCAGAGATAGTGAAAAGAAAACCCGGAGTGAGAAAAGAAAAGACAAAGAGAACTACCTATATGCCTGCCAAGCTATGTCTTCATGTTTGCTCTCTTCCCCAGAACCTGGAAACACTCCCGCCTGGAGCTTCCGAGCTGCCCAGAAAGATGACAGCACCCTACTGAATGCCTGGAATCAAGTACAGGAAGTCGACCCCGACAAGGTAGGCTCTTACTTTTTCATAAAAAAGGGGCAGTTGTATAGAGCTAGTGGAGACCCCGGTAATAAAACTGAACAGCTACTGGTTCCAATAGCATTCAGAGAACAGGCCTTGCAGTTAGCACATAACCAAGCGGGAGGGGGTCATTATGGACAAGAGCTCACGTTGATATACCCATTGGAAACGTTTTATTGGCCAGGAGTGTATCAGGAGACCGCCAGATTCTGTGCGGCATGTCCCAAGTGCCAGTTAGTGAATCCCTCAAAAGACAGAAAGGTGCCTCTACAGCCCCTACCGATTATTGATATTCCCTTCCAGCGAGTGGGTATGGATCTAGTAGGGCCCCTAATACCTTCAGCCAGAGAACATCAATATATCTTGGTCCTGGTAGATTATGCCACCCGATACCCCAAGGCTATACCCCTCACTATCATGACCACGATGGCAGTAGCTCAGGCCATGATCTCTCTTTTCTCCCGGGTGGGTTTTCCCTTAGAAATCCTAACCGACCAGGGGACTCCTTTCATGGCCAAACTAATGAAGGAGATCTGTAGGCTCCTGGGGATGCATCAAATCCGGACGGCTGTGTACCACCCCCAGATGGACGGTCTGGTGGAAAGGTACAACAGGACAATAAAAACCATACTCAGGAAACTGATAGGAGACACAGGGAAGGACTGGGATCGTAAACTACCTCTTGTCCTCTTTGCTATCAGAACGCACGAGCAAAAATCGACAGGGTTTAGTCCCTTTGAACTATTGTTTGGACATAAACCCCGTACTCTGTTAGAGATGGCCACCGAACAATGGACCGAGGAGGAAGACGAAGGGAAACCCCTTCTAGGATATATGCAAACCTTGAAGGAAACGTTAGCCACATTATGGGATACCGTCCACAGGAATATGGACAAAGCCCAAGCCAAACACAAAGAACAGTATGACCGTACCAGTCAAATGAGGGAACTAGCAATAGGGGATAAGGTACTGATCTTCCTACCTTCTTCAGAAAAGAAGTTGTTGGCCACTTGGCAAGGACCATATGCTGTGACACAGAAAGTGACTCCGGTCACCTACAGAGTAGCTGTTCCTCATACTAACAAAACAGGACAAACCTATCACATCAACCTCCTTAAGAAATGGGAGGATTCTGTTGCACCCTCTGAGGACAGGAACAGAGTAAAATCTGTGTGCCAGGTAACCCTCAATAAAACACTGGACATCCTTGTGGACCTAGGGAGAGAGGACAAGACAGGGAGACCCCGAATGGGATCCAAGCTCTCGCACGATCAGCAACAGCAATTGGGGCAGCTATTAGACCAATATCCCGGACTAAGTTCAGGCAACCCGAGGCGTACAACCCTAGTAGCTCACTACATTTTTACCCAAGAAGGGCAAGTAGTGAACCTGAAACCCTATAGGATACCTGAGGCCAGAAGGGCAGCAGTAGAACAGGAGATAGAGGATATGCTTAGAGCTGACATAATTGAACCCTCCCGAAGCAATTGGCGCTCTCCAATTGTGTTGGTACCCAAGCCGGATGGAAGTCTTCGGTTTTGCATAGATTTCCACCAGGTAAATGCCCACTCAAAATTTGACAATTACCCCATGCCCCGTGTGGACGAGTTGATCGAAAGACTAGGCAAAGCCAAGGTCATGTCCACCATTGATCTGACTAAAATCTATTGGCAAATCCCCCTGACTCGATCCGCCCGAGAAAAGACGGCCTTTTCTACGCCATTCAGGCTATACCAGTTCAAGGTGATGCCATTCGGCCTCCACAGAGCCCCAGCAACCTTTCAAAGGCTTATGGATGTCATATTACGAGCGCACCAAAGATATGCGGTAGCATACTTAGACGATATAGTGGTCTATAGTCTGGATTGGGAGACCCACTCAGATCACCTTAGAAACATTTTTGATACATTGAGACAAGCTGGCCTTACGCTGAACCCGAAGAAAACCACCCTCGGAACACACCAGATAGAATACCTGGGGCACACCATAAGCGAAGGAACCATACAACCACAACACAATAAATTAGAGGCCATTCAGAACATTCCCACAGCCCACTACCCGGAAAGAGGTACGAGCCTTTCTTGGATTAGTAGGCTATTACAATAGATTCATCCCTCAGTTTTCCGAGGTAGCTAGTCCTCTCACGGATTTACTTAGACACAAACATACTAGGGCGAGGATAGAGTGGAGTGCAGCACAGGAAGACAGCTTTTGTTCCCTAAAACACTTACTATGTAATGCCCCTGTTTTGACCTGTTCAGACTTTAGGAAATCATTTGTGTTACAAACGGATGCCTCTGATAGAGGACTAGGAGCAGTATTATCCCAACCGGATTCACAGGGTTTGCTACAGCCGGTATTGTTCCTGAGTAGGAAGCTGTTTCCCAGAGAAACCCGGTATGCCACTATGGAAAAAGAATGCCTAGCCATAAAATGGGCCATGGAGTCATTACAGTATTACTTACTGGGGCGTCCCTTCTTTCTTTTAATGGACCATGCTCCCCTGACTTGGTTAGCCACACACAAGGATACCAATTCCAAAGTACTTCGATGGTTCTTAGCTTTACAGCCCTTTTCCTTTCAGACTATGCATATCCCAGGAACGCTGCAGGGAAACGTTGACTACCTCTCCCGCTTTCCTGTATCGGAATGGCCCGATCGTCCATCCCAGGAAGAAAGGCAGTGTGATATGGGAGCATCGGGGGACGGGACCTCCGGGAACTTCAAGATGGCGCCCAGCTCTTTTCAGCCCGTGGAGGAGGTCGGCGGTCGAGAGGCGGCTGTCGACCCCATGATGACGTCATCGCGAGGCGAGGAAAAGGAGGAGAGACCGGCATGGAGGGGGGAGGCGAGCACGAACCACGAGGAGGAAAGGGGAGAACACAAGTGGGGAATGCCGATGGCGGGGGCAACGAAGGATGCAAGCAGAGAACACCGTAAGGAGCTGTCCAGTGAGAAGACCCCGCAGAGCCCCGAGGAAGGAGAAGCAACGCCGAAGAGGGAGGTTTCCCCAACACCAGCTGTCTTTGTATCCGGACGTCCCCAGGAGAAGCAGGATGCCGTGATACCCCACGCTACGGTCCCGGAGGACCGTAGCCCCAGGCAAGTGCTGTTCCTACATTTCTGGAGGAGGTTGGCTGGGAGGGGAGGAAAAGGGGACTCTGTGCATGAGAAATAGGCACAGTCTAGGACCGATCCCTCAACCCCCTCTTCCCTCACATACCGCGGTGATTGCTCTACGTAGGTAGAGGGATAGCACACTAATCCTAGCCAAGTATAAAAGGACTGATTTGTGGTTGTTTGTGTTTTCTGTGTTCTTTTGGGGACCCCGGGCCCCCTTTTTTGTGGGGAAAGACCAGGACTAGAGGAGCGCTGACCTGGAGAAGAAGGATTTCCCAGTGACTGCTGAGAACCAGAGACATTTATTTTGCTTATGTACAGTTCCACCTGGCTCCTGTGTTTACCCTGCGTGTGGAAACTCTAACAGACTTGTGGGACACTGTTTCAATAAAATACATCATAGGTGTTTCAACAACTTTTCCTCACCAAGTGCTGGCTGGTCTTATGCTTATGTAGAGACTGAACACTCCTTTCCTAGCAGGGGATTTATACCACTTTCTGTTTGAAAGCTTCCACCTGAAATCACTATGGGACAACCTCCCGGTGGGACAATTCCTACGCCTTCGCAGGAATTGTTCAAACACGGGAGATTTTAGGGTGGAAGCGGAGACTCTAGCGGGGAAACTATTGGATAGGAAATACCCGCGCAAGACAATCAAAAGAGCGCAGAAGAGGGCAATCAACTGTAACCGTGAGGCCCTGCTGGAGACGGTGGAAAAACCTTCTACGAACAAGGCTATTTGTGTGACCACCTTTAACACCGCCTCAAACAGCATTAAAAGGATCATACTACGAAACTGGAGGATCTTGAACTCCAATGGTCTGCATTTGGAGAAACCCTTATTCTCGTTCAAAAGAAGTCAGAATATAAGAGATCTACCAGTACACACCAGACCCAGAAATACGTGTTCAAAACCTACCGCACGAGAAAACCAGGCAAACGGGTGGGAGTTTCCCCCCGTCACCGGACATACAAGATGTGGCGCATGTGACGTCTGCCATCTGACCACCAATACAAAGAACGTGGACATTGGACTGACCCACCCGTGGGAACAACGCAGGCATACTAATTGTAATTCCAACAATGTCATTTATATGATTAGATGCCCTTGCGGGTAAATCTACATGGGGATGACAACAAGAAAGGTCAAAATTAGAATAATGGAACACAGATCCACAATCAGATGTCAAAGAACAACAACACGCCTGACCACACATTACAAAGAAAAGAAACACTTGGTTAATGATTTATTTTGGACAGTCTTGGACAAACCTAATATCTCCCCTACTGCCCAAAATACAGAGAATACCCTCTTTCTAAGGGAGCAGAAATCGATCTATAGCGTCCGTAGCCATATCTCTGGTCTGAACGATGACATCCCCTGGAATGCACTCAATAATCTATAACATGTTATGGGGGGCATGATATGACATTGCATGACATATAAACATATGACATGAAGGGTTTGGATTTGTCTGAACTTCTGGTGCACAGATAGTAATCTGGTTGTTGGATTCATAATGAGCCATTCCCTCCCTGTTCAGTGATTGTACTAATCCCGCTGTGTTTCCGCTGGTTCATAAATGTTGACAGTCTCCATTAGTAAGAGCCCTATCCTAACCTTGCACGTGTGCCAGCATTGGATAGCGTGTCTACCAAAACCGCACTTCCTGCTTTCTAACGCACTCCAAGATGGAGGGCACTGTTAGCGGTCAAGCGTTCTCAGCTACTGACGGCACCCCGCCTGCCGCGCACGTCACGTATGTGATCACGCGGTGAGACGGAAACACGGGGATATCTAACCCTCGCTACGCAGCTCACAGTAAGCTGCACGGTGCCGGGAGGGACGATTGCTTTGAGACAAGCTCACCTTAACAAAGTAAGTTTTTTGGGGGGGGGCAAGGAGCATGCTAACAATAGTGGGCGTACTTGGTGTAGACCGGCTCGTGCCCCCATAAAACTAGTAATTTTGGTCCTTTCTGATACTAGTACGATCGGAGCTTGAATCAGACCTGATACACATTTAAGAACCACATCTCGGGGCTAACTGCTAGGGGCCAACAAAACAACATTAAATGGGCCCGAGAAGCACAAGATCAATTACTGTTTCAACATCTCTTTTTTTTATCTCTATCATTACAGAGTGTGTCTATAGGGAGCTGTCCTCGCTCTCCTGCCAGTTCAAGCTTTGTTTTTAATTAAACTCAGTAAGACACGCCGGGTGGATGATTGTGTCTACATTAAGTAATGATGACCCTGTATTCTTTTACACTGAGAGAGCGACACTACAACGCTCCTATGGGACGATTTGTCCTTTGCACCGGGGGTGCCCACTCTCAATTTTAGCACCCACTGGGTCGCGCCATTGATTTAGAGGGCGAAGACCACTTACTACACTTTTTCTTGTATGTCCTTTTAATTGTCTTGGTCACTATGGGCAATGTATGTAGTGTGTTGATATGTTTAACTTTCTCATTAATTACAGGAATTTCACTGGGAGTAAGTTACTCAACCCATTTGACCTGAGCATTCACTCAGACTGTGACTACGCTCTACTCCACAAGGTAGGGAGAGTGTCTAAGGGATCGTTTTCTTAGTCCTGATGAAAGCCGGGGACAACGCAGAAGCCAGCTGAAACATGTCGACAGTTTGCAGATTGGAGGGATAGGGGGTTCTTTACAAACCCACCACACCACCATCCACTGGTCACTCATTGACTTTTTAATCTGACCAGGGAGTCCATTAATAAAGGGCAATCTTGGAGATCCATTGGTCAGTTTTAAATTAGTTTCTCTGCACCCTTCTTTTTGATCCGCACAGTTTTTCTATGGTGCAGAGACTTAGGGGCCGATTCTGATGCGGGTTGGAAAAGCTTCCCGACCGAATCGGTTGGGAAATGGTGTCCGACCCACTCGGATCGGGAAAGTCCGACCGGCGGAGTAGGATGCATCCGGATGCTTCCAGATACGATTTGGTTGAACTCCCATTGACTTCAATGGGAACATTTGTTCCTAACCGCATCAGAATTGGGCCCTCGGTCGGGAAGACACGTTCCCGATCCGATTTGGAAGGAGCAAATGCTGTTAGGAGGCCTTCCTAACCGCATCAGAATCAGGCCCTCGGTCGGGAAGCTTTTCCAACCCGCATCAGAATCGGGCCCTTAATATCGATGTATAAATATCGACTTGCACCGATATTGAGGTAAAAATATCGTGGGTGAGAAATATCGCCAGAAAAAATATCGTGGTCAAGAATATCGATTGGTAGGTAAGTAATATCAATGTTTAAATTATCGAAGTGTTTAATATCGTTTGTAAAAATATAGGGGCCCATTACGATGGCGGGCGGAAGCACAACCGCCGTGCTGGCGGATGCAGAAACCACCAGTTACCGCCGGCACGCAGCAGTCCACACGCCCGCCCAATTACGATGCGAAAAGCAGGCCAAACACCGCCGGCAAGCCAGCAACACCGTCCGCCATCAAAGTGCGCCCGCACACATAGCGGCGCAGCACAACTGACACACACCGTCCGACGAAACACGTCCCGCCCGGTGCATAAATTACGATGCCGCAAACAAACGGCTCCCACGGCAAAGAGACACCGCACGTGAAAGAGAGGCGGAAACACGGACGCAGAGCACGGACAACGAAGAAGCGGCACCCCGGGCATGAATCCAGCACTGCAGGCCCTTCCCATGCTTCTGCTGATGCACTACCAAGGACGCAACGTACCGCGGAGACGCAGGTAGGCACACACACAACAAGTGCACGCAAACAGCGCACACAGTGCAAGGGCGGAAAAAGCGGACAACCCCCCACCAGCGCGTGCACACTACACATCCACCATTGCATCCACATATGACACACAGGCCAAATCCTAACATCGCGGAACACATGTGTACACACCACCTGGGACTAGGAACCAACCACCCCGTCACGGCCCCAAAGCGCCGATGACGCCGCCACACATGCGCACAACGCAGAGGCCAACCGCAGCGCCATGCATGCGTCGCACACAGACACAGGGACACAACCAAGCAGCACACACACCAGCCCCACCCCGAACGCACATGACACGTGACAGGCCGGCCACAGACATGTCCCCAACGCCCAATTCACGGACAACACCCAACGCCACACAACCGACGCACACATGTCAGTTAAGTCACGCAACAGCAGGACACACCCCAGTGTAACAAACATGGCGAAGCACACAGCGGCGGCAACACCAACTAGGAGAAGCAGGGCCCCTTCGGGAAGAGGAACGCCAGTACCACACTGAAAAACCCATACCACCCTGCACATATGAACAAGACACATGAAACGGAACACCAAAGAGCCCGGGGACCGACAACAGGTGGCCCAAGAATTACATCCACACACAAGGCCCAACGCAGAGCGGAAAGGCAGCCTGCCGCCCACACAAGGGAGAGCAGACAGCACTGAATGACCTTCCATTCCAACACCGAAACCACAGCCCTACGACAGAAGCCGGTGAATACAGCCATTGTCCAAGAATAGACCAACACAGGCATGCCGAGGAGACCGACCACACGGCAGATAGCGCATATCACAGAAGCACACAACGGACGGGGAAGAAAGAAGAAAACACTCCCCCATGTCGGCCACATGCAAGTTAATTGGAAGGAGTCACACAGCACCGACCTTGAACTGTCTGAGAAGCATGTGGGAAGAGGGCCCGTGTCCTCCAAACAAGCCAACAGAACACAAGTCCTGTCTCCCCACGACTACACAGAGCTCACAGCAACCCCGGAGCGTGCACATTGCAGACTGCACACACAGCCGGAGCACGCCACCTCTACGAACCGCTGCGAAATGGCAACCGCAACACACCTACCCAACTACGCCGAAGAGCTCAAGCTGTACCAAACCAACACGATACATACATTGGGATGCGATCTCCTGTCCCTGCTGAACGTAAGTTACCGACTGACTTACCGCATCACATTGTTCAGCTGCGTCATGCCCGTCTTCTACTGTCGGAGGTGTCCCTACCAGCATCCCGTCGAGATATGCCTCTCCAACCCGGCATGTCTGAAGGCGGACCTGCTACCACTACTCCTCCCTCTGGACGCACACGACAGGGCCTGCTCTGCCTATGGGGGCATGGCGTATGTGGCCAACATCGCACGCGCACTGAAATGGAACCACTGTGCCTCCACACGACGGATCATCGAGAACAGCTACATCGAATGTCACCCAGCATGCCCCATCATGGTCCTCCAAGGGACAACCTACGAACAACACCTTGACAGCCACCATCCGCTTCATTGGCTGGCAAACATGTACACCACCAATGACATGGAAGCCCTGCTGGACGGCATCGCATACCTGACAACCTGTAAATACGTCGGACCACAACGCAGGTTCCCCGAGTGACCTATGAAGTCCAACCCCGCACCCATGCTCAGCTTCCGCACGGACTGGCCAGTCACCACCACAACAGCCATACCAAACGACCGGCAACTGTAACCACACCATCAACGACATCGCCATGACATCGGATATGACCGGGACATGCACACTGTTCCCCATCACATCCAGGAACACCGCATGCATCGTGGGAGGCAGTGGCATGGGCTCTGTGCATCGCACCCACATGGACGGAACTGCACGAACAACCAGGACACGACATGGATCCAGCGCACATGGACACACACACCGCTCAGTGGACATGAATAGGTCGCCTGGAGTCTGTGGCTGCTGCACCCCTCCCACCCCCGCCCCGGGAATCCCATATCAGGACCTTTGCATGGACGACAAGTGCATACAACAACAACACGACCCCAGTGACTGTGACATGTCCAGTAACCACCACAGTGCAACAACAAGTGGCACGCCGCTGCATGCACGCAAGCACATGCCCTGATGTCATCTCACATGCACGCGTGCATGAGGAACAACCGCAGCAAACCTGTCACATGGAACTGAGATGGACTGTGCCCATGATGCCGAGCGGTCTGGTAGGCTACATGTATACCGTCTGTGTCAAAGTCCGCAGCTCCGCAGCTATACGTAAATGTACATTAGCACAGCCTTGGCCAAGCAGATGTAACCCCACACCCTATCCCATTTGTAATCATGCTCAGTATATCCTCAACATGTATTCCGCTGCCAGTAGTGTCCACTATACTGCATCACAGAGGACAGAAGACTCAATATAATGTTTGAAACCAGAACTGTCTCCGCTGACTCATTTCACAAGTACGAATGAGAGAGGATGAGAGTATGTGAAGTACACGGCAGTCGTGACATGACCATGTAGTCCACTGGTATTGGATGTCAACGCAAATGAGTAGCACTACTGTGGAAGACACACATGTGTCGTGTGAAGTCATATGGACGCAGTGCTCAGGTGGGTGGGTGCGACGGGTAGATGCGCACATGCCAAGTTGGAGCACGCCGTGTTGGGAGGGGTCATGAACAGTACACCACCGCTTCCCTGGGCATTGTGAGAGGACACCTGTCGGGGGGAGTGAACACGTGTGTGCACAGCAGCCGGGCACACGTACAAAGCGGTACCAGGCGCACCTCAGCCCACACTCTGTGGACAAGCTGGATCCTGTTGTGCGCCCGCCATGCCCCTTGACAAGGCACACACAGCCCCAGTCGACCAGGTGTAACCCCAACATAGTCAATCCGCACAGGCGATACAGGGCACGGGATGGCAGTGGAGCATGGTGTGTGAGAGGTCTCCTCGCGCTCCTCCTGGTCATATCACGCAGGCAATAGAACCTCAACGTCCAGCATGGCAAAAAGTCAAATGGAAGTGTAGGGGGACGCACCACAGCACGAGCAGCACTGACGTCACGGGAGGTGGCTCGCACCATCCCATCCATTGCCCATCATACCAACCACGCCACATGCCATTGCGACTAAGTGCAAGCGCGTGCGCCACCACCCCTGAGCCCTCCCCAGAGAGGCCAAAGAGTGAATGTGTGGGCCATCAGCCACAGACGGACGCAGCATGGCCGCAAGGGCAGCCACAGCCACTGGGTGTCGCAGGTGGCGGATCCGGAAGGCGAAGACTGTGATGCATAGTCCATGCAGGCCGGGTCTCCATTTGGGGCACCACGCAGGTGGACGGCGTCCCGCCACACATCATACCCTGAGACAGCCCACTCGTGCAACTGGACCCACACATACACTCCTTGCCCTCTCTGGTGCGAGCTTGGGGCTGCCTGTGCAAGCGCTAGCCTCGCAGGTGAGCATGCATATTGGGGGGCGAGGGGAGGACATGAGGGCTGGGGCGAAGATGACTGTATCACTGTCAGTTAGTACAAGGGATGACCCAGATGTGGAAAGGAAGAGACGTGTCCCGTGTGTACTGCAACTAGTCGCCAATCCAACTACCCCCCATGTCCGGAATGTAAGCCCGCACCTAGGCCCGCCCATCCGCCACATCGAACATACCACCAGCACGACAACCTTCCTATTCGAAACACTGACTGGGGGTGGCGACCAGTGAACAATCATGTGTAGCCTACCCACGCGTACATGTGGGCCCTCCATGATCCATGTCACCTGCGGCAAAGACATGACATGCGCAATGAGGGAAGTGAGGAGAGCTGTCCGCCCCACGCGCAGAAGGTGCATCAGCTCCACAGACCCAGCAGCGAGTCCAGCAGGGGTCACATGTGCAGGGGCAGCTGTGCCTGGTGTGAAGGCACATGCATATAGACAGCACATCGACCAATGTGTAGTCTGCCCACATCCACAGTCCATCATCATGCGGACATAGGAATTGAACACAGGGCAACACATCTTAGTTGGTGCACCCACCGTGACCAACAATGCGCAATCATCGACGTACCCGCCCTGTGCATGGCCCCCCACCCAACGGAGGCACATCCAGTGCCACCATCCCACACACACAAGCCTTCCACGGAACATGCTGTGTCCAATGGTCAGTACAGAGTCAGCGCCCATCTGGTGGATCCTGAACAGGAGACACATGCACACACATGCCAGCTCCCACTATGTACGTCTGCCACCTGGCACGTGCAATGTAACCTCTCACCTGTGACGTATGACTGCAAGCACACAGCCGTCTTGGCATGGGGCTGTCAATGTGGACACCAGTCAATGTTTCGGGAGCTGTGATCCGTACAGTGCTGTACATAGGGTGCAGTGCTGACACCTACTACTGTCTCATATCCCCTCGTGCCACAGGTCCCACTTGTATTGGCCGCTCAGCCCGTGCCCACATCGTCGTCGTCGTGTGCCATACTCATCCAGCCTCGGAAGCAGTTCCATGCTCAGCAGACACTCATGTTGCCGTGGCGTTGCCGCTTGACGAATATGCAGTCAGTCCCCATCAGCACGCCCCGCAAGTCATTGGGGCCTAGATCCCCATGTGCATGCACATGGCAGTGGTATGTCTCACTTGCCATTGCCATTGTTGGGAGACCTGTGTAAGTGTATTGTGGCCGTGCCGTCCCAGCTTGACAGCTGGGCTGTGGCTCATGTGCTTGCTCAGTCATGTCAGTGATGTGTATGCGAAATTGCTATGTGCCGTGTTGCTTTGACATGTGTCCTCTGCCATTTAACCCAGGCGGAGACCGAACATTGACCGCCCATACCAATTGCTGGCGGACATGGACGATACAGAGGTAATCAGGAAGTTTCGGCTGGACAGGCCAACCCTGCATCGACTGTGTGCCATGTTAGAGCCCCATCTCCGTCCCCGCAGGGTGTATCCGACTGCTGTCACCCCCACGGCTAAGGTGATGGCCGCCATGCATTTCTTCGCCACTGGGTCATTCCAGCACACAGTGGGCAGTGGAGGAGGGATGTCCCAGCCCATGTTCAGCAAGGTGCTGAGGGATGTACTGGCAGCCATGAAGCTGTACCGGAACAGGTACATCAGATTCCCCAGGGCTCGTGAATTGGCGGCAGTGAAGGGTGCATTCTATGCCCTTGGCAGAATCCCACACGTCGTGGGAGCCATTGACTGCACTCATGTTGGCCTTGTTCCACCACAGGCCACTGAGCACCTGTACCGCAACAGGAAGCACACGCACTCCCTGAATGTGCAAGTGGTGTGCCTTGCGGACATGGTGATCACCCACGTGTGTGCAAAGTTTCCAGGCTCGTCCCATGACGCACACATAATGCGCAACAGCATCTTGCCACGACTGATGGCCAATCTGCAACAGGATCGTGGCTGTATTGTCGGTGAGTATGTGGAGTGGTGTAGCGTGCTGGTTGTGCGATGCTGTCCCCTGTCCAGTTGGAATAGCAACGGTTCTCTGTGTCCCTCACACCCAGGTGACTCTGCGTATCCGAGTGGGGCATGGCTGCTCAGTCCATTGAGGAATCCTCGCACCCCAGCAGACGATCGATACAATGAGGCACATGGGAGGACCAGACGTGTGGTCGAGCGTACCTTTGGCCTCCTCAAGTCCAGGTTCAGGTGCCTGGACCGCACCGGGGTGCACTGGCGTACTCCCCACAGAAGGTGTGCCAGATAGTGGTGGCGTGCTGCATGCTGCACAATCTGGCCATTCGGAAGCAGATCCCCCTCATTGTGGATGACGGAGATCAACCAGGGCCCCAGCCCGCAGACCAGGACAGCTCGAGTGAGGTGGACAGCGGAGAGGAGGAAGCTGGGAATGTGCGCCAGCAGCTCATCGCCCGCTACTTCACTTGACGGTGAGTGTCCATGTACGACGGATGATGTGTCTGTATCTATGCAGGTGTGTGTGTGCTGTGTCAGGGTGGCCGTATGTTCACTGCGTGCAGTGTGTCAACGCTCCATGGCCAGGGTAGTATGCCACTGTTGGTGACTGTGGCATTGTGCCCTATTGCTCTGTGCGATGTGTGTACATTGCTTGTAGTTGTTGACATGTACTGTGTGATGGGTGTGTGACACACTCATTGAATGTGCTCCTGTTCTGTCTCCCACCCCTAGGTCCCTACAGGCCCTCCGGATTCCATTTCCATGCCACGCATCAGGTGCCCTTCCGCCCAAGGTGGCCGATGTATTCCGTACAAATAAAACACAGGGCACAAACAGCAGTTAGTGAAAAAGGTGCATTTATTACAAACTGTGACATGTGATTGTGTGTAAGGTGATGACAAAAGTGGTGCGTGCAGTGACAATGAGCTGTCGGTCATGGCTGCGTGATGATCAGGGTGTACCCACTGGTTCTATGTCCATAGTCCAACACACACATGCCATCCAGATGGCTGTGTGGAGTGGGATCGTAGAGCAAGTCAATGCAGTGGCTGGTCAAGGAAGGCTGGCGGAAGGCTGGCTGGCTGCCTCACTTGCGACTGGAGCGTGCGAAGTCCTCCCGGGAGATCTGTTTCCTCTTCGGACGGCCCCTTCCACGTTTGGGAGGGGGGTGTGTGGTGGCGACCTGCTGGTGGTGGGTGAGGTGTGCTCACTGGCTGTGGACGCAGGGGAAGTGGACACTGCTGGCCGACCCTGCGCCCTAGCAGGTGGTGGCGGAGGTGGTGTTGCTGGCCTTGCCTGTGACCCCACCGCCACCACCAGCTGGCCCATGAGGTCCACGAGTTGGTCCATACGGGACACGAATTGGCCCATATGGGCGTCCATGGACCTCAGCACCCCCAGCACCTCCCGCGTGTCAGTAGCAGACCTGGCCCATTGTCCTTGGGCCTCTTCATAGGCCCCAAGGACTCTGGCCATTTGAGGCAGGGCATGGCTCCCAGGGGAGGCTGGCGTTTCCCTGACCCTGCTCCTCCTACCAGTCCTGCTGCCACCGGCCTGCCCACTAGCCACATTGCTCACCACGGTCCTCGCTGTGGCTCCCAGGGTGGATCCAGTCGGCCGGGCCACCACCTGCGCTGGGGCTGGTGCCAGCGCAGACGTGGTGGTGGTGGAGGCGGTGGTGGTCGGTGCGGCGATGGTGGCGGTTGTGGCAGTGGTAGTGGCCGCAATGACCGTGGGTGTGGCCGCATTTGACAGTGGCAGCAGGGGACTGGGACTGTTCAGCATCCCTGGATGATGGGTTGGTGGGTAGGAGGGGTCCTGGGAGCGGCTGGGCCCTGCCACGCCAGATGGGCCAGCTTGGTGGTCCGTGTCCGAAGAGGTGGACAGATCCTCCAGATCCATGTGTCCTCGTTGGGGGCTTGTAGGCTGGCTGTGCTGGCTGCTGTCTCCATCCCCAGCGTCCAGCAGTTCGTCACCTGTGGAGAGAATGAGATTTGTTATTGTGTTGCACCTGGCGAAGTATGTATTAGTCGTCTGACATTGGCAGTTCGTGCAATCTCGTACATGGGTTTCCCGGAGGCGAGTGTGTGGCTGTGGCATCTGTAGTTGTGTGTGCTAGGCAATGGGACTGTGTGCTGTGCACATGTGGCATGGGACGGATTGGCCATGCCGATGGGTGTGTTGCTTTGCCCCTACTCATTGTGACTCTGGTGTATGCGGGCTCCTGGCCCATCCTGGGTCTGGTTTGTACTTTGCTTTTGGAGTTCAAATGGAACGCTTAGGAACGCATATGGCAACATGGGGGCCATGCCCCAGATTCGCATTTGGGATGGAATATGCTTTTGGGGTTCAAATGGAACGCTTAGGAACGCATATGGCAACATGGGGGCCATGCCCCAGATTCGCATTTGGGATGGAATATGCTTTTGGGGTTCAAATGGAACGCTTAGGAACGCATATGGCAACATGGGGGCCATGCCCCAGATTCGCATTTGGGATGGAATATGCTTTTGGGGTTCAAATGGAATGCTTAGGAACGCATATGGCAACATGGGGGCCATGCCCCAGATTCGCATTTGGGATGGAATATGCTTTTGGGGTTCAAATGGAACGCTTAGGAACGCACATGGCAACATGGGGGCCATGCCCCAGATTCGCATTTGGGAGGGGATATGCTTTTGGGGTACATGCTGTGAGCCATGGGTGCCGAACGTGACATGTGTTGTGGCAGCATGACAGTGCATGGTCTGAGGTGTGTGCATGCCTGACATGCCCTGCATATTTGCTGTCTGTTGTGGTTACTGGACATGGCATTGGACGCATCGTTATGAGTGAGTGATAGTTGTGTGCCAGCCAACGTATTGCAGTTGTCCCATCTCCTTGGTGTGCGTGCTGCCCTGTGCCATGTGCATCACTGCAGTGCTCGGGGGGGTGTGGCCCATGTTGTGTGTTGTTGCTCACAGTGTGTTGTGCGCTTAATTGACTTCTGGCACATGGTTGGTCATGGGCATGTGTCTTAGCGTGACTGCTGTATGTGTGGCAGCTGTGCGGATGACATGCCTTTCATGAGACTGGGGCTGACGGATGGGATGGATGGTATGTTGTATGTGCATGGTGTGTCTGTGAGTTTGATGGGTTCAGTGGTGTTCGTGTGCATTTCTGTTGTTCCGCTCTGTTGCGTCTAGTGTTGTTTGTCTTACATAGGCGTAGTTGTGGGGTGTGTGGTTGACAGGCAGTAGGGGCTACATGGACAGGACTTCAATGGTGTTTCGGTTGTGTGTGATGAGTTGCACAGTGGCTGCCGTGTGGGACTATATTCAGTGTGGCTTGTGCATGCAGACGTGGCTCCTTGGGTGTTGCTATGTCTGTGATGGGTCATGTGGGGTGTGAGTCTGCTGTTCATGTCCGTGTGCACATTGTTCACTTGTTCGTGACGGTGGGCGGTGCTGCGTGTCCGTGTGCTACGTGACATGTCCCATGTGTTGGTGGTGTTATGGTCCTCATGCCTCCAGTAATCCAGCCCTGTCCAGTTTCCCACCTGCAAGTTGTTCGTGCGTGCACTGTACTGGATGCCACATGGCTCTAAGCGGGGGGTGCTCCATGTTGCAGGTCTGTGGGGGTGGGGGGTGTAGTGGGTCGTGGGGGTGGCTGTACACCCACTGACACCGATTGCTGTGGACCGTGATGTCTGCCTTTCGGCTGTCGTTGTGCACTGCGGTGGCTGACACGTGGCTGTGGGGTGTGGGGGATGCTCCTCCTTGCTGTGCTGTGGGACTGGGGCCTGGTGTGTGTTGTACTTGGGCTGTCCACCGTCCCACCCACTGCACTTTGTGTTCCTGCCACTTACCTGTTACTTGTCGGTTAGTGCAGCTGTGGCGGACACATGGGTGTGGTGGGTGCTCGTTGTGGCGCTTCTGGCATATTTGGGGACCTGTTGGTGGTTACGTGACTGGCTTAGTGTACACATGTCCCCACGCATCTTACAGTTGTTCGGTTTGGGCTGTGTGTGGTAGTGTCTGTTGCATGTGTGTGTGATGTGTTGTGTATTGTGTGCTGGACATGGGGGTGTTTGTCCCTGGGAGCTGTGGCATGGTGGTAGTGCATGTGAGTACATAGCGGTGTGCTAGTATACATTAGTTTGTACTTACCAGCCTCCACTCCTCCTGCTAATCCGGCGAGGATCTCCGGATGGATTACGACTCGCACCTTCTCCTCCCACGCTTTGAAGGTCTTAAAGAGCGCGGGATTCCCTCCGCCAGTGACGGCAGCCAGCTCTCTGTTTTTGCCCTCCTTCTTCTTGACCAGGCTCTTTACGTCATTCCAACGTTTGTTTATCTCGGTTCTGTTCCTGGGCAGGGTCCCGACTGCATTGACCTGGTCTACGATCCGGGTCCACATTCTGTTTCTGGTGGCTAGTGGTGTGTGCTGGACCATGTTCCCATAGATTTGTGGGTACACCTTGATGATCTCGTCGACCATGACCGTCAGCTCCATGGGCGTGAACTTGGGCATCCTTTGTGGTGCCATGGTGTTTGTGGTGCTGGTGCGGTGTGTGTTGTGTAATGTGCAGGGGGTTTGTGGTGCCGGTGTTTGGTGGTGGTGGTGGTGGTTGTGATGTGTGCGTTTCTGTGGTGTGCTGCTGTCCTTGCTGTGTCACTGTGTCCTCTCCTCTCCTCTCTGGTTTGCAATGTAGCAAGGGGTTGTGGTCTGTGGGAGTGCTGCTTTTGTACTCACCTATGTGGGTGTGTCCTCATGGTCTGTTGTATTCAGGTGTGTTGTGTCTGGGGTTCTGGCCTTTGTATTTTTTGTTTGTCCGGGGGGTGTTTTCGGGATGTGTACTGTGCTTGTGTATTTGTGTGTGCCTTGCTGTGTGGACTTGTTGGCCATGTTGTGTGCTATTGGTTTTGTGTGCGGATGGTTTCTGTGCAGGTACGTGGGCGCCATGGCTTCTGCCGTGTCGATTCTCATCGGCGTTGTTTGCGCTGGCGGGCGGTATATTTGTTGTTTTTCCGCGCTCATGGCGGTGCGATCGTAATTTCACGTGCGGTGTGTCGGCCGTGTGGGCGGGCGGTTTTGTGTTGTCGTGCGTGTTTCCGTCCGTGGCGGGCGGTTTGACTCCGACTCGGACGATGGCGGGCGGTATTTTGTGTGATTTTTCCGCCGATGGCGGTTTTCGGTTTGTGTACTCATAATGGCGTGGTCGGTGTTCAGGCGGTGTGTGCGGGCGGATTTTTGCCGCTTCCATGCCTGGCGGATTTTTTTACGCCGGGTATCGTAATGAGCCCCATAGTTGTTAAAATTATCGATTTTTTATTAATGTTATGTATTTTAGTATATATTTTATATGTATGTGATGTGTTTTTTGTATAAGAATTTGTATTTTTATTATATGTGTAAAAACTTTAATAGTTATTCATTTTTTTAAATTTTAATTTTGTGTTTTTAGTACTGTAGCGGGTTGTGGGTTTATAGGCGAATAGGGTGGGAAGTAATTTAATTATATTAAATGTATTGATTATTTTTAGTAGTTATTAATTTTTTTAATTTGAATTTTGCGTTTTTAGTACCGTAGCGGGTTGTGGGTTTATAGGGGAATAGGGTGGGAAGTAATTTAATTATATTAAATGTATTGAATATTTTTAGTAGTTATTAATTTTTTATTATTTGAATTTTGCGTTTTTAGTACCGTAGCGGGTTGTGGGTTTATAGGGGAATAGGGTGGGAAGTAAATTAATTATATTAAATGTATTGAATATTTTTAAATTTATTAATATTTGTTTAATTGAGATGTTATAGTGTTAAATGTGGAAAGTAATTTTTTATGAATTCATTAATAAGTTGTTAATAATTTTTAATTAATTAATTGCCAATTAATTATGGTAATTGTGTAATTAATTTTAGGTGTGTGTTGCGGTATTTATAGGTGTAAATGGTGGGAAGGGTGGGAAGTAATTTATTTTTAATTGATGATATAATAATTAGTTATTTATTTTTAAATAATTAATTAGTAATTAATTCTGGTAATTGTGTAAGTAGTTTTAGGTGTGTGCTGTGGTATGTATAGGTGGGAAGTAATTTATTTTTAATTGATGATTTCATAATTAGTTGTTAATTAATTTTAAATAATTAATTAGCAATTAATTATGGTAATTGTGTAATTAGTTTTAGGTATATGTTGTGGTATGCATAGGTGTAAATGGGAAGTAATTTATTTTTAATTGATGATTTACTAATTAGTTGTTAATTAATTTTAAATAATTAATTAGTAATTAATTATGTTCATTTTGAAAATAAGTTTAGGTGTGTCTTGTGGTGTTTATAGGTGTAAATGGTGGGAAGGGTAGGAAGTAATTTATTTTTAATTTATAAATTAATAATTAGTTAATTAATTTAAATTAATTAATTGAAAATTAAATATGGTAATTGTGTAATTAGTTTTAGGTGTGTGTTGTGGATATTATAGTGTTAAAGCATGTGTATTTAATGAATGTTTATTATTTTTTATTAATAATATTTTTTAATTGATTATTAATTATGTTAATTATGGAAATACATTTAAATAACACGTTTTAAGTGTTTTTTTATTGATGTGGTGTTCTAGGGTAGTAAACAAAATAAATACATTTATGTTTTACATAATTCTGTTAATATTTGCTCCTTTTAAATGATTATTGTTTTTAAATTTATTTATTAATTGTTATATAACATTTGTAGCTTTTTGTTATATGTAATTTATATTATAATATGTGTTTAATTTATATGTTTAATATATTTAAATGTATATTTTTTAAATATTGTTTTTTTTTATGATTTGAAAAAAACTTTCTATTGTTTAAATGTTATTAGTAATTTTTGTTTCTCTGCAATCCAGCACTTTCCATACTGTTGCACTCACTGGAGTGGGAATAGTAATTTTTACCCCTTTGCTATCCAGCAATTTCCCTACTGTTGCACTCATTGGAGTGGGAATAGTAATTTTTACCCCTCCTCTATCCATCACTTACCATACTGTTGTACTCACTGGAGTGGGAATAGTAATTTTTACCCCTTCGCTATCCAACATTTTCCCTACTGTTGCATTTATTGTGTGTTATAAGTTTTTTAAAATAATTTAATGTTTTAAATTAATATAGAATGGTTTTTTTATTTTGAAATATTGATATATATTTTATTTTTAGATAATTTTAAAGTTTACAAATTAAAGAAAGATCATTTTTAAATATATATATATATGTATAAAAAATTATGTTTCTGTGTTTATATTTTTTAATTTAAGTTTATTTGTAATATTTAGTTAAAATGTTTATTAATTTTAAGGGGCCCATTACGATACCCGGCGTAAAAAAATCCGCCAGGCATGGAAGCGGCAAAAATCCGCCCGCACACACCGTCTGAACACCAACCACGCCATTACGATGACACAAACCGAAAACCGCCATCGGCGGAAAAATCACACAAAATACCGCCCGCCATCGTCCGAGTCGGAGTCAAACCGCCCGCCACGGACGGAAACACGCACGACAACACAAAACCGCCCGCCCTCACGGCCGACACACCGCACGTGAGATTACGATCGCACCGCCATGAGCGCGTGAAAACTACAAATATACCGCCCGCCAGCGCAAACAACGCCGATGAGAATCGACACGGCAGAAGCCATGGCGCCCACGTCCCTGCACAGAAACCATCCGCTGACAAAAACAATCGCACACAACATGGCCAACAAGTCCACACAGCAAGGCACGCACAAATACACAAGCACAGTACACATCCCGAAAACACCCCCCTGGACAAACAAAAACTACAAAGGCCAGAACCCCAGACACAACACACCTGAAAACAACAGACCATGAGGACACACCCACATAGGTAAGTACAAAAGCAGCACTCCCACAGACCACAACCCCTTGCAACATTGCAAACTAGAGAGGAGAGGAGACGATACAGTGACACAGCAAGGACAGCAGCACACCACAGAAACGCACACATCACAACCACCACCACCACCACCACCACCACCAAACACCGGCACCACAAACCCCCTGCACAGTACACAACACACACCGCACCAGCACCACAAACACCATGGCACCACAAAGAATGCCCAAGTTCACGCCCATTGAGCTGATGGTCATGGTCGACGAGATCATCAAGGTGCACCCACAAATCTATGGGAACATGGTCCAGCACACACCACTAGCCACCAGAAACAGAATGTGGAACCGGATCGTAGACCAAGTCAATGCAGTCGGGACCCTGCCCAGGAACAAAGTCGAAATAAATAAACGGTGGAATGACGTCAAGAGCCTGGTCAAGAAGAAGGAGACCAAGAACAGAGAGCTGGCAGCCGTCACTGGCGGAGGGAATCCCGCGCTCTTCAAGACCTTCAAAGCGTGGGAGGAGAAGGTGCGAGTCATAATACATCCCGAGATCCTCGCCGGATTAGCAGGGGGAGTGGAGGCTGGTAAGTACAAACTAATGTATACCAGCACACCGCTATGTACTCACATGCACTACCACCATGCCACAGCTCCCAGGGACAAACACCCCCATGTCCAGCACACAATACACAACACATCACACACACATGCAACAGACACCACCACACACAGCCCAAACCGAACAACTGTAAGATGCGTGGGGACATGTGTACACTCAGCCAGCCACGTAACCACCAACAGGTCCCCAAATATGCCAGAAGAGCCACAACGAGCACCCACCACACCCATGTGTCCGCCACAGCTGCACTAACCGACAAGTAACAGGTAAGTGGCAGGAACACAAAGTGCAGTGGGTGGGAGGGTGGACAGCCCAAGTACAACACACACCAGGCCCCAGTCCCACAGCACAATCAAGGAGGAGCATCCCCCACACCCCACAGCCACGTGTCAGCCACCGCAGTGCACAACGACAGCCGAAAGGTAGACATGACGGTCCACAGCAATCGGAGTCAGTGGGTGTCCAGCCACCACCACGACCCACAACACCCCCCACCCCCACAGACCTGCAACATGGAGCACCCCCGCTTAGAACCATGTGGCATCCAGTACAGTGCACGCCCGAACAACCTGCAGGTGGGAAACTGGACAGGGCTGGATTACTGGAGGCATGAGGACCGTAACACGACCAACACATGGGACATGTCACGTAGCACACGAACACGCAACACCGCCCACCGTCACGAACAAGTGAACAATGTGCACACGGACATGAACCACAGACTCACACCTCACATGACCCATCACAGACACAGCAACACCCAAAGAGCCACGTCTGCATGCACAAGCCACACTGAATATAGTACCACACGGCAGCCACTGTGCAACTCATCACACACAACCGAAACACCATTGAAGTCCTGTCCATGTAGCCCCTACTGCCTGTCAACCACACACCCCACAACTACGCCTATGTAAGACAAACAACACTAGACGCAACAGAGCGGAACAACATAAATGCACACGAACACCACTGAACCCATCAAACACACAGACACACCATGCACATACAACATACCATCCATCCCATCCGTCAGCCCCAGTCTCATGAAAGGCATGTCATCCGCACAGCTGCCACACATACAGCAGTCACGCTAAGATACATGCCCATGACCAACCATGTGCCAGAAGTCAATGAAGCGCACGCCACACTGTGAGCAACAACACACAACATGGGCCACACCCCCCGAGCACTGCAGTGATGCACATGGCACAGGGCAGCACGCACACCAAGGAGATGGGACAACTGCAATACGTTGGCTGGCACACAACCAACACTCACTCATAACGATGCGTCCAATGCCATGTCCAGTAATCACAACAGACAGCAAATATGCAGGCCATGTCAGGCATGCACACACCTCAGACCATGCACTGTCATGCTGCCACAACACATGTCACGTTCGGCACCCATGGCTCACAGCATGTACCCCAAAAGCATATTCCCTCCCAAATGCGAATCTGGGGCATGGCCCCCATGTTGCCATATGCGTTCCTAAGCGTTCCATTTGAACCCCAAAAGCATATTCCCTCCCAAATGCGAATCTGGGGCATGGCCCCCATGTTGCCATATGCGTTCCTAAGCGTTCCATTTGAACCCCAAAAGCATATTCCATCCCAAATGCGAATCTGGGGCATGGCCCCCATGTTGCCACATGCGTTCCTAAGCGTTCCATTTGAACCCCAAAAGCATATTCCATCCCAAATGCGAATCTGGGGCATGGCCCCCATGTTGCCACATGCGTTCCTAAGCGTTCCATTTGTACCCCAAAAGCATATTCCATCCCAAATGCGAATCTGGGGCATGGCCCCCATGTTGCCACATGCGTTCCTAAGCGTTCCATTTGAACCCCAAAAGCATATTCCATCCCAAATGCGAATCTGGGGCATGGCCCCCATGTTGCCATATGCGTTCCTAAGCGTTCCATTTGAACCCCAAAAGCATATTCCATCCCAAATGCGAATCTGGGGCATGGCCCCCATGTTGCCATATGCGTTCCTAAGCGTTCCATTTGAACCCCAAAAGCAAAGTACAAACCAGACCCAGGATGGGCCAGGAGCCCGCATACACCAGAGTCACAATAAGTAGGGGCACAGCAACACACCCATCGGCATGGCCAATCCGTCCCATGCCACATGTGCACAGCACACAGTCCCATTGCCAAGCACACACAACTACAAATGGTACAGCCACACACACGCCTCCGGGAAACCCATGTACGAGATTGCACGAACTGTTAATGTCAGACGACAAATACATACTTCGCAAGGTGCAACACAATAACAAATCTCATTCTCTCCACAGGTGACAAACTGCTGGATGCTGGGGATGGAGCCAGCAGCCAGCACAGCCAGCCTACAAGCCCCCAACGAGGACACACGGATGTGGAGGATCTGTCCTCCTCTTCGGACACGGACCACCAAGCAGGCCCATCTGGTGTGGCAGGGCCCAGCCGCTCCCCAGGACTCCTCCTACCCACCAACCCATCATCCAGGGCTGCTGAACATTCCCAGCCCCCTGCTGCCACTGTCGTTGCGGCCACACCCACGGTCATTGCGGCCACACCCACGGTCATTGCGGCCACACCCACGGTCATTGCGGCCACTACCACTGCCGCAACCGCCACCATCGCCGCACCGACCACCACCGCCACCACCACCACCACGTCTTCGCTGGCACCAGCCCCAGCGCAGGTGGTGGCCCGGCCGACTGGATCCACCCTGGGAGCCACAGCGAGGACCGTGGTGAGCAATGTGGCTAGTGGGCAGGCCGGTGGTAGCAGGACTGGTAGGAGGAGCAGGGTCAGGCAAACGCCAGCCTCCCCTGGGAGCCATGCCCTGCCTCAAATGGCCAGAGTCCTTGGGGCCTATGAAGAGGCCCAAGGACAATGGGCCAGGTCAGCTACAGACACGCGTGAGGTGCTGGGGGTGCTGAGGTCCATGGACGCCCGTATGGGCCAACTCGTGGACCTCATGGGCCAGCTGGTGGTGGCGGTGAGGTCACAGCCAGGGACAGCAGCTCCCCCTCCGCCACCACCTGCCGGGGCGCAGGGTCGAGCAGCAGTGTCCAGTTCCCCTGCGTCCACAGCCAGTGAGCACACCTCAACCACCAGCATGTCGCAAGCAGGCACCCCCTCGCAAACGTGGAAGGGGCCGTCCGAAGTGGAAACAGATCTCCCGGGAGGACTTCGCACGCTCCAGACGCAAGTGAGGCAGCCAGCCAGCCTTCCTTGACCAGCCACTGCATTGACTTGGACTACGATCCCACTCCACACAGCCATCTGGATGGCATGTGTGTGTTGGACTATGGACATAGAACCAGTGGGTACACCCTGAGCATCACGCAGCCATGACCGACAGCTCATTGTCACTGCACGCACCACTTTTGTCATC
Source organism: Calotriton arnoldi (assembly GCA_963921515.1). NCBI lineage: Eukaryota > Metazoa > Chordata > Amphibia > Caudata > Salamandridae > Calotriton > Calotriton arnoldi. The sequence goes on along the minus strand of CAWUFW010007303.1, from coordinate 332,064 downwards.
ACCTTACACACAATCACATGTCACAGTTTGAAATAAATGCACCTCTTACACAAACTGCTGTTTGTGCCCTGTGTTTTATTTGTACGGAATACAACGGCCACCTTGGGCGGAAAGGCACCTGATGCGTGGCATGGCAATGGAACCGGAGGGCCTGTAGGGACCTAGGGGTGGGAGACAGAACAGGAGCACATTCAATGAGTGTGTCACACACCCATCACACAGTACATGTCAACAACTACAAGCAATGTACACACATCGCACAGAGCAATAGGGCACAATGCCACAGCCACCAACAGTGGCATACTACCCTGGCCATGGAGCGTTGACACACAGCACGCAGTGAACAAACGGCCACCCTGACACAGCACACACACACCTGCACAGATACAGCCACATCAGCCGTCGTACATGGACACTCACCGTCAAGTGAAGTAGTGGGCGATGAGCTGCTGCCGCACATTACCAGCTTCCTCCTCTCCGCTGTCCTCCTCACTCGAGCTGTCCTGGTCTGCGGGCTGGGGCCCTGGTTGATCTCCGTCATCCACGATGAGGGGGATCTGCTTCCGAATGGCCAGATTGTGCAGCATGCAGCACGCCACCACTATCTGGCACACCTTCTGTGGGGAGTACGCCAGCGCACCCCCGGTGCGGTCCAGGCACCTGAACCTGGACTTGAGGAGGCCAAAGGTACGCTCGACCACACGTCTGGTGCTCCCATGTGCCTCATTGTAGCGATCGTCTGCTGGGGTGCGAGGATTCCTCAATGGACTGAGCAGCCATGCCCCATTCGGGTACGCAGAGTCACCTGGGTGTGAGGGACACAGAGAACAGTTGCTATTCCAACTGGACAGGGGACAGCATCGCACAACCAGCACGCTACACCACCCCACATACTCACCAACAATACAGCCACGATCCTGTTGCAGATTGGACATCAGTCGTGGCAAGATGCTGTTGCGCATTATGTGTGCGTCATGGGCCGAGCCTGGGAACTTTGCACACACGTGGGTGATCACCATGTCCGCAAGGCACACCACTTGCACATTCAGGGAGTGCGTGTGCTTCCTGTTGCGGTACAGGTGCTCAGTGGCCTGTGGTGGAACAAGGCCAACATGTGTGCAGTCAATGGCTCCAACGACGTGTGGGATTCTGCCAAGGGCATAGAATGCACCCTTCACTGCCGCCAATTCACGAGCCCTGGGGAAGCGGATGTACCTGTTTCGGTACAGCATCATGGCTGCCAGTACATCCCTCAGCACCTTGCTGAACATGGGCTGGGACATCCCTCCTCCACTGCCCACTGTGTGCTGGAATGACCCAGTGGCGAAGAAATGCATGGCGGCCATCACCTTAGCCGTGGGGGTGACAGCTGTCGGATACACCCTGCGGGGACGGAGATGGGGTTCTAACATGGCACACAGTCGATGCAGGGTTGGCCTGTCCAGCCGAAACTTCCTAATGACCTCTGTATCGTCCATGTCCGCCAGCAATTGGTATGGGCGGTCAATGTTCGGTCTCCGCCTAGGGAAAATGGCAGTGGACACATGTCAAAGCAACACGACACATAGCAATTTCGCATACACATCACTGACATGACTGAGCAAGCACATGAGCCACAGCCCAGCTGTCAAGCTGGGACGGCACGGCCACAATACACTTACACAGGTCTTCCAACAATGGCAATGGCTAGTGATACAGACCACTGCCATGTGCATGCACATGGGGATCTAGGCCCCAATGACTTGCGGGGCGTGCTGATGGCGACTGACTGCATATTCGTCAAGCGGCAACGCCACGGCAACATGAATGTCTGCTGAGCATGGAACTGCTTCCGAGGCTGGATGAGTATGGCACACGACGACGACGATGTGGGCACAGGCTGAGCGGCCAAAAGAAGTGGGACCTGTGGCACGAGGGGATATGAGACAGTAGTAGGTGTCAGCACTGCACCCTATGTACAGCACTGTACGGATCACACCTCCCGAAACATTGACAGGTGTCCACATTGACAGCCCCATGCCAAGACGGCTGTGTGCTTGCAGTCACACGTCACAGGTGAGAGGTTACATTGCACGTGCCAGGTGGCAGACGTACATAGTGGGAGCTGGCATGTGTGTGCATGTGTCTCCTGTTCAGGATCCACCAGATGGGCGCTGACTCTGTACTGACCATTGGACACAGCATGTACCGTGGAAGGCTTGTGTGTGGGATGGTGGCACTGGATGTGCCTCCGTTGGGTGGGGGGCCATGCACAGGGCGGGTGCGTCGATGATTGCGCATTGTTGGTCACGGTGGGTGCACCCACTCAGATGTGTTGCCCTGTGTTCAATTCCTATGTCCGCATGATGATGGACTGTAGATGTGGGCAGACTACACATTGGTCGATGTGCTGTCTATATGCATGTGCCTTCACACCAGGCACAGCTGCCCCTGCACATGTGACCCCTGCTGGACTCGCTGCTGGGTCTGTGGAGCTGATGCACCTTCTGTGCGTGGGGCGGACAGCTCTCCTCACTTCCCTCATTGCGCATGTCATGACTTTGCCGCAGGTGACATGGATCATGGAGGGCCCACATGTACGCGTGGGTAGGCTACACATGATTGTTAACTGGTCGCCACCCCCAGTCAGTGTTTCGAATGGGAAGGTTGTCGTGCTGGTGGTATGTTCGATGTGGCGGATGGGCGGGCCTAGGTGCGGGCTTACATTCCGGACATGGGGGGTAGTTGGATTGGCGACTAGTTGCAGTACACACGGGACACGTCTCTTCCTTTCCACATCTGGGTCATCCCTTGTACTCACTGACAGTGATACAGTCATCTTCGCCCCAGCCCTCATGTCCTCCCCTCGCTCCCCCAATATGCATGTGCACCTGCGAGGCTAGCGCTTGCACAGGCAGCCCCAAGCTCGCACCAGAGAGGGCAAGGAGTGTATGTGTGGGTCCAGTTGCACGAGTGTGCTGTCTCAGGGTATGATGTGTTGCGGGACGCCGTCCACCTGCGTGGTGCCCCAAATGGAGACCCGGCCTGCATGGACTATGCATCACAGTCTTCGCCTTCCGGATCCGCCACCTGCGACACCCAGTGGCTGTGGCTGCCCTTGCGGCCATGCCGCGTCCGTCTGTGACTGATGGCCCACACATTCACTCTTTGGCCTCTCTGGGGAGGGCTCGGGGGTGGTGGCGCACGCGCTTGCACTTAGTCGCAATGGCATGTGGCGTGGTTGGTATAATGGGCAATGGATGGGATGGTGCGAGCCGCCTCCCGTGATGTCAGTGCTGCTCGTGCTGTGGTGCGTCCCCCTACACTTCCATTTGACTTGTGCCATGCTAGACGTTGAGGTTCTATTGCCTGCGTGATATGACCAGGAGGAGCGCGAGGAGACCTCTCACACACCATGCTCCACTGCCATCCCGTGCCCTGTATCGCCTGTGCGGATTGACTATGTTGGGGTTACACCTGGTCGACTGGGGCTGTGTGTGCCTTGTCAAGGGGCATGGCGGGCGCACAACAGGATCCAGCTTGTCCACAGAGGGTGGGCTGAGGTGCGCCTGGTACCGCTTTGTACGTGTGTGCCCGGCTGCTGTGCACACACGTGTTCACTCCCCCCCTGACAGGTGTTCTCTCACAATGCCCAGGGAAGCGGTGGTGTACTGTTCATGACCCCTCCCGACACGGCGTGCTCCAACTTGGCATGTGCGCATCTACCCGTCACACCCACCCACCTGAGCACTGCGTCCGTACGACTTCACACGACACATGTGTGTCTTCCACAGTTGTGCTACTCATTTGCGTTGACATCCAATACCAGTGGACTACATGGTCATGTCACGACTGCCGTGTACTTCACATACTCTCATCCTCTCTCATTCGTACATGTGAAATGAGTCAGCGGAGACAGTTTTGGTTTCAAACATTATATTGAGTCTTCTGTCCTCTGTGATGCAGTATAGTGGACACTACTGGCAGCGGAATACATGTTGAGGATATACTGAGCATGATTGCAAATGGGATAGGGTGTGGGGTTACATGTGATTGGCTGTTGCATGTGGGATGTGGGCTTCAGAGTGACATCTGCTTGGCCAAGGCTGTGCTAATGTACATTTACGTATAGCTGCGGAGCTGCGGACTGTGATACAGACGGTATACATGTAGCCTACCAGACCGCTTGGCATCATGGGCACAGTCCATCTCAGTTCCATGTGACAGGTTTGCTGCGGTTGTTCCTCATGCACGCGTGCATGTGAGATGACATCAGGGCATGTGCTTGCATGCATGCAGCGGCGTGCCACTTGTTGTTGCACTGTGGTGGTTACTGGACATGTCACAGTAACTGGGGTCGTGTTGTTGTTGTATGCACTTGTCGTCCATGCAAAGGTCCTGGTATGGGATTCCCGGGGCGGGGGTGGGCGGGGTGCAGCACCCACAGACTCCAGGCGACCTATTCATGTCCACTGAGCGGTGTGTGTGTCCATGGGCGCTGGATCCATGTCGTGTCCTGGTTGTTCGTGCAGTTCCGTCCATGTGGGTGCGATACACAGACACCATGCCACTGCCTCCCACGATGCATGCGGTGTTCCTGGATGTGATGGGGAACAGTGTGCATGTCCCGGTCATATCCGATGTCATGGCGATGTCGTTGATGGTGTGGTTACAGTTGCCGGTCGTTTGGTATGGCTGTTGTGGTGGTGACTGGCCAGTCCGTGCGGAAGCTAAGCATGGGTGCGGGGTTGGACATCATAGGTCAATCGGGGAACCTGCGTTGTGGTCCGACGAATTTACAGGTTGTCAGGTATGCGATGCCGTCCAGCAGGGCTTCCATGTCATTGGTGGTGTACATGTTTGCCAGCCAATGTAGCGGATGGTGGCTGTCAAGGTGTTGTTCGTAAGTTGTCCCTTGGAGGACCATGATGGGGCATGCTGGGTGACATTCGATGTAGCTGTTCTCGATGATCCGTCGTGTGGAGGCACAGTGGTCCCATTTCAGTGCGGGTGCGATGTTGGCCACATACGCCATGCCCCCATAGGCAGAGCAGGCCCTGTCGTGTGCGTCCAGAGGGAGGAGTAGTGGTAGCAGGTCCGCCTTCAGACATGCCGGGTTGGAGAGGCATATCTCCACGGGATGCTGGTAGGGACACCTCCGACAGTAGAAGACGGGCATGACGCAGCTGAACAATGTGATGCGGTAAGTCAGTCGGTAACTTACGTTCAGCAGGGACAGGAGATCGCATCCCAATGTATGTAACAGGTTGGTTTTGTACAGCTTGAGCTGTCCGGTGTAGTTGGGTAGGTGTGTTGCGGTTGCCATTTCGCAGCGGTGCGTTGTGGTGGCGTGCTCCGGCTGTGTGTGCAGTCTGCAATGTGCACGCTCCGAGGTTGCTGTGAGCTCTGTGTAGTCGTAGGGAGACAGGACTTGTGTTCTGTTGGCTTGTTTGGAGGACACGGGCCCTCATCCCACATGCTTCTCAGACAGTTCAAGGTCAGTGATGTGTGACTCCTTCCAATTAACTTGCATGTGGCCGACATGGGGGAGTGTTTTCTTCTTTCTTCCCCGTCCGTTGTGTGCTTCTGTGATATGCGCTATCTGCCCTGTGGTCGGTCTCCTCGGCATGCCTGTGTTGGTCTATTCTTGGACAATGGCTGTATTCACCGGCTTCTGTCGTAGGGCTGTGGTTTCGGAGTTGGAATGGAAGGTCATTCAGTGCTGTCTGCTCTCCCTTGTGTGGGCGGCAGGCTGCCTTTCCGCTCTGCGTTGGGCCTTGTGTGTGAATGTTATTCTTGGGCCACCTGTTGTCGGTCCCCGGGCTCTTTGGTGTTCCGTTTTATATGTCTTGTTCATATGTGCAGGGTGGTATGGGTGTTTCAGTGTGGTACTGGCGTTCCTCTTCCCGAAGGGGCCCTGCTTCTCCTAGTTGGTGTTGCCGCCGCTGTGTGCTACGCCATGTTTGTTACACTGGGGTGTGTCCTGCTGTTGCGTGACTTCACTGACATGTGTGCGTCGGTTGTGTGAGGTTGGGTGTTGACCGTGAATTGGGCGTTGGGGACATGTCTGTGGCAGGCCTGTCACGTGTCATGTGCGTTCGGGGTGGGGCTGATGTGTGTGCTGCTTGGTTGTGTCCCTGTGTCTGTGTGCGACGCATGCATGGCGCTGCGGTTGGCCTCTGCGTTGTGCGCATGTGTGGCGGCGTCATCGCCGCTTTGGGGCCGTGACGGGGTGGTTGGTTCCTAGTCCCAGGTGGTGTGTACACATGTGTTACGCGATGTTACGATTTGGCCTGTGTGTCATATGTGGATGCAATGGTGGATGTGTTGTGTACACGCGCTGGTGGGGGGTTGTCCGCTTTTTCCGCCCTTGCACTGTGTGCGCTGTTTGCGTGCACTTGTTGTGTGTGTGCCTACCTGCGTCTCCGCGGTACGTTGCGTCCTTGGTGGTGCATCAGCAGGAGCATGGGGAGGGCCTGCAGTGCTGGATTCATGCTCGGGGGTGCCGCTTCTTCGTTGTCCGTGCTCGGCGTCCGTGTTACCGCTTCGGTTTGTCGTACGGTATCTCTTGGCCGTGGGAGCCGTTTGTTTGCGGCATCGTAATTTATACGCCGGGCGGGACGTGTTTCGTCGGACGGTGTGTGTCAATTAGGCTGCGCCGCTACGTTTGCGGACGCACTTTGATGGCGGACGGTGTTGCTGGCTTGCCGGCGGTGTTTGGCCTACTTTTCGCATCGTAATTGGGCGGGCGTGTGGACTGCTGCGTGCCGGCGGTAACTGGTGGTTTTTGCATCCGCCAGCACGGCGGTTGTGCTTCCGCCCGCCATCGTAATGGGCCCCCAATTTAGTTTGTTAAAAATAATAATATTATTTAATATATGTTATTTAATTTTATATATATTTTTAATTCGATATTTTTTGCATCTATATTTTTACTTCGATATTTTTTAATCGATATTTTTGTACTTACTTGCAAGGGCATGTAATCAGGTATACCACGTTGGTGGAGTTACAGTTGGTGTGGGCCCTTTGTGACCATTGCTTCCCATTTTCGAGTGCTAGGTGTTTTGTTGGGGCTGTCAAGTGACACACGCTGCAGGCCCCACACGGGAAATGTCCCGTTACTGGGGGGAGTCCCCAAGCATTCAAAACCGACTGGTTTCCATCCCTATCCAATCTCTTGGGACGCGTATGTACCAGGGAATCCTTAATACTCCTGGCTCGTTTAAAGGAGAACAATGGTTTTCCCCACTTATGGTTGTTGCTTTCCAAAATTCTCCAGTGCTTCCTGATAGATCTACTGACAGCATTAGAAGCCACATTATACGTTGTTACACAAGTGAGAGGTATATCCCCTGCAGTTTTGGGAGTGTCTTCCAGGAGGGCTCCCCCATGTTGATTTCTGGCCCTCTTGCAGCTCTTTGTTAGTATTTTGCCCGGATACCCCCATTTCTGGATTTTGCTAGTCAGCTCTTTAGCCTGAGATCTGAAATCTGTCAGTTCACTGCAGTTACGTCTGAGGCAAAGGTATTGGCCGAAGGGGAGATTCCCCCACAGTGGGCGAGGGTGGAAGCTGGAGAAATGCAGCAAGTTGTTTTTAGCTGTCGGTTTGTGGTGCGTTTTGGTCTGAAGTCGGTTCCCAACTTTCTTGATGACAACGTCGAGGAATACCATCTCGTCCTCTTTGTAAGCGTAAGTGAATCTCAGGTTGGGATCGCACGTGTTGATCCATCCAAAGAAATCTAGAAGGGCATTTTCGGTTCCTTGCCAGATAATGAAAATATCATCTATGTACCTTTTCCAAAAGGATACATACGACGCATAGGGGTTCTGTGCCGAGAGTATGTATTTGCACTCAAAATCGTACACATACAGCCCGGCCACACTGGGGGAAAAGGTGCTGCCCATCGAAGTGCCGGTAGACTGTAAGAAAAGCTCTCCCTTGTATTCGAAAAAAAAAATCTTCAGTGCAAGGGTGGCACATGCGACCACGAATTCCTTGGGCGTAATGAAATCCCATGGCGCTGTCTCCAATGTATCTTTGATGACCCTGATGGTATCATCCTGCGGGATGCAGGTGTAAAGGCTCTCTATGTCTAATGAGACCAGGAACGTGGGTTCATCGGAAATTTCAATTTCATGTAGTAAGGATAGTAGGCTCTTGGTGTCCTTGAGGTAGGTGCTGGTGGCCTGGATCAAAGGTTTGAGAAAAAAGTTGCAGTACCGCGAGAGCCTTTACACCTGCATCCCGCAGGATGATACCATCTTAGGATCTTAGGAGGTCGGAGTGGGGCGTCTCCTCTTACCCCTTATTTTTATGTGTGTGTAAAAACATGTCAAAACTAAGCCTGGGTGTAAAACTCAGCTTCGTTTGTGGAGTTTGCGGAATTCGGCAACTCCAAGTTCCATGGAGAATGCAGAGCTACCATTAAACTCTGCAACGGCGCAGAGTTTTTTTTTGGTCACGCACTCGAAATGTCATTTTCGCGCATGTGGGAGCGACTTGCCAGGCGCTCACAATTGCCCATGAGATTTTCAGGACCGTTCGTGGGCACCATAAGTTTTGCGGTCGCCAACACATCATTTGGGCACACCAGCGACTTCCGGAGGATGTTTTCTGCCGTACGCGATCCCAAACGCAGAGGATCTGCCACAGCTATAATCTGGGGAAGATTCTTTCCTCGAGAAGTATCAAAATCTTACCAAACTGACAATTTGGAGTTAAAAACCTCCTCAAATTGACAGTTGGTGTTTTTTTTGTGCGTGGAGTCTACTTTTTTTAAAAAACATTTTTTTCCAACTGGAAGGAAGGGCCTCAGAGTCTCCAACTTCCTGTTCCGGTCTAGCAGGCACCTCCCAGTGCTTTGTCCATCTCCTGGTCACTTTGTATTTGGATTGGGAGCTGGAAGGATCATTCTTTGTGTCTGCTGCATATCCCATTGGATTTAAAGACTTTTTGTATTTGAGATTTCACAAGTAAGTTGAAAAAATGGCGTTTGTTTGATTGGGGCCATGCACCTGGATTTATTTGTACTTTTAATGGATTTTTAACATTTATTGTGGTGGGTGACCTTTTGTTTCAGTAAGGGCCTAGTGATTTCTTTGCATTGCATTTTTCTTCTTTTGTAAAGGAAAAATGTTTTACAGTTTACTACACTTTCTCCATGTTTTTTTTATGCATTTGCAATATTGATTTAAATTCATATGTGGCCTAGTCTGCAATTGGCATTCCAGCCAGTAGGCCCAGTGCTAGTCATGGGTGCATGTAACAACCGTTTCTGTGGTGTCTGTTGAATTTGAAACAGCATTTAGGCCATGGATGGATTTGGATTGCATGGTATTTCACTTATTTTTTCCTGCTAACAGTGTATAGGACTAGGTAGGGTAATGCCTCTGAAAAATGTCTGTTGTTGTAAACATTTTTTTTTTAGCCCTGTTAATTTTCGCTTTTGGCATTGTTGAATTAATGCTGTGTTCTCTGTTTTACCGTGCCTCCTTTGTCCGGACAGTGTGTGTGTGTTTGCCATAGGCCACCATTTGCCTTTGTTCCAGATGCCATGAGGTCACTGGCCAGGGGCTATTTTGTATAGTCAGTTGACTGTCCATAGGCCTGCAGGTGCTCTTTGTTTTACAGGCCTCCTGCCTCTTGTTGTGAGTGACCATGCGGCTGGCAGCCATTTTGTGTATCCGGCCAGTGTGCTTTTGCCATAGGCCTGCATGTCTTCTTTGTTGTGGCCATGCCTTCTTTCTGGTTGCTTTGTTTTACAGGCCTCCTACCTCTTGTTGTGAGTGACCATGTGGCTGGCGGCCATTTTGTGTATCCAGCCAGTGTGCTTTTGCCATAGGCCTGCATGCCTTCTTTGTTGTGGCCATGCCTTCTTGCTGGTTGCTGTGACCATGTGGCTAGCGGACATTTTGTGTAGGCAGCCAGTGTGCTTTTGCCATGAGCCTGCATGCCTTCTTTGTTGTGGCCATGCCTTCTTGCTGGTTGCTGTGACCATGTGGCTGGCGGACATTTTGTGTAGGCAGCCAGTGTGCTTTTGCCATAAGCCTGCATACGTTCTTTGTTTTCTAGGCCTTCTACTTCTTGTTGTGACCATGTGGCTGGTGGCCATTCTGTGTATCCAGCCAGTGTGCTTTTGCCATTGGCCTGCATGCGTTCTTTGTTTTCTAGGCCTCCTGCTTCTTGTTGTGAGTCTGTGACCATGTGTCTGGCTGCCATTTTGTGTAGCTAGCCAGTGCGCTTTTGCCATAGGCCTGCATGTCTTCCTTGTTGTGGCCATGCCTTCTTGCTGGATGTTGTTGTTGTAACTCTATGACTGGCAGCCATTTTGTGTAGGCAGCCAGTGTGCTTTTGCCATAGGCCTGCATGCGTTCTTTGTTCTAGGCCTCCTTCTTCTTGTTGTGACCATGTGGCTGGAGGCCATTTTATGTAGGCAGCCAGTGTGCTTTTGCCATAGGCCTGCATGCGTTCTTTGTTTTCTAGACCTCCTTCTTCTTGTAGTGAGTCTGTGACAATGTGGCTGGTTGGCATTTTGTGTATCTAGCCAGTGTGCTTTTGCCACAGTCCTGCATGTCTTCTTTGTTGTGGTCATGCCTTCTTGATGGTTGTTGTAGTTGTGACCATGTGGCTGGCAGCCATTTTGTCCATCCAGCCAGTGTGCTTTTGCCATAGGCCTGCATGCGTTCTTTGATCTAGGCCTCCTGCTTCTTGTTTTGAACATGACTGTCAGCCATTTTTTGTAGGCAGCCAGTGTGCTTTTGCCATAGGCCTGCATGTCTTCTTTTTTGTGGCCATGCCTTCTTGCTGGTTGTTGTTTTGTGACCATGTGGCTGGCGGCCATTTTGTGTATCCAGCCAGTGTGCTTTTGCAGTAGACCTGCATGTGTTCCTTGTTTTCTAGGCCTCCTGCTTCTTGTTGTGAGTCTGTGACCATGTGGCTGGCAGCCATTTGGTTTTTCCAGCCAGTGTGCTTTTGCCACAGGCCTGCATGTCTTCTTTATTGTGGCCATGCCTTCTTGCTGGTTGTTGTTGTTGTGACCATGTGGCTGGTGGCCATTTTTTCTATCCAGCCAGTGTGCTTTTGCCATAGGTCTGCATGCGTTCTTTGTTCTAGGCCTCCTGCTTCTTGTTTTGAACATGTGGCTGTCGGCCATTTTGTATAGCAGCCAGTGTGGTTTTGCCATAGGCCTGCATGCTTTCTTTGTTTTCTAGGTCTCCTGCTTCTTGTTGTGAGTCTGTGACCATGTGGCTGGTGACCATTTTGTATACCCAGTCTGTGTGCTTTTGCCATAGGCCAGCATGCGTTCTAACTTCTAGGGCTCCTGCATCTTGTTGTGACCATGTTGCTGGTAGCCAATTTGTGTTTGCCACCAGCCAGCCAGTGTGCTTTTCCCATAGGCCTGCATGTGTTCTCTTGTTGTGATCAAGTGGTCGGTATTTGGTCATTTTTGGTGTAGGCTAGGCAGCCAGTGTGCTTTCCCTATAGGCCTGCATGTCTTCTCTTTGTTCCCAATGCCTTCCTGCTCAGTGTTGTTGGCGATGACAATGTGGCACTGGCTGGCAGTTACTTTGTGCGGCCAACCAAATTCGGCCCTTTGTCATAGGCTTCACGGATAGTTGAAGAAAGAGATAGCATTTTAATAACGCATTATTATATCTTTGAGGATAATTTCACTTATGTTTCATTTTTTTAATTTACATTTTTCCATTTTTGTTATTAATTTGTAAATTACATTTTTTATTTGTAAAAATGTTTTATTTATTTTTTCATACGATTTTCTACTACATCTGGCATCTATTAACCCCATGTCTGCTATAGGTGCACAACAGCATTCATTATCTAGTGATTATTCCTTCCATTGTCATTTGTCAGCTGCACCTCCCTGAGTGCCACATTACACGTGAGTGATGTCACGTGACGCAAATTGAGCAGGGAGTATCCAGCGACCACACTAAATGACATTGTGTTTGTTTGTACTACTTATTGAACAGCAACAATGCCACATTTCACCGATGTCCTTCTTTCTTCTTTTCTTTTAGGTGCACAAGACAAGAGACAACATCACCCACAGTACTGCCAGAAAGAAAGACTGTGCACGACATGACGAGTGAGTGACCCATATATCACAGACATCTCTTCAACTTGTGTAGCTAAGTGCCACTGCTAACTGACAGCTTCAAGATGACCTCAAAGAAAGGTGCGAAACTGCTACCAAGAAAGTGGCCAGTGAGAAGAAGGAGCATACCACCACCACCACTGGTATGTTGCCCCAGATGTTTTCTGGAATGCAAAAAACTATGAGTGCCGCCCCGGCCTCTAGGGAGCAAGCTGGGAGCAGCACCCCAAATTCAGTGGACCCACCCCAATGTGGGCCCAAGGCCATGTCTTTCACAGAGGCAGCCAGTCTAATCACGGCAACGCCGATGAGCAGTGATGTTGAAATTGACTTATCTCCATCACAAAGTAGTACCCAATCATTGCAGGAAACTCAGAGAAGTGGACAACAACAAGAACAACAACCACAACCGCCAATAGTAGTTCCTCCCAAAGTAGGAGCAGTTTAGGAGATTGAGCTTCATGCTGAGGAAGTAGAGCAATCTTTTCCAGAAGATCCATTGTCTTCAAGATCTCCAGCTAGAAAAAGGAGGGTTAGTGGTGCATCATCTTCTTCTTCAAGCTCCCCTTCTGATGATCTAGACACCACTTGGATCCTGCCTCAGTCTGAGAGTGAGACACGCCACAAAACCACTCAGACGAGGCTAGGGATAAGGAAGGTTACAGAAAGCCTTAGAGTTAAGAAGGCAGATGTAGAAGAGGAGGATGACGACGAGCTAGTCTTCATGGATGTTAGCCCAGCCCCAGTGGATACCAACGTTACCCCAATGGAAGTCAGCAAAGATGACAGTACCATGGGCCAAGTTATCCCGTTGTTGCACATGCTACAGGAACAGCTAAAGGAGGCATCTGCAATGTACACAGGTGTGGAGGAAAAAAAAGATGTGTATGACTTGGTGGAGAGCTTAATCCTTCGCTTGTCTGCTAATACAAGGGTGCAAAGAGACATTGTGTCCTCCAAACATTATATCTGTGCCACAATTATTGATCCACGGTACAAACCATTACTGTCCACTTTCATTCATTTTTCAGACGGGGATGTTAGAAAATACAAAACATGGATAGCTGAGCAAGGCAGTGAGCTAGAAAAAGAATGGCAAGGAATTAGAAGCCCACTCCTCCAGGGCACAAGTCCTGTGGGGTAGCCTTCAAGTTCAGAGCCTGAGGGCAGTGCTGTTGGCTCACAACAGCCAAAACCAACAACAAGAACAACAGCATCAACAAGACTAGGAGCATCAGTCCAAAAATCTGCAACTGAGTGGTTTCTACTGGCAGGACTTAAGTTCACCACAGAGGCAAAGGCAAACGAGGTCAAGCAATGTGGAGCACCAGCAATGAACATTGAGCAATTGGTCCAGACCTATCTGGATGATGCAACAGAGGTCTGCCTTGATCAAAACCCATTGGTGTATTGGTAAGGGAAGAAATGGCAATGGCCGGTGCTCAACAGTCTGGCAATAAACTATCTGGCTTGCCCTGTCTCCAGTGTCTCCACTGAGCATGTTTTCAGTGCTGCTGGTGCTGTTGTCACAGTGCGAAGAACCAGTATCTCACTCCAAAACGTGGAGAGATCAAAATGAATCAGCACTTTCTACCACCGAATTATACCATACCTGAAGTACCGCAGGAGGAAGATGAGGGAGCCTAAGGTCATTGAAGTAGTGTGTTAGATTACCTACTTCTGGGTGAACCACCAGACTTTGAGGATGAGCTCTACTTCCCTGACTAACAACAACAACCATAGAACTTTCTCAGTCTTTAGTCTATCGCTGATCTGCTTTCTTTATTTCTTTAATGCCAAAAAAAGCTATAGCTACTAGGGAACATTATTATTTACTTTATTATTTGTTGGTGTCTGGTTGCCCAATTCATCTCCACAGTCTTACTCATAGACACATTTTATTGCTGGATTGGAGTTGCAACTGTGTGCAGTGAAGAAGTCCTGACTCTCCCCACACCCATTTCCCTCAGGCCGGGCAGTGGATGGAAAATACAAACAAATATTTGCCTGCCTCCAACCCTGGGCCATGACTATCTTTCCTATCCTACCCTAGAGGGACTGCCCCACATGTGACATTATAATTCGATTTACACTGGCCATTCTCTGCTTCTTGAACAAATGGATCTGCATTCTGCAATGTACCACAAATCTATCACAGTGAGCACACCGGGAGAACAGGTAAATGGCATGCATCGCATGCTGAGTGATTGTTGTTTGTTGTGAACATGTTGTGATGTGTCATCATGTGTGTTAAGAAGAGATGATTCATGTGGAGACAGGTAGTGTGCCACTGTGTGTTTTTTATCTGTAACTATTACGCTTAAAATGTGTTAGTGATGATTTACAATGTTGGTGGCCTACCGACGGCTGATCAATAATTTTCCCCTGAAGGTTATTTTTTTTCCTTCCCCTTTGAGAGATAGCGAGATTCCATCACCGGGTCCACTCCACAGTCCACACTGCTTTGTTATTCTGCATTCTGCTTTATACTCCTCAAAGAGTCAGACCCGACCAGCCCCTATATGACTCAAACACAATTCTAGTCTACACAAAAAATGAATCAATCTTTCCCTTCTTGTTGTGCAACAACAAAATTGTACTACAGGCTGATCTACTGCATTTGAGTTGGGACTCGGGACACAGTTGGTTGGAGTTGGGCAACATACTCGGAGTCAGACTTAGGAGGATCAGAGATGATGGAATGACGCAGGGCGTGGGCGTGACTACTTCGAGAACTGTCACCAGAAGATGATGGAAGTTTTCAAATTCACTGAAACCAACCGATTTGGATGAAGATTTTGAAGAGGCCTAAAGGTAAACAATAGACCTACACAACTCTGTGTAGTGGTGGTGAGTGACAGCAGTGCGTTGATTTTTACTTGATTGGGAAAATGCTATGTTGCTGTGTGTGTGTGTGTGTTCAGTGCTGTCTGGCTGAAATTCGAAGCTAAGTGGTGGTTGGGTGGGGGGTCTGTTGTTGAAGCGAACTGGAAACAGATATTTAACCATGCTGCCTCTGAGTCTTCTCATTGCACTCCTTAAGCAGTTTA
This sequence comes from Calotriton arnoldi, assembly GCA_963921515.1. Classification (NCBI taxonomy): domain Eukaryota; kingdom Metazoa; phylum Chordata; class Amphibia; order Caudata; family Salamandridae; genus Calotriton; species Calotriton arnoldi. Next base: position 316,916 of record CAWUFW010007303.1, on the reverse strand, counting down.
ACTTTTTTCCTTGATTCTTCAATATCATTTTTGTTTTTCAATCTACAGGCCCTTTAACTTATGCCATACTGGAAAAACAATATAACATACTGACACTTACCTTACTGAACCGCATCCGCCAGGCACCCAAGATTGATGGACAGTCCAAGAGGAATGCAGATGCAAATCCCAAATTGGCAATACAGTATAATTGCTTCTCTTTAATCATTAGAACTGTGTGTGTTGTTTATGGTTGTTTACTTGACTCGCTTCTGGATCTGGTGCTTTGACTATTCGCCTAGTGTGCTAGCATGCTGGTACTGTCTACTACCACCACCATGGCACCTTGGGAAACCATGCAGCCATCGCTTCATCTAATCACAGGTAAGAGAAGAACCATGGAGGATTCATTGTTGAGCTGCAATAATCTATATACAATAGAAATTCACACACCCACACCCCCTTCGAGTCCTTAGGGGTTAGTAGAGTTGCAGACTGCAGTGACTAGGAGGAGAGAATAGTAGGACAAGTGAGGGTACCGCATAACTATTTGTTGGTGTTACACTATCAGCAGATTTTAAAAACTGGCTGCGGCCCTGTGGCAAAGGAAGCAGTGCAAAGTAAAACAGTACCCCCAAAAAAGATTTAAATCATATGTACAACTGTAAAAAATGTATTTCCCTAGCAAATATAAACTAGAAAACCCACAACACCTAGCCCACCCCTCTCCCTAACCCCAACCAATGTCCAAAGTAAGCTTGGAAAGAAAGTCCAAAAACTTAATTGTCCATAAATAAATACGAGAAAACCCCCAAAATGCCCCAACTCCCACATTCCTGCCCTCTAACCAACAAGTCCCACCCACCAAACAAACGATTAAAAAAGGGGTAAGAGAGGCGTACCAATGGACTAGGAGCTTCCTCTCCAATCGGTCAAAACGTTCCTCCATCCTGGCTTCCAGGGGCACCATCTTCTGGAGCATGCAGGGCTGAAAGGCTCAGTAGAGTCTTTGGGGGGAGCAGCAGTAGTTGAATGGCAACGGGCGGCTGCCTGACCATGGCACTGGACTACCGGAGGCCCTGGGGCATTTGAGGCTGCAGCTACTGCCGCCTCCTCCTCCTCAGCCACCAGCCGCTGGCATTCAGCCCTGATGGCCTCCAGCTTTCTTTGCTTGTTCCTGACTGCTACCTCATGCCTGTTGGGTTGTTTCAAGATGATGGATTGGCAGGAGTAGCTATACCAAGGAAGAAAAAAGACAAATTGTAACCAATACTCTTAGCAAAATAGTAACACAAAATTATTTAGTAGCACAGTAGCACTAGCAGTACATAGCACTCGGTCAGTTAGCAGACAATTGCAGCTCGTCGGTACGACACCTCCATCTCACGGTCAGGACCATCATCGTCCTGCTTCTTAATGGCATAATTACAACACATTTAGAAGTTATCCCTTGAAGCTAAATGCAAAAGTTGGCCATAAATGGCATATCGTTATATATACATGAAGGCGTCTTTTCAACGCTTTATCTATCAGTGATTATCTTTAAAGCTGCAATATACGCCGAGCGATCAGTATCAGGGCCGTGATATCCGTATCTTATGCTCATGACTTTTCAACCTTCCCTCTTGATTTGGGTGCAGATGATAGTTCATGTACCGAGTCTGTTCTTGATTAAACATCCGGAATCTCTGTGGCTTTCCTGATGAAGGCGTAGTGTATGCAGAAACGCGCGTTGAAGATCCATCAACTTGCCACTCAAATCATCAATGTTTATATCATTTTTGAGTTAAACAACATATCATTGTATGAATCTTATTGTCTTTATAATTTCGGTTCATATCTGCCAATTGAATTGTGTACCCCGTGTGAATTATGTGGGGACATCACAATATATATGTAATCAGTTGTCGGATGACACATGTTTGAAAATGTTTTTAATGATTTTGTATTAAATAAATGAATTTTTAAATGCAATACTGTTCACACTGAGTTCCTTATATCATGTCTGTGATTTATATGGTTTGTTAATTGTCACTGACCTTTAGTTGCCTAGGGAATTTTTTCTACAACTGTCTACTACCACCACCATGGCACCTTGGGAAACCATGCAGACATCGCTTCATCTAATCACAGGTAAGAGAAGAACCGTGGGGGATTCATTGTTGAACTGCAATAATCTATATACAATAGAAATTCACACACCCACACCACCTCCGAGTCCTTAGGGGTTAGTATAGTTGCAGACTGCAGTGACTAGGAGGAGAGAATAGTAGGACAAGTGAGGGTACCACATAACTATTTGTTGGTGTTACACTATCAGCAGATTTTAAAAACTGGCTGTGGGCCTGCGGCAAAGGAAGCAGTGCGTAGTAAAACAGTAACCCCCAAAAAATCATATGTACAACTGTAAAAAAAGTATTTTCCTAGCAAATATAAACTAGAAAACCCATAACACCTGGCCCACCCCTCTCCCTAACCCCAACCAATGTCCAAAGTAAGCTTGGAAAGAAAGTCCAAAAACTTAATTGTCCATAAATAAATATGAGAAAACCCCCAAAATACTCCAACTCCCACATTCCTGCCCTCTAACCAACAAGTCCCACCCACCAAACAAATGGTTAAAAAAGGGGTAAGAGAGGCCTACCAATGGACTAGGAGCTCCCTCTCCAATCGGTCAAAACGCTCCTCCATCCTGGCTTCCAGGGGCACCATCTTCTGGAGCATGCAGGGCTGAAAGGCTCAGTAGAGTCTTTGGGGGGGAGCAGCAGTAGTTGAATGGCAACGGGCGGCTGCCTGACCATGGCGCCGGACTACCGGAGGCACTGGGGCCTGGGGCATTTGAGGCTGCAGCTACTGCCGCCTCCTCCTCCTCAGCCACCAGCCGCTGGCATTCAGCCCTGTTGGCCTCCAGCTTTCTTTGCTGGTTCCTGACTGCTACCTCATTCCTGTTGGGTTGTTGTAAAGATGATGGATTGGCAGGAGTAGCTATACCAAGGAAAAAAAAAGACAAATTGTAGCCAATACTTTTAGCAAAACAGTAACATATAAAATTATTTAGTGGCACAGTAGCACTAGCAGTACATAGCATTTGCTGGTATCCTTGATTCTTTGGTCCATTAGATTTTGATGTGATTAAAGTTTCAGGCATTAAGCACTATGGAGTATAGAAGTTCTCTTCTTCTCTCTCTTGTTTAGCTAAATTAATGCAGGCATGCCAGCTCAGCTTGCGCCCTAGACAGACATACTTGTGTTGAGTTACTTTGCTACTGTCTGCAGGTGGAGCAGCTGTACTAGACAATTATCTCTTTTCCTATCATGGCCATGCTCTGTTAAATGCCTCAATTTAACCCTAACTACAACAAGGCAGATGAATATTTACTAATATATCAATGATATACGTCATGTGAGGTACTACTATTGTAACCAAACAGCCGATAGGTCACCCATAGCTGTCAGTAGTGAAATGCCACGGGTAGGGAGTCAGAGGGAGGCAATTGATGATGAGTAGGTACATAATATATGTTGCACTTGAAAGCTACTGTGAGTCAAGGGAGTAGTCTGATATACCAACTTAAACTTTTTAATGAAAAACCTTGATAAAAAAACATTCCTTGTTTACTCTTCTTCCCAGAGATTTTTCCATTCATCATTGTATTGTTCTTCTAGTATTTTATATTCTTCACCCTTGGCTTTGCTACTCAGTAACCATTTATGTTTTATATTTTTTATTTATTTATTTATTTATTTGTAAAGCGCATCATTCATCCCAAGCGATATCAAGGCGCTGATCGCAACAATGCTTGGCTGCTGGTATGAGAGATTAGATGGTTGTTAATTTTTCGGAAACAGATGAGTTTTAAGCTTTTTTTGGAACGTCAGATAATCAGTCGTGAGACGTAGATCCAAGGGGAGTTCATTCCATCTCTGAGCTGCTAAGTATGAGAAAGACCTTCCCCCTTCATCCAGTCTTCACCTATGAATACGATCCATCCATCCATCCTTCCATCCATCCATCCTTCCATCCATCCAAGCACGGCGTTCATTCTCAACAAACCTTTCACCAACATACATTTGTCATTTAACCACCCATGCATCCTTGCTTTGACCAATCAAACCCCCCGGAGGATTCCTTTCGCCCATACACTTTCACCCACACAGGCAGGAATCCTTTCACCTTTCATCCACCCTTCACCCACCCATGCATCCTATCAGACACCTATAGTATATGCATCCTTTCTTTCATGCATCCTTCTCTGCCAGTCATATTACATTTCACCCGTCCTTCTTCCTTCCATCCTTCTTTTCCTTTTCCATCAACCCATCAAGGTCTTACTCTTCATGAAACTTTCTCTGCTGAGTTGAAGATAGAAGAGGCCATTAGTTACTCAACTCCCGCTGTATATGCTAAGTAAAGAAGGGTGTCTTCAACTGTTTACAAGTCTCAACAGTACAGTGTACACCCTTGCAGAGAGTATAACATTTGTCAATAAGCAAGCAATATGACTTACCACCGCCCGTCACTGCCGCTGGCTCACCCTCTGCAGCTGCCGCATCTGCTTCCTGGATGGCGCCACCATCGCCGCTGGCCCCGGCACTGATGGTCAGTGTGGCTAGAAAAAATCTGACACCTATTTTAGATGCCATATACGCCTCCCCCCAATTTATTTATTTTTGTAGCAAAATTAAAAATACATACACCACACACATCACTACAATTCAGATACAGACAGTATCTTCTATCAAAAATGTGCAATTGGGCATTAAATTGATGCCAATTTTTAAAAAGCCTCTCGAGAAGACAACCTGTAAACGACTGGACTGAGTGGCTAGATCTATTGATGAATCTGAGTTTTTGAAAAGAAATAAGAGTGGTCAACTGGACAGACATAAGGTCTTCTTGGTTGGCAAATGCAATGGGGCCATCTTCCTCCTCATACTTCCTTCCAGCCATGGTACACAGTAATCAGTTCACCATGAACTGCTGCTAATAATACTAGGCCTAGATAAGAAGAAGACACAACTTTGGGATGTCCAACATGACCATGGCCACTCTCTTGATTTACTGCTTGAGCAATGATGACATGAGAAAGCAAAAGAAAGCCTTCTCATTTCAGCAAACATGCGTAGAATACCTTACTTGGGCCTGCAATCTGCACGGCAGAGTAGTAGTACTTTTACCATGACCAATGGGTTCTCAGAGTCTTACAGTACCACCACTAGGCTGTCCACAAAATATATGAGTGGTGAGGGAAAGCTGACCAGAAGAAAATAAGCTACAGACTAGTACAGATAGAGACAGTTTGAGGTAAATTCCAGACACTAGAAATATGAAATAACTTAGTAAATAGGATAATGCAGTAATAAAAAGAATTTAGAGGATTTGGAAAAAAAAAAAATTAGGAAACGGGTAGAAATAAATAGTTCAAAATAAGGAGCATAAAAGTTAGGGAAATATATATTATTATTAACAACAGGAGGACTTACTGGGGCCAGCACAGCCATCAGACAAGGAGCATTCTTGGGAGGCACCTCCAGCTCCCGCCTCGGATAACCTTCTCTTGCCCCTGGATGCTGATGTAAGACATAATTAAAGAGACAAAAAATGATTGGTGGTAAATAAATAATAGTAAATAATCTCTCCAAAAAGATTTTTTGACAGGAAACGGCAATTGCAATAACATTAACCTTTCCTAAATCAGATTGACTAGTAGTAGACTAGTATAACGTTCGCAGACCGTCCTTTCTTTATTCCACATTTCCTAAACCTACCTAGTCTGCCTATTGGAAAGACTTTATAATAAATTGCAACAATGATATTCCGATCTCATTCGCAATCATTCTCAACCCCCTTTAACGGGCCAATTCACTAAGTCTGCATTTTGTCTTCAAATGCAAAGACGGACGCAGTATACATACACCAAATTGGTTGGTTGCTTGTCACTAACTGTACAAGCTACAAAAAAGGTTCTAACTAAGAACTGTAGTGGATGCGCACTGCTAAATTACTAACACTAACTACCGTTATCTTAGTGACAGGACAAGGAAAAGGAGTCTCTCTCGAGTCTGCATTGCTTAAGTTCCTACATAATCAGCCAAAGCGAACACAAAGTCGCAAGCAAGTACGATTAGGTAGCGCTCAGCACCTGTCTAGAATGATGATCACATAATATAAGATTTGTAAACGGACCTTACCTGCATGTGAGCAGCATGCTTGCTATTTGGGAAAAAAATATTAGCAGTAGCATGGAACACACAAGTAATAATAATGTTAATAATTAGCTTCTTACCGAGCCCCACAACCTCAACCCCTATCAGGTCCAGCAGGTCCTGCTCTCGGTCCAGGATGTCGAACCACAGGTGCATCAGCTGATTGTGGGTACGCTGCAACCCACAGAAGTAATACACTGACCGGCGCACCCTTGCCCAGAACTGCAGGTGCTCTCGGATCCCGTACCCGGACCCAGGCCTGCTTCCTGCTGCCAGGGTGGAGGGTAGGTGGGGCTGCACAAAAAAACAAGTGCTGCCGCTTCCACCTCCGAAAACAAGGCCCGGGGCTGCAACCCTTCCGGGCGCTGCCTTCCGCAAGGAAGGCAGCTCTTGGTTGCCGCCTTTTTTGGGATACGCTTCTCTGCCATGATGCTGGCGGGGGGCAGAAAATACAATTTATTTAGAAAGTATAAAAAAATAACAGGAAGAAGAGGGAAGGAAGTAAAAAAAATGAGGAAGGAAGTAGCGAGAACAACTCTACAAAACTCACTAAAACACACACAAAAGTAGAAAAAAATGCAAAATACACATTTAGGAAGTCAGAGGGAAAGATAATAAATAAAAAAGATCAGAAAATGTTTTGGAAAACAAGGATTGAACGGATTAAGAAGGATTCCAAAAGTAGGCCCCAGCACCATAACAGAGAAAGAAACAAGATGGCCGTGCCCATGCGTGACCGCGTGGTGCAGTTTGCGCAATATTTCCGCCCGAACACGCAATCTGCGTTGCCATATGGCAGAAACATCACACAAATGGGCAGGACAAGCAACTCCGCCCGCTCGCTGAAATCCGCGTAGGGTTGCAGAGGTTTTTTACTGCTTCGAGGAGTTCCACATAGCACAGCTGTGCAAACTCCGCCAAGCTTAGTAAAAACTGAGAATGTTAGAGATATTGTAATTGTAATTGTAATTGTGATTTGTAGAGCGCGTTATCACCTACAGGTCTCTAAGCGCTTATGAGAGGAATCCCAGCCCTTGCAAGTGAGGTGCGGAACTTCATTAAATGACTCCCCGTCAGCATAAAGCACTGTTTTTAGCTTCTTCCTGAATGGAAGCAGAGTGTGTTCCTTACGTACATTCTCCGGCAAGTTGTTCCAGATTTGAGGAATAGATGTTGAAAAGGCTCTTCCTCCTTTGGAGGTCAGTTTAAAGCGAGGGCAAACCAAGAGGTTGCCCTCCGAAGACCGCAACATCCTAGCTGGGGTATATTTGACTAAGCGCTCCTTAATGTACCTAGGGGCTTGGCCGTAGACGGCTTTGTGTGCGATGCAGAGGCCCTTAAATTGTATTCTCTGCATAACCGGGAGCCAGTGAAATGAAATGAAATGAAATCCAGTATTTGTAAAGCGCACAATTACCCGAGGGTGTCAAGGCGCTGGGGGCCTTCGGGAAGATTAAGCAAGCTATTGCCCAGAGTCACATGGTGCTGGGCTTACCTGCCGCCGGCAGCGGGGAACGAACCGTGAACCCTGTGATCCGGAGTCAGGCACCCTGGCCGCTGCGCCACACCTCTTCCCGACGCAGGAGGGGGGTGGCATGGGTTCGCCTGGGTACTCTAAAAATTAATCTGGCGGCATCATTCATGACGACCTGTAGTCTGGCCAGCAAGTTTCTCGGGAGACCAATGTATAGGGAGTTGCCATAATCCAGTCGTGACAATATCAAAGCTGATACTGCCGTTCTAAGCGTGTTGAAAGTGAGAAGTGGGGCCAGTTTTCGCAGCTGTCTCAGCATGCCCGAGCAAGTTCCCACTACTGACGATACCTGCTGGATCATGGAGAGCTTGGCATCAATCTTAATACCCAGACTTTTAACCACCATGGCTGGCTCTGGGGGTGTGCCCAACTCTTGGGGCCAAAAGGTCCTTCCAAGGGTTAGAGTCTGAGGTAATGACCAGCACCTCTGTCTTATCAGGGTTAATCTTAAGATCGTTGGCCGTCATCCAGTTGACTGCAAATTTCAGAATGCTTTGAAATCTTGTGTGGGCAGTCGGAGCATTATCTATCTGGATGATGAGTTGGGTGTCATCCGCATAATTATAAATCTGACACTCCATCTGATTTAGTGCAGCTACCAAGGGCTGAAGGTAAGCGTTAAAAAGGAGAGGTGACAGCGCCGAACCCTGTGGAACCCCACAGGAGAGAGACCCTAGATCAGATACATGGTCGGTCAACTGTATCCTCTGAGAACAGTCCTTCAGGAAGGAGGTCAGCCACACCAAGGCAGTGCCTTGGATGCCCATCTCCGACATTCGCAACAGTAATTGGTCATGATTGACCGTGTCGAATGCCGCGGAGAGGTCTAGCAGGACCAGGGCACAAGGAGAACACACACTTATCTTCGCTGCCAGGAAGGTGCCCAGATGTGGAGATGTTCTGTGGAGTGAAACAACTGCAATGGGGTTACACAGGGAATACCAACTGAAGGACAGCAACAACTGCCAACCAGTGTGAAGGAAACTGAGCTTCTGCAAGTGGTACACAGCCAGGTGTATTTCAGGCAGCCACAATCCGCAGGCAGGTATAAACCAGGCTGGTGAGCAAGTAATCTTTTCTGCAAGTGAGGGCAGCAGGGCTTTCCTATCAGCCTTGAGGGCTCAATTCCTACTTTGAAGGCAAACAACTCCTTTTCGTAGGCAAACAACACATGTGCAGTCCTAGGTTATAAAATTCAGAGACTTTTTCATAATACAAGGCTCTTCATAGAAGTTCTAAGTATACCAGTCCTCGTAGAGGTAAGCTGCATGTTCTACGAACACCTGGAATGGGGCTCCAGGGGTCTCCAGGAGGGCAAACTCAGAATTTGAGCCTTTGAGGTTCCCAAAAATGTGCTTGTTCCAGACACAGGGGCAACAGTGCATGCTTCCAAGGCACTGGGGATGCTTGTTTCATTCAGGTAGATGCACACCACTGCAGTAACACCAGCATTCAAGTCAACACTGTGTGCGCAAAACAGCCACGGTTGATGAATATTCACACAGTTTATGGTAGTGCAGGGCAGGAGGCTCTGTTGAGGCACAAGATTCAATAGTAAAAAAACTCATCCACATTTAAAAACAGTTAAGCGGAAGCAGTCAAACCAAGCATACACCAGAACATAGTGAAGTCATGCGTAAGTAAACCTCACGCACACTTAATCAGCCCTGAGCAGGTGTGTTTATCCCAAACCAGACACATGACTGTTGCAGATCCTGCCAGGTGAAATATCAAACACAACAGGTGAATGTCAGTAAAAAACTGCCTGACATCAGCAGATGCAGCTACATTCAGGTGCTTCAGTATCTGCCAAATCCAGGTATCACTAGGTTTAGCACTCATGTGTAGGCACTTTGTGAAGGTGTTAAATTTGTCTACAGTGTGCTTGCCCAATACACTTACTGTGTGTGGTGTGGTTGGGATACAGTTAGATTTGCTTTGGGACAGAATGTGGTATACAGAGAGGGATATTTTTTGTGTGTGTTTGTGGCTCCCCTGTTAAAGCCTGTTAACAAGATGTGTTTGTCTTGTGTTCGTATTATATGGCTGGCTTTGTTAGGTCTCGCCTAGGCAGCGCATGCGCTGTCTCGTCGAGAGATGCTGTATACAGTATAGAGGGGGAAGCTCCGCCCACTTTCCGCCTATCTTTTTGATTGGCCGCAATTCTGAATGCTGCATTCCGATTGCTTTTCGGCAACTTAATCCCGCCTCCTGACGGCCATGTCGTCATTTTTCTCCTTCCATGGCTATCGGCCCCTTTACTTAAAAAACTTTTTTGTTCCCCTGCCTCCCCCCGTTCCCTCCTGCAGTCCGTGACTTCTCTGCCCACCACCCCCACCCCCACTGCCGTTTGTACGTTCTTGGACGCCCGCACTTTTGTTTACAATGCAATAGGTCTCGCGTAATTACGAGTCCTATTGCATTTGTAAATGCTTGTTTTCTCCTGGGATTGGCTGGGTGAGTTCGCACTATATTTTGCCTGATCTGTCCTGTCCTGTCCAGAACACATGCACATACAATGTCTTATATGCAGAAGGAGTTACTTTAATGTTTGCAACATGGGCCAATTCACAGCGGAAGGCAGAGACAGCACAAGCAGCGAAACAAAACAGGACAAAGTCAAGCGGGGCGGGTTCCACTCCCTCCTCCTCACCCACAGATCATCCGCCTGACTACTCTTCTTTGGTGTGGCTTTTATTTTTTTTTATTACGTTTTTTAACTTTATTATAGCGCACTCGCGCCTTTCTGTTCTGTACTCAGCACCCAAAGGTTGTTTTAAGTTGCTGTTTTTAGGTTGCGCTTCGAGGATGCGCTGGTGTAATGGCCACGTACTTTGGCAAAAGCTGTAAGAATATATATACATTTGGAAAAAACAGGTACTGTATTGTATCTGCCGCAGACTACATTATGTTGTGTGGCAAATGATTTGGCTTGGAAAATCACAGCTCTACGAAGCAGCAAGAGTAGTTCTGGCGCTATATAAATACAAGCTTTTTACCGTAATGTGCATTATGCAGACAGAATGCTTCAAAAGTGTAGGAGGCTGAAGTAAATGTGCAAGCTCGCAAAGCGCTATATGAATAGACAGGCTTCAGGACCTACGGAAGGAGGCCATGCTCTAGCAGGTGAGGAATGGGACAAACAGGTGAGGGGCGGGACAAACAGGTGAGGGTTGGGCACCCGTATGTCAGGGGGTGGCAGTTACAGAATAATGACAGGCATGAGGAGAGGCGGCAGGTAATGCAGGGTTAAGAAAGGTACTCGTGGTGAACAGAAGCAAGAGGAACGACCGGTACATTTTTTAAACGTCTTTAGCACAGTAAACAACAGTGAGTGAATGTGGTCTTTATCCAGCCACCGTGGTCTAGGATGACAGCGGAACACATTTTCCTATACACACTTCGCTATTAGACACCCTGGGCCCTATTCATAAAGTGCAGGCGGAGATTGACGCTTCTGCGAACTTTTCCTTTTTCCCCTATTCGCAAACATTCACGGAAGTACTCCAGGGCAAGCACGGGGTTCTAGGTAAACTTTTAGGAATTTCGTGTAAATTTTGTGATGGCACCTCTTACCCCTGTACAAAATGCATTTTTACGTCTCGTTGCTGGACCCGGTTGAGGTTGCTGGGTCCTGACAGGGGCAGCCTTTTTGCTCGGGGGTGTACTGTTAGGAGGCGGGCTGCAACAAGCACATATGGCCCAACTGGGCAGTCCTGAAGAGGAAGAGAGGCTACTCAAGAACTTCAAGTTCCCCAGTACTCATCTAATCATCAAACTGCATCTCCGGACTCCCGAGCTCCTTCTGTTTCTTTCCCTTATTTTACAGCTAACCTTCATTCCTGCTCCTCTCCCTAGCTCGGACTGCAAATAATGTTTGTGAAACACATGTTAAAACAAGCATTTGCAATACAATAAGTCTCGCATTCACGCCAGTTTAACCTGTTAACATTGTTAATCACAATGCCTTTTATTTATGTTTTGGGTTTTAAAACATAAATAAAAATCATGGTCAATTACAATACTAAGAGCTTAAACTCTCGCTAATGCGAGACCTATATTGCATTGAAAATGCTTGTTTTTATGTAGGAAGTTGTTTGCTCAGCTCAGTGAGTAGGTGTGAATGCACTCCCTCGCAAATGGCAGGGGCTGCCAGTCTGCCACGATAGTGATACGTATGTATGTATGTATGTATGTACGTATATATATATATATATATATATATATACACATATATATATATATATAAATATATTATATATATATATATATATATATATATATATACACACACCTGAGTGCTTGACATTGTGCATATGATTAAGACCTAGGGATAGTCGAAACGCGTTATGCCATATATCCCTGCATTTAAAAGATGTTATTTGTCATTGACTGGTTTGGTGGGCTCGTGTTTGCATCGTAGAAGCTGCGGTGTGTTTTCTTATGGAATATGTCAAGCGGTGACGCTACGCCAGCGAGCCCCGACCCGTCAGGAAGGGCATCCGTTTTCAGCGTCAACTTAATGTGGATTATATTTAAGGATGCCCGCCGGCTGCAACAAAATGAAGATAAGATTAACTGTTGGAAGTAAGTGCCACTGTGCATTAACGGGAGGCCTGTCCAGTCACTGTTGGACTTTGAAGCGTTTTGGCATCCAGGGTTTGTAGGGATCAATTGATCCATGCACATACCGTGATAAATAATTACAGACTATTTTGCAGGGAAATAGTTAAGAACTGTGGGGCAGATTTACAAGCCCCTTGCGCCACTTTTGCGTCACTTTTAACATGGGAAAAGTGACGCAAAAGTGGCGCAAGGGGCTTGTAAATCTGCCCCTGTATTTCTTAAGCATTTTCTCATTCCTAATGAGCGCAAAGAACAGAATTGTCGTTCTACATACTGCATTGGATGCACACAGGCCTCAGTCCGATATGAAATTGTATTCTTTGAGACATTATGAGGTCATTGTGTGCCAACATTCAATTGAAGGAACGGGATTTTAAAAGTATAATATAAACTTTGAGGACTGAAGGACCATTGGTTTTGAAAACACCGGTGCAATGCATTGTGGACATTGGAGTCTGTGGTAATGGATGTACATAAAACAGCACCTTGATGGAATACAATAATGAAAAGTAGCGAACATAAATGCGAATAATTGTGATTAATATGAAATGGAAACCTATGTGCAGTACTATGGCAAGGTTTTATAAAGTCTTTAAAACCATCACGAGGTTGCTTTAACTGCCAATGGAACGGAAGTCTCTCTACAGTGTTGATACATGGAGAGCTTTAAAGGACGAACACCTGAGTGCTTGATATTGTGCATATGATTAAGACCTAGGGAAGGTTAAAACGCCTTATGCCACATATCCCTGCATATATCCCTGCAAATAAAAGATGTTATTTCTTATTGACCGGTTTGGTGGGCTCGTGTTTGCATCGTGGAAGCTGCGGTTTGTTTTCTTATTGAATATATATTCCATAGGAATATATATATGCAATAATTCTAGAGGTGGGTGAGCCGACAAAGTAACAGGGGGGAATGAGCCAGAGTAAGGATCTAGCTCGGATCTTGAAGACCGTGCATGAGCTTGAAAATATTTGCTATACAACAAATATCGCTTAAAATATGATAAAGTCTCTTCAAAATTAAAAAAAAGTGTGTTTATTTAACATGTGGAAACTTTGACATTAATAGGGCACTTTATTGCACTGCATTGAGAAGTACTAGTTAAAAGTGATAGTTTTGTACAACTGCTATTCTGAACTTACACATTTGGAAGAGCTTTCAAAAGTAATAATGAATAAAAAAGAGTTTCGCCGAAATTAAATATTTGCCTAAGATCACACACTTTACGCAGGGAGCCCACAAATTATCCAGGTTTTCTGGTTCCACTAAGTGCCAGTAAATAGATATTTATTTGTCTTCCCTTATATTAATTATTGTTTTTAGCTCTTAGTGCACGTTTTGAAATGGAGAACAAACTCGATCCAAAGATATTGGAGTGCTTTACATGAGCACCAGTTGCATTAAACAAGATCACATGCATTGATTATATAGGCACCAGGAAATTATGTGATTTGCCCAGAATCACAGAATGATGATCCGAATCCGAGGCTCAAACCTGGTCACCAGTTCCCCAGTCCTAGCCGTATCGCCATATCCTGGATAGAGGGAGGAAGGCAGACAGAAGCCATATGAAAGCTCAGCTCGAGAGTCCAACAGGACCTCGAGCTGAGCAAGAGCCCAGCTCGAGCCTAGCTCAGTGGCTCGCCCACCTCTAAATAATTCTGTGCCGTTGTGTGTGTTTAGGACACCAATGTTCTACACGCACTATACATATGTGAGTGAGTGTAAAGAACGCATATGCCCACCTTGAGTTGTGGAGGTTTTTATAGCCAATGTGTTTGTGTGGCATGGGTCTTGCATGCATATTTAAGCACATGTTTATGGTGTGGTGGTGTGCAACTGTGAATATTTAGAACCTGTGACTGTTGCTGCTCTGTAGTGTGAAACTCTGATGCTGCTACTGCAATGCAAGTGCCTCGTGTGCTCATCTTTATGCAATACGGATGCGTAGACACACCCAAAGCTGGTGTGCTGGGAAGTTTCACTGTAGGTCGAGCTGTACTGGTACAGAGAGTGAGCGTGTAGCTCCGTAGTGTTGGTGTGACAGGGCGAGGTTAGTATCATAGTGATGTGTGTATTTAATGTACTCTCTTAGTGTGATTCTTTTTTGTGTATTGTGATGTTAGTACTGCATAGATGTGTTTGTGTTTTTCATGAGACAAAGGGTCTGCTTCGGTGTGTACGTTTAAATGCAGAGCAGGTGGAGAGTGTGTGTCCATGCAATACTGGAATTAATTAATTGTCATTGTTCAGAAGTCAGGTGTGTGTGTGTGAGAGAGAGAGAGAAGTCACTAGGCACGGTCACTGTTCAGAAGTCAGTTATGGATGTGTGAGTGTATAAATTACAGAGTTCAGTGAATGATGTGCAAAATGGCCCAGACAGCCACATGGCAGGTCTACAAACTATAACCCAGTGAGGCAAAGTTGCGTGGCAAATTCCATACACATGTCTTCATAGTATTATGTGTAAGAAGACGGCTGATTTCAATCTCAGTTTTCGCATTACCATTTGCGGCTGGGAGTTTTTAGGTGGTTGTTGCTAGGAACTCAACTCTTCCAGGGGGCCCCATTCATCCAAACGCTATCACTTTCAGCAGAGGTGGGGCGGTCATTTTGAGTTCCGTAACTGATATGTATTATTAGAAATTAAATTTGGCCTGTTGTTTAAGGAGCCAAAAATTCTTCCCTCTTCAACAATCCGTGGTGTCAAGAGGAGATATTAGGAGCATCAAGAGGAAGCACTTTTTATTCGTATTTCACCCTTCAATGAAACGGGGGATTTTTATGTGAACAGAGAGTCAAGCAAATTAGATCCCACAAACGCCTTCATGCCCACAAACTCCATTAAGAGGCACTGCTCGGGGTAACTGGTTAAGGTTGGGGGGCAAAATGCACCTTAGGAGTAGATTAGTTAAGGGAGTTTACAGCTCACCTGTGGAGAAGTGTGCAGTGGGTAGGTCAGCTGGTGGGTATCGTGGCAGGAGAAGGAATCACCCACCAAGGAGTTGAAGTCATCTGAGGAAGAGGACGAGTCTGCCCAAATTGTCAAACAACAGCCTAAAAAGAGAGCGAGGCGAGCTAGAGGCAAACTTACAGCAGCCATCTTATCCATCTCTGTGTTCGTTGTTACTGTATTGATCCTATAGACTTCAGTGTAGACATAGAAGATAGCACTGGCCTGGAAGAGAACTCAAGTATCTATCAATAAGGTGATCATGTTTGAGTGTGCCTTTTGTGGCTCCTGGTAAAACATTACACACCAGAAAAGTTGAAAAGCTAAAGAAATTGCTAATGTTAATTCAAAAAGTAGTGCATTAATACACGTTCATGTTTAAAACATTTACTGAACTATTTAGTTGCACTCAATAACGCTTGATAACACACATTAAAAGCCCCTCGCCATGCCGTCCCTCGTGATTTTTTAGCAGAAATCATAAATTGTCCACCGGTTATAAATGCTGGCAGTTACTGAAACCCCAAGTAAACGCAATTTGACTCCAGTTGGCAGTCTCGATCAGGAGACTGATCGAACACAGCTGTTTTATGCGGGAGAAAGAAAGCCAAGAACATCCGGTCCAAATTAAGGGAACATGGGAGTTGTAGTTTCCGTTCCAGGTTTGAAGAAAGCGAAAATATTAAATAAATAGTGCCAATATCGGCCACACTCACCAGCCCTCCCGCAGCAACATACATGTAACATAAATAAGCAGAAAAGACAACTTTTTGGTGGGAAAAATTGCTGCAGGTTTATTAGCATACCAAATATGCCAACATGGTGGGTTATCTTACAGGCGATCCAAAGGCAAGCCGCCCCTCGCGGCCTACCACCTGATGGGCCAACTTGCATTGTGGCCTTAGCCAATCGGTGCTTAGCGGTTGTGGTGAGGGGATAGCCCCTCCCACTTACGGTGAACCATCGGTCAACCCTACTACTCACGTCCCCCCCTACGAGGGGCGGAGCGTTCAAGCGACCCCTGGTTGTACAGGTTTCCAACCGCCCATAGGACAGACGGGGCGCCGTCGCACCCCAGGGTCCACCGCACAGACTTCCTGGGGATATTAGGCCTCAGCACCCTTTGTGCTCCTGAAGAGGGTACCCCTGAGTACCTTTCCGCCTCTGGATCGCCCAGTAACTCCGCCTGCAACACAAATAAAGAGGATTAGCAGAACCTTCCCCCCCCCACCCTGATTACGCCGGGTAAGCGGTAGGGAGGGAAACGGCGTCAGGGTGAGGGACAAAGTGGCCGCCAGGTGGGCAGGGGAGGCATATATACCGCTCCCCTTCCCCCACCTCGGCCGGAAGTGACGCACGGGACCCCGAAGGGGTCACCGGACACTAGGCTGTCCAGTGTGCCATCCTGTGGCACTAAAGGGGCCGCCCTCTTATGAGGATCCCCTGCGGGGACGTGTCGGTCAGCCCGCATAGTGCCAATATCAGCCACACTCACCAGCCCTCCCGCAGCAACATACATGTAACATAAATAAGCAGACAAGACAACTTTTTGGTGGGAAAAATTGCTGCAGGTTTATTAGCATACCAAATATGCCAACATGGTGGGTTATCTTACAGGCGATCCAAAGGCAAGATGCCCCTCGCGGCCTACCACCTGATGGGCCAACTTGCATCGTGGCCTTAGCCAATCGGTGCTTAGCGGTTGTGGTGAGGGGATAGCCCCTCCCACTTCCGGTGAACCATCGGTCCACCCTACTACTCACGCCCCCCCTACGAGGGGCGGAGCGTTCAAGCGACCCCCGGTTGTACAGGTTTCCAACCGCCCGTAGGACAGACGGGGCGCCGTCGCACCCCAGGCTCCACCGCACAGACTTCCTGGGGATATTAGGCCTCAGCACCCTTTGTGCTCCTGAAGAGGGTACCCCTGAGTACCTTTCCGCCTCTGGATCGCCCTGTAACTCCGCCACAGCCCTGGGTGTGGCGACCGTCGCAGCCAGGGCCCCCCACCAAGGCCGGCGCTCCTACTTACATCCCGCTACTTCCAGGGCCTCCCCTAGATCCAGAAGGAACAAGTCCATGCCTATTCTGGAGAGATGTACCCCATCGTCCTCGAAACACCCTGTGGATTTGGCATGAAGCAACCCGGGTCTTATGAAGCCAAACCCCATTTGTTCAGTGAATTTACGCATCGCGCTATTTACTCTCCTGCGCGCAGCCTCCATTGCTTCCCCTGATCGGGCTCCCTGCCACAGGAGCCGGGGAGTGATCTCGGACCACCACAGTTCACATGTCCCTAACTGGTTGCTTAATTTGCAAATTGTGGTCTTCATGATTTGATGCAATGTCCTTTTGCCCAGGGCCATCAGGTCGTTACCCCCCAGGTGTATAACTAGCACGTTGGGGGGGACGGGTGACTCCCCCCAGTTTCTGCTGAAGTTTGCCCAACAACCCATTCCATCGCATGCCCGGGTACCCCAGCCAAGTTATCTCGGAGTTGGAAAAGCCATGCCTCCACTTCCTGCTTTCAGCCCACTTTCAGCCCACCCTAATACTATGGCTATGTGGGCGGGGCATTATATGCATAACTTGAAGCAACCCGTTACCCGTCCTGGGAGCAGAGTGCCTCTACTTTGTTGACGTTGACCCGACATGTGCCAGACCTTTGTGATACTAAACCATGGTGAACTGTGCTGTTCGCATTGCGCACACTATTGCAGTCACAGCAACCATTTGAAGTGACAACTTATGCCACCTACCAGGCTTGCTTAATTAAAGCTTGATCACAGCTACACACATACCTGCTAACCAGCTGTGACCCTTGATGCTCAATACAGCTCTCGACTTAATACCTTGTAATCCCAGGACCTAGGTCAGCCTTCATTGCTTGCAACCATGCCCCCTTACCCATGGCAGTGAGGTCGGGGCCCCCTAAGTGGCTCACCACGCTGTTAGGGAAATCTTCCCCTCCCGCCAGTCTCTGCCCTGATCTGTTCGGGGCAGCTCCATCACATTCCGGGGAACCCCATCCCGGCAAACTGCGTCTGGGAAACCGCATGGAGCTATTTATCCTTCTCCTACCCTGGACAGTCAAATCATTGCCTCCCAGGTGTCAGACCACAGTGATGGGAGGGGAGACACCCCCCCGGCCCGTGCTGCACCACCCCCCTGGCGATCCGCAGCCGCGACGATGGCCGGGCGCAGGATGCCATGCCTATTTAATAAAATGGGGGGGGGGACGGAGTTCACCGACTCACCGCAATGTGGTACAGCTCCAGGGAGACCCGTCCAAATGGCGTCAGGGTGAGGGACAAAGAGGCCGCCAGGTGGGCAGGGGAGGCATATACACTGCTCCCCTTCCCCCACCTCGGCCGGAAGTGACACACGGGACCCCGAAGGGGTCACCGGACACTAGGCTGTCCAGTGTGCTATCCTGTGGCACTAAAGGGGCCGCCCTCTTATGAGGGTCCCCTGCGGGGACGTGTCGGTCAGCCCGCATAGTGTATTTACAGTTTGTGCTTGTGGTGCAGAGAACAGACTGCGTGTGCCATATTGTTTTGCTTGTGGAGGTTGTGAGAGCAGTAATAAACAAGCATTGGCAATGCCAATCGGTCTCGCCTTTGGGACCTTAGAAGTGTTTAGCCAGAGCTATTGGCTAAGGCATCTGCTCAGGTTAACCAGGCACTTCCTAAAAGCGTTAGAGGGGGGAGGGAAGGGGATGGATGAGGTCAGAGCATTAACCAGTATGACAAATGTTCATGTTCCGTACTTATCAAGGCACCTACTATATAAACGGAAAATAGAATGTCACCAGTGCATTATTCAAGGATTTCTCAATCTCGAAGTGCCCAAGGACGGACACCAAGCATTGGACGTAAAGTAGTGACGCCCTCTTTGGAACGTTCATGCACCTTCGTGCCCACTCCAGATGAATCATGTCTGTCATTGGCCAGAGGCGGGGCTGCGGGTGTCTGCTGCTCCCCTCCAAAACCTGGATCGCCGCCAGCAGTCCATCCCCACGTGCCACACAGAACGAGCTAAACATTGACCGTGCCAGTAGGAATGCCGGGATCGCGCGCAGATGAGCAACATACCTCCAAGACAACGTTCTTGCCCTGCTAGCAGCAATTCCCCAGTCTCCCCCCACAAGCGCCACGCCTGCACCCCACCCCCCACATCCCCTCCCGCGTGACTCCCCACACATTACCCACCCATCCAAATTCACGCCGAAACTCCCTACACCCCACCCGCTGACCTTGCTCGCCGAACCCTTTGCAGCACCTCCTATACAAGCGACAGTTGCTGCCCATTTATCTTACGCAACCAACAACCCTTGACAAAGCCAATAGACCTGACCTGTTGCAAGTATGATGTTACTTGTTGTATCATATATTTGGATCCAATGACAGAAACAGCAAAATACCAGTCGGGCGGCACACTATGCTAAGCACCGATTTTTTAGCTTGCATGATTTACGCCATGCCCTTCATTATACTAGCCACGCCCCTTTGAGAGACCCCCGCAGCTTTTCCATCCCACTCACAGCCCTGGCATGCTTGTGCTATATGTTTGACAACCTGTATCCACGCTATTGGGGCGTTTTCCGCCCCACCGTCACTGAAGGGAAATTGTCGTGTGTGCAACACCGTTTATTATTGGTGTCCCATTTAACACAAATTCTTGCCTCAAGTATCAGCGAGCTTTACATGAGCACGAATTGCGTTACAAACAGCCACATTTATTTATTAAATATATATATAGGGTGGGGGATTAAGCGATTTGCCCAGAATCACAATCTGTTGACCATTACCGCTGAAACTCAACCCAGTTCCCTGGATCCCCTAATGGAGATCGTCCGCCCTAGCCCCCAGGCCACCCCTTGTTCCTGAACCTTTGCTCCCCTTCCTCCCTGCATCGTCCTGCACGACTATAACCTGCCTTCTCTCCCCTTCCTATGGCAGCGTGTGCCATTTTCGGATCCCCTCAGGCTCGAGAACAAGAGACAACAGCGTGGACTCCTGTTACCCCAGGTGGCCAACAATGGAATGTTGGATGTACACACCAAAGCAAGGGAGATGCAAATGAGCCACACTCAACAAAATTCATCCTGTGAGTTGAATTTCAAAACAACAAACAGTCCGATGTATTCGCCTACGTTTCAAACACAGCTCTCAACTACTCAAGTCCTCATCCTCGATACTCAATACCCTCCGTCTCTCAGGGAAGGCTAGTCCTGTGCAACCGAACCACTGAAAATAAGCACCGGAACCCGGACCCTCCAGAATGTATGTTGCTGATCCAGGGCACCACACTCCAAATTCTCATGACACAACAGTCTCCACAGCCCGCGTGTGCAGAACTCCACTGTCTGGACCATGCATTGTCCGGCACCTGGCGCAGCCACAAGCTGCAACCATATCTCTAAATACCAACAAAGTCTCCACACGTAGTCTCCCATTCACCCAAATGCTCATCCCATGATGGCCGCAAAGCAGACACAGCGGCAGTCCTCCACATTCCATCGTGGCAAGGCCGGGACACGCGTCCCACACAAGACTAAAACTAAGACTACGACCCTCAAAAAACACTCCCTCAACACAGCACACCTTGCCTCCATGTCGCAGCATCAAGAACGTGCTGCACTTCAAAGAAGGAAAACAATACAAAGGCAATTCCTCTGGACGTATCCGAGGTCACAAACACTGTCTCCAAGACGCACAGCCAATGCTGTGGCTGAGTCTATATCCCAAAACTTTATTTTTGCTGTGCTATTTTGGAGCAACACTAAGTACTCCGGCCAATACGGAATGGCGCCAACCCCTTCCTTTGCAGCTTCCTGGGTTGTCGGAGCCTCTGGATGGCCCGCAAAGCAGAACAGGTGCTGTCTCTGCCAGGCCAGCAGCGGTGACTTCCGGATCAGAGCCCTCGTGATCCAAAGCACACGCATACAACGGGGGTTCTTTTCCGGTGCACCCCAGGGATGTCACTTCCGGCTTCGTCGGCCCTGCCCGCACTACTTTAAAACAAGCATTTGCAATGCAATACGACTCGCATTTACGCAAGACGTATTGCATTAAAAATGGGAGTGCGGGCGTGAAAGAAGGCACGAACGGGAGGGGGGGTGAGGGGTTGGCGAAAAATCACGGACTGTGTAAGGGGGCGGGGGGGACACAGGAAAAAAAATAATGTTGAGTAAAGAGGCCAATAGCCTCAGATGTGTGCAAATTGCGCCATGGACATTAGGAGGAGGGACTAAGAAGGTAAAAACCAATCAGAAGGCAGCATTTAGGATGGAAGCCAAACAAAAAAATGGGCGGAGAGTGGGCGGAGCTTACGCGAAGCTTGCCCGCTATGGTATATACCATATGCCTCGCCTATAGGCGAGACCTAAATATAGTTCCACAAAAGTGGATATTTACAGTATTTCGGCTATGGGAAACTGATAATAGAAGCACATGAGAAACGAGCATTGGTAAATGCAGGAAATATGGTACAGCAAATAGAATTGGAGGAAAAGTAAGTGGCACGCACAGGAACCAATGAGAAGCGAGAAAAGAGAGGAGGCGGGAGTCCCTTTAAAGTTTATATTAAAAACAATAGATTTCTCAAGCACAGCGCAAGTGCTGTGCAGGTGAAACCTAAAAAAGAGTCCCAAAAACTGAGCACTTGTGGAAGAATAGGAGGAGGCAATCTGAGAGGTGGTAAAGAGGCGATGCTCAACTGGGGCCGAGGGGGAGGGAGGGGCATACTGGATGTGCTTAAACATGTAAAGCCACTGAATAGAAAGCAAGCAACCGTGAATGATAAAACACAAAGTCAATGGTAAGCAATTGGTGGAATGCATTCGTAGAGATGTTTTCAGGATGTACTCAATACGTTTTTGCAACCAGACAGCTATGCTGTCTTGAAGGCTTCGACCTAAAAAGAGTCTCCAAATGTTATCATATAGACACTATTGGCCTAATTCACGAAAAGTTGCAAATTAACACCCATAGTTGTACATCTACAGGCAAGTGCAGATCAATCATTTTTCCAGATGGAGAAATCCCTCCCTCTACACATACAACAAACCTTTGGGTTCCCATTGCGCTCCTGTAAGGGGAGTTATTGCTGCCCTTGGCTGGCTTAAATCTCTGATTATTTCCAGGGTGAGAATGGGACTAAGAGGAGTTTGGGAACATCTAAAAATATACGTTTGCCAGTGTATCCAAACTTCCAAGTCAAACTATATCCTGAAAAATTTCTTTTACACCCCTTCAATGATATGCAAGAGTGTGGATTTTTTTGTTATTTATGCGGAGATGTCTGCATTCATACAACCATGTATTTCCACTAGGACTTCATTTGTGGATTCTTGGCAGGGAACAGTAAATTTCATTGCAAATTTACATTTACGGGCAAAATTACTTTTATGACTCTAGCCCTATGTTATGTTTGTTTTGGTTTAGCTACAATTCTAAATACCTTGTGATGCATTTTGAATTTATTGCATTTTCTTTAAAAGTAACATAGCCTCTCTTTCTAAGTGTTGGGAGTTAAATCCTTGAAGAAATACAGATTAATAAGAAATTAATTGAAATATGTTAAGTATGGATTGCCTCACTCGAGTAATATATGAGTCACCAATTCAAAAATAATTATGCTCATGTGGCTCGAACGATGAGAAATGGATATTTAGTAATTGCAAAAGCATCACAGTGTCAAAAAAAAAAAAAAAATCTCAGTGTCGTTTTATTAAAGAAAGCTCCTAAAGTGTCTTCAAGAAGTGATTAGAAAAATAGTGCCATCATCAAATGCCTGTCAACATCTAAAAGGCTCTTGGCGTCTAGATAATTGCAAAGTTAATGCATTTCATAGAATGTTAACAAATATCATATTTGAAAGTCGATTTTAGACTGTGACTGCCATTTGTTAACTTTTTTTCAGATACATCACTTTATTGACGGACCTTAGAGCTGGTAACCATGTGGCTGCAAGTAGTGTTAAGGCAAACAAATTACCTATAAGAAAGCAAAAGGGACATAACAATGAAATGTATCAAAAGCATGCAATGCCACGAAAATCCAGTAGTTAACATATATTTATGGTTTCCAGGTTGAAATTTTAAGAAATCGACATGATTTTTTAAATTTAAATGACAGCTAAAATACCTCTTCTTTTTAATAAGAGTCATCGTGCAGTGTGTTTAGAATTGCGGAAGTCACTGCTGAATGTGATTTGTAGCTTCTGAGCTATACATCAATTGACCTACATTTTTATGTGTCCCTATTGGAGACAGTTTGTTGCTGAACTGGAAGTTATTGAGAAGCTGGTATCTGATTTCAAGAGAGCGCTTAGATTAACCACAGAAGACGAGAAATACTGTCATGTAAAAACGCCGGAAGACAAGAGGAGAAACCTGTGTTGTTTTTAGAATTGGACACTCACTAGCAAACTGTAAGAAGAAGATATCAGACAGAAATGATCAAAGTGCTAGAATGTGTATGTTTTTGATGGTGAGTGGTAGACCTGTCAGCCTTTGGGTGGTCTTCCCACAAACAATTTGCCTTAATCCTGTTTTTGCGGAGTTCGTTGTTGTTGGCCTTATGATGTTGCACGCTTTACTACTGCTAACCAGTACGAAAGTGCTCATGCTTTCTCCTTTAAACATGGTGAAATTGGCTTACATCCAATATGCACATGTACTTTAGTTGTAAGTCCCTAGTAAAGTAGTACTACCTGTACCCAGGGCCTGTAAATTAAATGCTACTCGTGGGTCAGCAGCATTTATTGTGCCATCCACTTAAGTAGCCCTTCAAACTTGTCTCAGGCCTTGCATTACAGCCTGTGTGTGCAGTTTTAAACTGCCATTTCGACCTGGCAAAACAAACCTTTTGCCATGCCTAAACCTCCCTTTTTCATGCACATAAGTGACCCCTACAGCAGGCCATAAACAGTGCAGTGCATTTAAAAAGTTAGACATGCACTTTTTAAGTGTTACATGTCCTGGTAGTGAAAAACTCCTACATTCATTTGTCACTACTGTGAAGCCTACCTCTCCCATAGGATACCATTGGGTTACTTTAATATATTTAACAAGCGATAACTTTTATTTAGTGGCGGTTAAGAAAGTCAAGTTTGCTGTCTAAAGAATTGTAATTAAAAGCTCTCTTTATTGATGAAGTTGGATTTTAAGTCACAATTCTGAAAATACCACTTTTAGAAAGTTGGCATTTTCTTGTCCTAACCATTTGGTGCCTTCAACCTGTATCCTCGGTCACATGACTAGGTGTAGCTGCTGGTTGCTCTTTGCGTATTGCTCCCAGACATTGAGTTAAAGGGGGAATAGGTGTTAATAGTGATGCTGATGTATGCAATGATAGATGTGTGCATGAAAACAAAATTGAATCACTGTTGTCGAAATCACCCGATACGCCCTCTCCATCAACCCTGAGTCAGAAATACTTAGTCAGGCAGGCCATGCAACATAGGCCTTAGGCAACTGATTGACAGATCACCGGTGTTGTGACACAAAACCAGCAGAACAAATGCGCAAACAGGAAAAACCCAGATTATTCCCACAGATAGGCAGCGACACCGCAATGGCCCTGGAAAATTGGCCCCAATAAAGTGCACATGGCTGGAGGGGCGCGCGTTCCCGAAACACCATAAAGTTAGATGCCACATGAAGTTAGAAACACTCAGTCAATTAGGGCACAGCACACACAGTGATCACGCACACCCTATGGTGGACATCTGGACATGTTACCCACTGGTCCTCATTGTGTCCACGCAAGGTTGAAACCCATCTGCATTTGTTATCAGGTGGGAGAAATGTATGCCTCCATAACTAGGCCCACATTATTCTTCCTAAAAAGAATCTATGAATTGTTTTGTGATGCTCCAAGAAATGTATATATTGGCTCTCAAATCGATTGTACTTTGGGCCAGTCCTTGGACCCATTTCTGTATGCTGTACTCTGGGCCGCAGTGTTTAATTAAACCAATTGTTTCTGTTTTGCCTAACACCACTGTCTTTGTTTTTTCAAGCTAAATTCACATACGAGCAACATAGGTTTTGGAGGGATGGGCCATCTCTGACTTGATGGAGGAGGGAGGAGCTGTCAGCTACCACACTTGCACATCACAAAGGCTCTCCCCCCAGCACACTCACAAAGGGTTTCACACCTGTCTATTGTGCCCCCACCACAAGCTGGGGCAAGGGCAGGGAGGCAGGAAATTCCAAGCACCTATAGAGGTGAGAACCTCCAAAAGCTTCTTTTACTTCAAAGCTGGCATCAAGTATAAATATTGGATCTTCAGACCCAACTCTTCAGTACACTGCTGGACTTGTGGATACTACAGAAGGATGCCCTACTGACCTGCTGCTTGAGGCTCTGCTTGGTGAGAAGGAAGACTGGCCCTGCACTCTTCTTCCCAGGCTGAAGTGACTCCAAGGATCAGCTGACAGACCTCCTGTTCTGAGCTACAGTGACATAACAAGCTCCAGAAGCATCCCTCCATCTTCCCAGCTGACATGCTGCCAGGAACTACATGTGGAACTGCCTAAGCCCTGCTGGCCTTTGCTGGAGTGAGTTTCTGATTCCCAAAAGGTGCCTCTTAGGTCCTGGACCATTGTTGTGGCATCAATGGAGCTCCACCTTGAAGAAAGGAAAACTCCTGATGTTTTGGGCTCTTCACAACCACAAACAGGCCTGTTTGTGTCAAGCTCTTGCCACCAATGCAAGGTTCTGGTGAACGTGACTCTTCGCACTACAGTGATCACCAGCAACGACAGGAAACGCAAGATCTGCACTTTGCACTACAGCATTGTGAATCTCCAGCAACGACCATCCGTGGCCCCTGACAGGATCTTTGTGCTACTGCTCCGACTGTTTGTGATGCCCAGCCTGCTTTTCACACTACAGCGCCAATCATCCATCATGCTCTCCTTACCCCTCACAACCCCCTCCTCCGCGGACTGGACTCTTCGCACTAGACTTTCAAGGTAAATCTTTCAGCGGGACTAACCTGGTCCCTGTATCCAGCCCGCACTCCATAATGGTTGCCCTGAACTTCTGACTTTAACCAATCTTGCACCACCAGATAGCTGCGAGCAGCACTTTGTTCTTTTCGGCATTATACTTACCTACAGTCTTTAAAAGTGCATATCTCCAGTTCTACTGATTGGGATTTTATCGTTCTGGTGTGAAATATGTTTATTAACATGTACTCTATTTTTCTAAATTGGTGTTGGATTTTTCTGGTGGTGTGTTTTTATTCTATTTCTGTTTGAAGTGCTTCATATATACTTACACGTTGCCTCTAAGTTAAGCCTGACTGCTTTTGTGCCAAGCTACCAGAGGGTTAAGCACAGGTTAATTTGGGGTTTGTTTGTGTTTCACCCCAACAAGTCGAACCAAGGTAATAGACCCAGTTGCACATTCCAAAATAGCTCATGTCATACGTAGATGAATAGACTTCTTTTTACCCGTTTAGATGGATTAGTGTCTTTAGCATAGACAGAGACGTACTGTATGTATTGGACCATCTTGAGTGTATTCCATAGGTATGTGAACTGTAATGCATTACACTTTAATGCTCTATTGAATGTTGAGATTCTCGACAGAACATACCTCCGACTCTGTGCATTACTTGCATGTACCAAGATGGTGCTGCCTTTAATCTACTGAGGTGCTCCCACATGTTCCGATTTCTATGCTTACAACTTTGCACACTGCACTTTACTATATATGAGGTTTGTTGTTCTCAATTTGTATCTCAATTTGTATAGAAACTTGTCACAGCAAAGCTCTCGAGTGTTTGCTTTCTTCAATGGATTGCTGATGGACTTGACGCATAAAGTATGGGTTTCTCACATCCGAGAATGCACGGCAATAGATAGGGCTGCCAGGAGGTCTTCTAATGTGACAATCTGGAAGTTGTATATGTAAACGTGGTAGCTGATAGACTGGAGTCTATATCTTTGCAGGATGATCCTTCAGTCCTCGATATTATGATGGTCAACCACTCATAGAGTAGAAGTGATAGTGTACATTCATAAACAACACAAACCTTTTGAAAATGGAAATTAGTAGAAACAAACTGGTTTTGTTGTATACCAATGTATGATGCTGCACTAAACTCAGCAAAACTGGAATCTTTTCCCAACTTTTTCTGTTTACTTCTATTGCGTGTTGCTGCAAATGAAGCTTTATTTAACTCTGTATCAATAGCATAATTCTAATTATTTTATGATAATATTTAGAAAATGTATTGTGAAACAATATCTGGCAGGGCTTTAACCTTGTGGATCAACACGTGATTTTAGGATGGACTGACCACATCACAGGAATGGGATTGTGACAGTGAACGTATTTTGCTGAAGAAACAAGTAAAACAAGCATAGTCCCCTGGCTATAAGCTGGAGCAGATGCAGGCTACTCCAAAGTATTAAATGACATTTCTATGTGAGAGTCCCACTCATATAAATCAGTTATACATAAACAATCAAGTGAATACTGGGAATAGTTTTGGTTGCAGGTGTAGCATTATGAACAATTGGAAAATGTCTCTGAGAAGCAGATACCTAGGATCACTCATTTGGCTCATGGGTTCATCTGTTCTAGGTAGCTGCAGGCTCTGCATCAATGGTCCACTACCTTGGTTCAAGAGGCCCTACTCTGGAGCAGCCAGTACTGCCTGACTGGTACATCACCAGAAGGCGCAAGTTCATTGCTTAAGGGGCACTGCTGTGGAGGGGATGGAACCATCCAGCCAGTACACCACCACTGGGTGCAGCCTTCACAAGCTTGCAGTGACCAGCTGCTGTTGGAGGATTGTGCAGCTCACCCGATATACCACAAGGTGCAAGCTTCACAAGCTCAAGACCCCAGCCTCAGAGGGACTACTACCACTGGGTGCAATCTTCATGGACTCAAGGGACTTGGCATTAATGCACACTCTGGAAGCATGTAAGAATGTATCAGTCAGAGTAATGCAATTGTTCACTTCATACCTCATCTACCAACACTTATTTATCAAGATGGGAATGTTAAAAGAACAAAAACTTACCCTAACCTGTGGAGATCCCCAGTGCTCCATCCTTGTCCCCCAAACTCTTAAACCTCAGCATAGAACTTTGGGAGCCCTACTCATGACTGATGCAGCAGCAGCATCACAATCAATCAGTATGCAGTAAATACTCAAATGTACCAGAAAACGTTCATTTTGACCCGATAGTCAAAAATTGAAATCCTGACTCAATCTCATTCCGAATCGGATGTTCACTCACCTTGATGAAGACAGAGGGGCTGATTTATATATTGGCAGAAAGGGTACTCCATTGCAGAGATGTGGCTACACCCCCTCCAACATCCCAATGGAGTAAGGGCTGCCGGAAGTTGACTTGTATGTCTGCCCACCTAATTTTGATGAGCAGACATACAGGTCAGTTAAATATTGCCAGTCACTACCAGGAAAACCCTCCACTGTCACTAGCAGGAAAACCTTGGCAGCAAGGAGCAGTGAAAACTGAAAATTGCCCCCCAGGCCATGGGAGATAACTTCCATGGTGAGGGGGCATTGTGTTTTTTATATTTTCAAAAACAGAATCCCGCTTTGAGGTTTTGTTTTTGAAAATAAAAAATTGTTTGACTGAGTTACAATAATTGGCATGAACCACTTAGACAGAGGTTCCTGTCAAGTCTCGAAATTTCCACTGGCCTGACAAAAATTTCAAAATGTGGTCATTGGTACTTCTGCCAGGGCAATGGAGTAATTTACTGTGTCACCCTGGAGGAGGACAGCCTGTCCGCTAAATTATAAATTGGGCTCAGAATTTCTTGTTTGCAATTACAACAAATATATTCATATACTAGGATGGCTCACCAAAATATGCCTTGATGGTGTCACCCTTCAGTTGAAATCAATACAAAATCACATTGACCAACCTCTCCTTCTATGAGTACATTGCCATTTAAAAACAGAGCATGGCATTAGCTCTGCCATCTAAAGAAAGTGACAACTTTCTTCCCTGAAAATAATTTTAGAACAGTAGTCCAGACTTTAATAGTAAGTTTACGACTGTGGAGACTCCGCAGTAGGGGGCGGAGGCCTGTCCATCTTTCTATGTGTGGTGTTCTCTGACTCAAAAGTGGACTCTCACCTTGTTAGGGTTCCGGTAGACATGTGGCGAACAGCCAGAGCTGCCTAATTTGTAACTGGGAAACTACGTTCAGGTCCGGTGTCTGCTCTAGATACTGTGATTCTGGGCAAATCACTTTTTCTCCCTATGCCTAAAAAATGAATCTGACCATGCTTATTGTAATCTGGTACTCACGTAAAGTGCTTCAATGCCTTTTGGCTGTGTTTGAGCTATATAACACTGCAAAAAAAAAGGAGCAAACCAATATGGATGGGGTTTGGTTGAGTGAATGCACTGTCCTATTCCCATATCATGCTCTATCCTTTAATGCCACTATTCACCTTTACCTTGCACAAACTCACACCTTGTACAATTTTATATTAAAAATATGCAAACGCCTCATAGTAATGTTGCTTGCAGTCCCATTTCAGACGTGTTGGCAACTGCTTTATGTGCTCCATCAAGAGGAATCAATGCCATTGCTTGACCAAACGTTTGCTAGAATGGGGCATGTAAAACCCACCCTGAGAAGTTCAGCCAGTTTGTTTCATAAAGTCTAGCCTATTCCAAGAAGCATGTCCCAAACCCTGTTTCAACATTCTGATAGATATTTAAGGCTCTGCCATCTTTTTAGGAAATATTCAATGGCAAGCATCCTTCGTATTCCAATCCCACCTGTGATGAATTATATGGTTCTCATCACCGCATTGCACAAATATTGTTCTACAACCAGCAAATCCTTATATATGCCTACACCCCAAAACGCTCTGAATCCACTATTGTTTGGTTACTAGTGCTTTATAAACAAACTATGTGAATAAAACAGAAACAAAAACGTACATATGTTTTCCTGTGCATAGGACCAATGTCAAGAGCTCCATCTACGTGATTGTATGTTTCTCTCCAGCAGAGGTCAAGACTGTACTGAACTGCAATGGCCCTCCCAAAGTGAAACCTGTAAACATGGGTGAGTACAGTCCTCATAATAAAAATATGTCATTGTTAAGTTGATACATTGGGCCATCAGAGTAGGGTGGCAGGGTGCTCAAAAGGGAAAGTAGTAGTTAGAAAATATGCTCTGTCCCCTTTCCTGCACGCACCTCTGAGCTGCTGTATCAACTCACCCTTACCCAACTCATGCTGAAGTCGTTGTATCAGGTGTTCTATGTCTGTTTTCAAAACACACCCTTTTAACCCCTTCGCTGCTAGGCCTTTTCCCCCCCTGTGCTAAGCCTTTTTTTGGCTATTTGGGGTAGTTCGCGCTTAGGCCCCTGTAACTTTTTGACCACATAAGGTATCCTCGCCAAATTTGCGTCCTTTTTTTCCAACATCATCGGGATTCTAAAGGTACCCAGGGTTTGTGGATTCCCCTGGAGGGGACCCAGAAATTAGCCAAAATACAGCTACATTTTGTTTTTTTGGGGAAAAATGCGAAAAAAGGGCTACAGATGAAAGCGTCTGGTTTTTTCCTGCAAATGGTATCAAAAAGGGGTTGTGGTGCTGAAATCACCATCTTCCCAGCTTTCAAGGACAAGCAGAATTTTGTCAGAAAACCAACATTTTTTACACAGTTTTGCCATTTTTCTGGGACATTTCCTATTTTTGCTATTTTTGGTTCTTTCAACCTCCTTCCAGTTAATGGTAGAAATGGGTATGAAAGCAATAATGGATCCTGGAAAGCTATACATTTTGGAAAAGTAGACAACATTCTAAATTCAGCAAGAGGTCATTTGTGTAGATCCTTCAAGGTTTCTTTATAGAAACTAACAGTTAAATATAGGAAAAATTGAAAATTAGTTGAAAAAAACGCCTTTTGTGTCAACGTTTTCACCTGTAACTTCTTCTAATTATGACAGCTCTTTGAAAGCAATATACCGTTACATCCACTGGACGTTACTGGTTGTGGGGATATATAGGACTTGTAGGTCCACTGTGAGAAGTTGGCCTGGCATATGCTGTCCACTAATTATAGTGGGCACCTTGCACCAGTCCAAACAACCCCTTATTGGAGATAGTTAAAGACAACCTTATTGAAAGCTATCCTAGTGGTAGCTATGGAGAGCAGCCTTCAGGCTAAGTCTTGAAGGAATGTAAAGCAGCTTGTTTTACCAGTCTATAATCTCTTGAGTGACCAAATGAAAGAGCACCACACCAGGTATATATTCAAAATATATGTATTTATTGCTAAACACACCCCTCTAGTCTCTTTATGAGGCTAGAGTTCGAAATACATAAGTTATAAGTTATTAAATCACAGTAATAGCACAAATACACGTTTGGGCCCTAGGGGCGTACCAAACCATATACCAATAAAGTGGTATGCGAACCACGACTGAACTAGACACTAGGCCTAGAGCCTCTAGAAGTGCTTGGACCACAAGGAACCACCCAAGGTAGTGACACAGGGGACCTACGGGAGACGCGGCAGTGTAAATGCACAACCGCGATACGCCGTTGACTTCTATGGAGAAAGTCGGGATCGGGAAAATAGAGAAAAGGGACACTTAAAAGAGGACTAGGACAAAACCCTTTGAGATCTAGGACTTTGAAGAGTCTGTACCCACGGGAGCACCGGAGTACTCGTGTTACCTCACCCAGGGAAGCCGGGTGCATAGGTGCCTTTCGGGGTCGGGTTTCGTCGTCGATTCGAATGGCGATCTGCTGCAAAGTGCTGCTGGCGGCCAAGAGAAAAGTGTCCGGGTGGATCCAAGAGTGGATCGGAGTTCTGAAGAACCTGAAAGCAGAGGGGACAGAGTCTGGATCACTAGCCAGTGACCAGGAAGGCGATGGACAGATGCCCACCGATGTCGAGTGCTTCAGGTGCGTTGACGGTCGTCTTGACTCTTCAGCCACGAGGTCCAGGAGGCGTTGTCGGCAACCAGGAGCAGGATTCGGGCTGGTACACGATGTCTGTCGAGTGCTGAGGTGTCGGCAACCGGATTGGACCCAACAAGCCTTGGCAACGGCAAGTCTCGGTGAAGATGTAGATCGTCGATGGTGCAGACCAGCAAGGTCTGTGGAACACACCCAGCAAGGGTAAGTGAGGGCAGGCCTGGAGCAACCAGGATGCCAAGTAAGAAAAGGATTGGCCTTCGTTAAGGGCTACTAGCCAACGGGCTAGCGACCGCGAAGGAGCCTTGTGACGCCGCACGTGGATCTGGCTTACAGGACACTCGTGGAGTGGGGGCCAGTGATCTTCGGTGCAGGTGGTGCTGGAGGCTAGGGCTACTCGAAGCCCAAAGCACGACTTCTTGGGAGACCCAGAAGAGGATGCACTTGCAAATGTGCTCTGTGTCCAGGGGTCACGGTCTCAAGTCACCCACAATAGCCATGGGCCTCAGCTTTGCTGGGGACTCAGGGTAGCCTCGGGGAAGTCTGAGAATCCACCTCTGGTGATGCGATGACTTCGGCGTCCGATGGGAGCTTCAGAAATGTGAACCGGACATATGCTTCTTTGGTGCCTGCCAAGCAGGGGAGTCACTCCTTGACCCCAAGGGAGATTCTTCAGTCCTCTAATCATGAGTAGAGCGTCGAAGGTCCAGGATTCAGTTTCAGAGTTTCGTTCAGGGATAATCTAAAGTCCTAAGGACTGGGTTCCTACCTTTATACTAAAGATAGGGGTTGGACTACTCTGTGGCCCCACCTATGGGTGGGTCAGGGCAGAGGGGTGGCTACACCCCTTTCCCTTTGTCCAGTTCGTGCCAAAGCAGGGGCTGAAAGCCCCTGATCCGGTTTGAACTGGGGTATGCACAGGGACACCAAATGTGCCCCCAGTGCAGGACTTCAAAGCACCCGAAAGTGCTCCCGCCCAGCCCCAATACACATTATCCTGTCTGGGGAGGTGGTCACACCTCCCTGGGACAGGAAACCTATTGTCCAGGCCTCCCCTGCCGGAGTTTCGTCCAGCAGCAGGAGGCCAGACTCGTGTCTGTGGCAGCAGCATCCATTTTGTGATGCCAGGGCTCTGGAAAGAAGTTACCGGACTAGTCAGAGTTAACATGTCTTTCCCTCTAGAAGGGTGGAATGCTACCCCCGCCGCCAGGATTGGCGGGGGGTAGTATTCCAAGATGTTTGACACCAAACACGACATGTTTAGGTGCAGCCATTCCAAAGTTAGCATTTTACCGCGAGGATATAATGCGCTTAAGAGTATATGGTCAGGCTGCACTACAAACAGCATCAGAGATGGTCTCCGAAGGCTGCAGAGGGGCCCTGCTCATGCAGGGGCACCCTCTCACATAGGAACCACGCACTCTGCCTTTAGGATTGATAAGGCCTGCCTTAGGAGTGACTTATAGGTTTATATGTGTGTATGTATTTCGTGATATAGGTAACCTATATCACAGTAAGGAGTGCATGCACCACCTTACCCAGGCTGCAGTAGCAGACCTGTGGTGTCAGTTTGGATGGCCTTCCAGGGGTGGCATAATACATGCTGCAGCCCCTGGCAGGCCTCTGAGGTACCTATGCCCTTGGTACATAGTATACCATATACTAGGGACTTATAAGGGCACTCCAGATCCCAATTAGTGGTGTGCCTAAGGCACATGGAAACCATTTGAGAGAGGAAGCAGCTAGGCTGGGGTTCTGATTAGCAGGGCCCCAGCCAGACTAATGTCGAAAAACAGTGAAGCATCAGCAAAAGTGGGGGTACCCATGTGAAGCAGATCCTACTCTCCTACACAACCCCCCCAAACGTAGGGACATTAAACTAACCTTGCCCAGTTAAGTCTTCGTGTTCTAAGTGGAAATACCTAGAGAGTTCATCTGCATTCGCATGGTTACTCCCAGGCCTATGTTCCACTGTAAAGTCCATCCCCTGTAGGGAAATGGACCACCTAAGCAGTTTGGGGTTTTCACCCTTCATTTGTTTTAGCCATAAGAGGGGCTTATGGTCTGTCTGAACCAGGAAGTGTGTACCAAACAAGTATGGCCTCAACTTCTTCAGAGCCCAGACCACAGTAAAGGCCTCCCTCTCTATGGCTGACCAACGTTTCTCTCTAGGGGTCAGCCTTCTGCTAATAAAAACTACTGGCTGATCCTGACCTTCTTCATTCAATTGTGACAGTACAGCCCCTACCCCCAATTCAGATGCATCAGTTTGAACAATGAACTTCTTGGATTAATCAGGACTCTGCAGAATTGGAGCAGTGCACATGGCCTGCTTGAGGTCATCAAATGCCTTTTGACAGCTAACTGTCCACTGAACCTTTTGGGCATTTTCTTAGAAGTTAAGTCATTCAGGGGTGTCACTATTGATCCATACCCCTTGACAAATCTCCTATAGTACCCAGTCAGGCCTAAGAAGGCTCTCACCTGAGTCTGGGTAGTGGGAGCAGTCCAGTCCATGATGGTCTGGATCTTGCTCTGCAAAGGTTGAACCTGGCCTCCACCCACAAGGTGGCCCAGGTACACAACCTGACTCTGCCCTATCTGGCACTTAGTGGCCTTGATAGTCAGGCCTGCCTTTTGCAGGGCCTGTAAAACATTCCTGAGGTGGACCAGGTGATCCTCCCAGGTGGAGCTAAAGACAGCAATATCATCTAGATAACCTGCACTATAGGCTTCCAGTCCTGTGAGAACTGTATTCACCAACCTCTGGAAAGTGGCAGGTGCATTCTTCAGACCAAAGGGCATTACCACAAATTGATAATGCCCACTAGGGGTTGAGAATGCTGTCTTGGGCTTTGCAGTATCAGCTAGTCTGATCTGCCAGTAGCCAGCTGTTAGGTCAAATGTGCTGAGATATTTGGCAGAGGCCAAAGTATCTATGAGCTCATCTGCCCTGGGTATTGGATGGGCATCAGTCCTAGTGACTGCATTGAGACCCCTGTAGTCCACACAAAACCTCATCTCTCTTTTTCCACCACTGGTGTGAGGTTTCGGTACAAGGACTACTGGACTAGCCCAAGGGCTATCTGAGGGTTCAATAACTCCCAATTCCAACATTTTCTGGACTTCAGTCCTGATACAGTCCCTGACATGGTCAGGTTGCCTATAAATCTTGTTTTTAATAGGCAGACTGTCCCCAGTGTCCACTTCATGAGTGCACCAGGTGGTCTGACTGGGTGTCAGTGAAAACATATGTCTAAACTGATTGAGGACTTGCCTGCAATCAGTTTGTTGCTGGGTAGTGAGGCTGCCTGCCAAGGCTACACCATCAACTGACCCATCGTCAGGGTTCTGTGAGAGCAGGTCAGGGAGTGGGTCACTCTCTTCCTCCTGCCCTTCATCAGTAGCCATGAGCAAGCCCATGTCTGCCCTGTCCACATATGGTTTTAACCTGTTGACATGGAGAACCCTGTGGGGACTCCTGGGTGTTCCTAGGTACACTAAATAAGTGACCTCACCCTTCTGCTCCACAATAGTGTGGGGTCCACTCCATTTATCTTGGAGAGCTGCTGGGGCCACTGGCTCCAACACCCACACCTTCTGTCCTGGCTGGTAAACAGTCAGAACAGCCTTTGGTCATGCCAGGCCTTCTGAAGTTCCTGGCTAGCCTCAAGGTTTTTGGTTGCCTTTTTCATGTACTCAGCCATCCTGGAGCGGAGACCAAGTACATAGTCCACTATATCTTGCTTTGGGGGCTTGAGAGGTAACTCCCATCCTTCCTTCACCAAGCACAGTGGACCCCTCACAGGGTGGCCAAACAGAAGTTCAAAAGGGCTGTAACCAACCCCCTTCTGAGGCACCTCCCTATATGCGAATAAAAGGCAGGGCAAGAGTATGTCCCATCTACGCCTAAGCTTTTCTGGGAGCCCTTTAATCATGCCCTTCAAGGTTTTGTTGAATCTCTCAACTAAACCATTGCATTGTGGGTGATAGGGTGTGGTGAACTTATAAGTCACTCCACACTCCTTCCACATTGCTTTTAAGTACCCAGACATGAAGTTAGCATCCCTGTCTGATACTACCTCCTTAGGAAAGCCCACTCTTGAGAAGATTCCCAGGAGGGCCCTTGCCACCACAGGTGCTGTGGTGGTCCTGAGGGGAATAGCTTCTGGGTACCTGGTGGCATGATCCACTACCACCAGGATAAACCTGTGCCCAGAGGCTGTTTGGGGATCCATGGGACCAACAATGTCAATCCCTACCCTCTCAAAGGGCACCCCCACCACAGGTAGTGGTATCAGGGGGGCCTTTGTAGTGCCACCTGCTTTGCCACTGGCTTGGCAGGTTACACAGGAGCGACAAAACTCCTTACTGTCTTCAGACATGTGGGGCCAGTGAAAGTGAGGGACAATTCTGTCCCAAGTCTTGTTCTGGCCCAGGTGACCTGCTAAGGGAATATCATGGGCTAGGGTCAATAGGAAGCCCCTGAACTTCAAAGGTATTACCAACCTCCTGGTAGCACCAGGCTTGGGGTCTCTACTCTCTGAGTACAGGAGTCCATCATCCCAATACACTGTATGGGGACCACTAGCTTTCCCAGCAGCCTCAGCAGCAGCTTGCTGTCTGAGGGGTTCAAGGGAGGGGCAGCTCTGCTGCTCCTGGCTCAGATCTGCCCTAGAATGTCCCCCTGTCCCCAAGAACTCAACCTGGTCAGGTTCAAGTTCCTCTGGGACAGTTCCTTCTTCAGGGCTGAGATCATCCCCCTCAAGGGATTGATCTTCCTCCTGAGCCAAGGGGAAGGCACTGCCTTAACCCTACTACTCCTCCTCTTGGAAGGCACTTGGTCCATTCTTCCAGAATCCAAGGCCTGTTCAGTGCTAGACATTTTGGCTTGTGACCTGGTCACAGCAAACACATCTGCAGGGATCCCCAGCATTTCTGCATGGGTCCTGAGCTCCACTTCTGCCCAAGCAGAAGTCTCTAAGTCATTGCCAAGCAAGCATTCGACTGGTAGGTTTGCACTTACCACAACCTTCTTAAGGCCAGTTACCCCTCCCCAGGAGAAGTTAACAACTGCCAGAGTATGGTCTGTTCTGACATTGCTAGCATTGGTCACTTGGTACATCTCACCAAGCATAACTTGCCCAGGAAGCACAAGGTCTTGTGTCACCATTGTGACACTTGCCCCTGTGTCCCTAAATGCCAAAGCCTCACGTCCATTGATTAAAGGCTGTTGTCTGTACTTGCCCAGATTACTGGGACTCACAGTGGAGGTCACATCCATGCCTCCATCACAGACTAACACAGCCTGAGTCAGTTCCCTGACTAAGTCAGAGCCCAACTCAGTTCCCAGGGTGAACCCTACTAAACCCTTTGCTGGAGCACTTCCACCAACTGTACTAGGGGGAACAGGTGCCTTAGGGGCATTGGTGGGTGCTGGACTGGAGTCTTTGGACTTGGTGCAATCACTGGTCCAGTGGGTCTTTTGCTTACAGACCTTGCACCATGGTTTTCTTTGGCCTTTCCCTTTGGTAGACTGTGAATCCCCACCAGAAGAAGATTTTTGGGGGCCTGATGAAGACTTTTGATCTTTACCCTTCTCCCCACCCTTGTCAGAGTTCTTAGCATCTTGCTTCTTGGTTTCCCCACCTTGGTTCTGTACCTTCTGCTTCACCCTGGTCCTGACCCATTTGTCTGCCTTCTTTCCCAATTCTTGGGGAGAGGTCAGATCAGAGTCTACCAGGTATTGATGCAACAGCTGATTTTGACAGTTATTAAGAATCTGCTCCCTCATTATCAGATTGTACAATCCTGAGAAGTCACACACCTTACTGCCCATCAACCAGCCTTCCAGAGCCTTGGCAGAACAATCCACATAGTCTACCCAGTCTTGAGTCTGTGCTTTTTGGGTGTCTCTGAACTTCAACCTGTACTGTTCAGTGGTTAGGCCAAACCCATCAATAAGAGCACTCTTCAAGACCTTGTAATTATCAGCATCCTCCTCTCTAACAGTGAGGAGCTTATCTCTACCTTTGTCAGCAAAGGAGAGCCACAAGATTGCTGCCCACTGCTCCTGAGGAACCTTCTGTACCTTACAGGCCCTCTCTAATGCAGTTATCCATTTGTGGATATCATCCCCACTCTGGTAGGGAGGGACAATCTTGCTCAGGTTCCTATGGTCATAGGACCTTTCCCTGTCTCTAGGGACATGGCTGCCACCATGGGACTCTAGTCCCAACTTTCTTCTCTCTCTAAGGAGATCTAGGGATTCCCTATCTAAAGCCAATTGCTTTTTCTGATTTCCAGCTGAGTTTCCTCATACTGGACCAGTCTGGTTCTCCTCTCATGAGAGGATTCCCTCCTGTGAGAGGAGACAGAGCTCCCTATAGAGGTGCCAGAGTGGTTAGACTCCTGAGAAGGAGATCTAGACTTCCTGGGCACACTCTTAATCCTTTCTGGGGGAACAAAGAGGGTGTCATCTTGATCATCCTCATCATCGTCCACAGGAGGGATTGGGTTATCCAGGTCAGGGTCATTGTCACCCTCCTGGCCAGTTTCAAAGGGGGGGCTGGGTGGTATTTGTACCCCTGGCCTCGTCCTCTTCTTCTGCCCCACCCTCAGCTCCTACCCCTTCAGTCCCTACAGGCTTACTAAGGTCATAAGCCACCAACAACTCCTTGAGGTGTTGGGTGGTGGGGCTTTGGCCTGTCCTTATTTTTCTCAAGTTACATAAAGCTCTCAATTCCAAGAATGGGAGTGTATCATACTTGGAGGGTGGAAGCTCAATGGCTTCCTGCAAGGATTCTTTGGATCCTGCCCTTAAAGACATTACTAGTGTGGTGTGGTGTATGCACTACCTACTCTAGTGTGGCCTACTAAACTCTCTTGAGTTGTAGAAAGGGTTGTGCTATCCCTTAACACACAACTCTAAGTTCAGTAGAACTTACTGTATTCTAAGCTTAAATTATATGTACCTTAGGTACCTTTAGTGGTTTTCAGTTGATCAATTCAATTGAGATTATTTGGTAAAACAATAGCAAGCTGGAATCCCACACGCTGCACACCAATGTGAGAAGTTGGCCTGGCATATGCTGTCCACTAATTATAGTGGGCACCTTGCACCAGTCCAAACAACCCCTTATTGGAGATAGGTTAAAGACAACCTTTATTGAAAGCTATCCTAGTGGTAGCTATGGAGAGCAGCCTTCAGGCTAAGTCTTGAAGGAATGTAAAGCAGCTTGTTTTACCAGTCTATAATCTCTTGAGTGACCAAATGAAAGAGCACCACACCAGGTATATATTCAAAATATATGTATTTATTGCTAAACACACCCCTCTAGTCTCTTTATGAGGCTAGAGTTCGAAATACATAAGTTATAAGTTATTAAATCACAGTAATAGCACAAATACACGTTTGGGCCCTAGGGGCGTACCAAACCATATACCAATAAAGTGGTATGCGAACCACGACTGAACTAGACACTAGGCCTAGAGCCTCTAGAAGTGCTTGGACCACAAGGAACCACCCAAGGTAGTGACACAGGGGACCTACGGGAGACGCGTGCAGTGTAAATACACAACCGCGATACGCCGTTGACTTCTATGGAGAAAGTCGGGATCGGGAAAATAGAGAAAAGGGACACTTAAAGAGGACTAGGACAAAACCCTTTGGGATCTAGGACTTTGAAGAGTCTCTACCCACGGGAGCACCGGAGTACTCGTGTTACCTCACCCAGGAAGCCGGGTGCATAGGTGCCTTTCGGGTTCGGGTTTCGTCGTCGATTCGAATGGCGATCTGCTGCAAAGTGCTGCTGGCGGCCAAGAGAAAAGTGTCCTGGTGGATCCAAGAGTGGATCGGAGTTCTGAAGAACCTGAAAGCAGAGGGGACAGAGTCTGGGTCACTAGCCAGTGACCAGGAAGGCGATGGACAGATGCCCACCGATGTTGAGTGCTTCAGGTGCGTTGACGTTCATCTTGACTCTTCAGCCACGAGGTCCAGGAGGCGTTGTCGGCGACCAGGAGCAGGATTCGGGCTGGTACACGATGTCTGTCGAGGGCTGAGGTGTCGGTGACAAGCCTTGGCAACGGCAAGTCTCGGTGAAGATGTAGATCGTCAATGGTGCAGACCAGCAAGGTCTGTGGAACTCACCCAGCGAGGGTAAGTGAGGGCAGGCCTGGAGCAACCAGGATGCCAAGTAAGAAAAGGATTGGCCTTCGTTAAGGGCTACTAGCCAACGGGCTAGCGACCGCAAAGGAGCCTCGTGACGCCGCACGTGGATCTGGCTTACAGGACACTCGTGGAGTGGGGGCCAGTGATCTTCGGTGCAGGTGGTGCTGGAGGCTAGGGCTACTCGGAGCCCAAAGTACGACTTCTTGGGAGACCCAGAAGAGGATGCACTTGCAAATGTGCTCGGTGTCCAGGGGTCACGGTCTCAAGTCACCCACAATAGCCACGGGCCTCAGCTTTGCTGGGGACTCAGGGTTGCCTCAGGGAAGTCTGAGAATCCACCTCTGGTGATGCGATGACTTCGGCGTCCGATGGGATCTTCAGAAATGCGAACCGGACAGATGCTTCTTTGGTGCCTGCCAAGCAGGGAGTCACTCCTTGACCCCAAGGGAGATTCTTCAGTCCTCTAATCGTGAGTAGAGCGTCGAAGGTCCAGGATTCAGTTTCAGAGTTTCGTCCAGGGATAATCTAAAGTCCTAAGGACTGGGTTCCTACCTTTATACTAAAGATAGGAGTTGGACTACTCTGTGGCCCCACCTATGGGTGGGTCAGGGCAGAGGGGTGGCTACACCCCTTTCCCTTTGTCCAGTTCACGCCAAAGCAGGGGCTGCAAGCCCCTGATCCGGTTTGAACTGGGGTATGCACAGGGACACCAAATGTGCCCCCAGTGCAGGACTTCAAAGCACCCGAAAGTGTTCCCGCCCAGCCCCAATACACATTATCCTGTCTGGGGAGGCGGACACACCTCCCTGGGACAGGAAACCTATTGTCCAGGCCTCACCTGCCGGAGTTTCGTCCAGCAGCAGGAGGCTAGACTCGTGTCTGTGGCAGCAGCATCCATTTTGTGATGCCAGGGCTCTGGAAAGAAGTTACCGGACTAGTCAGAGTTAACATGTCTTTCCCTCTAGAAGGGTGGAATGCTACCCCCGCCGCCAGGATTGGCGGGGGGTAGTATTCCAAGATGTTTGACACCAAACACGACATGTTTAGGTGCAGCCATTCCAAAGTTAGCATTTTACCGCGAGGATATAATGCGCTTAAGAGTATATGGTCAGGCTGCACTACAAACAGCATCAGAGATGGTCTCCGAAGGCTGCAGAGGGGCCCTGCTCATGCAGGGGCACCCTCTCACATAGGAACCACGCACTCTGCCT
The DNA here is from genome assembly GCA_963921515.1 of Calotriton arnoldi. NCBI lineage: Eukaryota > Metazoa > Chordata > Amphibia > Caudata > Salamandridae > Calotriton > Calotriton arnoldi. The sequence continues at coordinate 275,275 of CAWUFW010007303.1, read as the reverse complement.
TTAGGATTGATAAGGCCTGCCTTAGGAGTGACTTATAGGTTTATATGTGTGTATGTATTTCGTGATATAGGTAACCTATATCACAGTAAGGGGTGCATGCACCACCTTACCCAGGCTGCAGTAGCAGACCTGTGGTGTCAGTTTGGATGGCCTTCCAGGGGTGGCATAATACATGCTGCAGCCCCTGGCAGGCCTCTGAGGTACCTATGCCCTTGGTACATAGTATACCATACACTAGGGACTTATAAGGGCACTCCAGATCCCAATCAGTGGTGTGCCTAAGGCACATGGAAACCATTTTAGAGAGGAAGCAGCTAGGCTGGGGTTCTGATTAGCAGGGCCCCAGCCAGACTAATGTCGAAAAACAGTGAAGCATCAGCAAAAAGTGGGGGTACCCATGTGAAGCAGATCCTACTCTCCTACATCCACCAAGAACCCGACGAACCCAGAGCCAAAAACTGAGCAGCGACTTGCAATGGTTTTTTATTATGTACCGGGTATATAGCAATTATTCTGGGAAAATGTATAAATGGAAAAATCGGTATGATAGACACCTATGTATATCTGAAATGGGAACAAAATATAGAGTTTAGAAACAGTAGATATTTGCACATTTCCGAAATTGGGAATACTCATACTAGCATGAGAATTATCGATCATTTTTCAAAATTACTTCTTTTTTACACATTGTCTTTCATTTGGAAGGCAGAAATACATCGAAAGTCAATAGGTAATAACAGTTGCTTTACAAATCTGAATTACCCTAAGTCTCCCGATAAAAATGGTACCTCACTTGTGTGGGTAGGCATAGTTCCCACGACAGGAAACGGCTCACAACGCAAAGTGAACACACCACATTTTCACAATGAAAAATTACCCTTTTTTTGCAAAGTGCCTAGCTGTAGTTTTTGAACCCTAGCTCTGCCGGCACCTAGGGAAACCTAGCAAACCTATACATTTTTGAAAACTAGACACACAGGGGAATCCAGGATGGGGTGACTTGACAGCCTCTCACCAGGTTCTGTTACCCAGAATCCCTTGCAAACCTAAAAAATTGTCAAAAAACCCACATTTTACTCACATTTCTGTGGTGGAAAGTTCTGGAATATGTGTGGATCCACAAATTTCCACCCACCCCGCATTCCCCAAAGTCTTCCGAGAAAAATGGTACCTCACTTGTGTGGGTAGGCCTAGTGCCCGCAACAGGAAACGGCACAAAACGCAACGTGGACACACCACAATTTCAGAGCGAAAAATGGCCCTTTTTTGGCAAAGTACCTAGCTGTAGTCTTTGAACCCGAGCTCTGCCGGCACCTAGGGAAACCTAGCAAACCTATACATTTTTGAAAACTAGACACCCAGGAGAATCCAGGATGTGGTGACTTGACTGGCTCACACCAGGTTCTGTTACCCAGAATCCCTTGCAAACCTAAAAAATTGTCAAAAAACCCACATTTTCCTCACATTTCTGTGGTGGAAAGTACTGGAATCTGCGTGGATCCACAAATTTCCACCCACCCCGCGTTCCCCAAAGTCTTCCGAGAAAAATGGTACCTCACTTGTGTGGGTAGGCCTAGTGACCGCGACAGGAAATGGCGCAAAACGCAACGTGGACACACCACAATTTCACAGTGAAAAATGACCCTTTTTTGGCAAAGTGCCTAGCTGTAATTTTTGTACCCTAGCTCTGCCGGCACCAAGGGAAACCTAGCAAACCTATACATTTTTGAAAACTAGACACCCAGGGGAATCCAGGATGGGGTGACTTGACTGCCTTTTGCCAGGTTCTGTTACCCAGAATCCCTTGCAAACCTAAAAAAGTGTCAAAAAACCCACATTTTCCTCACATTTCTGTGGTGGAAAGTTCTGGAATCTGCGTGGATCCACAAATTCCCACCCACCCCGCGTTCCCCAAAGTCTTCCAAGAAAAATGGTACCTCACTTGTGTGGGTAGGCCTAGTGCCCGTGACAGGAAACGGCGCAAAACGCAACGTGGACACACCACAATTTCATAGTGAAAAATGACCCTTTTTTGGCAAAGTGCCTAGCTGTAGTTTTTGAGCCCTAGCTCTGCCGGCACTTAGGGAAACCTAACAAACCTATACATTTTTGAAAACTACACACCCAGGGGAATCCAGGATGGGGTGACTTGACTGCCTTTTGCCAGGTTCTGTTACCCAGAATCCCTTGCAAACCTAAAAAATTGTCCAAAAACCCACATTTTCCTCACATTTCTGTGGTGGAAAGTTCTGGAATCTGCGTGGATCCACAAATTCCCACCCACCCCACGTTCCCCAAAGTCTTCCAAGAAAAACAGTACCTCACTTGTGTGGTTAGGCCTAGTGCCCGCGACAGGAAACGGCGCAAAACGCAACGTGGACACACCACAATTTCACAGTGAAAAATGACCCTTTTTTGGCAAAGTGCCTAGCTGTAGTTTTTGAACCCTAGCTCTGCCGGCACTTAGGGAAACCTAGCAAACCTATACATTTTTGAAAACTAGACACCCAGGAGAATCCAGGATGGGGTGACTTGACTGCCTCTCACCAAGTTCTGTTACCCAGAATCCCTTGCAAACCTAAACAATTGTAAAATAAAACACATATTCCTCACATTTCTGTGGTGGAAAGTTCTGGAATCTGCGTGGATCCACAAATTTCCACCCACCCCGCGTTCCCCAAAGTCTTCCAAGAAAAACGGTACCTCACTTGTGTGGGTAGGCCTAGTGCCCGCAACAGGAAACGGCAAAACGCAACGTGGACACACCACAATTTCACAGTGAAAAATGACCCTTTTTTGGCAAAGTGCCTAGCTGTAGTTTTTGAACCCTAGCTCTGACGGCACCTAGGGAAACCTAGCAAACCTATACATTTTTGAAAACTAGACACCCAGGGGAATCCAGGATGGGGTGAGTTGACTGCCTCTCACCAGGTTCTGTTACCCAGAATCCCTTGCAAACCTAAAAAATTGTCAAAAAAACCACATTTTCCTCACATTTCTGTGGTGGAAAGTTCTGGAATCTGCGTGGATCCACAAATTTCCACCCACCCCGCATTCCCCAAAGTCTTCCTAGAAAAACGGTACCTCACTTGTGTGGGTAGGCCTAGTGCCCGCGACAGGAAATGGCGCAAAACGCAACGTGGACACACCACAATTTCACAGTGAAAAATGACCCTTTTTTGGCAAAGTGCCTAGCTGTAGTTTTTGAGCCCTAGCTCTGCCGGCACTTAGGGAAACCTAGCAAACCTATACATTTTTGAAAACTAGACACCCAGGGGAATCAAGGATGGGGTGACTTGACTGCCTTTTGCCAGGTTCTGTTACCCAGAATCCCTTGCAAACCTAACAAATTGTCAAAAAACCCACATTTTCCTCATTTCTGTGGTGGAAAGTTCTGGAATCTGCGTGGATCCACAAATTCCCACCCACCCCGCGTTCCCCAAAGTCTTCCAAGAAAAACAGTACCTCACTTGTGTGGGTAGGCCTAGTGCCCGCGACAGGAAACGGCGCAAAACGCAATGTGGACACACCACAATTTCACAGTGAAAAATGACCCTTTTTTGGCAAAGTGCCTAGCTGTAGTTTTTGAACCCTAGCTCTGCCGGCACTTAGGGAAACCTAGCAAACCTATACATTTTTGAAAACTAGACACCCAGGAGAATCCAGGATGGGGTGACTTGACTGCCTCTCCCCAGGTTCTGTTACCCAGAATCCCTTGCAAACCTAAACAATTGTAAAATAAAACACATTTTCCTCACATTTCTGTGGTGGAAAGTTCTGGAATCTGCGTGGATCCACAAATTTCCACCCACCCCGCGTTCCCCAAAGTCTTCCAAGAAAAACGGTACCTCACTTGTGTGGGTAGGCCTAGTGCCCGCAACAGGAAACGGCGCAAAACGCAACGTGGACACACCACAATTTCACAGTGAAAAATGACCCTTTTTTGGCAAAGTGCCTAGCTGTAGTTTTTGAACCCTAGCTCTGCCGGCACCTAGGGAAACCTAGCAAACCTATATATTTTTGAAAACTAGACACCCAGTGGAATCCAGGATGGGGTGACTTGACTGCCTCTCACCAGGTTCTGTTACCCAGAATCCCTTGCAATGCTAAACATTTGTCAAAAAAACCACATTTTCCTCACATTTCTATGGTGAAAAGTTCTGGAATCTGCGTGGATCCACAAATTTCCACTCACCCCGCGTTCCCCAAAGTCTTCCAAGAAAAATGGTACCTCACTTGCGTGGGTGGGTCAAGGACCCGTGACAGGCAAGGGCCCAAAACCTATTGAGGCAACATCAAAATTACCTATCACAAACCAACCTGGTTTTGCAAGGGGGGTCCCATGAGTTTTTGGCCCTGGGCTCGGCGACCATCTAGGGAAACCTACCAAACCCACACATTTCTGGAAACTAGACCGCCGGGGGAGTCCAGCGAGGTACGGCTTGCGTGGGCCCCCTAAAGTTTTCCTACCCACAATCCCCTGCAAACCTCAAATTTAGCTGAAAAAAATAACTTTTTTCTTAAATTTCTGTGTGGGAAAGTTCTGAAATCTACGTGGATCCACAAATTTCCTCCCAACCAGCGTTCCCCAAGGTCTCCCGATAGAAATGATACCTCACTCGCATGGGTGGGTCAAGTACCCGCGACAGGCAAGGGCCCAAAACCTATTGAGGCGACATCAAAATTACCTATCACAAAACAACCTGGTTTTGCAAGGGGGGTCACCTGGGTTTTTGTCCCCGGGCTCGGCGGCCATCTTGGGAAACTACCAAACCCAAACATTTCTGAAAAGTAGACACCCGGGGGAGTCCAGCGATGTATGGCTTGCGTGGGTCCCCCAACGGTTTCCTACCCAGAATCCCCTGCAAACCTCAAATTTAGCTGAAAAAATCACTTTTTCCATACATTTTTGCGTGGGATCACCGTGCCGGCACAAATGTCCTACCACCCAGCGTTCCCCTTGTTCTCCCGAGTAAAATGATACCTCACTTGTGTGGGTGGGCCAAAGGCCTGTGACTAGGAACATAGGGATTTAGAGTATAGCACCGAGAATTCTAAGCGCTAAATTAAAAAAAAAAAATGTTTTTAGCCAGTTCTGCTTTGGACACCCACACAAGTGAGCTATCATTTTACTCGGGAGAAGAAGGGGAACGCTGGGTGGTAGGACATTTGTGGCAGCATGGTGATTCCACGCAAAAATATGTGGAAAATATGTTTTTTCAGCTAAATTTGAGGTTTGCAGGGGATTCTGGGTAGGGAAACGTTGGGGATCCACGCAAGCCATACCTCATTGGATTCCCCAGGGTGTCTAGTTTTCAGAAACATGTGGGTTTGGTAGGTTTCCCTAGATAGCGGCAAGCCCGGGGCCAAAAAACCAGGTGCCCCCCCCCAAATCCAGGTAGTTTTGTTATAGGTAATTTTGAAGTCTCCACAATACGATTTGGGCAATTTCCTGTTTCAGCCACTTTGCCTACCCACACAAGTGAGGTACCATTTTTATCGGGAGACCTGGGGGAAATTTGTGGATCGACGCAAATTCCAGAACTTTCCCACACAGAAATTTGAGAAAAAAGTGATTTTTTTCAGCTAAATTTGAGGTTTGCAGGGGATTCTGGGTAGGAAAATGTTGGGGGACCCACGCAAGTCATACCTCGCTGGACTCCCCGGGTGTCTACTTTTCAGAAATGTGTGGGTTTGGAAGTTTCCCAAGATGGCCGCCGAGCCCGAGGCCAAAACCCAGGTGACCCCTTTGCAAATCCAGGTTGTTTTGTGATAGGTAATTTTGATGTCTCCTCAATGCGTTTTGGGCCCGTGCCTGTCGTGGGTACTTGACCCACCCACGCGAGTGAAGTACCATTTTTATCGGGAGACCTGGGCGAACACTGGATTGTAGGAAATTTGTGGATCCACGTAGATTCCAGAGCTTTCCCACACAGAAATTTGAGAAAAAAGTGATTTTTTCCAGCTAAATTTGAGGTTTGCAGGGGATTCTGGGTAGGAAAATGTTGGGGGACCCACGCAAGCCATACCTTGCTGGACTCCCCCGAGTTTCTAGTTTTCAGAAATATGTGGGTTTGGTAAGTTTCCTAAGATGGCCGCCGAGCCCGGGGCCAAAAACCTAGGTGACTCCCCTTGCAAAACCAGGTTGTTTTGTGATAGGTCATTTTGATGTCTCCTCAATACGTTTTGGGCCCTTGCCTGTCACGGGTACTTGGGCCACCCACACGAGTGAGGTTTTTGGCCCCGGGCTCGGCGGCCATCTTAGGAAACCTACCAAACCCACACATTTCTGAAAACTAGACACTCGGGGGAGTCCAGCAAGGTATGGCTTGCATGGGTCCCCCAACGTTTTCCTACCCAGAATCCCCTGCAAACCTCAAATTTAGCTGAAAGAAATCACTTTTTTCTCAAATTTCTGTGTGGGAAAGTTCTGGAATCTACGTGGATCCACAAATTTCCTACCACCCGGTGTTCCCCCAGGTCTCCCGATAAAAATGGTACCTCACTCGTGTGGGTGGGTCAAGTACCCGCGACAGGCAAGGACCCAAAACGTATTGAGGAGACATCAAAATTACCTATCACAAAACAACCTGGATTTGCAAGGGGGGTCACCTGGGTTTTTGGCTCCAGACTCGGCGGCCATCTAGGGAAACCTACCAAACCCACACATTTCTGAAAACTAGACACCCGGGGGAGTCCAGTGAGGTATGGCTTGCGTGGGTCCCCCAACATTTCCCTACCCAGAATCCCCTGCAAACCTCAAATTTAGCAGAAAAAAATCACTTTTTTCTCAAATTTCTGTGTGGGAAAGTTCTGGAATCTACGTGGATCCACAATTTTCCTACCACCCACTGTTTGCCCAGGTCTCCCGATAAAAATGGTACCTTACTCACGTGGGTGGGTCAAGTACCCTCGACAGGCAAGGGCCCAAAACGTATTGAGGAGACATCAAAATTACCTATCACAAAACAACCTGGATTTGCAAGGGGAATCACCTGGGTTTTTGGCCCCCGGCTCGGCGGCCATCTTGGGAAACTTCCAAACCCACACATTTCTGACAAGTAGACACTCGGGGGATTACAGTGGCTCTCATGGGTCCCCCAACATTTTCCTACCCAGAATCCCCTGCAAACCTCAAATTTAGCTGAAAAAATTATTTTTTTCTCAAATTTCTCAAATTTCTGTGTGGGAAAGTTCTGGAATCTCCGTGGATCCACAAATTTCCTTCCACCCACCATTCCCCCCGGTCTCCCGATAAAAATGGTACCTCACTTGTGTGGGTAGGCAAAGTGGCTGAAACAGGATATGGCCCAAATCGTATTGTGGAGACTTCCAAATTATCTGTAACAAAACTACCTGGTTTTGGGGGGGGCACCTGGTTTTTTGGCCCCGGGCTTGCCGCTATCTAGGGAAACCTACCAAATCCACATGTTTCTGAAAACTAGACACCCTGGGGAGTCTAATGAGGTATGGCTTGCGTGGATCCCCCAACGTTTCCCTAGCCAGAATCCCCTGCGAAACCTCAAATTTAACTGAAAAAAACATATTTTCCACATATTTTTGCGTGGAATCACCGTGCTGGCACAAATGTCCTACCGCCCAGCGTTCCCCTTGTTCTCCCGAGTAAAATGATACCTCACTTGTGTCCAAAGCAGAATTGGCTAAAAACGTATTTTTTAAAAAATGTAGCGCTTAGAATTCTCCGTGCTATACTCTAAATCCCTATGTTTTGGGCTCTTCCTAGTCACAGGCCTTTGGCCCACCCACACAAGTGAGGTATCATATTACTCGGGAGAACAAGGGGAATGCTGGGTGGTAGGACATTTGTGCCGGCACGGTGATCCCACGCAAAAATGTATGGAAAAAGTGATTTTTTTTCAGCTAAATTTGAGGTTTGGAGTGGAAGCTGGGTAGGAAAACGTTGGGGGACCCACGCAAGCCATACCTCGCTGGACTCCCCCGGGTGTCTAGTTTTCAGAAATGTTTGGGTTTGGTAGTTTCCCAAGATGGCCGCCGAGCTCGGGGACAAAAACCCAGGTGACCCCCCTTGCAAAACCAGGTTGTTTTGTGATAGGTCATTTTGATGTCGCCTCAATAGGTTTTGGGCCCATGTCTGTCACCGGTACTAGACCCACCCACGCGAGTGAGGTATCATTTTTATCGGGAGACCTGGGGGAACGCTGGGTGGGAGGAAATTTGTGGATCCACGAAGATTCCAGAACTTTCCCACACAGAAATTTGAGAAAAAAGTGATTTTTTCAGCTAAATTTGAGGTTTGCAGGGGATTCTGGGTAGGAAAACGTTAGGGGACCCTTGCAAGCCATACCTCGCTAAACTCCCCCGGGTGTCTAGTTTTCAGAAATGTGTGGGTTTGGTAGGTTTCCCTAGATGGCCGCCGAGCCCGGGGCCAAAAACTCATGGGACCCCCCTTGCAAAACCAGGTTGTTTTATGATAGGTAATTTTGATGTCGCCTCAATAGGTTTTGGGCCCTTGCCTGTCGCGGGTACTTGACCCACCCACGCATGTGAGGTATCATTGTTATCGGGAGACCTGGGGGAAAGCTGGGTGGGAAGAAATTTGTGGATCCACGTAGATTCCAGAACTTTCCCACACAGAAATTTGAGAAAAAAGTGATTTTTTCAGCTAAATTTGAGGTTTGCAGGGGATTGTGGGTAGGAAAACATTAGGGGACCCATACAAGCCATACCTCGCTGGACTCCCCCGGGTGTCTAGTTTTCAGAAATGTGTGGGTTTGGTAGGTTTCCCTAGATGGCCGCCGAGCCCGGGGCCAAAAACTCATGGGACCCCCCTGCAAAACCAGGTTGTTTTGTGATAGGTAATTTTGATGTCGCCTCAATAGGTTTTGGGCCCTTGCCTGTCGCGGGTATTTGACCCACCCACGTGAGTGAGGTATCATTTTTATCGGGAGACCTGGGGGAACACTGGGTGGGAAGAAATGTGTGGATCCACGTAGATTCCCGAACTTTCCCACACAGAAATTTGAGAAGAAAGTGATTTTTTCAGCTAAATTTGAGGTTTGCAGGGGATTCTGGGTAGGAAAACGTTGGGGGACCCTCGCAAGCCATACCTCGCTGGACTCCCCTGGGTGTCTAGTTTTGAGAAATGTATGGGTTTGGTAGGTTTCCCTAGATGGCCGCCGAGCACGGGGCCAAAAACTCATGGGACCCCCCTTGCAAAACCAGGTTGTTTTGTGATAGGTAATTTTGATGTCGCCTCAATAGGTTTTGGGCCCTTGCCTGTCGCGGGCACTAGGCCTACCCACACAAGTGAGGTACCATTTTTCTCGAAAGGCTTTGGGAAACGTGAGGTGTGTGGAATTTTGTGGATCCACGCAGATTCCACAACTTTCCACCACAGAAATGTGAGGAAAATGTGTTTTATTTAGACACATTTTTAGGTTTGCAAGGGATTCTGGGTAACAGAACCTGGTGAGAGCCAGTCAAGTCACCACATCATGGATTCCCCTGGGTGTCTACTTTTAAAAAATGTATAGGTTTGCTAGGTTTCCCTAGGTGCCGGCAGACCTAGGGTTCAAAATCTACAGCTAGGCACTTTGCAAAAAAAGGGTCAGTTTTCACTGTGAAAATGTGGTATGTCCACTTTGCGTTTTGGGCCATTTCCTGTCGCGGCCACTAGGCCTACCCATGCAAGTGAGGTACCATGTTTCTTGGAAGACTTTGGGGAACGCGGGGTGGGTGGAATTTTGTGGACCCACGCAGATTCCAGAACTTTCCACCACAGAAATGTGAGGAAAATCTGTTTTTTTGGACAAATATTTAGGTTTGCAAGAGATTCTGGGTAACAGAACCTGGTGAGAGCCAGTCAAGTCACCCCATCCTGGATTCCCCTGGGTGTCTAGTTTTCAAAAATGTACAGGTTTGCTAGGTTTCCCTATGTGCCTGCTGCGCTAGGGCCCAAATTCCACAGGTAGGCATATTGCTAAAAACAAATCCGTGCCTTGTCGGCTTTCTGCCGCCCTGTGGGGGGATATCGGGGGGTGGGATTGCCCCGATATGCCCCCAAGAGGGGCATAAACACTGTGGCTATTTTTTTTGGGGGGGGGGCATTGGTATGCCCATTCTGGGCAGCCCCCACCCCCACGCATAAAAAAAGCCAGCGTAATCGTTGGTGTCTAGTGGGCTGTTTGCCCCCCCGGGGGGGGCAGTTTGGGGGCTACTGCCCCCATCTTCCCCCCAGGGTGGGCAGAAAGGCTGTAAATGTTGCGGGTGGGGGGTGGGGGCAATGGCATGCCCGTTTTGGGCAACCCCCACCCTAATGAAAATTTGCCCAAAAAAATCCCTGGCGTCGAGTTGGCTTTTTGCCCCCCCGGGGGGCAGATTGGGGGCTTCTGCCCCATCTACCCCCCAGTTGGGGCAGGAAGGCTGTAATTTTTGTGGGGGAGGGGGCATGGGCATGCCCATTTTGGGCAGCCCCCACCCTAATTCAAATTTGTCCCAAAATAATCCCTGGCGTCTAGTGGGCTTTTTCCTCCCCCCCCGGTTGGGCAGATTGGGGGCTAGTGCCCTCATCTGCCCCCCAGGGGGCAGAAAGTCCACTAGACGCCAGGGATTCTGAGGCAAATTTTAGTTAGGGTGGGGGCTGCCCAATACGGGCATGCCAATGCCCCCACCCTAATTAAAATTTGCCCCAAAAAATCCCTGGCGTCTACTGGGATTTTTGGCCCCCCGGGGGGCAGAAAGGCTGTAATTTTTGTGGGTGAGGGGTGGGGGCATTGGCATGCCCATTTTGGGCAGCCCCCACCCTAATTCAGATTTTCCCCAAAAAATCCCCGGAGTCTAGTGGGCTTTTTGCCCCCCCGGGGGTGCAGACTGGGGGCTACTGCCCCCATCTGCCCCCAGGGGGTCAGAAAGGCTGTCATTTTTGCGGGGGGTGGGGGCATGGCATGCCCATATTGGGCAGCCCCCACCACTAATTATAATTTAAAAAAATATCCCTGGTATCTAGTGGGCTTTTTGCCCCCCCGGGGGGGCAGAAAGACTGTAATTTTTGCAGCCGGGGGTTGGGGGCATTGGCATGCCTGTTTTGGGCAGCCCCCACCCTAATTTAATATCGCAATAAAAAATCCCTGGCGTATAGTGGGCTTTTTGCCCCCCCGGGGGGCATAAAGGCTGTCATTTTTGCGGGGGGTGGGGGCATGGGCATGCCCATATTGGGCAGCCCCCACCACTAATTATAATTTAAAAAAATATCCCTGGTATCTAGTGGGCTTTTTGCCCCCCCGGGGGGGCAGAAAGACTGTCATTTTTGCAGCCGGGGGGTGGGGGCATGGACATGCCCTTTATGGGCAGCCCCCACCCTAATAATATATGCGCAAAAAAAAAACCCTGGCATCTAGTGGGCTTTTTGCCCCCCCTGGGGGGCAAAAAGACTAAATTATACCAAAATGATTTGGGGGGAGCAAAGGCCCTTGCCCAAAGGGCCGCTCCCCCCTCCCTGGTGTCTAGTGGGTGGATCCCTGCTTGGGGATCGCCCTCCTGGGGCGATCCCAAAGCAGGTATCCACTGGGGAGGGGTACCATTGTAAAGGGGAGATTCCCCCCTTTCCAATGATACCTCTCCCGTCTTTCTATGTGCCCAAGGGGCTGAGATAGCCCCCTGAGCACATAGAAAGTGAAACTGAAATGAGCCTAAAGGCTCATTTCAGTTTCGGTTTCTGTGCAATGACGACAGTGCGACGTGCGCGCTGATCGTCATTGCACACAAACCAGGGGGGGGGCCTCGGGACCTGGGGAAGCTCTTCCCCAGCTCCGAGCCTTTGGGGGTGAAAAGGAAATCCCTCTGGTGCCTGCACCAGAGGGATTTCCGGTGCGGTGTGCCATGATGGCCGGGAGCCGTCATGAGCACACGCCCACCGTGCTTCATGATGGCTCCCGGCCGTCCACAGCACCGAAGGGGTTAAAATGAATCAGGAAGCAGTTTTTGTGTCCACTTTTGCTGTCAATAGATCACCATGTGGGCTAAAGCAGGGACACCTGAAAATAAAGTAGATGGGCAAGGAGATGACAAATGTAAAATGTCTTCACCATGGTTATGGGCTGTCTGCTCACCCCATCATGTTTCCAGCTCTGCAAAGTGAGGTATCCTCAGCAGCAGCCCCTGTTTGGCTAGAAGTTGTTAGAGTCTCATACATCTACCTAGTTGGCACTATAGAATGCTTGCCATCACAAAGGCACCAGAATTACTGTGCACCTTTTAGTACACTTGTTTCAAAAGAGCTGGACAATTCCTAGTGAGATGCAATTGTTTTGGATCCTTGCAGATATTTGAGTGTAACTGTGAAGTTGAGTAGCCAACTTATTAGGGTCCAACTTCCACAGTTTCCAAATGAAAGCTGGCACAAATATAAATAAACAGAGGAAATGATTGAACTAGAAACATGAAGCTTGACTTGGCTTCTCCCTTGAATGTGTAGGAAGCATGTTCCTGGAATGAGCAATAAGTCCTTCTGTTTCAGTGACCTTAAGTCAAGCATCGTATATCATGCAGAGAACCTGCCTTATTTAGCCAAGAACGACAGGCTCAACTGTGATGTGCTAATGCTGGAGGGGGGATTTCTGTACCTCAAACGTTGTGTATAATCATTAAATAGCCCTCAAAATTGATAGTATGGACCTCTGTCGGTCGACAAAGAGATGGGATAAGGAGATTTTTATCTTAGTTACCATGAACAGTGCAGTCCAATTGGGGCTTCACAGAAATTGACAAAGAGATTTAGAATGAATTTAAAAGAATTTATTAACAAATAATTTAAAAACAATTAATCTAAAAGTCATTATTTCAAAATAAGATAAACTAGCACATTGACAAGGATTACAAATAGAATAAAGAACATGCAGCAAATGCGTTTCATAAAGGAAATTTCCTAATCTAGTTCAGAAAACCAAATGAAGGTTTACAATGAGAGAATGGGAATGCATAGGCATCAAGCCTTAGTACTCAAGCAGTGGAGATTAACAGAAGCTAGAAAGGTCTTCTCAGCTTGCAGTCAGCAAGCATATCTCAGATCTGCCTTCTGAAATTTCTAGCAAGGTCTCCCGCCTGGTCTAAGGAACACACATTAATGTACTTCAACAAAACATTAATTGCAACATTCTCCTCATCCCCTTTCCCACAAACTAATGAATCTTCAGCACAATCTGAGAGCAGGTAAACTCTCCAGTATCTCATGTCTTTAGAATGAATTCAACACATCCATGTCCTTGGTTTGTTACTTTGAACAGATCTTGTGATTCATACAGTTCTACCCACTAGTCATGCTTCTGCGATCTCTTCTTCTCCCACTGAGACCCTCGCTATTAGTTGTCTAATGCATAACAAATGCCATAACAAATGCCTGTTCACTAGCTGACAAAAGGCTTCTGGAAAATTACAGCATCTGCAGTGGAAAGAAAGAGGAAAACATCTTGTGCAAAACAACAGTTTAAACGTGGAAACAGGCCTCAACGTGTAAAGTCGACATTCAAAATGGCAGCAGCATTTAAGCTAACTGAATTCATTACAATAGGTTAATTCGAGTGTTTGCTTATAATGCAGAAATGTGATTACCTACTGCAAATTGTGCTATAAGTGTGTGTATGCTATTTTGACATTAAAAGTTAGCATTTTCAGTTAAACTGTGTTTAATTTGCAAAATAAGAAAATTCGCTCTATCACTGATGTGAGGACATCTCTCAGTAAGGAGTTGTTCAAGATCAGAGACTTGTTGCTGCTGCCTATACTGATCGCACTATTGACGCCAGATTGAACAAAGCTCTGACCAACATCTTCCTGACTTCCCAAGAGAAAACAAGATACATCATTTAACCTAACCACCCGATGGCTGAGTTTAGCTACCAAGGGGCAGACCACTGCCAGAGGGACAGGCTACATGATGGATTCTAGCCTCTCTCTGTGACCAGCCTTCCACATTTTGAATGTGCCCCTGCCCGGCACTGCTCAACTTGACAGTAATGACTGAGGCATGTCCATGCCTCTGAAGGAAGTGGCCCAATTCGGGTCACTCGGGTCACTAATGACCACCTACAACAATATAAAGAAATCAACCTGTCTATGAATAATATAACATGTGCCCGTTAGGGTCACTCAATAATTCAACAAAGCTGGGCTAACAAAACAAAATCTTACAAAAAATATATAAATTTTTATTTTCATTGGTAACATTCATATAATTAGTCAGAATTCGCAAAAACAAAATTAGAGACATATATATAATATTACGCACTCAACATATAAATATAAATATAAATATGGTCCCACATAAACGCATTCAATACCAACAATCATTCAAAATTTTATACACACTCAAACATTCAAACCAGTCATCAACATTTTGCCAACAAATAGATCCATACAATTATAAAGTGATAAAGGATCCTATACAAAGGGTGGATATTAGCAAAGGAAGGGGGCTCTCGTGCATTCTCTTGATTAAAAATAGAAGCTAGGTCCGGAAGCACGAGGTCTTTCAGCGCCAACGCGCGTTTCGGTGTCTAACCCAATGTGGGTCACACCTTCATCAGGGCAACCAGATGTATATGTGGGACACAAGAGAGAAACCACCTAACAAAATAAAAAGGGGGAAGATAAGGGTAAGAAACAATCTAAATATCAATAGGGAACATATTTATACAATGTAATTCATCATATCAATTTTGTACATATTTACAATTCAGAAAAAGATTTTTTATCAATGTTAGCCATAGAACGCAGGACATTAGATATAAATAATTATAATCCAATATAAATATCAATAATTGAATAAAGAAAGGGGGGGACGTGCACCAAGATAGTATACATCCAATAGCAAAAGAAGATTCACCCAAAGGTTCTGTGAGAATTAATGAAATGAAGTGACATCCATAATGCCAAGAGAGACATGTACACATAGATGTAAAAACAGAATACCTTGGTACGAATAATCCAAATAAATAAGTAGAACAATCAGAAATATTTATTGAGACCAGCTCAAAGACGAATATCTATGGAGATAAAGATGAATGAAAAATAAAAATCTGTACAAATTGGGGGAAAGACAAATTAAATATAACTATAAGGCTAATTCAAGTTGGTAGTCTGCGTCAAGAAACCCAGGGAAGGCACCATAAGGCCAATCTTACCTAGCAGGGATACAACATGATAGATGTATGGACGGATTCCTACAGTTCCAACACGTAATAAAAAACGGGTTCCTGGTGTTCCAAGTCCATATGCAAGGAGGCTCATCCGTGCTAAGTCAGCTCCAATTGCAAATGCTTTTATCAAAAACGATCCTCAGACCGTGCCAAACTCAAACCACAATGGTACCATATCCACAAAGAACCAAAACAAAACTCATCTGATAGGAGTGAAACCGATTCTCCACTGCCGACTCTTCAGACCAAACGGTTAGATCCAAGGGTTTCGCCGTTCAGGACTCCAGTCGGGATGACCACTGGGCGAGGCACCGTCCGGCAAGACGGAAGGGGCAGCTGCGAGCAATCAATACTCCTGAGGCAGGGATCCCTGAACCGTCAGTCCGACTCGACGATAGCCTCGACCTCCCCTCCATCCACGGAAGGGGATGGGTCACTCACACGAAGGAGTCCCTGTTCAGGCGCCAACTGAAAGAAGTGGCCGATTCGGGTCACTCGGGTCACTAATGACCACCTCTCAGCCTTCCATACCAAATGAAGAGTCGATCAGACAGTAGAGAATACAAACCAATATCTGTTTATTCAGGTACACTCAGAGTGGAGCCCAGTCTGCCCAGTCGCTAGGAGTGCTGTAGAGGGACTGACATCAGCAAGCATAAAGATACTTTATGTAGATTTCAAAACCAATGAAGGCACACCCATAGTGGAATTTTCCAAGCAGATGCAGCTAAACAATGAAATACAGAGGATAAGTTTTGATTCAGATGCCAGGCACACATTATCTACTAATCAAGGTCGTTCTGCCCGTGCCCGCCACTAGACAAGTGGGAGAGGGCCTCTATCTAGTGAGAAAGGTATGCGCTATTAAGAACAGTCTATTCACTAGCGAAGCAAAATCCAACCTTGGAGAAGTGAAACCTAACGGCGGCCTTTTCTTAGAAATGGCAAAGGATTAGTTTCGAACATGATTTAAAATGGTGCCCAAATAGAAAATGGTGCTGCGAGTGCTAACTTACATAGGATAATACGTAAGCGGGAACATTTCTAGTCTAACAGACCCTCCTGTTAGCATGAGCTAAAACATTTTCTGACAGCAACAAGAAAAATACAAAATCAGAAAAACAAAACACCATGAGCATAACTTCTTATGAACATTCCATATTCTCAGTATCGGGAAGGGAGACTGTAAGGAGGGAAGAAGTCTCGAAAATTCCCTCATCTTTCTGCATTAGGTCGTCTATCACTTTCTGCACCATAATTGCGGCATTGGTATCATGAATCGATATTTTCCTCTTGGGAGTAAGAAGGGTAGTGCAATAAGAGCAACAGAAGGGGAGGCACTGAATAAGTGCACAACAAAGCACCAATACCGCAATTAGGTAAATCACCTTTTCAAGAATCCAACCCCAGCCACCAAAAAGAGACCAACTTCAATTTCCACTTTCCATTCCCTTGACATTCTCAAGAATGTCTAATATGTGTTTGGTGATATTCTTTTCCATATTTTTGATCCCGACTACACATTGGTCTCCCACTACCGCGCATACACCACCACTCTTGGCTAAAATGAAATCCACTGCATATCTAGTCTGTTCAGAACATATTCGCATGCTCTCCAACTGAGTAGTGATGTTGCGTAAAGCAGCCATGGTAGTATTGGACAAAATCTGTAACTTTCACCCAAAATATTCTCTAGCTTTCTCATCCCGGGCCATAGAGGTACCACCCAAAGTGAAAAGAGAAGAAAGGATGTATCCAAAGGTGATCCCATTACTATAGTTATTAACCTCTATTTCAGTCCCTCCCTCGCAGAATTCTTTGGCCAGGGTCCTCTTAACCCAACAAACATTAGGCTTCGCATATTTACAGGGCACACCCAAAGGCAACACCATCCCAAGGGCAACATCATCGGTACCATTATGAACATTAGAATAAGTACTGTTAGACAAAAAATACAACCCCGGGTGTGCATAAATTGGTCCTTTGTAATCTACTGCTGCATATCTAGTATTCATTCTGAATGTACATGGATCTTTGTCATTCACCAGGGGTATTGTATTTTTGTACAGCACTATTCCAGAACAATTGATATACAGAGAAGTGTCTTTTACTATTCACGTTGCGGCAACAAGAAAGATAATAACCAGCCTCTCAGGTAACTGTCAATTCCTTATAGTGCCAACCCACTAATGTAACATTCTGTTCTTCCATGTCAAAGTTGTTGCAATACGTGTTATTATCACACCCTGGATAACCCATTCCCAGTGGCATTCTATGATATAGACAAGGACCTGGATAGCCAAAACCAAAAACTCCCTTCACTTCAGTAAATTGCTCTGGACGAGTTTAGGTATAGTTCACAAGAGACAATGGGTATGCAGTCCATAAACTAGTGACGGACTCAGTGGGGTAGCAAGCAGTCCCTTCTCCAAAGACTCTCTTGTGTGTATCTAGAAACACATTGCGCGGGTTGTCCTTTTCTTTCTTGGTGGGGAAATAACTTTAACCTTGGCATGTAAAGACACATCCTGACCATTTTCCAAAAGCCATGACACCCCACACAATATGATTAGCAATAAAACCACAAGAGCGACACATGTCATTTTCTTCTTACGGGTCCACGCCACATTATGGTATATTAGTGGACAAGAATCACTGGTTGCTCTTCCTCAGCAACCAACCTAGCAGAGGGATGCATAATGAATGGTGATATGGGGGCAAAATGCAAAGGAAATGTATAAGTTCCCAGTGTCCATCAGAGCCTCACTGGTACAGGCTCCTATTGTTCATCAATAAGTTGGCGCTCTTGAGCACCGGTGGTGGAGCTTGCTCTGTCCTAAGCTCATATCCCATGCCGATCACGATGGTATACCTCCCCGGTATACTTTGGTCTTCCCTATCTACTGTTCAAACAACTAAACTAAAGTAAGCAGAAATCTCTCACCAAGCTCAATAAATCTCCGTTGGTACTCCAACTCAGTACAACCTATCTTACAAAGACCATCCCTAATGTTTTTTCTCCTTGGATACACTTTCCATCAGCGGAGGGTGCAAATTGTACCTGGTAGCTCCGGGCACTGTAGGATCAGGGAACAGCGGCTCTTGGATAGATTGTATCTCCGGAGGAACAGCCGCATTTAACACATCTTCATTCTCCAAGGTACTTGCTCACACTCGGAGTCCTCGATGCCATCAGCAACCCACTGGTCGTAGGGTAAGGGCAAAGGAACCCTCCGACAGTGGGTCACATGTACACAGTTCTTACAGCCAGCAACCTTCACTGCGGTGTGCGTCACCAACAGGACCTGCTCCGGCCCCTTCCTCCGCGGCTCCAAACTTTTCTTTCGCTGGAAATTCTGGAGCAGGACAAAATCCCCAGGCTGGATATCATGGCCGGGTACCTTTGGCGTAGAAGGCAGGGAATCCCGGACCTGTTGCTGAAAAGAACGTAAACTCTCTGTTAACTAGCCCAAATAATCAAGTAACATAGGGTACTCAATATCAGAGAACCGTCGAGGACGCGGGACGCCCCAGACATTGGCCGGGCGTCCAAGCACGACCTCATAAGGTGACAATCCTGTTCTAGAAAGAGCTGTCGTTCTTGTTGACAAAAGGGCTAATAGTAAAGCATCTGGCCACTTCAATCCTGTTGTCTCCTGTATCTTTGCCAATTTTAGTTTGAGAGTGCCATTGTACTTCTCAACTAGACCTGCTGACTGGGGATGATTGGCAGCATGGAATTTTTGCCTAACATGGATACCCTCACAAATCAATTGAATCGCTTTTGCATTAAAATGACTTCCGTTGTCACTGCAGATCACTCGGGGCAAGCTGAAACGAGGAAAGAACTCCTTCAGGAGTACCTTTGCAGTCGTAATGGCTGTATTGTCTTTGGTGGGGTAAGCCTCAACCCATTTACTGAATGCACATACAACCACCAGAACATACTTCAGATTATTACATCTCTCTAACTCGATATAGTCCATTTGAAGGACTTCAAAAGGAAAGGTGGGCGGTGCAAAGTTACCAGGCGGTGTAGGGGTACCCTTCCCAGGATTATGCATCATGCATACCATGCAGTACTTCACTAAGTGTGCAGCTGTCTTAGAAATATTGTGATCCTGCCATACGGGATCTAATAATTTTCAAATGCCTTTTGCACTAATACGAGCTGGACCATGGGCCATAGTAACCACAGGAAGAACATATGCATCCGGCAACATCCATCTCTGCTTCCCTGATTTATCAATCCAACATCCTTCATCATTCAACTGTGCTGTAGTTTCCTGCCACACCGCTAATTCTTCTATTGAGGCTTCACTTTGTATTTATTTTACATTTTCAGGGGTATCTTCAAATATGACAACCTCAGGGACCCACCTAGCTGGACCTGCTACAAACATTCTTTTAATTTTTGTCTGGGCCGTTTCCTTAGCTGTTTGATCTGCAAAAGCATTTCCTCGACCTATATCATCAGTGACCTTCCGGTGGGTGCTACACTTCACAATTGCCAATTTCTTGGGGAGTGTCAAAGCAGACAAAAGCCTCAATATGAGGTGCCCATGCTGAATTTTGGTGCCATGCGAAGTAAGGAATCCTCTTTCCGCCCAAAGTCGCCCAAAATTATGCGCAACTCCAAAGGCATACTGGCTGTCAGTATAAATATTGACAACCAGCCCCTCGCTTAGTTCACAAGCTTGAATAAGGGCAACTAACTCAGCAGCTTGAGCCGACTGATAAGGGACCTGTGATGTCTCTACCACCGTGCACAATGTGGTAATAGCATAGGCTGCAGTGGTGGTGCTATCTGGTAATTTAAAACAAGAGCCATCGACATATAGTTTCCCTTGTGGGTCAGATATGGGAACATCAGTCAAGTCCACCCGTCCTTTCGTCTCTTCCTCCGTTCAGAAGATGCAATCATGTTTGTCAACTTCATCACTCTCGGAAGGGAGGGGTAGTAACGTGGCTGGATTCAGAGTAGCACATCTTTTTATTGTGATGTGTTTAGCAAATAATGTCAATTCATAACCAGTTAGACGTGCACTGGTGAGGTGCTGTGTCTTTGTCTTATTCAAGAGCGTGTCCACAGCATGGGGTACCATGACTGTGAGGTCAGTATTAAGTACAGCCGATTATTTGATCGAAGTGGCCACAGCCACGACCGCTCTTAGACACACTGGGGAGGGCTCTCGCGACAGGATCAAGCACAGCAGAGTAATAAGCACACGGCCATTGCTTATCTCCAAATTTTTGAGTTAGAAAAGAAAGCGCACAACCAGCCATCTGATGGAAGTATAACACAAATGACTTACCGTAGTTAGGTGTGCCAAGCACAGGAGCCGATCAAAGCGCAGCTTTCAATTGCTCAAAAGACTGCTGACATTCAGGTGTCCAAGGCAGAGGCTCATGCACTTCATTAGTTGTTAATGCAAGCAAGGGTTTGATTAGTATAGAGTAGTTAGGTATCCACTGGCGACAGTAGGAAGTGATACCAATAAAAGCACGTACATATTTTTGAGTTTGTGGAATAGGCATTTTAACAATGGTACTAATACGCTCAGAGGTTAACCTCCTACCCTCCTTTGACAGTAGGTGATCTAAATAGGTGACCTCCTGTTGACAATACTGAAATTTATAAAGGGAGACTTTATATCCATGATGAGCTAAATGCAGCAACAATTTAATCGTGCTATCTCTACAACCTTGTTCTGTCAGAAGCAATGAGGAGGTCATCGACATATTGCACCAATACGTTACCTGAGGGAAGCGAAAGGGAATCCAGCTGACTCTTTAAAGCTTGACTATAAATACTCGGACTCTCTGTATAGCCCTGAGGAGCTCGACAGAATCTAAAGCTTCTACCAGCTAGTGTGAACCCAAACAAAAATCTGCTATCTGGATGAATAGGAATGCTAAAGAATGCATTTTTCAAATCAATAACAGAAAAGAAGGTAGCAGTAGAAGGAATCATTGTCAAAAGCATGGCGATATCAGGAACCACCGGAAACTGTGGAATCACAATTTTATTAACCTCGCGCAAATCAATCACAAAATGGTAAACATCCTCATGATCATCAGAGGAACCTGAGGGTGTCCATTTAAGAATCGGAAGAATAGGACTATTACACATATTAGTAGACATCTCCTCAACTACTCCCTTTTGTATCAAATCCTGAATAATCCATAGAAGAGCTTGTTCTCCTGCCTGAGGTATCTTATACTGAGGAATGCGAGGCAAAATAGCATTATCTTTGACCTGTATCGAAAATGGTGGTATATGCAAGAATCCTACATCTGTATCACCTCTCGTTCATAGAGTGGATGGTACATTAGCAAATTCAACAGGAAGAGGGTGAGAGAGACACTGTTTAGTACTTACATTTGGGCCCATCCTCATATAAACACCTTCCGGGGAACAATAAATAGTAGCATGCAATTTCTTCAACAAATCCAAACCCATCAAATTTTCACCACAATTGGACATCAACAAAAATGGGGAATCCACAGTAAAAGGACCAACAGTCAATGCTAGGTGTCGTGAAATTGGGCTTACAACCAGTACACCTGAAAAACATACTGAAACATTATTATGGCCAGACAGAGCCGTCCCAGGGCCCAAATGTCGAGAAACAGAATTCTTTGTTGCACCTGTGTCCACCAAAGATTCCTTAGTCGAGTCTTGCAAATCCGCTGTGACATTAGGACCACACTGATCTACAGGTATTGGAACTGGTCCCTCACTCTGTCCCTGGCTATCCTAGCTACAAGACATCCCTGTCACCTCATCTGTATCGTAAACATCATGATAATACTGCCCATCACGAGGGTCATCGAAGTAATTATCAGAACGACCCTGTGAGACCGCAGCATTCTGAGATCTATCAGTCCCACAACCCCGTCCACGAGAACCTCGCCCTCTAGGATCCGCAACTTTCTGCAAAAGCACAGGGTACCTACTACGCCAATGGCCCTCCTCCTTACAATATGCACACTGATTCGGCACCAAAGGTGTCGTGGTCGGCTGTCTGCTGGTGCGCGGAAGCCGTCTAGCAGGAACACCACAAACTCTACCATTCCCTCTAAACGCTTGCTGCAACAGCACCTTCGTCTTTAAATCCTTATGTTTTTTCTCAGTCTTCTCTTTCTCCTCTTGGTCACGATGTTCATAATATTGAGCCATATTCAAAATGACAGAAGGGAAAGAAGTGGACCAAGTGCTCTCAGATGCCTGAAAATGAGTCGCAATTTCAGGAAGTAAATTAGAAACAAACCTGTCAACGAACAACCAAACTCCTCCCTCGATAGACATATCCTGCCCACTATAATCCCAAAACGTATCTTCAAGCTGAGTAAAGAAATCAGACACACTTTCATCCTTTTTCTGTCGAAAAGCCGTCAACTTATCCCAACTCACCTTCTTCGGCGGAATAAGACAAGGCATATACGTAATGATACGACCTGGTAAAGCAAGTATTTCAGCTCGAGGCTTATCACCTGGCTTCCGTTCCTGATCCCATCCCTTAATCGCCTCTCAGGTGCCTCCCAACTCTGCTACGTGATCTTGAGTATGAACCTGTCTCCAAATATCAACCGGAACAAGAAGGCCCAAAAACATTTCAATATCAGCAAGGGTCATTACAGTAGAAGAGGCAGCTTCTGTCAATTCTTTATAATAAGCAGTAGAATTTTTCCTGGGATCAGGCAAATGAGTCTTAAGGGATAAAACCTCACTCCTTTTCCACAGAGTATAAACCCACTGTTCTTGAAAATGGACCGCTACACCTGGCCTAGTAACATTACCAAGCTGATCCATTAATTCAGGTATTTCTGGATGATATATAGGGTGAACCACTTGCATCAGAAACTGAGACACCGGGGTAGGACTCTTCTCATGCAACTTATCCCTATAAGCGGCCAATGTCGTAATATTCCAGAAAACTTGGCCGGGCTCCAAACCGCTAGCATACACATGATCTCTAATATCAAATAAAATTTGCGGCGCATCATCCCCAAAGTGTTGCTGCCAAAGACCAATTAATGTAGCGGACATATGCTTAAGAGCATGCTGCTATATAAAGGGCTCAAAATCTCGCATAACTGCCCAAAAATCCTCCACACTATAAAAGGGATTACGACCCCACTGCACAGCATGATCAGCTACTACCCTCTTCTCCTCATCCCCCACCCCAGATCGCACCAATGGGCCCATTCACTACTTAAATTTCGTCCAATCTCTATCCTCAAATCCACGTATTGGTGTCTCAACACTCAAAGATGTCAGGGATGAAGAACCAAAGAAGGAGATGCGACAGAAGTAGCAGGCACAATCGTCACTGGCGGTTGCACCGAAGGCGAGAGAGCAGGGGGTATAGGAGTCGAGTCAAGAGGTGTACCAACAGTTACAGTTGCCACAGATGACGAAGACAAAGAGGGAGCAGAGGGTACCATAGCGAAAGCCGTCGAAACAACAGCAGTAGACACAGGGACAGTTGGAGCAGTTGTAACAGGCTGCTGTGGTAATGAAGGAACAATATATATCCTCTGCGGGGATATGTGGGGGGTCGAGTATCTAACAATTCCACCACAAAAGCATCATTTTCCTCTTGAGCCAAATAAGATTTATCAATCTGTAATCAAAACCTCCTATCCTCACATTCAACTCCTGACTCCTGTTTTTCTCTATCATATGCTACAGCTTTCTGGGTCAATGTTTGCGCCTTTCCTTTTCGTGCATCTTTTTCCATCTTCAGTCGTCTCTGCTTAGCTGCTTTCTGCCACGTTCTGAGGGAATCAAACATAGACTCTCTACTTCGTCTTTTGAATAACTGTTCCTGTAAAAACCTGATCTTTTGTTCATCAAAAGTGCCCGTCCACGGCCACTGTAGCTCGGCATTGTCCCTCGTATATTTGTGCCATAGTGTACTAAACATAATAGGTCCAAGACCATGTTTCACAAATTAGGAGTGCCTTCTGGAGGCGCCGGCTGGGCTTCCTCTAGTTAAGCATCTGCAGAACAACAACGACAACACAAAGAGAAAAACGTACTTATTCCAGGCATTTTCAAAAGAAAACACGTTCGGTATTTATGCCTGACAAAGCAATTGCAAATGCTTTTATCAAAAACGATCCTCAGACCGTGCCAAACTCAAACCACAATGGTACCATATCCACAAAGAACCAAAACAAAACTCATCTGATAGGAGTGAAACCGATTCTCCACTGCCGACTCTTCAGACCAAACGGTTATATCCAAGGGTTTCGCCGTTCAGGACTCCAGTCGGGATGACCACTGGGCGAGGCACCGTCCGGCAAGACGGAAGGGGCAGCTGCGAGCAATCAATACTCCTGAGGCAGGGATCCCTGAACCGTCAGTCCGACTCGATGATAGCCTCGACCTCCCCTCCATCCGCGGAAGGGGATGGGTTTCTCACACGAAGGAGTCCCTGTTCGGGTGCCAACTGAAGGAAGTGGCCCGATTCGGGTCACTCGGGTCACTAATGACCACCTCTCAGCCTCCCATACCAAATGAAGAGTGGATCAGACAGTAGAGAATACAGACCAATATCTTTTTATTCAGGTACACTCAGAGTGGAGCCCAGTCTGCCCAGTCACTAGGAGTGCTGCAGAGGGACTGACATCAGCAAGCATAAAGATACTTTATGTACATTTCAAAACTAATGAAGGCACGCACATAGTGGAATTTTCCAAGCAGATGCAGCTAAACAATGAAATACAGAGGATAAGTTTCGATTCAGATGCCGGGCACACATTATGTACTACTCAGGGTCGTTCTGCCCATGCCCGCCACTAGACAAGTGGGAGAGGGCCTCTATCTAGTGAGAAAGTTATGCGCTAATAAGAACAGTCTATTCATTAGCGAAGAAAAATCCAACCTTCGAGAGGTGAAACCTAACAGCGGCCTTTTCTCAGAAATGGGAAAGGATTAGTTTCGATCATGATTTAAAAGGGCACCCAAATAGAAAATGGTGCCGCGAATGCTAACTTACATAGGATAATACATAAGCGGGAACATTTCCATTGTAACACCTCCACGACTTTGTTTATTGTGATGTTGTACAGCATTATACCATATGTGTCATTGTGACGTATGCCCTCCCTGAAATGCTTTGATACAACCCCAGTCACCTCTTCCTAGTCAACACCACCCTGACCATCAAGCCAGCAACTGGACATCAGTTTTGGTTTCATAAACAGACACTAAGGACCTCGTCACGATGGTGGTCAGACACTCCTCCGACCGCCATTGCAGCAGGATTGAGACCACCCGACAAGTAGTTGGCGGTCCCATCCGCCATATTTTGAAAAGACCACTGGGTAAGCGGTCAGAAGCTGCATTTTTCTACTGCAGCTTGTGCTGCATCCCAGAAAAGGGCGACAAATGCAAAAGGAACAAATGATGGATGGAATGCTGAACAATGCAAACTTTCACCCCCAGTCACAAAGATCTGGGTTTAATCCATCGTACTTTTGCTCACCACGCCACCCCAGTTTGGACTCCACCATATGCAAATCATTCTTGACCCTGTTCCTCATGGGAACAGTCCTGCCCGATTTACCGAGCCAGGTCCTCCCTGGACCAGAAACAAGCATCCTGGGACTGGTTTCGGGGCATTATGTGTGAATATGTGGATGTTTCTCTTGGTTTCACTGGCATTCAGTCAGGTAATGTTACAGCCACCCAATTGGTTGTAAATTTCGCTCACAATAAAATTCTTTAAATGTGGGTGAGGATTTGTGAAGACAGGTATTGTCAATACAGAAAGAGGTTCCATAGGTTCCATAGGGGCTATATTATGATTTCGGATTTTTGAGAAATCTTCTTTGTTGCGCAATGCTTAACAACAATTGTACCTTTACTAATGCAAACCTCTGCCTGGGTGAGTAGATCTCTATTTTTGAAGGTCCTAAACAAAGATGCTCATCTTGTTTTCATCCCAAATCATGAGGAGCACAGATAATATGGTGACCGCACACCAGTGCTTAATTTGTAGAAGAATAAGTGCTGATACCCCAAGCTTTGTTCAGAAGCCCAGAGGCAGCACCAGAGCGCTGAATACCAAGGAGGCTGCGTGGTCTGGAATCCACTGCATGATTGTTTAATTGACTACCTGACACGCCCTTCCCTTTTAGCTCACTATGCAGGTTCCTGCTTTCTCCCTTTGTGAAGTTTTTTCCATCTTTCTCTATCTCCTTATAGTGCTTTTTTCCCTCTCTTGCTCCTGGGAAGTGTCCAATGAGGAAAAATAAGTGCTGGCCCCACTGGCAACCACTGTCTGAAATTAAGCACCGTTGCACACCAAAGCACAAATATATCCAGGGTGATAGTTGTGTTCTCTACCTGATTCAATGACAAACTGACAACATGAGTGGACTACAGATTTGGTGATGTGAGTTTATTTGACCAGACTATATATGCAGCTTGTCTTCTTTGACATAAATGCACAGTTTGCTCATTTTGCATGAGCTGCCATTTCAAGAATCACACGTTTTTTTTCGAATGCTTATTTTTAAATCCCTATATTTGCCAAATATAACCATTTGTGATAACATTTCGGCGCAAAAAAACAACTGTAAATTTACATCAATTTGCCTACTATAAATAGCGAGTGATTTTATAGCTGCCATTGCAGACTAATGCATATCAGATTAAACATGACTTGATCTAGGAAAGTCCTTATCTCCACCGCGTCTGTTTTAAAAAAGATCAGCAGTGCTACCTTTATATCAATATTATTATTCAACTCAAGGCCAGAGACTTGAATATAAGAGAAGAAATAGCCTTTTCTATATGGCTCACCTTCAGATCATATTCAATAGATGTTCCTCCTTCAATAAGAAGGTACCATTTTCCGAACAAAATAGGTGTCATCAGCCTTACCATGTCCAGATGAACCCAAGAAGTAACCCTGAGGCTATATGTTAATCTTTAATCGAACTTCCATAGCACTTTACAACAAAAGCTATTGAAGAATAAATACATGTAAAGATTCCAAAAAGTACAGAACGAAATAATGAAGAAATTATACCCTGGAGGAAAAAAGCAAGGTGACCGAGAAACAACATTTTATTTCCAACAATAGAAATGCAGGAACACTGTTCTGGAATACAACTAATATAATGTTGCTAACAGTTTTGGAAAGCAAGCGTTGAAACACGAATCCCAAAAGAATTGCAGAATTTACTAGCATTGTTGGTTCATCACAATGCAATGCAATTTCTAGAGCGAAGAGGATTTGTGGACTGATGCTTGTTTTCTCAATTCATTAGCCTGCCTGTGGGTAAAGATAATGTCTTCAGGTGCCATTTTGTGATGATTTTAGTTAACCATCTACAATAACATTTTATTCATATATTCAGGTGTCATTTTCTTGCAGTGTGCGACCGAGGTGGCAAGGGCCACTGTTATATCCCTAGATAAGTGACAGAAAGACTTCATATGTGAAAGTATTTCATTTCAAGAGATGTATGTCCAGATCACTGTAAAATGTGTCCTGGTTATAAGAAAGCTATTTTTTTTAAATAACAGCGGTCATCGAAAATTAGGCAACTTGATTCAAGACCATGTCACATGCATTAAATTACATTGGTTGAAATATAAAATCCGAACAAACAGTAAACAATTCCCTGTACATCACTTTTTGTACGAACTAACGTAAATGTCCTTATAAATTGGCCAGACATTTTTTTCAAGTATGTCAGCGAATCAAAAGGTATTTATAACATGACTGGCTGTAGGAGACAACTTTTGCTTTGCAACTGACACGCCATTTAGCACCTTGTAAAAAACGGAAGCACGTCTTTTTTATTTACAATCGACATCGAATAAGAGAAACACTTCAGTAAATAGGGCCCAGAGAGACCCTGAACGAGGTGTGCCGCCACAATCTAATTGTCTCACATTTCTGCATGGCGTGCGATTTACATTTTAACATGATCCCCAGATACAATTTGAGGCTCGAATTAAACGTGTCTGTAAACCTGGATATTGTCAACTGAGGAACACTTTTTCTGTTTGTCTCGCATATAAAGAAAAACTACTTTTAAATCTCGTGCAACATCTGGCTTTACTTATTCCTCTAAAGAGTACGTCCATTTAAAACAGTTTGAGCAGCCTCCATACAGTCTGTGGGCTCTGGAAGTGTTCTTACATTTACTATGAAAGTAACGAACAGAAAAACTATATGGGGCATATTAGCAAGAACCTCGTTAAAATTATCGCCGTTTTAGCGGCAGGAAACTGCCGCTAAAACGGCGATAATGGGCTTGCTAATATGCGTTATGGAATTCCAATAGAAGCCCAGGTTAGATGTCCTGCACATCTAACCTGGGCTTCTATTGGAATTCTATAACGCATATTAGCAAACCCATTATCGCCGTTTTAGCGGCAGTTTCCTGCCGCTAAAACGGCGATAATTTTAACGAGGTTCTTGCTAATATGCCCCTATATATTATATAGTGAACCATGCTCATTTTGCTCATTACAATTTTCTGCATTTGATAAATCTGCAAACATTTTCAAAAAAGCATAAATGTGCATAGATTTGATCCATGCACTGAAAGGTGCACAACCAGAATATTGTGGATTAAATATTGTCTGACAAAATAATTGTCTCGAAATATTGTTTTAAATAATGATGCTCCTTTGCAGTTAATAACAGAAAATGTATGCCAATGTGAGGATTTTATTGTAAACAATATTTACAACACGTCAGACAATATTTTTGTCTATAACTTTCTGACAAACACCCCTGAAAATTTTTATGAAGCTCCATTTCAGGATATCGCCGAAAATCCCTAACACATAGAATTCCTAATCAAAGTCCCATAGGAGTTTGAGCCAAAATGTAACACAAAAGCTCTTGGATGGAATATTGTAATTGTATTTATATAGCTCTTACTACCTCTGACGAGGCGTTGAAGCGCTTTGTGGCGAGTAGTACACTACCCCGTCACACAAGATTCGTGGTTAATCCAATGGTATTTGTGATTAGTCATGTATTTACTCTAATTACTTTGTGATCGAATTATATTAATACTGGTTAGGTGTGATCATTACTGGGGGATATGTGGTTTCAGGTAAATGGTTGGTGAGATAGATAGGCTGGCAGAGATTAGTTAAGGTTAGGTTGCAGGTTTAGGATTTTCAAGAGGAGAGATTGTGATCTATGAAATGAAGTATCAGCCAACTGCAGAATTACAAGAAGGAGGATTAAGGTAGGCGGGCAGGAAATCAGGCCTGTGGCTGAGAGGAGGCTATACTCAGAAATTGAAGGCATGTGGAAGGTGAGAAGAGGGTAATTCTGGAAATTAAAAAGCAGTGGTATCAAACAGGGGTAAGTCAAGATACATTTTTTATTCATGGTTATAAGATTATATTGGGAGCATTCT
Organism: Calotriton arnoldi; assembly: GCA_963921515.1. Lineage (NCBI taxonomy): Eukaryota > Metazoa > Chordata > Amphibia > Caudata > Salamandridae > Calotriton > Calotriton arnoldi. The sequence goes on along the minus strand of CAWUFW010007303.1, from coordinate 245,690 downwards.
TTCTGAGATAGCAAGCAATCAGATGATGTAAGCTGTGGAAGGATATAACATTATACATAGTTCTCCATATGTGGGGCAGACAGCTTAAACCTGCGATTCTCAGTGTGCCCATCATTTAAACATTGAGAGCCCTAGCCTGTTGTGTGGCAATCTAAGACAGAGCTTCTAAACATAGTCTGAAGTATCCCAACCTTGGTACAAGGTCTGTAAGCTGCACAAGAGGAGTTGGCGCTGAAGAAAGAAAGGTCTTATTTAAAATTCATCCCTCACAATTCTGTAATTAAAGGTTTTTCACTCACTCACAAAAAAATTAGATATTTGGCACTGATTGAGAGTGTCTCACCAGTGCAGATTTAGATTTATGCTCTGTTTTGTCATCTAATCCTATCCAAGTGTATGTTGTGTGACTTTGTGTATGTGGGCAATGTAGGATATGCATTGTACATATAAGTAAAGCAGAGTGATGGAGGCCTGTAGGTTCCATTTGAAAGACCCTGGCCTGTTCCTGTGGCACACGATGGGGGTGATGTTTTTTCCCCGACAAAGGAGTGTATCAAGAGAGATGCAGGAGGGAGAACACCTAGACAGTGTAATGAAGGGCAACAGCGACAAGGCTCTGATAGAAATTCAATTATGTTCTTTTGCTGAATGGCTCCTGATTAGTCTTACTGTAGCACTGCCACTTGGCAAATGGTGGGATGAAGGGTGCTGTAACTCCTGTTGTTCAGAGTGAGAAGGGTCTTTTAGGTAAACCACCATTTTGTATCTTTCCTGATTAATTTCTTTGTGGCTATTCATAGCCAGGTGCAGATATTTCACACCTCTCTGTGCCTTTGTTGTGGGTGCTCCAGGCTGGAGACTACCATTCTGTGAGGAGCATCACTCTACACAAAGGCTAAGTCTGCAGAAAAAGGTAGAGAGGTAAATGAAAATTGAAGCCATCCCAAACAAGTTCCTTCCCTGCAAATTTCTTTAAAAATTTCACTTCATGGTTTTCAGAGAGGGTTTTAAGAAGTTAATAGTTAATCCCTTCTGTGTGTTGGACGGCCAGGAGCCGTCCGACGTCACTCTGGGCGTGTGCGTCGGATGGCTCCCGGCCGTCCTAGCACCCACCCACGGGGGAAGCACTGGTGCTCCCCCTGTGGGCTGCCCTTCATGCTGCCCCCACCGGGGGGCAGCAGACGCCCTTCCTCTGTCCCCCGCCCCTCCCTCCACGTCATCTAATGACATCAGCGTCCAAGGAGGAGCAGGTAAGTTTCTCCTCGGGGAGGGTGGGGGGAATTAAAAAGAGGCATCAGAGGTAAGGAAAGGGTTTTCCTTTCCTCCAATGTATCTTTTCAGCATTCCTGCTGTATGATCGCACATGAGGCGCGATCGTGCAGCAGGAATGCCCACTAAACCTCAGGGATTTTTTTTTTTTAAATGGCGTTTGTGTCGGGGAGCGGCCCCTTGGGAAGAGTCACTACCCTTCTGGAGCAATTTGTTTGACCGTTTCTGCCCCCTGGGGGGCAGATCAGCACAAAAAAATGATGCATTTAATAGTGTGCCCACAAGGCCACCAGGGATATTTTGGGGGGGAAATATGTTTTTGGGGAGTGGCCCCTTAGGCAAGGGTCGCACCCCTTTGGGGAGCATTTATTTTGGCCATTTCTGCCCCCATGGGGGGTGGGGCAGATCCGGCCAAATAAATAAATAATTTTATTGTGTGCCCACTAGGCCACCAGGGATTTTGTTTCTTTTTTTAAATATGTTTGTTGGGAGTGGCCCCTTAGGCAAGGGTCACTCCCCTTTGGGGAGCATTTATTTTGGCCATTTCTGCCGGGGCAGATCAGCCTTAAGATTGTAGGCCCATCTGCCCCTAAGGGGGGTAGAAAGCATTAGACACCAGGAATTGTCTTAGTGTTGTTGGGGAGCGGCCCCTTGGGCAAGGGTCACTCCCCTTTAGGGGGGTGAATATTTTCACAATTTTTCCCCCCATTGGGGCAGATCGGCCATATGTTTTCAGGCCCATCTGTCCCCAAGGGGGGCAGAAGCCACTAGACATCAGGGTTTTTTAAATGTTGGTGTTGGAGAGTGGCCCCTTGGGCAAGGGTCGCTCTCCTTTTACGGGGGTCAATATTTTGGCTGTTTCTGCCCCTTTGGGGGAAGATAGACCTTATGCTTTTAGGCCCACCTACCCCCCCAGTTTGGCTGGTGGATTGTGTGTGGACTAGTGCATTATTTGCATGTGTGATTTGCTATGTTATGTTAAAATTATTTTTAGAGCGCATGTACACCGGTCGGTTTCTTGGCGCTAAATATAGGAGTAGCCTGGGTCCTGGTAGGTTATTCATATGCCTGGATAAATAGCCAGGTCTTAAGAAGTCTCCTGAATGTCAAAAAGTCTGTACAGGATCTGATGTCAAGGGGGAGGGCGTTCCAGAAGTGAGGGGCCAACACCGCAAATCTACTGCTGCCTAGTCTCTTCAGTTTGAAGGACGGTGTGACCAGGAGGTTCATGTGGGCTGAGCGCAAATTGCGGGCAGGTCTATATCTCTGGAAAAGGTTGGAAACAAATTTCAGACAGGAGCCATGCAGAGATTTAAAAATGAGACACCTGATTTTGAAAGCAGAGAGTTGTGTTATGGGGAGCCAATGTTGCTTCCTCATAAGGGGGGAAGCGTGTTGCCATCTGGGCTGATGGAAAATCAGTCAGGCGGCCTGATTTTGCACCAGTTGCAGTCTTTTGACTAGATATGATGGAAAAATGAAATAAAGTGAATTGGCATGGTCAATGTGAGAAATGACCAAAGATAAGACAGCCTGAACCAATGCTTCCCTAGTGAGGAGTCGGCTGATTTTCCTTATCTTCCGCAGCTGGAAGAAGCAGGTTGAGACTACCATCCCAATCTGGGACTTCATGGATAGGTCGCAGTTGATTGTAACCTCAAGGCTCTTAGCTGAAGAAGATGGAGTTGGGGGAGAGCCTAGCTCAATTGGCCAGAAATTTGGGCTCCAAGGGTTCCGGACACCATCTATCAAGATCAGTTTGGTTTTATCCGGGTTTATCTTTAGATGGTTATTGTTCATCCAGTTACAGATGTGCAGCATAGTGGACTGGAAATTGAGAATGGAATCATACATGTTGTCGATGGTAAAGATCAGTTGCAAGTCATCTGCATAATTAAACGTGCAATCATTTCTTTCTCTTAGGGACAGAATCAGAGGGAGTAGGTACAGATTGAACAGGTTCTGGGATAGTGAGGATCTCTGTGGCACTCCGCAAGTTGATTTAACATTAGGCTCTGTGAAGTGGGAGAGGCAGTCAGACTGGGAACAGTCCTCCAAGAAGGACGTAATCCATCTGAGAGCCGGAACCTGGAATCCTGCGTACCTGACATGGTCCACCAGAATTCTGTGGTCGACCGTTTCAAAGGCCGCGGATAGAACTAAGAGCAGCAAGGCCTGAGAGGTGCCCTTGTCGGCTTCCTTCCGTAGTTCGTCCAACAAAGTCAGCATTACTGCCTCAGTTGAATGAGAGGGACGAAAACCTGCTTGGTGGGGATCTAGGAATTGAGACTGTTCGATGAATGAACAGAGGCAGTTCGCATGTGAGATTCCAATACCTTTGCCAGGAAAGGGAGCAGAGATATGGGGCGATAGTTTAGTTGGATCACGGGTCTGCCCCAGTTTTTTTTATAAGGGGAACTATGATAGCTTTTTTCAAGGCTCTAGGAACGCAACCCTGTATTAATGAGTCGTTCAGAAGAGAGAGGGCAGGGTCAGGGTTTGCAGTGAAAACTTCTCTTAAAATATAAGGGGACAGCTGTCAGCAGGGGATCCAGACTTAACTCTGATCAATAATTCCAAATAGACTTCTCTGCTAATTGCAGGGAATTGATGCAGGGAGCAAGGGTTTCTCAAAGCCGTTGTTAAAGCCTCATATACAGGGCTAATGGTGATGCTGGCTTTAAAAGTAGTGATTTTGTTGATGAAGAAAGTATTCAAGGAGTTACAGAGCAACTGGGATGGAGCTAATTTTATTGTAACTATCAGGGTTGGATTGCTCAGTGACAATTGTACATATTTCTTCGGATTTATTGGTAGAGTTCAGGATCTTTGAGAAGAAGTAAGTGGCTTTAATATGTTGGATGGATTTTTTATATTCCTTAAGTTGAGCTAAGTAGATGTCTTTTTTGTTAAGGGAGTAGTTCCATCTCCACCTCCTTTCACTTTGGCGCAGGGCTAATTTTTGAACTTTTAAACCTTCTGAGAACCATCTCTGGGCCTCATGACGCCTAGCTGTTTTTAATATCCTGAAGGGGGCATGTTCATTGCTAGCTGCTGTTAACCAAGCTATGATGTTTTCCTCACTTAGGTTAACAGATGGCTGGTTGATGGATACCATGTTCGCCAGTGAGCTGCAGAAGGCATTTATATCAATGTGGTTCCATTTCCTAGCCATAAGCCCTTCCTTGGCTAGTGGTTTGGATATAGTTATATTGTTAATCACAAACTTTATTAGAAAGTGAGTGATCAGACCATGTGCAAGGAGACACTGTCAATGCGGACACCGTAAGATTAGATGTCCAGATTTGATCGAGAGTGTGTCCTTTTATATGTGTAGGGGATATCACATGTTGTATATAATTCAAACCATTGAGTAGATCGGTCAGTTCTGTAGAGTGTGGGATTGTAATGTTTTATTTCTCCTTTTTATTCTAGTGCAAAGCTTTTGATTCTTGTATGCGGTTTCCGCAGTGGTTGATCTGCAGTTTTGTGTAGTTGCATTTATTTGGTAGGAACTTTTTTTTGTTGGGTTTACTCCAAATTAGTATTATTGTCATGCATGAATGAATTTTTTCTAAGTGCTGTCTTAAAATCAGCATATTTAGTTAGTGTTTTGAGTAACCCTGGGCGTAGTTCGCGTAGTCGCGCTACGCGAAGCTACGCGAAGACGTCGGAGAGCTACGCGAGCTATGCATAGCTTCGCGAGTGTGCGTAGCTGCTTGTCGCGCCCGTTCGCGATGCGTTTTTCTTCCTCGGGAACGCGTTGTGCATGTTCGGGACGCTGTTTGCATGCTCGGGGGCGCGAACTTACCCATGCGGTCGCCTATGGGCGCGGCCATCTTGTTTTTCACTTGTCCCGCCGTTCGCGATGCCTTATTTCCTGTTCCGGGTCGCGTATAGCGTGCTCGCGATGTGCATTTCATGTTCGGGAACGCGTCGTACGTGTTCGCGACGCTTTTTGCGTGCTCGGGGAGAAATATCGCGCGAACTTACCCACGCGGTCGCGATGGGCGCGGCCATCTTGTTTTTCACTCTATGCTATGGTTCTGGGCCTGCTTTTCTATCCTCCCTCAATCTTTGCAATCCTTAGTTTTTTACACTGTTTTTCCATTTTTATTTATTTCTTATCTATCTCTCTCTCTGCCTAAGTCTATATTTTGCATTTTTTTCTACTTTTTACTGTGTTTTTTTTACTTTTCGACTGTTTTATATAACTTTCTTCTTTAAGCGCCTACTTCTTCCCTTAACTTTATTTTTCCCTTCTAACTTTTCTTTTCCGCCTCCTCCCAGTCCCACCCCAGAACCATGGCGAAGGGCAGCAGTGACGGCTCGAAGGGCAAGGCGCGTGCACCCAAGAGCCGCCGCCTGCCTTGCGGCAGACTGCGCCCTGCAGGGGTGCAAGCCCGCCAGCTTTTTACTGAGGCGGAGGTGGCCGCCCTTGTTTTTTTTCTTCAGCGCCACCTCCCCTTGACCTTGGCAGCAGGCGGCAGGCCAGGCTCCGGGTACCCGACCCAGGAGCGTCACCGCCGGTGGGCGAAGGTGCGCCGGGCAGTGTTTCGCTGCTCAGGGGTCCGGCGCACCCATAACCAGCTGGCCCACCGGTGGTCAGACATCCTCGACCGGGAGCAGGACCTGTTGGACCTGCTAGGTGTCGAGGTCGTGGGGCTTGGTGAGTAGCTAATATATATAATAGTATAAGTATTGTGATTTGTGTATACATTTTTTACAAATAACAAGAATACTGCTGCTTACATTGCAGGTAAATTACGTTTCAAAATCTTCTGTGATTGTAGGACACAGGTGCTGGGCGCTACTCTTACTTGTTTGCAACTTTGCGCTCGCTTGTCCTTATTATTATGTAAGAGTTTACTTTAGAGAACTTCAGTTAGGTAATGCTATTTCTAGAGAGACTCTAGTCCTTCCTTTGTCCTCCTGTCAAATAGTGGTGGATGGATTGATAGTTTGTTAGTAGGTTTAGTTATTAGTTGATAATTTTTGAGCGGTCTGCGTGACCCATCCTCTGTCACTGAGTGCTGCTTACCCCAGTCCTTACTAGTAGAACCTTTTGTAGTTTGTTTAGTGAGTGGTAAGCTTAGCAGTGTCAGTCAGCTGCAGAACATCAGACTTAACCAACCAACAATTTGGTGTATGCATTATGCACCAATTTATGCATGTGTCCTCCTTCTCATATATGCATTTATGAGGGCAATAAAAAAATGGAAATGCAGACTTAATGAACAATTGGCCCGCCTGGAATAGGTGGGCTAGGTCAGGTGGTACTTAGGCTTAGTTAGTGTTCTGGATTTTATTTGAATCAATCCGAATGAAACACTGAATTAGTGTTCCCAAATAAGTAGACTGTCCGTGACCGTGAATCCCGCAAGCCAGTAGTCGATCGGATTAGATAGGTCAATTTTATTGCAATTTTTGGTTCCTAAAACGTTTTGAGCGTTTTTTAGATAATTTATTTGTTTCACAGCAATCATTAATGTTTGTGTCTTTCTTTATTATATCTTACATGATCACTGATCTGCAGCACCCAGGGGCAAGAAGACGGGGTCCGAGTCGGCGGGACAACCACCAGAGGACCGCTCCTCTACCGAGGGCCCTGCTGCTGGTCCCAGTAAGTCCTCCAGTGGTTAATATTAACATTTATATTGCCCTAACTTTTACTGCACCTTATTTTTCCACAACTATTAATTATGGTTCCACTCCCTAATTCTATTTTTTACAAAAGATTCTTTGATCTTGACTTGACTATCTGTTTCTAAATTCTGGTTATCCCTGCCTCTAAGTTCTAACTGCCTCTGCTATGAATGTCTGTACTACTACTATTATTAGTCTGTCGCTAAGCTTGCCCAGTTTGCATTGCCACTCTTTATTGTACGGTTTTGAATAAAACTCCGATTGACCAATAGCTGAGTCCAGTCCTTTCGGTTGTCCTCTTCTAGGCTTCTTAATCTTGAGGCTTTGACAATTACCACAAACAAAATGCCCAACCAGATATTTGACTATTTTTGATAGGATATAGTACATACTACTACTGATGTGTGGATTCTGTACAGCCCCATGCAGAACTATGCACAAGGAAATAGGATGTTGGTGATGGGAGTTTGGAACTTGGACGTTCCTCACACCTCAGTCAGAAGTGAACCCACAATCCCCTGAACGACTAGCTATAGTGTAGTGTCTCACTCTCATTAGGTCCCCGAACCCCCACCCGAAGATACCCAATGAGATTACACAACCCAGAACATAATATAACACCCTTTCGCTCACTTACTCGTGTAAGTCCACTACCTCCACCACCACCACACCAAATACCACAAAGTCTATGTTTAAGTTTAAAAGGTTTATTTTCAACTAACAAGCTCTGTATGTTGTTCTATAAAATTCAGTGTACTCCAGCCAACTCCAACAGCTAAATGCATAAGTTTAAAACAATAAACATTGTTACAATAAGTGCATGATGATTGATGATAGAACTTAGAAGACAAAAGATCTGTGAGAATTCTGTGAGACTCCTCACCGTAGAACGTAGAATTACTGGTTACATGCATCATTCATAAGCTCTGCAAATCTCTGGTTCGTAGAAGGAAATCTTCTGCCTGAGAAAAATGGTGCGCGTTAGATAGTATAATGCAAGCATTTGTCAGTCCTGCCAAAAAAGTGTAACATGTTACTTATGGCTAAGCAATACGGACTAACCGAACTCCATAACAAAGTGGCTTGTTTTTCGACCTCTTGTACGCAACGCTCAGACAGTAGCTGTATGTGCTCATGTGGGCTAAAAAGGCGTCTTACTGTTACTGCACAACAAGCTGCGAGGTAACATGCGCAAAAGACATGAAGCGAAAAATGGTTGCATGGCTCAGGCTAACTTTGCAAAGAGTAGAGTATAGTATAATAAATAATGACCCTAGGGACCATAACACTACTAGTGTCTACTGACTCTAGTACCCGATTTGGACTACTGAATGTGATGTATAATAATATGTATGTATTAACTTTTTTTTTCAATCTTGCTAGTGAAAAAGAAGAAATATAAATAGGGGGAGGTGTACACAGGCATCTAAAAATGTGTCATGTTTTTATCTAGGCGTAGTAGCGACCACCAGTGCCGGCGGGGCCAGCGGCGATTCGGCCATTCCGGAGGGGGAAGGAGATGCGGCACCTGCAGGAGCTACAGGGGGTGAGCCAGCAGCAGTGGCGGGCGATGGTAAGTTATATTCATTACGTATTGACATTGCACTAGCTGGAAGGGTGTTGAGTGACTTCACTCACTGTACTGTTGTTGAGACTTATTAGGTATGAAGTTGTAGTGAACATTATACAACGGTTGAAGAAGAGAAGACACCCTTTACTTAGCATTAGCAATGCAGTAGCAATAGCATTACCAGCGTGACTTGATTAACCAATGGCCTCTTCTATCTGACTCCAACTCAGCTGTGAAAGTTTTATGGAGGAGACTAAAAGTCAGATCAGATGACCTTGATGGATGTGTTGAATAAAAAGGGAAAGAAGGGTGGAAGGAGGAAGGACGGGCGAGATTTAATATGATTGATGACTAGCAGAGAAGGATACGTTGGAAGCATGGATATAGGTGGCTGATAGGAATCAGATGCATGTGTTGTTGAAGGATGGGTGGAAGGTGAAAGAAGAATGGATGCCTGCCTGGGTGGGCGACACAGTATGCGTGGATACTGTGGATAGCAAGAATCATCAGCGGTGTTTGGGTGAAACTCTAAGCCAAGGCAAGCAATGGAGTGAGTGGACGCATGGGTTGTTGTTGGCGAAACAAAGTAAGGTTTGTGGAGAGATTAAGAAGAATGATTGACATTTACTTAGAATGGATGGATGCCTGTATGTATTCATCATAGACAGCATAGGTGGAGACTGTCACGGGATGCACAGTTTTAGTTTTAAGGGAATGTAAAAGAAACCGCGCCACAGTAGCAAAGCCGATGTGGGTAGGGGCAGGGTGGGGGTAGCAGTAATCAATGTATTACGCGGCCAAATACAGGTAAGTTTACTGTAAACATAAAAATAAATAAAGCGAATTTCATTGTGCGCACTGCACCGCCAAAAGCGTTGCAGTGGGCGCAACAAAATTACTTTTATTTCTTTATATGTTTACTTACCTGTAATTGGCCGTAATCCATAGTTTACTACCCCCACCCTGCCCCTCCCTACGTCACCGCCCGGCAGCACTCCCCGAGTCCCACCACCGACCGCTACTGACCTTATGTCGTCGTCCCATAAAAGCAATGATCATTGGATCAGATATATAATCTGCCTTTTTGTAGTAGCCAGGGCACTGTTAAAGTGAAATTGACCAATTGCCCTGCTTCATGTAACAGAGAGAGTATGGCCAGTGCCACCCATAATAGAAAAACAAATACGAGCTTCCCCACCTGCATACAGTAGTAAATCAAACTAACGTGAGTCTGCGTCATGATGACTCGTATGTTTGTCTTCTTGGGTGCAAGCATAGATGACCGAGCTGGCATGCCGGCTACAACCAGGTTATGTCATTTCGCTAAACTAGTAGAGATAAGAAGAAGACTGGTGTACTGGAGTCCATAGTGCTAGTATAATGCCTGAAACTCCCACAAATGTTACAGGCCGAGGAAGTGGGAGGATAGATAGATTATTATACCAGAAATGTTATGTACTGTGCTTCTTGCTAGTGCTACTGTGCCATTATGTGTTGAATTAATTTTGTGTTACTGTTTTGCTAAGAGTACTGGTTACAACAATATTCTTTTTCTTTCTTGATATAGATAGTACTCCTTCCCAAGGCAAACCATCCCGGAAGGAGTTGGCAGCCAGGGCCCGGCACCGGAAACTGGAGGCCATCTGTGCCGAGTACCGGCGGCTGGTGGCTCAGGCGGAGGAGGAGGAGGCGGCAGCAGCAGCAGCCTCGTCCGATGCCCGGGCCCCAGCCAGGCCAGACCTCCAGTGGTACGGCGCCGCAGTCTGGCAGCCGCCCGCCGCAAATCGATTGCAACCAGCACTGCTGTCCCCCACCCTGGATGCCACTGCAGGGCATTTCGACGCAAGATTCTCCTCCGGGTGGCACGGCTAGAGGAGCAACTCGAGGAGCGGGTTAAAATTCTGGTGGACAAACACCTTAAAGCCCGGCGAATATAATAGGACATGGTTGCATTGCCCCTTTTTTATTCATTTTGTTGGTGGGTGGGAATTGGGCGTTGGGGTTTGGACTTTGGACATTCTTTGGACTTTTTTTCGTTTTGGACATTGGTTGGGGTTAGGGAGAGGGGTGGGTCAGGTGTGGGATAGTTTATTTTTGATAGGGTAATAAATTATATTTATACTTCAACATACAATGTTAATGTTTGTGGGGGGTTACTGTTTTACAAATTAACGTCACATGGTTTCTTTCATAGCTGCTGCAGGGCCGCAGCCAGTGTTTGATTTAAATAATCTGCCGATGATGTAACACAAACAGATAGATGCGGTACCCCTCACTGAGTGATTTGTCCTACTAGTACTGTCAGTCTCTCCTCCTAGTCCATTATACCTCCCACCAAACTTATCTTACCTGTGATTGATGATGATGATTACGTTCGGCACAGCGATGGCTGCATGGTTTCCCAAGAGAATGGAGAAGATGCCATGGTTGTGGTGGTAGTAGTAGAGTAGACACTGCCAGCAGCATTTGCTAAAAAATAAAAAGAGACAGTCACTTGCCTGAAAGCGACTGTGGGAGGAGTAGTAGAACGAAGTCAAATACAGTACAGAAGAAGACTGCCAAACAAACAATATTGCATTTGCAACTGCTAAAGTCAAATAAAACATAATGTTGGCGGGGACAGCCTAGTACAAGAAGTTACAAACTGTAGTTGTGTCGAGTGAGTCACTTAACTTAACACAATCGTAATTCGTAACCTTTACTGCTGTGTGGTAGGAGTTTGATGATGAATCCAATCAATGCTGGCAATTAATTATGATGTACTATTAGCCGGTGACCGCTTGCACATAGACTGAGCACGGGTGGGCAAGCAGAAGAAGCTCCTCGCCCTGCAATTTAATTAGTGTTGCTTTTACCACATCTGCCCCAGCAAGCGTGTGATCAATTGGTGTACATTTTATGTAGTCACATCACACCTCAATATAAATCACAGCCCGGGGGAAGAGGGTTAGGGTTTGATGAATGGATGGGAAGGGGAGTTTGGGGAAAGGTTTGAGAAAGAAAAACAGTACGCATGGACAACAAAAGCAAAGCGCAATCTTGGCAGACGACCATGATCTTATCCAAAAAATGTATAAAGGGAGAAAAAGGCAATGCATGCATGATGAAGATAACTTGATGGTTAATGAGTAGTACTTACTAACTCCTACTAGACAAGACAGTACAGGGCAGCAGTATATTCTATGCAATTTGCCTTGCCTGTAATATATGCCCTCAGACAGAGACCCAAATTCCATGTTGTACTGGGCTTACTTTTAAAGATAGCAAAGAAAAGTAAAAAATAGTTGTAGGGATCAATTAGCAAACAAACAACAACACACAACACACAGTCGTAATGATTGAAGAGAAAAAAGGATTCCAATTAATTAAAAGATGAATGATACTAAAGTTACTGTATTATCCTGGTCAAATTGTGGAGTTGAATCTCGTCCTTCCTCTTGGTCCTATCTTCCATGGACGCTCCACACATCAATCTTGGTTGCCTTCCTGATGCGGATTGGTAAGGTAAATGTGAGTTGAGTCTCCCAGTATAGCACAGGGTAAAGGCCGGCCTGTAACGTCTAGATGGAAAAACAAAAGGGGTATTGAAAAATCAATGAATATAAAAAGCATCAATTACGGTGGAGTCCAAGAAGAGAAGAGAGAACACTTTCAGACTGAGGCGGCTTGGATATATCGTGTATATTCCGTTTACAGCATTAAGCTACAACAACAACAGGACAGAACAGGCCCACCACAGCACCAGCCTGTGACCCAACCTCCATTTACCTTAATTTTTGACAGAGCCAGACAAAAGGCATATATACAGCAACTTAGCATTTTCAAAACAAAATCAATGCGCCGCTGTCAGTCATAACTACACTGACTCGACTCCACCACTACATGGACATGTAGGTCTGCTGTGTTTACTTTCTTGTTGAATTGTTGTGTTTATGTTTACCTTATGCCACTTCATGAAATGCAGTTATTCCTTGAATCATCTCCGATCCAACTGACTGACTGCGTGCAAAGATAGTATGGTCATCATCATGTTGTGGTACGTGTTGTCCAACTCCAACTCAGTCTGTAGTGACTCCGATTAAGTCCATATTCCATATTAAAAAATTGCAACAGATATTGGCCTGCACCTGCAGTAGTAGGAGTACAATCTGGTTATTAAACAACAAGAAGGGAAACATTGAGTGTCACTTGAGTCACTTTGTAGATTAACTAGTAGAGTAGAGTTCGACTTCATGCACAACACAACATCAACACAACAAACAACAGCAATCGCTCAGAGTCAGCAAGCATCCAATGCATTCCATCATTACCTGTCTTGCTCTTCTCTTTGGCTGTCAGATCATCAGATGCCTAGTTCTGACAGGTGTGTGTTTTTTTTTTTACGGGGCAGTAGCCTCATCATTACTCCAGTCCACATTCATTTCGAGTGTTAGTCGCTGTTTCGGTTTTCGTCTTATTCATCTGTGGCACTTTGTCACAGTTTAAGTTGCTTCACATGGTCAGCACTGTGTTGATGGGCCGTGGCCTGGGTAGCGCTCATTGCTGGTCAATTGAGTTTGCACAAATGTCAGCAAGTTTCTTCGAAGAGACTTGTCTTTCTCTGCCAAGTACCTTCTGTCCTGACAGTGAGGAGCTTTGGATGTCTGCCGAGGCTGTAGCCTTTGGACAGTGATGAGTTTACTTTTGGATGCCTGCCCAAGTTCTGACAGTGAGGAGCTTTGGATGCCTGCCGAGGCTGTAGCCTTCGGACAGTGATGATGAGTTTCGGCTCGGAAACAAAACGGAGGATAGCTATAGTCACGTTTCACTTCTTATGGAGGGACTGTTAATGTTAAAGGCAACATTTCTTGTACTCCAATGTCTGGCTTGATGGAAATGTACTAGGGCGAGACAGGAAGATGAAGCAGGACTCTGAAGAGTGGACAGTTAAATGCACAGACGTGCAACTCCAATAGGGAAATAAAAAGAGAAGACGGTGGTGATGGATTTGTTGTGATTTGATTTGAACCAGAAAGACAGATACACAGACACATAAAGGAAGGAAGAAAGTAACAATTTGAAAGCCTAGTTGTCAGGGAAGAGGAGCTCGTCCTCAAACTCTGGTGGTTCGCACAGAAGTAGGTCCTGTAACGCACTATTTACGTCAACCAAGTCGCTCTCCTCTTCCTGCTGTAATTCACGTATTTTGTAATCCGGTGGTATAAAGTGCTGATTCATTTTGATCATGGTTAACCTCTCCACGCTTTTGGCCGAGAGACTGGTCCTTTTCGAAGTTACAATGGCACCAGCAGCGCTGAAAACACGCTCTGAAGAGACACTTGCGACAGGGGAAGCCAGATACTTTATCGCCAGCCTGCTGAGCACTGTCCATTGGCTTCTTTTCCCATACCAATACACCAATGGGTTTAGATCCATGAAGACCTCTGTTGGGTCATCCAGATAGGCCTGGACCGTCCGCTCAATGTTCAGGGGTGCTCCGATGTGCTCGGCCTCTTTTGCCTTTGCATCAGCACTGGACTTACCATACCCCTGCCGTAGAAACCAATCAGTTGCAGATTGTACTGTGGATGATCCTGTTCTTGCTGATGTTATTGTTGGTGTAGGTGACTGCTGAGAGGCAAACGCACTGCCCTCAGGCTCCGAAGTAGAACTTGACTCTGGATGCCCTCTAGTACTTGTTGTTATGGCCTGGGGTGGGGGGCCTGCAATTAACAGCCGTTCGTTTTCGAAAATAGTGGCTTCCTTAGCTATCAAAGTTTTGTAGTTGGCAACATCCACTTCCGAAAAGGAATTACTGCCTTGCTGTTCAGAAATACTTTGTACCGTGGATCCAAAATTGTGGCACTAATGTAATGTGGTTGTGACAACATTTTATTTTGAATCCTTGTATTTTCAGATAAGCGAGCGGCTAAGGTCTCCGCCAAATGATATGCGTCTTGTTTGTCATCCACACCTGCGTACGTTTCAGACACCTCCTTCAGCTGTTGCTCTAGCATGTGCAACAATGGGATAGCTTGGCCCATAGTACAGTCCTCCCTGCTGACTTCACGTGTGAATATCTCAAAAGGAAGTAGCATCTCAGTCAGGCATTTAATGAGGTCCCATTGACCCATCTCAACGGTCATGCCTCTCACAGTAGGTTCCCCTAATCTTTGCATGACATAAGCATTGAGTGGTATGTACAGTTCAAACAGACGATCAAGCATATAATAAGTTGAGTTCCAACGTGTTGGCACCTCCTGGATGAGCGCTTTGACTGGCATTTTATGCTCACGTTGAATGACCCTCAGCTGCTTCCGGGCTTTAAAAGAATGGCTGAAATGTGTGCATATTCTTCTGCAGGTGGCCAGTAAGTTGCTGACTTTGGATTCATTTTTCAAAAAGTCTTGAACAACAATGTTAATGCAGTGTGCCAAACACGAGACCCTGAAATAGCGACCATCTTCCATGGCCCTAACTACATTACTGCCATTGTCCGTGGCAACAAAACCAATGTTAAGCCCTCTTGGGCGCAGCCACTCAAAGACCTTGCTGTTAAACTCTTCCAAAATGTTTGCAGCAGTATGAGATTTCTCCATGGCAAACATGGCTACAGTTGCATGTTTGCGAGTGGCATGAAAAATCTCAGCAGCGTCAACACCAGCAGATATCTGTTCTCTAACCCCCGCAAAGAGATCCAGTGTGCAGTGATGCACATGTAATCAGTGGCTTGGCAACTGGTCCACATGTCTGTTGTCAGGTGGATACTCTGAACAGCACTCTGCTTCAAGGCTTTTCCAAGCAATTCCAGCACGTCGTGATGTAGTGCTGGAACAGCAACTCTGGCAAAATAGTAGCGGCTGGGAACATGCCATTTTGGGCAGATGGTTGACACAAATTCCAGAAAACCCACCTCTTCAACAAAAGAAAAAGGGAGAAGGTCCATTGCTAACATTTTATCCAGCTTCGCATTGTACAAACGTGCTAGTGGGTGGTTGCATTCGTACTGCCCCTCCCCACCAAACATGCTGATAATGGTAGGCTGCATGGTTTTCCTTTCTCTTATGCTCAACGCACTTTTTTGGATTGCGGTACTCCTTGTCCTTGGTGTCTCAGGCTGACTCTTACTCTTGTGCCACTGAGATGTTGCTGAAGATGTGTGCGACGTTAACAACACTGCACTGCTGGGGTCAGGGACACCTTGTGTACCACTACCAGAGAGAATGTCTCCCTGTCCTTCCTCTTCCACCGTGATCGGATCTTCTACTCCTTTATCCCCACCAACACCAATGGTTGCAGTTTTTTTTATGTCGCGAAGGTGGTCCTCCCAGCTGATCAAGTGGTGTTTTTTCAGATGGGTCATTTGGCCTCCAGTACCATAGTTTGTACCAAGCTTACCACGACTAACAGAGGTATTACAAATGGAGCATATAGCAATGTTCTCCTCCTTTTCGCTAACCGTAAAGAAGTCCCAAACTGGGGAGCTTAACTTTGGCCTCCTGCTGGAGGACCTGCCACTTCCAATGGCGGATGAACTGGAGGGTGTGTGTTGAATTTGACTCTGTGCTGCTGCTGTACCACTACCTACTTCTACTGAGGTGGTGGTTGTGCTGGTGGATGTAGGTCGCTGCCGGGCCTTTGCTAATGCAAATATGGAAGCTGTAGGTCGTGTTGGTGGTGTTACCTGTGGAGGTATGCGTGCTACATCCCTCGCAGCGATTTTGGATAGGGTAATAATGTTGGTCTCCATCTCCTCGGGGCCGGGAGTGATGTTCGTGATGACTGGCTCATCATCATCATCCTGCTGTTCTACATCGACCTCCATAAGTGTAAGGCTTTCTGGAACCTTCCTTTTCCCTAGCTTGGTCTTGGGACGTGGCTCAATCTCAGACTCAGTTTGTGGCTTCCAAGTGGCATCTAGATCATCAGAAGGGGGGCTTGGCGAAGAACTTGATGGACTACCCCTCCTTTTCCTTGTTGGAGATTTGGAAGACAATGGATCTTCCGAATGAGTGGCTTCTTCTTCTACCTCTGCATGAGGCTCAATTTCCTGCCCCTACTTCGGGAGGAACAACAACTACTATTGCGGGCGGTGGTTGCGGCTGTTGTTGTTGACCACTTATCTGCTGTGTTTCCTCCTGCGTTGATTGGGTACTACTTTGAGATAGCGATAAGTTTATCTCAGGCTCAGCATCACTGCTTTCCACCATTAGGCTGGCTACCTCTTCCACACTCATGTGCTTGGGCCTGGGTTGGTGGGTTGGGCCCACTGATGCGGAGGTGCTGCCCCCAGCTTGCCCCCCGGACACCGTTGCTGCAGGCGTAATTTTTTTCTCCCAAAAAGGTACTGGGCGGCACACCAGACTTAAGTGTCACTTCCTTCTTCTGTTCCTTCTTCTCAATAGCAACTTTCTTGGCACTGGAGGACCTGGTACCTGCTTTCTTTGGGCCCATCTTCTTCTTCAGATGTCAGCAGCACTCAGTTGCAGAGATGTCTGGTCAGGTCACACGTCACGTTGTGTACAGCAGCAGGATGTCTGTCTGGCAGTGCAACGGGCAATGATGACACACCTCCTCCTCAGTCTTTGTGCACCTAAAAGCAAAAAAGCCAGAACAACATCAGTCAAACGACGATAGCACAAATCAAACAAATATAATATAGAACTTAGTGTGGAAAAGTGTGGCTCAATGGTTAGAGCGGCAGACCCTGATGCAGAGATCTGGCCCGGGACCAGGGTTCAATTCCCGCCTCGGCGGGTCTTGGGCTCAATTTCCTCGGACCTGATAATTCTCGCCTCGGTGCCTATTCTAATCATGGGTCCCACTCTGCAACTCTGGGCAATAGCTTGCTTAATCTCCACAACGGCCCCAACAGCGCTGGGATGCCTGGCTTCACCCTGGGGGTGCCCAGGAGTGGACATTTCACAGGGAAAAGCCAGGAAGGGTTCCACAGCGGTATGCGTACAGCGCCAGGACACCTCTTTGGGGGTATAAGTGCACTTTACAAGTACGAATTTCATTTCATTCATTTCAGTGTGTGGTGGTGGCCTCAATTATTAAATTTTAGAAACTCAGTGAACAACAACACAGAGTGTAGCCATTTATGAGACTTTGACAACAAGGCCAGGGCTTTCCTGGCTACTGTGTAGTGTGTACACTCTGGAAGAATAAGAATAGTAAAGAACAAAAACTAAAATGTAGTGGAGCATGTTTGGCCTAAATTTGTGCATCACGTGGGATGTATGCAGCATCAGGGAGCTGCAGCTGGCAATGGGGATGGATTTGGAAGCAGTAAGACAAGAGGAACAATGGAAAGAGTGACACGCAGGCCTATGTGGCAAAAACAGCACACTACTAACTACCACCACAAAATGGCCCCCAGCAACATGGTGACTCACAGGCACAAGGCACGGCAAACAATGAACTCAAGCAGGCCTACTATATATGGGCAGACAAAGGATGCCTGATAAAACACACACAGCTTTAATGCAAAAACTAAAATCCACATGGCTAAAAACAGTTTGGAAAGTTAGACAGCCACTACAACAACAACACATAATTATAATTACACACGCAAAAAAGGCATTTATTTAACACACCCAAAAAGTGAAATAGACCCTCCCAAAAACCCCCACATTTTGCAATTCAATCCAATGCCATCCATGGCCTAAATGATGGCAAAATTCAACAGACAACACAGAAACAGTTGTTATGCACCCTTGATGACTACCTCTGGGCCTACTTTACTGGCAGACTAGGCCGCAAGCTTGGAGGCCTATGGCAAAAGCACAGTGGCTGGTCCCACAAAATGGCCGCCACCACATGGACAGGCCACCCAACAACTTCCTTCCTCGTGAAAAAAATTGTAAAACAAAAACAAAGTGACTCCTTGCTCACCAAACTACATCTAAATGACAACCTGAGGAGTTTTGGTGCAAAATGAACTAAATCATCATTTTCGAGAAGATTTTATACTGCTCGAGAGATATTCTTCGCCAGATTGTAAATTCTGCGTGTTCGGCATCGCGATCGTCACAAAAAGTCGTTATCGCGCGCGAAACGTATATTGAGCGCGCGAAGAAGATAAAAAGTGTAAGTCCGCGTTGTCGCGCAGTGCGGAGTTGCCCAAAGTCCGCGAGCTGAATGGCCAGGGTTACCTAGTGGCTGAAAAGGCCTATTTATTTAACACACACACAAAAACTGAAATACCACCCCAAAACCCACATTTTGCAAATAAATCCAATGCCATCCATGGCCTAAATGATGTTACAAATTCAACAGACAACACAGAAACAGTTTGTATGCACCCATGAGGATGACTACCTCCGGGCCTACTGGCAGACTAGGCCGCAAGCTTGGAGGCCTATGGCAAAAGCACAGTGGCTGGTCCCACAAAATGGCCGCCACCACGTGGCCAGGCCAGCCACAACAACAAGCAAAGGAACACAAGACAGACAATGCAGGCCTATGGCAAAAGCACAATGCCTGGCTTTACAAAATGGCCGCCACCCACATGGCCAGGCCACCCAAAATAACAAGAAAGTGAAGACAAAGGACAGGACCAGGCAGTTGGAGACTCTGGGCAACTTCCTTCCTCGTGAAAAAAATTGTAAAACAAAAAAAAAGTGACTCTTTGCTCACCAAACTACATCTAAATGACAACCTGAGGAGTTTTTGGTGCAAAATGAACTAAATCATCATTTTCGAGAAGGTTTTATGCGCGCGAGAGATATTCTTCGCCAGATTGTCAATTCTGCGTGTTCGGCATCGCGATCGTCACAAAAAGTCGTTATCGCGCGCGCGGAAACGTATATTGAGCGCGCGAAGAAGAGAAAAAGTGTAAGTCTGCGTTGTCGCGCAGAGCGGAGGTGCCGAAAGTCCGCGAGCTGATCGCACAGGGTTACCTAGTGGCTGAAAAGGCCTATTGATGTAACACACACCCAAAAACTGAAATACCACGACAAAACCCACATTTTGCAATTCAATCCAATGCCATCCATGGCCAAAATGATGTTACACTTACAACAATCCAACAGACAACACAGAAACAGTTTTTATGCACCCATGAGGATGACTACCTCTGGGCCTACTGGCAGACTAGGCCGCAGGCTTGGAGGCCTATGGCAAAAGCACAGTGGCTGGTCCCACAAAATGGCCGCCAGCACATGGCCAGGCCACCCACAAGTTCACAACAAGCATAAGCCAAGGGGAACAAAGAAAAGACATGCAGGCCTATATGGAAAAAGCAGCACACTACTAAACTACCACCACAAAATGGCCCCAACCACGTTGTCACTCACAGTCACAACAGGCCATGGAAAACAATGAACTCAAGCAGGCCTATAATAATATGACCAGACAAAGGAGGCCTGCAGTGCTAAACAACACAGCTTTAATACAAAAATGCAAAAACGAAAATCCACAGGGCTACAAAAGGTTGGAAAGTTACACAACAAGCACACACACACATCCAACAAAGGTATATATATTACACCCAAAAAGTGAAATACACTCCAAAAACCACATTTAACAATTCAATCCAATGACATCCATGCATGCCCTACATGATGTTTAAATTCAACAGACACCACAGAAACATGCACCCATGGGTACCTCTGGCTCTAGTCTGGGCCTACTGGCTGAAATTCCAATCAAATAAAAACAACTAGGCCCCCACTGAAACTAGAGGCCACAACAATAAATTTTAAAAACGATGGAAATCCCCCAAAAATGTAGGTACAAACAAGCCCCAATCAAACAAACAAGTACACCAATTCTCCAACTTACTTGTAAAATCTCAAATCCAAAAGTCCTCAAATCCAATCCAATGATATGATGCAGCAGACAGACACAAAAAGTGATCCTTCCAGCTCCAAATCCAAATGAAAATGAACTGCACATGGACAAAGCACTGGGAGGAGCCTGCTGGACAGGAACAGGAAGTTTGAGAATCAGGGGCACTTCCTTCCTCTTGGAAAAAAAGTAAAAAAAGAAAAAGGACACCTTGCACAAAAAACTACAGCCAAATCACAATCTGAGGAGTTTTTTAGAGCAAAATCATCATTTTCGAGAAGGATTTATGATGCTCGAGAGATATTCTTCGCCAGATTGTAGTTTCTTCGTGTTCGGGATCGCGATCTTACCAACACTGCCGCCGGAAGTCAGATCGCGCGTCCGAATGACGTGTTCGCGTTCGCACACTCTCGCGGGATCGTGCGGCTGGATTCCAAATCTTGTGGCACCCTCGAACGGATAGGACGTCGCGTCGGCGAACGCAGAATCACGGTAGGTCGTTACCGCGCACGCGAGAACGTATATTGAGCGCGCGAAGAAGGAAAACAGCTACGCTACGCCGCAAATTGCGTAGTGCACGGTAACTTTGCGTTCTACGCGAATCGCAAAGTTGCCGAAACTACGAAAGCTCCGCGAGCGTAGCGTAGTTCACCGCCCAGGCTTAGTTTTGAGCATGAAATTCTTTGTGATGTGTTTTGTGGTGTCTTATGTGTCATTTTTTCTTTTCTTTTTCTTTTTTAGTGGGATATTGTTGGTACTTACTGTGTCTGTGCAGAGTAGGTGGTGGTGAGTCTAGCTGCTTCTGGCAAGTGAGTGTTATAGTTTTGGAGTACATAGATCTCTGATAAAGCCACATTTTGTTTAATACTTATTTTACAAACTGTTTGTTGTTGTTGACTTGTTTGACACGTTACCTTTATTAGTAAGGATTATGGCTAGCCACAGAATTACTGCTCAGCAGGTGGTTGGTATGCTTTTTGAATCTTCCTCTGACCATGATTATGAGACTGACGATGCGTCTGAGGGAGAGGAGGGAGTTCAAGATTCTGGCAGTGAGTTTTCTGTCCATGAGGAATCATCTGATGATGAAGCTAATCTCAGTGCTGATGAAGTGCCTGTTTTAGAGGAGGACACTGATGTGTCGATGGTGCAGCAAGAGGCATCTGGATTGCAGCCTGGGACTGCAAGGCTTCCTACTGGAAGTGCTGGACTCTGGGTTGATCCAAACATGATGCAGCCGGTGTTGCCTGCCTTTAGTGGTGATGCAGGGTATAGAGTGGATTGTGAGAATTTCTTGCTTATACAGTTTTTTTCAGTTGTTTATGGATGATGTATTTTTGGCTGAGATTGTTGAGCAGACTAATTTGTATGCTGAACAGTATTTGAGGGACAACAGTGCCAGACGTCGGCCTCGCTCTAGAGCTACCTGGTGGACTCCTACAAATCTGGAGGAGATGAAGAAGTTTTTGGGTTTGACTTTCTTGTTGGGCTTGATAAGGAAGCCGTCCCTTGCTTCATATTGGTCCACCAGTCCATTGATGGCAACAGCCATATTTCCTGCAATTATGAGTCGTGATCGGTATTTACTTTTGCTTCGGTTGCAGCATTGTGTTGATAATGCTTTGGCGTTGCCACGAGATCACCCTGACTGTGACCATCTTTTTAAGTTTGGTCCTGTTCTTGATCACTTTGTAGATCGATTTTCAGAGATCTATACTTCAGGAAAAGAAATAGCTGTTGATGAGTCTTTGGTCCTGTTCAAGGCCCGTTTGGTTTTTAGGCAGTACATTCCTAGCAAGAGGGCACGTTATGGAATTAAGATGTATATGTTGTCTGAGAGTAGGACAGGATATGTCTATAATTTCTGGGTGTACACTGGTAGGGATTCCACTATTGACTCACCTGGTTGTCCGTCCACTTTAGGAGTTTCAGAAAAAATTGTGTGGGAACCTGCTAGAGGACTGATAACTTCTACACTGGTGTGCAATTGTTTAAGGAATTGTAAAAAGTGGACACTCTTGCTTGTGGCACAATCCGCTCTATCCGTAAAGGTTACCCAAAGAGCTTGTTTGCAAAAAGCTTCAGAGGGGACAGTGCAATGCCTTGCGTAGTGAGGAACAGCTAGCTGTGCAATTTGTGGACAGGAGGGATCTGTACATGCTGACTACCATCCATGATGACAGTACTTCACCTGTGACTGTTTTGGGTCAGGTTGCTGAAGTGCGCAAACCTGTGTGCATTGTAGACTACAATAAGCACATGGGTGGTGTTGATAGAGTAGTTCAGAGGTTGGAACCTTACACTGCTGTTTGTAAGGCTTACATTTGGTAAAAGAAGTTGGCCATCCATCACGTCAATTTAGCAACTTTTAATGCATTTCTTTTGTGTTTAAGGAGTGTCTCCTGCGTCAATGATGACTTCTGTTCAGTTTCAGGAGTCTGTGATAAGCAGCCTTGTTGTAGTGGAATAGGCAAGTGTTCCTAGAGTTGGAGTGGTGGAGGATGTGGCTGGATTGAAAGATCACCACTTTCCCGATTTAATTCCTCCTACACCCGAAAAACACAATCCCTGTAAGAGATGTAGAGTCTGTTTGCGAAGAAGTATGCAGAAGGAGAGTCGTATGCACTGTGCTGATTGTCCTTCTAATCCTGGGCTGTGTGTGTCCATATGTTTCAGATTGTATCACGCTCAAAAGAGTTTTTGGGAGTTACTGTGAGTCCAATAGTGTACTGCCTGGTCTGTATGGTTTTATATTTGTTGTTCAGTTTCAGGTTTGGCATTATAATGATGTCTTTAATTACCACTGTTGTGTTAGTAGTTATAGTTTTGTATCTAGTTTCAATTGGTTTGTGTTTTCTTTCTTGTTAAAAAAAATGTGATGACGGTGTGCGTGGATTAGTGCTTGGCTGGCGGTGTGAGTGGACTGGCGCTTGGCTGGTGGTGTGCATGGACTGGCGCTTGGCTAATGGTATGCATGGACTGGTGCTTGGCTGGTGGTGTGCGTGGGCTGATGCTGGCTGGCACTGTGTGTGGGCTTGCGATTGGCTGACGGTGTACATGGGCTGGCGCTTGGCTGGCAGTGTGCGTGGGCTGGCGCTTGGCTGGCAGTGTGGGTGGGCTGGCACTTGGCTGGTAGTGTGGGTGGACTAGCGCATGGCTGGTGGTGTGGGTGGACTGACATTTGGCTGGCAGTGTGTGTGTGGACTGGCATTTGGCTGACGGTGTGTGAGTAGTGACTTCCTGCTGGTCATTACACACTCTGCTCTCCAAACGCCACTGTACACACTATGTCAACCACCAGCTGGTGTGATTGCTGTGTCAGTCATGTGGGTGTATGAAAGTGATGGGCCCTTGAAAGGCGTTGTCTGTTGATGTGAATGTTGTAATGTGCTGGGCCCATGGCTGGTGGTGTGAATGGTCTTGTGTGTCACATATGAAAGGTGTGTGAATGGCCTGTAAAGAGGTTGGTGCCTTGCCTTGGCTTTACAGCTCACGAGAAGTGAGTCATTGGTTCAAGTTTTAAACCTTTTAATTATTAACAGTGCATTTCCTTTTTGTGAAATCACTTGTTAATAAAATTGTACGCTCTGAAACTTCAGTCACCCTTGAGCCAAATCCAACCAGTATGTGTGTGTACTTAAGGAATAGCTTTTTGAAGTAATATTTGTCTTTTCTGTCTTTCTCTGCCAGGGTGTACATTGTCTCTACATGTCTGTTGATGTGAGTGTTGTAATGTGCTGGAGCCGCAGCTGGTGGTGTGAATGTGTGTGTCAAGTATGAAAGGTGTGTGAATGGCCTGTAAAGAGGTTGGTGCCTTGTAGGGGTGTTGGAGTTGGCCCTTTTTTGAAGGGTCATCCCAGAACTTTTTGCCTTCCTCTGGTATTTTTTCTGACCTGTTGTTGGCGGTTTTAGGACTCTGGGCACTTTATCACTGCTGTTCAGTGCTAAAGTGCATGTGCTCTCTATGGTAAACTTGGTAAGATTGGTCTACACCTGTTTGGCATATTTAATTTACCTATCAGTCCCTTGTACAGTGGTATCTCATATACGCAGGGCCAGTAAATTAAATGCTACTGGTGGGCTTGCAGCACTGCTTGCGCCACCCACCAAAGTGGCCTTTCAAACCTGTCTCAGTCCTCTTCCATTGCAGAGCCTGCGCGCTCAGTTTACTGCCGCTGTGACGTGGCACCTAAAGTGATTGCCACGTCTGTGACTCCCCTTTTACTACACATCAGTCACCCCTAAGGTAGGCCCTAGCTAGCCCTATGGGCAGGGTGCGGTGTAGGTAAAAGGTAGGACATGTGCCTTAAATGTGTGGCATGTCCTGGTAGTGACAAACAGCCTATTTGGTTTCTCACTGCTGTGAGGCTGCCCTCTCATAGGAATGCATTGGGGATTCCCTGATATGTGTTTCCATGGTAATTCCTGACATGAGAGGAGTAGCGTGATCAAGTTTGGTATGTTTGGAATAGAGGCGATAAATGCTGTGTAATGGTGCTCACAGATTTATTATCACTATTTTAGAAATGCCACTTTTAGAAGTGGGCATTTCTGTGTGCTATGTGTCTTTGCGCCTTCCTGTTGTGTATTGCATGTCTGGCTCTGGATGACAGGGGCTGGAGAGGTGCAGTGGCTCCAGAGGGCCTGGGTGAGTCAGCGCTAGGCTGAATAGGCCTAATCTGCATTTGTAGTGGGAGGAGTAGCACCTGAACCTGAAAAGGGCTGTGCCTGCCTTCCACAATGCTGGCTCCTCCCCCCTGTGGTGTTTCTGGGGCCAGATCCTACACTGACAATGGAGGTTGTGATGCACTTGAATAGATGTGTGTAAGTGCCCCCCCCAACTGGTTTAGACTGAGCACAAAGCCCTGTGCCAGGGGGGAAGAACAAATACACTTAGTAATATAAATATTGGGGCTGTGACCCCATGTCTGTGTGCTGGACTGGTGCTTACTTGAGGACTGCTGGGTGCCAGGAGGAATCACCACGAAAGACTCCCCCTCTGCCGGAAGGCCCTGTGAGCTGGCCTGCCTTGGTCCAGCCCTGCCCTGTGTAACCTGAAAGCTAGCACAAGGGTAGCGCTGTGCTGTCTGCCTCCCCTCACTGATTGTGGTGTGGTGGGTGCTTTGATCTGTCCCTGGAACTAAGAGTGAGGAGGGTGCTGCAAGTTGCCCCTCCTCCCTGTGCCTCTACCTCAGGAGCATTGCAGGCACTTCCCCAGCTGTTTTCTGAGCTGGAGGAGAGGGCCTCTGCGGCGAACCCGATGAGAACAGCCACGAACCGGAAGTCAGGCGGAGGACGCCTGACCGTAGGCGGGGCTCCCGTGAGGAAGTGGAGAGCCTTGCAGGTTCCACCTGCCTGGTTGTCTCTGACGTCCTTTGGGGCAGGGCCTGCTGCTAAAGGAAGGCAAGGTCTACGCCTGCTTGTGGGTGGGGCAAAGCAGGACCACGCTCCAGACTGCGAGGCGGAGGAAAGGAGTACAGAAGCCCAGGTCATCGGTTGTGAGACGGCTGCAACGTAACTCACTTAGCCCCCCAAGGAATGGTGAGTGGGGCTGAGCTTTCTTGTAGTAAGGTCCGGTCGCTGTGAGGCGGGGGCATTGCCCATTTTGAGTCAAGGCAGAGGAGGGGGAGCAAGGTGTTGGTGTCCCTTCCCCATTGATGACTGAGACCGCCCTGAGCCGCTTTTATGTTGCTCCGAGTTTGGGAGCGAGAATCGGTGTTCGCAGCTGCACAACCAGATCGCGGGCTGCTGTTTGAGGGGCATGCATTGGCCTGAGCCCTGACTATGGAAAGGGGCATTAATTAGGCTCACAGAGCGGGGTGGAACCTCGGCGGAGGCCCCTGAGTCCCGTGGTAGTTAGCCCCCGAGGGGCAGACAGCCTGATTACCATAGGTCATATCAGAAGTGCCTGTGAGTACTGAAAGTTGCCTGATGCACATGTGTGTGCCCTGATTACTGTGGTGCACTGTTGCTAATTAGGATGTATGCATAATAGGCAATATGAAGTGTACTCCTACCAGGGGTTACTGGGTGGGGATGACTGCAATGTTTGTGACTACGACATGTGAACTGCTACTGATTATGTTTTGCATAATAATGTGCTAAGTGCAATGTTACCAGTAGTTACTGGTTGTCTTCACTAACTGTGAGTTGTGATATAATGACAGTGGCCCGATTGGCCTGATGATTATGTGATCCCTGTAAATACACGACAAGTGCCTGGTGGCACAGTGTATATATGTGATTTGTTCTAATGTGTTTTATGGATAATACAAAGGCTATTTTTACATAACCTAGTTTGGAGTTTCTTTTGTGGTGTGCCTAGTGTGTCGCTGCTGTGTGAGTGTGCTGCGCAAATGCTTTACACATTGCCTCTGGGATAGGCCTAACTGCTCTGCCAAGCTACCAAGGGGGTGAGCAGGGGTTATCTTCAGCGTGTAACTCCCTTGCCCTGACTAGAGTGGTGGTTTCTGCCTGGCTTAAGCGCATGCCCTAGCCAACCAGAAATCCCATTTCTAACAAGTGGCTTTAAAGCTCATGAGCTGTGAGTCATTGGTTCAGGTTTTTAACCTTTTAATTATTAACAGTGCATTCCCTTTTTGTGAAATCTCTTGTTAATAGCATATATATTTTGAACCTTTCACTCACCCTTGTGCCAAGTCCAACCAGTATGTGTGTGTACTTGAGGGACAGATGGATAGGCAGTCATATTTGTCTTCTCTGTCTTTCTGTGCTAAGGTGTAGTTTGTCTCTAGGGAAAAATTACAAACTTTAGATATTTTTGTACACCAAAAAAATGAGTACTGGGTGGTGTGCCTCTCATGGATCCCAACAAGTTTTTTTACTCAGTGCCATGCAAACCTCAAAATGTGACTATATTCAGACATTTTTCTTGCATTACTGTGTCATAATCTTTTGGTATCGGAAAAAGTTTTTTTCCTACCATCCAACATTCTCCCCAAATCTACCGATAAAAATGGTGCCTCACTCGTGTGGGTGGCCCAAGTACCTGCGACAGGCAAGTGCCCAAAACATATTGAGGAGACATCAAAACTACCTATCACAAAATGACCTGGTTTTGCAAGGGGGGGTCACCTGGGCTTTTGGCCCAGGACTCGGTGGCCATATTGGGAAACCTACAAACACAACACACATTTCTGAAAACTAGATACCCGTTGGAGTCCAGGGAGGTATGGCTTGCGTGGACCCCCCAATGTTTTCCTACCAGGAATCCCCTGCAAACCTCAAATTTAGCTGAGAAAATCACATTTTCCTCACAGCGGCCTTGGGTCACTTTACTCTTTTCTCTTCAGATATCCACAAGCATGTTGTTTATTGTAAATGTTTCAAAGCAAAGTGATGTTTTGTGTTTTGTATGTGACATACTATACCGCATTGGAGATATTGGCAAAAGTTTTCTGAGGAGCCATTACATGACATTTTATCATTGTTTCTGTGGTAAAATATGTAAAGTGGCGAGGCTCTAAAAGGCCTCAGAGTCTACTTTATGTTTCACCACATTTCGTTCCTTCACTCATGTATGGTTAATTATTTCTATTGCAGACAAACCTGTAGCTCCTTGCACAAAATCAAATTTTGCTTCCGCTGTCTTGTTAAGGGGGCACTATTAAAAATCTTGGATACTGTGCTATCAATAGTGTACTCAGT
The DNA here is from genome assembly GCA_963921515.1 of Calotriton arnoldi. NCBI lineage: Eukaryota > Metazoa > Chordata > Amphibia > Caudata > Salamandridae > Calotriton > Calotriton arnoldi. The sequence continues at coordinate 217,765 of CAWUFW010007303.1, read as the reverse complement.
GAGGGTAAAATGATGTTCCGGAGGTATTCAAGCATAGTGTAAAATTTTATCCCATGACCTCCCGCCTTCATTTTATATTACAGCAGATGGAGCATTCACTGAAACAGAGAAAAGTCATTTGACTAGTGTTAAGTATTCTGAAGAATGAGGACCTGCAGTATGAATTGCATGCAAAATGTTGCACATCAATAATTTTGGAAAACTTCAAGAACAGGCGAATAACTAGACTTAGCACATGAATAAGACTGACAATGTGATAAAAGGTTGCGGCGGTAAAGGATTTCCTCTTCAATCTCACCAAGTGTTTAATGTGCAGACCCTTTATCCCCAATGCTCATAATAGGATACTTCAGCATGGTTTTAGCACAGAAAGATATCATCGTCTTGTGCCCTTTCACTCCATGAAATATGAAAGTGCCATACATAGTTTAAAAAGCAGAGCCTGTATCAGGTGTTGCAATACACAGTTGATAGATTTGTTACAAAAATGTACAGAAAAGTCGGAGCTTATATTACAAATAAATATCCACATGCATTTCCATGTCAAACTGCACGTTAGGAAAGATTGGGATTTGGCATTGCACTTGAATGGAATTACTGGCCTCTGTGGTCTTGACATGATTGTGCAGTCGTAGTACCAATCCTTTAACTATACAATGTTCAAGGCTTTGGAGGGTATGTTTGTTTATTTTTGATGTAGGTAGGATTTAATTCTTAGCCGGATAGAAGCATGTTTCACATATTTTGAGTGCTGTGTACGCCTTCCTCTGCCTCTTTCGCAGGAATACTTTGGAGTTGCCCTGGTCCCATTAGATGAGATATTGGAGAAGGTGTGTCTGGTCCTCTCTGCCTGTTGGTGCTGCTTGTACTTGCAGGAATTAATGCATACAAATGTCATAGGTTTATGCTTTGATGCATCTTGCAAGACCTGATAGCCTTAGGGTAGTCTTCCCCAAACTTTTTGCCTCTTTGACTCACATTTTTGATGATTTCATTTTTGTTGGCCTTAGCACTCTGAGCACTTTACCTCTGCCAACCAGTGCAAAAGTGTATGCGCTTCTCCCCTAAAACATGGTTTGATTTACTATTCACAATTGTCATATTTAATTTATCTATAAGTCTTTAGTAGAGTGCACTACATGTGCCAGGGCCTTTAAAATAAATGCTACTAGTGATCCTACAGCTCTGATTATGCTACCCACATAAGTTGCACTTTAAACATGTCATAGGCCTTCCACTGCAGTGCCTGTGTATCATGCCTGGGCGTAGTCCGCGTAGTTTTGCTACGAGAAACTCCGCGAAGTTACAAAAAAACTCCGCGAAGTTCCGCGAGTGGCAGAGTGCTGTGCAAACTGCAGTTTGTGCTGGTATTCCTGCAGCTCGGGTAGAAATTCTACCCGAGCGGCAGCTCGCGAACTTACCGTTCGCGATTGCGAACTTACTGTTTGCGATCGCGAGCGGGGAAAAAACTCCGCTGCACATTGCGAAGCGGAGTTTTCTGCACTCCGCGAGCTCCGCGGAGTGCGGAGTGCAGAAAACTCCGCAAACTCCGCGAACGGAGCGAAGTTCACCGCCCAGGCCTACTGTGTATGCAGTTTACACTGCCATGTCTACTTGGCATTTAAAACCCCTTGGCAAGCCTTAAACACCCCCTTTAATTACATATTAAGCCACCCATAATGTTGGCCCTAGGTAGCCTATGGGGCAGGGTGCTGTGTAATTCAAAGGTAGGACGTACTGTAGACGTGCATGTCCTGGTAGTGAAAAACACCCAAGTTCATTTTTCACTACTGTGAAGCCCACCCCTCTCATAGGTTAACATTGGGAATTCCTTATTACAGTTATACGCTGTAATTCCTGATTGAGAAGAAGTAGCTCTGTCATATTTCATATCATTGGAATGGCAATGATAAATCCGCTTGGCTGGCAAAGTTGGATTTATCATCACTATTTTAGAAATGCCACTTTTAGAAAGATGGCATTTCTCTACTCTTAGCTCTGTGTGTCTGCAGCCTGTCCCCAATACATGTCTGTGGTGGGTGACACCTGGACTTTGTGCATTTCCTCTATACAGCCACACACAAAGGAAGGTTAGGTGTGACTGAGTGGCTATCTACATACTGATGGGTCATCCTGGGCAGGATGGGAGGGAGGAGCTGTGCCCTGTCCCCACTCAAAGGGCTGCATACCCCCCTGTCGGGAATCTGGAACCAGAGAATTGTGGGGGGAGGACCTCAGTGCACTTCAAAGCCCCTCTTTGAAGTCACCTCTACTTCAAAGGCACAACTGGATATCAGTATTGGGTCTCTAACCATACCAAATCAAACACTACTAGACCTGTGAAGAAACGCTGCCAGGAGGAAGGACTGCTGTGCTGCTACAAGGACTGCCACTCTGCTGGACTACTTCTAGGGAAGAACTGCTTTTCTGCTGTGCTGCCCTGCTGCCTGCTGCCTTCTACCCTCTGCCTTGCTGAGGAAGAACTGGACTATCTTATTTGAACCCAGAGTGATCTCCAAGGGCATGCTGGCTTGCCTTCTGTTTTAAGACAGAGGAATATCAAAGTCTTACCCCCTGCTTCTGTGCCTGGTCCATTGGAAGTGGATCCAGGTACTTGCTCACGTGGAACTGACACGCATCCTCTGCTGTGTGAGCAGAATCAACGCATTGCCACTGTTGCTGGAACAGAACCGGCGCATCACACTTGGAACCAGTACATCACCATAGGAACCAATGCATCTGAACGAGTGCATCACCACCCCTGCAGAGAGAATATCAACTCATCCCTTCGAATGTGTGAAGAAACCCAGCGCATTGGCTTCAGAACCAACGCATCTCGAAACCGATGTTTCGTCTTTGAAACTGGCACATTAACATCGTTGCATGGAGAAAATTGACGCATCACCTCGACTGCGGAATCAACACCGACGCATCACTTGGCTGCATCCCACATCTTTCTGTTGTGACCGGGATCAAGTTACTTTGTTCAGTGGGCCTTAAGTGGCTCCTGTATCCAGCCTGCGCTCCATTGCGGTTGTCCTGAACTCTTGACTTTGCCCCAGTTCAATATTAACCCTGGGCGGTGAACTACGCTACGCTCGCGGAGTTTGCGTAGTTTCGGTAACTTCGCGGTTCGCGTAGAACGCGTAGTTACCGAATACTACGCAATCTGCAACGTAGCGTAGTTGATTTTCTTCTTCGCGCGCTCAATATGCGTTCTCGCGCGTGCGGTAACGACTTACCGGGATTCTGCGTTCGCCGACGAGATTTCCTATCCGTTCGCGTGCGCCACGAGATTTGGAATCCGGTCGCCCGATCCCGCGAGAGTGTGCGAACGCGAACACGTCATTCGGACGCGCCATCTGACTTCCGGCGGCAGTGTTGGTAAGATCGCGAACACGCAGAAATTGCAATCTGGCGAAGAATATCTCTCGAGCATCATAAAACCTTCTCGAAAATGATCATTTTGCTCAAAAAAACTCCTCAGATTGTGATTTGGCTGTAGTTTTTTGAGCAAGGAGTCCTTTTTCTTTTTTTACTTTTTTTTCCAAGAGGAAGGAAGTACCCCTGAGTCTCCAACTTCCTATTCCTGTCCAGCAGGCTCCTCCCAGTGCTTTGTCCATGTGCTGTTCACTTTCATTTGGATTTGGAGCTGGAAGGATCACTTTTTGTGTCTGTCTGCTACATCATATCATTGGATTGGATTTGAGATTTTACAAGTAAGTTGGAGAATTGGTATACTTGTTTGTTTGATTGGGGCATTGTTTGTACCTATATTATTTTGGGATTTTCATCGTTTTTAAAATTTATTGTTGTGGGTGGCCTGTAGTTTCAGTAGGGGCCTAGTTGTTTTTCTTTGATTGTAATTTCAGCCAGTAGGCCCAGAGGTACCCATGGGTGCATGTTTCTGTGGTGTCTGTTGAATTTAAACATCATGTAGGGCATGGATGGCATTGGATTGAATTGCTAAATGTGGTTTTTGGGGTGTATTTCACTTTTTGGGTGTGTGTTAATAAATAAATACCTTTGTTGGATGTGTGTGTGCTTGTTGTGTAAATTTCCAACCTTTCGTAGCCCTGTGGATTTTCGTTTTTGCATTTTTGTATTAAAGCTGTGTTGTTTAGCAGGCCTCCTTTGTCTGGTCATATATAGGCCTGCTTGAGTTCATTGTTTTCCATGGCCTGTTGTGACTGTGAGTGACCATGTGGCTTGGGGCCATTTTGTGCTGGTAGTTTAATAGTGGAGAAGTGTGGCTCAATGGTTAGAGCGGCAGACCCTGATGCAGAGATCTGGCCCGGGACCAGGGTTCAATTCCCGCCTCGGCGGGTCTTGGGCTCAATTTCCTCGGACCTGATAATTCTCGCCTCGGTGCCTATTCTAATCATGGGTCCCACTCTGCAACTCTGGGCAATAGCTTGCTTAATCTCCACAACGGCCCCAACAGCGCTGGGATGCCTGGCTTCACCCTGGGGGTGCCCAGGAGTGGACATTTCACAGGGAAAAGCCAGGAAGGGTTCCACAGCGGTATGCGTACAGCGCCAGGACACCTCTTTGGGGGTATAAGTGCGCTTTACAAGTACAAATTTCATTTCATTTCATTTCATAGTGTGCTGCTTTTTCCATATAGGCCTGCATGTCTTTTCTTTGCTCCCCTTGGCTTATGCTTCTTGCTGTTGTGGCCTGGCCATGTGGGTGGTGGCCATTTTGTGAAGGCAGGCAGTGTGCTTTTGCCATAGGCTTTCATTGTCTGTCTTCGATTTCTTTTTGTTGTGGGTGGCTAGCGGCCATTTTGTGGAGCCATCCAGGCAGTGTGCTTTTGCCATAGGCCTGCATTGCCTGTCTTCACTTTCTTGTTATTGTGGGTGGCCTGGCCATGTGGGTGGTGGCCATTTTGTGGAGCAAGGCAGTGTGCTTGCTTTTGCCATAGGCTTCCAAGCTTGTGGCCTAGTCTGCCAGTAGGCCCAGAGGTAGTCATCATGGGTGCATGAAACAACTGTTTCGATGTTGTCTGTTGAATTTTAAGTCATTTATGGCATGGATGGCATTGGATTGAATTGCAAAATGTGGTTTTTGGGGTGGTATTTCAGTTTTTTGGTGTGTGTTAAATAAATAGACCTTTTCAGCCAGTAGGTAACCCTGGGCGTTCATCTCACGGAGTTTTGGCAACTCCGCACTGCTCGACAACGCAGGCTTACACTTTTTTTCTTCTTCGCGCGCTCAATATGCGTTTTCGCACGCGCGATAACGACTTTTTGTGAAGATCGCGATGCCGAACACGCAGAATTTGCAATCTGGTGAAGAATATCTCTCGAGCAGCATAAAACCTTCTCAAAAATGATGATTTTGTTCATTTTGCTAAAAAAACTCCTCAGGTTGTCATTTGGCTGTAGTTTTTTGAGCAAGGAGTCATTTTTCTTTTTTACAATTTTTTTAAAGAGGAAGGAAGTTCCCCAGAGTCTCCAACTTCCTGGTCCTGTCCTTTGTCTTCACTTTCTTGTTATTGTGGGTGGCCTGGCCATGTGGGTGGCGGCCATTTTTTGAAGCCAGGCATTGTGCTTTTGCCATAGGCCTGCATTGTCTGTCTTGTCTTCCTTTTCTTGTTGTTGTGGGTGGCCTGGCCATGTGGTGGCAGCCATTTTGTGGGACCAGCCACTGTGCTTTTGGCATAGGCCTCCAAGCTTGTGGCCTAGTCTGCCAGTAGGCCCATAGGTACTCATCAATCATGATGGGTGCATGAAACAACTGTTTTTGTGTTGTCTGTTGAATTTAAACATCATTTAGGGCATGGATGGCATTGGATTGAATTGTAAAATGTGGTTTTTGGGGGGTTTCACTTTTTTGGTGTGTGTTAGACCTTTTCAGCCAGTAGGCCCAGAGGTACTCATGGGTGCATGAAACAACTGTTTCTGTGGTGTCTGTTGAATTTAAACATCATTTAGGGCATGGATGGCATTGGATTGAATTGCAAAATGTGGGTTTTGGGGTGTGTTAAATAAATGCCTTTGTTGCATGTGTATGTGTTGTTGTTGTGGTTGTTGTGTAACTTTCCAACCTTTTTAGCCATGTGGATTTTCGTTTTTGCATTAAAGCTGTGTTGTTTATCAGGCATCCTTTGTCTGGCCATATAGGCCTGCTTGAGTTCATTGTTTTCCGTGCCTTGTGCCTGTGAGTGACCATGTGGCTGGGGGCCATTTTGTGGTGGTAGTTAGTAGTGTGCTGTTTTTGCCACATAGGCCAGCGTGTCTTTCCATTGTTCCTCTTGGCTTACTGCTTCCAAATCCATCCCCATTGCCAGCTGCAGCTCCCTGATGCTGCATCCATCCCACGTGATGCACAAATTAAGGCCAAACAGGCTCCAATACACTTGTATTTTTGTTTTTGTTCTTTGCTATTCTTATTCTTCCTGAGTGTACACAGTACACCAGGAAAGCCCTTGTTGTCAAAGTCTCATAAATGGCTACACTGTTGTTGTTCACTGAGTTACTAAAATTAATTTAATAATTGTGACCACCACACACTAAGTTATATATTATATTTGTTTGTTTGTACTATTAGTAATTGAAGCACAACAAATTCCACGTTTTACTGATGTTCTTCTGGCTTTTTTGCTTTCAGGTGCACAAAAGACTGAGGAGGAGGTGTGTCATCATCGTCCGTTGTACTGCCAGACAGACGTCCTGCTGCTGTACACGACGTGACGTGTGACCTGACCAGACATCTCTGCAACTTGTGCAACTGAGTGCTGCTGACATTTGAAGATGGCCCCAAAGAAAGCAGGTACCAGGTCCTCCAGTACCAAGAAAGTTGCTATTGAGAAGAAGGAGCAGAAGAAGGAAGTGACACTTAAGTCTGGTGTGCCGCCCAATACCTTTTTTGGGAAACCAAAAATTACGCCTGCAGCACCGGTGTCCGGGGGGCAAGCTGGGGGCAGCACCTCCGCATCAGTGGGCCCAACCCACCAACCCAGGCCCAAGCACATGAGTGTGGAAGAGGTAGCCAGCCTAATGGTGGAAACCAGTGATGCTGAGCCTGAGATAAACGTATCGCTATCTCAAAGTAGTATCCAATCAACGCAGGAGGAAACACAGCAGATAAGTGGTCAACAACAGCCGCAACCACCGCCCCAATAGTAGTTGTTCCTCCCGAAGTAGGGGCAATTCAGGAAATTGAGCCTCATGCAGAGGAAGAAGAAGAGGAAGCCACTCATTCAGAAGATCCATTGTCTTCCAAATCCCCAGCAAGGAGAAAGGAGGGTTAGTCCATCGAGTTCTTCGCCAAGCACCCCTTCTGATGATCTAGATGCCACTTGAGAGCCACAAACTGAGTCTGAGAGGGAGACACGTCCCAAGACCAGGCTAGGGAAAAGGAAGGTTCCAGAAAGCCTTACACTTATGGAGGTCGATGTAGAACAGCAGGATGATGATGAGCCAGTCAACATGGACATTACTCCCGCCCCAGTAGAGACCGACATTACCACCACATCCCAAATTGCTGTGAGGGATGTGGCACGGATAACACCAACACAGGTAACACCAACACCACCTACAGCTTCCATATTTGCATTAGCAAAGGCCCGGCAGCGACCTACATCCAGCACAACCACCACCTCAGTAGAAGTAGGTAGTGATACTGCACAGAGTCAAATTCAACGCACACCCTCCAGTTCATCCGGCATTGGAAGTGGCACCTCCAGCAGGAGACAAAAGTTAAGCTCCCCAGTTTGGGACTTCTTTACGGTTAGCGAAAAGGAGGAGAACATTGCTATATGCTCCATTTGTAATACCTCTGTTAGTCGGGGTAAGCTTGGTACAAACTATGGTACCGGAGGCCAAATAACCCATCTGAAAAAACACCACTTGATCGACTGGGAGGACCACCTTCGCGGCATAAAAACTGCAACCATTGGTGTTGGTGGGGATAAACGAGTAGAAGATCCGATCACGGTGGAAGAGGAAGGACAGGGAGACATTCTCTCTGGTAGCGGTACACAAAGTAGCCCTGTCCCCAGCAGTGCAGTGGTAGCGCCCACATCCTCAGCAACATCTCAGTCGCACAAGAGTAAGAGTCAACCTGAGACAGCAAGGAGTACCGCAATGAAAAAAAGTGCGTTGTTGAGCCTAACAGAAAGGAAAACCATGCAGCCTACCATTATCAGCATGTTTAGGGCGGAGGGGCAGTACGAACGCAACCACCCAATAGCACGTTTGTACAATGCGAAGCTGGCTAAAATGTTAGCACTGGACCTTCTCCCTTTTTCTTTTGTTGAAGGGGTGGGTTGTCTGGAATTTGTGACAGCCATCTGCCCAAAATGGCAGGTTCCCAGCCGCTACTATTTCGCCAGAGTTGCTGTTCCAGCACTACATCACGACGTGCTGGAATTGCTTGGAAAAGCCTTGAAGCAGAGTGCTGTTCAGAGTATCCACCTGACAACAGACATGTGGACCAGTTGCCAAGCCACTGATTACATGTGCATCACTGCACACTGGATCTCTTTTGTGGGGGTTAGAGAAAAGATATCTGCTGGTGTTGACGCTGCTGAGATTTTTCATGCCACTCGCAAACATGCAACTGTGGCCATGTTTGCCATCGAGAAATCTCATACTGCTGCAAACATTTTGGATGAGTTTAACAGCAAGGTCTTTGAGTGGCTGCGCCCAAGAGGGCTTAACATTGGTTTTGTTGCCACGGACAATGGCAGTAATGTAGTTAGGGCCATGAAAGATGGGGGCTATTTCAGGGTCCCGTGTTTGGCACACTGCATTAACATTGTTGTTCAAGACTTTCTGAAAAATGAATACAAAGTCAGCAACTTACTGGCCTCCTGCAGAAGAATATGCACACATTTCAGTCATTCTTTTAAAGCCCGGAAGCAGCTGAGGGTCATTCAACGTGAGCATAAAATGCAAGTCAAAGCACTCATCCAGGAGGTGCCAACACATTTCAACTCAACTTATTACATGCTTGATCGTCTGTTTGAGCAGTACATACCACTCAATGCTTATGTCATGCAAATATTAGGGGATCCTACTGTGAGAGGCATGACAGTTGAGATGGGCCAATGGGACCTCGTTAAATGCCTGACAGAGATGCAACTTCCTTTTGATGTCTTCACACGTGAAGTCAGCAGGGAGGACTGTACTATGGGCCAAGCTATCCCATTGTTGCACATGCTAGAGCAACAGCTGAAGGAGGTGTCTGAAATGTACGCAGGTGTGGATGACAAACAAGAAGCATATTATTTGGCGGACTCCTTAGCCGTTCGCTTATCTGAAAATACAAGGATTCAAAATAACATTGTGTCACATCAACATTACATTACTGCCACAATTTTGGATCCACGGTACAAAGTATTTCTGAACAGTAAGGCAGTAATTCCTTTTTCGGAAGTGGATGTTGCCAAGTATAAAACTTTGATAGCTGAGGAAGCCACTAAGTTCGAAAACGAATGGCTGGTAATTAGAGGCCCGCCACCCCAGGCCAGAACAAGTACTACAGGTCATCCAGAGTCAAGTTCTACTTCAGAGCCTGAGGGCAGTGCGTTTGCCTCCCAGCAGTCACCAACAACACCACTAACATCAACAACAGCAAGAACAGGATCATCAGCCACAGTACAATCGGCAACTGATTGGTTTCTACGGCATGGGTATGGTAAGTCCAGTGCTGATGCACAGGCAAAAGAGGCCAAGCAAATCGGAGCTCCCTGAGCATTGAGCGTACGGTCCAGGCCTATCTGGATGACACAACAGAGGTCTTCATTGATCGAAACCCATTGGTGTATTGGTATGGGAAAAGAAGCCAATGGACAGTGCTCAGCAGGCTGGCGATAAAGTATCTGGCTTCCCCTGTCGCAAGTGTCTCTTCTGAGCGTGTTTTCAGTGCTGCTGGTGCCATTGTAACTGTGAAAAGGACAAGTCTCTCGCCCAAAAGCGTGGAGAGGTTAACCATGATCAAAATGAATCAGCACTTTATACCACCAGAGTACAAAATACCTGAATCACAGCAGGAAGAGAAGAGCGACTTAGGTGACGGAAGTACTGTGTTAGATGACCTACTTCTGATAGAACCGCCAGAGTTTGAGGACGAGCTCCTCTTTCCTGACAACTAGGCTTTCAAATTGTTACTTTCTTCCTTCCTTTATTTGTGTGTGTCTCTGTCTTTCTGGTTCGAAACACAACAAATCCATCACCACCATCTTCTCTTTTTATTTCCATATTGGAGTTGCACCTCTGTGCATTTAACTGTCCACTCCTCAGAGTCCTGCTCCATCTTCCTGACTCGCCCTAAATACATTTCCCTCAAGCCAGACATTGGATGGAAAATAGTATAAGAAATGTTGCCTCTAACAGTCCCTCCAGAAGAAGTGGAACATTACTATAGCTATCCTCCTTTTGTTTCCGAGCCGAAACTCATCACTGTCAGAAGGCTACCGCCTCGGCAGGCATCAAAAGCTCATCAATGTCAGAACAGAAGGTACTTGGCAGAGAAAGACAAGACTCTTCGAAGAAACTTGCTGACATGTCACATTTCTGCAAACTCAATTGACCAATGACCGCTACCCAGGACGCGGCCCATCTCACAGCGCTGACCATGTGAACCAACTTCAACTGCGACAAAGTGCCACAGATGAATAAGAAAACCGAAACCTGCGACTAACACTCAAAATGAATGTTGATTGTGGAGTAATAATGAGGCCACTGCCTTGGTAAAAAAACACACACCTGTCAGAACTAGGCATCTGACAGCCAAAGACAAGGGCAAGACAGGTAATGATGGCATGCGTTGGATGCAGACTCAGAGTGATTGCTGTTTTTTGTGTTGATGACGTTGTGCATGAAGTCGAACTGTACTAGTAATTAATCTACCAACTAAAAGTGACTCAAGTGACAGTCAATGTTTCCCTTCTTCTTGTTTAATAACCAAATTGTACTCCTACTACTGCAGGCCAATATCCATTGCATTTTTTAATATGGAATATGGACTTACTCGGAGTCGTACTCGGTACACTACAGACTGAGTTGGAGTTGGACAACACGTACAACACCATGATGATGACCATACTATCTTCGCAGTCAGTCAGTTGGATCGGAGATGATTGATGGAATAACTCGGGGCGTTTGAAATCAAGCGGCATAAAAGGTAAATAAGTCAACAACCACAGCAGACCTACATGTCTGTGTAGTGGTGGAGTCGAGTAGTCACGACGAGTGTAGTAGTGGAGGTATGACTGACAGCTGTGTGTTGATTTAGTTACTTACTTTGGAAAATGCTATGTTGCTGTATATGTGTCCTCCTGTAACTGTTTCTGGTTAATGCTGTAAACAGACTTGTTGTTTAATAACAAAATTGTACTTCTACTGCAGGGCGATCCATTGGATATTTGAATATGGACTCTGGACTCACTCGGTACACTACAGACTGAGTTGGACACCATGATCATGATGACCACATACTATACTCTTCGCAGTCAGTCAATACTTAGGATCGGAGATGATTGATGGAATAACTGCATTTCATGAAGTGGCATAAAATGTAAACACAAGTCAACAAGAACCACAGCAGACCTACATGTCCGTGTAGTGGTGGAGTCGAGTGTAGTGGTATCTATGACTGACAGCGGTGCATTGATTTAGTCACTTAATTTTTAAAATGCTAGGTTGCTGTATATGTGCTTTGTCTGGCTCTGTCAAAATTTAAGCTAAATGGAGGTTTGGTCACGGCCCAGTGCCGTGGGCCTGCTCTGTCCTGTTGTTGTTGTAGCTTAAATAAATGCTGTAAACAGAGTAGACATGATGTATCCATGCCGCCTCAGTCTGAAAGTGTTCTCTTCTCTTGTTGCACTCCACCGTAATTGATGCATTTTTTCTATTCATTGATTTTTCAATATCCCTTTTGTTTTTCCATTTACAGTACTTACAGGTTGGCTTTTACCCTGTGCTACACTTGGAAAAACAACGCACACTTACCTTACCAATGAATCTACATCTGCCAGGCAGGCAGTGGCGTCACCCAAGATTGATGGACGGAGCATCCATGGAAGGGAGGACCAAGAGGAATGCCGAGATGCAACTCCCCATTTTGACCAGGATAACACAGTAACAGTATCAACTTTCATCATCTTTTAAATAATGTGATTCATTTTTTGTCTTCAATCATTACTACTGTGTGTTGTTGTTATTATTAATTATGTTTGCTCTCTGCTTATAATTCATCCCTACAGCTATTTTAAAACTTTCTTTGCTATCTTTAAAAGTAAGCCCAGTACAACAGAACAGAACACAAACTGTATGTAATCCGGGTCTCTATGAGGGCAGACAGGCAAGGCAAATTGCATAATATTAATTTACTGATGCCCTGTACTGTCTAATTGTCTAGTAGTAGTTAGTAAGTACTACTTATCATTAACCATCAAGTTATCATCAACATGCATGCATTTCCTTTTTCACACTTAACAGATTTATGGATATGGTAGTCTACAAATATTGTGTTTTGTTGTTTGTCCATGCGTACTGTTTTTCTTTGTCAAACCTTTCCCCAAACCCCCCTTCCCAACCATTCATCAAACCCTAACCCTCTTCCCCCGGGCTGTGTGATTTATTGAGGTGTGACTAAATTAAATGTACACCAATAATTGATCACACGCTTGCTGGGGCGGATGTGGCGAAAGCAACACTAATTCAATTTCAAGGCAGGGGGAGGATCTTCTTCTGCTTGCCCACCCATGATCAGTATATTTGCGAGGTAACTTTTTTAACAAAGGAACCTAATCCATCATCATTAATAGCCGGCATCGATTGTCATCCTATTACACTAAAGGTTACGCTTGTGTCGAGTGTAGGCCTAGTTGAGTGACTCGACACAACTACAGTTTGTAACTTGTTGTACTAGGCTATCCCCTACACCATTATGTTTTATTTACTTTGCTCTACTACTCCTCCCAGAGTCTCTCTTAGGCGACTGACTGTCTCATTTTCTTTTTTTGTAAATGCTACTGCCAGTGTCTACTACTACCACCACAACCATGGCATCTCCATTCTCTTTGGAAACCCAACCTGCATCGTCATGCAGCCATCGCTGTGCCTAACTTAAACATCAATCACAGGTAAGAAAAGATGTTTGGGGGAGGTATAATAATGGACTAGGAGGAGAGACTGACAGTACTAGTAGGACAAGTCACTCAGTGAGGGGTACCGCATCTATCTGTTTGTGTCTTACAAAGTCAGCCAATTATTTAAATCAAACACAAAACACTAACCACATCGTATGTAAAGTATAAATATATAATTTAATCTCCTAACAAAAATAAACTATGTAAAAATCCCACAACAACACCTGACCCACCCCTCTCCCTAACCCCAACCAATGTCCAAAACGAAAAAGTCCAACAAATCAAATGTCCAATTGTCCATGCTGTCCATAAATAAAGTAAAAAAACCCCAATGCCCGATTCCCACCCACCAAAAGAACCTATAAAAAGGGGCAATTAAACAGGGTCTTTAGCGGCGGGCTCTTCGGATGTCGATCTCCAGGACCTTGACCCTCTTCTTGAGCTCCTCTACCTCCTCCTCCAGTCGCGCATTCCGGAGGAGCATGCGGCACGCATATGCCCTGCAGTTGCATCCACGGGGGGGCAGCAGTAGTGCTGGATGTTGTTGGTGTGGGGCGGCGGGCGGCTGCCTGACCGCGGCGCCGTGCCACTGGAGGGGCCTGGCTGGGTTCCGGGGCATTGGAGGAGGCTGCAGCTGCTGCCGCCTCCTCCTCCTCCTCCGCCAGAGCCACCAGCCGCCAGTACTCTGTGCAGATGGCCTCCAGCTTCTGGCGCCGGGCCATGGCTGCCAACTCCTTCCTCGTTGGTTTTGGAGGAGCTATATCAAGAAAGAAAACAAGACTATTACCAATACTCTTAGCAAAACAGTAACACAAAATTAATTCAACACATAGTGGCATAGTAGCACTAGCAAGCACAGTACATAACATTTGTGGTATGTATCTGTCCTCCCACTTCCTCGGCCTCTAACATTTGTGGGAGTTTCAGGCATTATACTAGCACTATGGACTCCAGTACACAGTACAGCAGTCTTCTTCTTCTCTCTAGTTTAGCGAAATTACATAACCTTGTTGTAGCCGGCATGCCAGCTCAGTCAGCTTGCGCACAAGACAAACATACTCGAGTCATGACGCAGACTCACGTTAGTTTTATTTGATACTGTCTGCAGGTGGGGAAGCTCGTATTTTTCTATTACGGGTGGCATTGGCCATACTCTCTCTGTTACATCAAGGGCAATTGCTCAATTTCACTTTCACCCTGCCCTGACTACTACAAAAAGGCAGATTATATATCTGATCCAATGATCATTGCTTATATATGTGACGACATGAGGTACTTTGTTTGGATTGATTGTGTAACCAACAGATAGGCCACCCCCCATGGCAGGCTGGCTGACACACTCGAAAATAAATTAACATGGGTAGGGAGTGGTCCTCGGAGTCGGAGGAAGGCTCTTGATAACTACATACATACACAATATATATATATGATGTACTTGCAAACTACTGTGAGTCAAGGGAGTATTCTGAAAATACAACTTATATTCCCCTCGGCTTTGCTACTGTGGCGCGGTTTCTTTTACATTCTCTTCAAACTAAGACTCTGGTCTGCATCCAGTGACAGTCTCCACTTATGCTATCTATGATGAATACATCCAGGCATCCATCCATTCAAAGTAAACGTCTATCATTCTTCTTAATCTCTCAACAAACCTTAGTTTGTTTCACCAACAACCACCCATGCGTCCTTCCTTGCTCGCCTTGGCTTTGAGTTTGACCCAAACACCGCTGACGATTCTTGCTATCCCATCCACCCATACAGTGCCGCCCACCCAGGCAGGCATCTTTTCTTTCACCTTCCACCCATCCTTCAACAACCCATGCATCTGATTCCTATCAGCCACCGACCTATGCATGCTTCCAACGTATCCTTCTCTGCCAGTCATATTACATCTCGCCCGTCCTTCCTCCTTCCACCCTTCTTTCCCTTTTTGTTCAACACATCCATCAAGGTCATCTGATCTTACTTTTAGTCTTCTCCATAAAACTTTCACAGCTGAGTTGGAGTCAGATAGAAGAGGCCATTGGTTACTCAACTCACGCTGCTAATGCTATTGCTAATGCTAAGTAAAGGGTGTCTTCTTCAACCGTTGTCTAATGTTCACTACAACTTCATACTTACTAAGACTCAACAGTACAGTGAGTGTACACCCTTCCCGCTAGTGTAATGTCAATAAGTAAGGAATATAACTTACCACCGCCCGCCACTGCTGCTGGCTCACCCCCTGTAGCTCCTGCAGGTGCTGCATCTCTTGCTCCCTCCGAAATGGCCGCATCGCCATCGCCGCTGGCCCCGGCACTGGTGGTCGGTAGTACGCCTAGAAAAAACATTACACATTTTTAGATGCCATATATACACCTCCCCCTATTTATTATTTTTCACTAGCAAGATTGGAAAAAAAAGTTAATACATACATATACAACATACATCACTAGTCCAAATTGGGTACTAGAGTAGCGTAGACACTAGTAGTGTTATGGTCCCTAAGGTCATTCTAGTCTACTCTACTCTTTGCAAAGTTAGCCTGAGCCATGCAACCATTTTAGCTTCATGTCTTTTGCGCACGTGACGTTACCTCGCAGCTTGTTGTGTAAGACGCCTTTGAGGCCACATGAGCTCATACAGCTACTGTCTGAGCGTTGCGTACAAGAGGTCGAAAAACAAGCCACTTTGTTATGGAGTTCTGGTCAGTCCGTATTGCTTAGCCATAACATGCTACATTTTTTGGCATGACTGAGAAATGCTTGCATTATACTATCTAACGCGCACCATTTTTCTCATAACAGGCAGAAGATTCCCTTCTACGAACCAGAGCTTTGCAGAGCTTATGATTAGGGCTCCCGGTTTTCCGTTTTTACGGATTTTTACATATAAATACAGACGGAAATCTATATTTCCTTTGTCTGTATTTATATTTAGAAACGGCAAAACACTAGCAAATTTTGCCGCGCTGCCGCTGCCGTGCTCCAGTGCAGTTTCCTTTCCACGCCCCTGGAAATTCATTTAAATCCCTTCCAATCAGGGTCTTTTAGCTCCCTCATGTGGACCTCATTAAGGGAGCCTGCAGTGTCGTGTTATCAGGGTGTCTCAAGAAGAGAAAAGCAAGGGATTGCTTAATGGTTTATAGCGGGGGTGGAGGGAAAGGGCCCGCCGTCGCGCCGTTCCATGATTGATTGCCTAGTGAGAAGGAGAGTAACAAATAACCCTGGGCGTAGTTCGCGAAGTAGCGCAACGCGAAGCTACGCGAAGTGCACTTCGCACTACGCGAGCTACGCGTAGCACTACGCGAACTGCGTAGTGCGCTGTTCGCGATGATTGCACAGTGCCGGATGCAATGTGCAATCATTGAAAATGGCATCTTGCACAGTGCAAGCTGTCTTTTACTGCCGCTCGAGTAGATTTTTACTCGAGCGGCAGCTTTCTCAACGCGGACTGGTAGTTTCTCATCGCGAGCGGTCGCGAACATACGCGACCACTCGCAATGAGAAACCTGACCTCCCCGCATTGAGAATCTCGCCGGGAGGTTTATTTTCCACGCTCGCGATCGGCAACTTGATGTTGCTGATCGCGAATGAGGAAAAGTCTCGCCGGGATAGTCATTTTGCTTGCTCGCGGTCGCCAACTTGATGTTGAGGACCGCGAGCAAGCAAAAATGACCGCTGCACTACGCTACGCGTGTTTGCACTGTGCTACGTGCAACTCGCGTAGTGCGCAGTAGCGCAAACTTCGCAAACTACGCGAGCGTAGCGTAGTGCTTTGCCCAGGGTTAGTAACAAACTGGGGGGGTGGGGGGGAGGGGCCGGGATGGGGGTCGGACCGACTCGAGAGCCATGATTCTGTCCCTCTGGGATGCAGTGTGTCTCCCTCAGCTGTTCGCCCTTCAGTGATCCCTCTTCACCCATGAAAAGCCTCCCTGCTGCTTTAAATGTCCTCCTGCTGCAGCCAGCTGTAAGGTTGTGCTGGGCTGGTGCCACCCTGCTGCCTCGTGAGGGATGAGGGGATGTGTTTTGAGGCTCTCACCACGGAGCGGGGAGTTTCAAAGCACTGGCTGGCCCTGTCGCCTCCAGACAGCCTCGCTTCGCTTACGTGGCCGCCCTCCCATGTGCAGCCTGGGAAGTTGCTTTCGTGAGGTGCCTGGAGGATGCTGCGCCCACTCGGAGAGCTGTCTGAGGCACCTCGGCCCCCCGCCGCCGCTCTCCCGACCTGTGTCGGTGTGTCTGAGTCGGGTACGGACGGCAGGCCACATTATGCAGGTGCATGTGCTGTTATTGTCAGGGGTCTATTCCTGGGGATCATTTGGGTTCACAGCATCTTGGGTGGGAAACAGTGCTGGAATTAACCTCTCATGCTTGTCACATCTTCTGTACTCTTGTGCTTCAGGGATGAGAATGTAGCGAGATTTGTGTTCTTAGATTCGGGCTGCCCACTGTCTGGGCTCCAGCCAATTCTATGCAGACAAACAGTGAGCTGGGGAAGCCAGTATTACCTGCACCAAAGAGTAAAAAACAAAGCACACAGCGCCTCTTGGCTGGTAGTCACTCTCTTTCGAGTGAATTACGAGCTCTGCTATTCAGTTATGGGTATAAAACATCGCGAAGCCTGTACTCTAACCTGCCCCAGAATGAAATATTTTCCAGGCTTCCCCGTGACATGCCTTTGCAGCATGCTTCCAAAGACACATTTTTTCCGATTTCTCATTAATTTCCAGCGGCACATGTAGCCCTAATTATCTGCCATACGGCTGGCACTTCACAGCCTCACCAGCATCTTGCCGGCAAAGTCTTGGCCCGCAGATTTTTAGCAGGAGCTGTTTAGATGGCTTAACGACGCACGAGCAGTTTTGTCACTGGTTGCTGCATGCATGATGAGGGCTAAAATTGAACTAGCCCACATATTCCAGACGGGCCAATTGTTCACTAAGTCTGTATTTCAATTTTAGCCCTCAAAAATGCATAGATGGAGGACACATGCATAAATTTGTGCATACACCAAATTGTTGGTTGGTTGCGTCTGATGTTCTGCTAGTGACACTGCTAAGCCTTACCACTCACTAAACAAACTACAAAAGGTTCTACTAAGGACTGGGGTAAGCAGCACTCAGTGACAGAGGATGCGTCACGCAGACCTCTAAAAAATTACCAACTAATACTAACTAAACCTATCAATCCATCCACCACTATCTCTTCTTAGTGACAGGAGGACAGAGGAAGGACTAGAGTCTCTCTAGCAATAGCATTACATAACTTAAGTTCTCTAAGTAAACTCTTACATAATCAGCCCAATCGAGCGCAAAGTTGCAAACAAGTAAGAGTAGCGCCGCCGCCGAGCACCTGTGTCCTACAATCACAGAAGATTTTGAAACGTAATTTACCTGCAATGTAAGCAGCAGTATTCTTGCTATTCGGAAAAAAATTATACACAATACTTATACTACTAGTATATTAGCTACTCACCAAGCGCCACGACCTCGACACCTAGCAGGTCCAGCAGGTCCTGCTCCCAGTCCAAGATGTCTGACCACCGGTGGGCCAGCTGGTTATGGGTGCGCCGGACCCCTGAGTAGCGAAACACTGCCCAGCGCACCTTCGCCCACCGGCGGTGACGCTCCTGGGTAGGGTACCCGGAGCCAGGCCTGCCGCCTGCTGCCAAGGTCAAGGGGAGGTGGCGCTGCACAAAATAAAACAAGGGCGGCCACCTCCGCCTCGCCGAAAAGCTCCCGGGCCTGCACCCCTGCAGGGCGCAGTCTGCCGCAAGGCAGGCGGCTCTTGGGCACAGGCGCCTTGCCCTTAGAGCCGGTAGTACCCTTAGGCATGGTTCTGGGGTGAGCGGGAGGCGGAAAAGAAAATTTAGAAGGGAATAATAAAGTTAGGGGAAGAAGTAGGAGCTTAAAGAAGGAAGTAATATAAAACAGTAGAAAAGTGAAAAAAATGCAGTAAAAGTAGAAATAAAATGCAAAATATAGACTTAGGGACAGAGAGGGATAGATAATAAATAAAAAAGATCAGAAAAACAGTGTAAAAATCTAAGGATTGCAAGGATAGAGGGAGGATAGAAAAGCAGGCCCCAGAACCATAGCATAGAGTGAAAAACAAGATGGCCGCGCCCATCACGTCCGCGTGGGTAAGTTTGCGCGATATTTCCCCCTGAGCACGCAAAAAGCGTCGCGAACACGTAAGACGCGTTCCCGAACATGAAATGCGCATCGCGAGCACGCTATACGCGACCCGAAACAGGAAATAAGGCATCGCGAACGGGCGGGACAAGTGAAAAACAAGATGGCTGCGCCCATAGGCTACTGCATGGGTAAGTTCGCGAGATACTATCCCCCGAGCACGCAAACAGCGTCCCGAACACGCAATACGCGTTCACGAGCAAGAAAAACGCATCACAAACGGGTGGGACAAGCAGCTACGCGCGCTCGCGTAGCTATGCGTAGCTCGCGTAGCTCTTTTGCAACTTCGCGTAGCGCGACTACGCAAACTACGCCCAGGGTTATTCAGTATGACCATAACCCATAGGCGCTTATTGCTTCTAAGCTCTATTTTTCACTTTTAATCTTTCAAAATTTCTATCTCAACTTCTACTCATTGGAGTTTTGTTCTTTTGGTCTTGTTGTATTTATATAAACAAAATATGTTTTTCTAAACTGATGTGAAGCCTTTTTGTGGTGTTTTCACTACGCTGCTGTTTGAAGTGTTGCACAAATACTTTACACATTGCCTCTTAAGTTAAGCTTGCCTGCTCTGTGCCGAGCTACCAGAGGGTGAGCGCAGGTTAATTTATTGTGTGTATCTGCCTTACCCTGACTAGTATTGTGGCTCCTACTTTGACAACGTGCATATCTCTGCCAACCAGAAACCCAATTTCGAACACATATCCACTGCTTCCATATTTTTATGGGAGTGGGGCATGAATTCTATTAAGAATGTTCCCATCTGAGTCTTGTGCCCTCTGTAAAAAACTACTAAAAATAAAATACAGTTAAAGCCAAGAATTTCAAGATACTAAACTCAATTTGGCGATTATGAGGTCCCTCATTAAGTGTTTTTTCAGATATCTCTGAGGGAGCCTTCAACAAGGAGATTTCCATTCCTTCAACTTCTCCAATCACACTATGTCACATGCAGCTAGTGGTGTGTTGGTGCCAGTGTTTAATTTGAAAAAGAAATATGTTGAATGCTATGCCATGTTGCAGAACACCAAGGGTGCCTAGTCTTGATTTTAACAAATTGCTTTTTTCAACACTTTTACACTTCCTTTTTTTATGTCTGTCTTTGAGGTTATTTTCCATCCCTGCTTACTCCCTTTGTTGCTGTTTTCCCATCTTCCTCTGAATGACTGAATGAAAGAAAGAGTATTCATAAAGTGCTTCAAATACCAGATTGACATCACTGCACTAAGAAGGATTGAGCCAATATGAAGGAAGAGATTCTGGAAGGGGACTAAGGAAGACTGAAGAGGCAAGCTTTCAAAGGATTTCTGAACCTCTCATGATCATGGGTGGTTTTCAGTTGTAGAGGTGTCCATATAGGAGAAAGGGTTGCCCCGATCTAGAGCACTTGATTTTGGAAACCTGTAATGTTCTGAAGAGAAGGAGAATGCAATGCATGTTCTTGAGTGTTGTGTACAAATTATTTCCTAACGTACAAAGGATCTGTCTTCTACATTCCTCGATGAGTAAGTCAAAGTGTTTTTAAAGGTAATTTGTTTGCTAATAAGTAGCCAGTGTAGGTTCTTTAAAGGTCTGCAGATGGACTCTCTTTGAGGTATATTGAGAACAAGCTGACCCAAAGAGTTCTGGATAATCTGCAGATGTTGTATAAAATATCTCTCAGGAATAGGGAGTTCCCAGAGTCCAATTTGGGCCTCCACTATCATTTTACATGAGACAAATGGAGCAGAGGAAAAACAAATCAGCATCCTCATTATCAAGGCATGTGATCAAAATATTATTGATAAAAACAATTGATGGTCAAATCGAACACCAAGATTCTTGGCAAAGGAAACAGGAACAGTGGGCCACTAGCTCTGCATGCCACCAATAGGTAGACCAGTTAACTGATTGTATCCCAAATAGTAGGATTTTCGTCTTTTTGCTATTAAGTTGTAGATGATTGTCACACATCCAGTGATCAACTACTGACATACATTGGATAAAAGTCAGTTTGGTGGCCTCATAGTTGTCTACTATGGAAACTACAATTTGAGTGACGTCCACATGCGACAAATTCTTAAAGCCAAAAGACTTGATAATGGCAGTCAAGGGGGCTATATAGATGTCAAACAATGTAGGACTGAGCACAGATTCCTGTGGAACACCACACCCTGTGGAGAAAAGGATGGACTGAAAAAGTAGCATCTGAGCAACTTGCATTGTAGCTGCTAGAAGTGAGCAGGCCCAGCTCGGAGCTTGGTCACAAACCTCCGTTGCCGCTAACCTGGAGATGAAGATGGTATGGCAGACTGTGTCAAAATTTTCCCAAGAGATCTAAGGATCAGAGCAGCCGATCCGCCGTGGTCCAAAGTCAGCCTGGGATTGTCAGCCATGGCCAGAAATGCTGATTCTGTAGTGCAGCCTGCTCTAAAGTCAGACTGTGTGCCATCGAGGAGAGAGAATTTGTCCAACGAATCAGAGAGTCGTCAATTAATATCTTTCTCCAGAATTTGGATTGGAAAGGGGAGTAAGGATATGTGCCGGTAGTTGGATAGTATTGCATGATCAGGTGTATATTTGTTCAGCAAAGGGGTGATCAAGGCCATTCTCCACGTTGATGGAACAAAGGAGGAGAGTAAAGAAAGATTACTATATCAGTAAGAATTGTTGTGATCTTATCACTGGCACGTTTTAAGAACCTGGAGGGGGCAGAGATCCTCAGGTGAAACAGATTTAGCTTCTCCAAACAGGCCAAGACTGTTCAATAAGAGGAGTGAAGCTACTGAAAAGACTACACTTTGAAGGTCCTTCTTGTTCCCCAGTAGCTGAGGGGGAATCTATAGACTCCAGAGTGCTAAAGCTTTGGTAGATTTTCTCTATTTTGTCCATAAAGAATAAAGCCAAATCACTACACAGGAGCTGTGAGGACCTGATCATGCTGGTTTAAACCGAGGGATGATTGAGGTCTTTGAAAATCGAAAATATTTCGCAAGGTTTTTTTTGTGTAATCACTGATAAATAGTATGAGGACTTTGCTGATTTGATTTGTTGTTTGGGGCTGGAGGCACTTATTTTATGCATTTTGGAGTAAACAGGTCAAGGTGATTTCCAGAGTAGTAAGCTACTCACCGTAAAACACTTCAATGCCTCTTCATTGGTAGTAAGCCCTATCTAAATACAATTGCAATTACAATCTAGCACTTTAACAATCTATAGGTGATTATTATCAACCATTGTATCAATATTTTCACTGGGCTTAAAAATGTGTTTTCTATGGGCCTGATTAAAATTACATGGGTGAAAAATCACCCAAGTGCGGGAGAAGTTACTGTTGTTCCTTTGCACATAAATAACAAAGTTAACAGAAACAACATAGTGGTCAGTCCACAAAACAGGGATCGCTTTGTTACAGCTAACATGATCTGTGTTAGAGAAGATAGGATCCAGTAGATTCCTTGCTTGATGAGCAGGAGATTTACCGTTTATTTAAGCTCTATAACATGCATAGATGATAGAAGCTAAGCAAAGTCTGGAAAGGAAAAGTCTTCCAGGTGGAAATGTAGGTCTCCCAAAAGAGTAAAACAAGAGTAGTTCATTATTAGCAGTTGTGAAAAGTCCCTGATAGTCACATTAAACTCGCCTGTGGATCGTGGAGTGTGACAAACAAGAGCCCTTGGAAAGGACATGATGACATAATTTTTTTTGCAAAAATACAAATCTTTCTGCCTAAGAAATATTGTCGTCAAGAATGTAGCAGTCGTATGAGTCTTTACAAACAATTGCGTCTCCTCGTACAAGTTAATTACCTCAATCAAGTACACAGATGTGGTCATTAGAGAGACTGGTCATTGCTGTATCAGGCCAAGAGGATTTCTTTAGCTACATCTCTGTAACCAATAGCACATCTGGCATGCATGAGTCAATGAGTTTTAAAAATTCTAATTTATTTTTGGCAAGAGATCTTACATTTGTGAGGAGGAATCATGTGAGCGTGGAGTTACTATTGGGTGGTTTATTTATTGTTGAAGCTGATCTAGATATATTAGAGATTTTAGTGCTTCAAGGTGTGCTGCTAAGTCCACAGTGATAGTAATGTATAGTACTATTCTTGCACAGTTCAGAGTGAGAACAGTGTGAAAAGGGCTCACCTGTTGGGCGAACGTGTAGTAGTTGACAAGTGGTGTAAACTTGCATTTGTATTTATTCTGATGTGGGAGGACCAACATTTCTGGTACTTGGTGCAGTCCGAGAGAGGCAAGTGCAGATGGGTGTGCATTTGGCAAGTCCTGCATGGACAAGCTGGGCCTGATTCACAGAACTAACTTACGTCAAAAACGTAAAGTTAGTACTTTTTGGTATTCACAGAATACACTTACTCATTTTGGTATTCACAAAATGAACTTACTCATTTCGGTATTCACAGAAGTTAGTAGTCCTAACTTTAGGACTCCTAAATGCCTTCTGTGAATACCGAAAGTCTTAAAGTTAGGATATTTCTCAGTTTAGGAGTAGTAAAGTTAGGACTCCTAACGTTAGGACTCCTAAATGCCTTCTGTGAATACCGAAAGTCTTAAAGTTAGGATATTTCTCAGTTTAGGAGAAACTGGACAAAGTTTCTCAGTTTGGGAAAACAAGACAAACTAAAATAATTTTGTGTATAAAAATACATTAAAAAAATGTAAGCTGCAGCAGAGGCCTCACTAAGATGGCCACCAGGAACCTGATTCACTGCGCACTCATAAAGGTAATACCCATACATCACCTTTGTGAATTGCAAACAATTGTAAACTTACACAAACGTGTATGTTTACCTTTGTGAATCAGGCCCCGCAAGTGTAATTTTACTGCTAGTAATTTTGCTATTAGTAAATTTACTAGTAGTAAAATTATTAGTAGTAAAATGACGCTTACAGTTTGTAAATACCTAAAGAATAGCAAAGTTACTGCAGCATGTGTAAACGTACACAAGAGTGTAAGTGTACCTTTGTGAATCAGGCCCAAGTTGCTACACTGAAGCCAGGCACCACCAAAAACAAACAGATGCTCTAGAATAAAAAGAACAGCTCGCCAGAAGTAGGTATGTGTAACACAGCCGGCCTTTCTCTCTCTTTCTCTGGGTCAAAATCTGATGATGAAAATACAGGACTCACCACTCAATCAATCAATTATAACTTTATTTCGCATAAAAAATGCATAAAAGTACATCAAATTCATTACGAACTATTAATGCATTACTAAAAACAATTTTATACAGATGACCACATTATATCAAATCAAATATCGTTACGATAAGTTATTTAAAAATATTATACATGGCTTTATAAAATATAAAATGCTATAAAATAGTGAGATAATGTAATGATAGTGTACTCCTGTGTAAAATACCAACCCTTTCCCTAGTGCTATTTAGCGTGTATTCTGCACAGTTTATTCCTTTAAATAATTCAAAGGAGCTGGGTATAGATGAACTTATCTCACCTTTTAGGACTCGCACAATTAAGTACATCTTTATCTAGTGTCGATTAAATCAGGGTAACATTATGTTAGCAGTCTTCCTAGTTTTTAGGGCAGCTTGTAAAAAAGACGCCATCATAAAGCATACAAATGGTGTTTCTAACTGTAACAGAACTAAAGTAGCTGAGGAATAATTACACAGAGCAAACGTGTGCAATAGCGGGACAATAAACTTTTTCCTCTCCTTCACATATAAGGGACAGAAAAACAAAAGGTGGGAGGTAGTTTGTTTAGATAAAACGTCACAAGGACATACTGATAAATGGTTTAATGAATATGTGTTTTCCGGGAAGCCCAACATCAGAGGAACATAATTTAATCTTAACCTTGTCAACAGATAACGGTGCTGGGGATTCACAACAAAAGAAAGATAAGAGGAATGTCTGCATAGCACAGGGGGTATAGACAAATAAGTAATTAGTGTGCTTTTTGATTTATTCCTCTCCCAACATATCTGTTCACTTTTCGCTATGAAAAGCTCTTTCAGTCTTGATTTGGGGTAAGACTCACAACTACTAGGATTTTTATACAGATCCTCCAGACCCATAGAGATAAGTGTCTGTCTAACGGACATTAGCCTGGGAAGAGTTAAAGCACGTTCAAGTTTCATAATATCACTTATAATGTGCTGGTTAAGATGAGCCGTATTTCTTTTCCAGATTGATAGCCACAAAAGTAGCTGGGCCATTTTGATCGTGTCGCTAATGTAAGGCAGTCGCCGCTCAAAAATGAGATCCAGTGCCGACACGTACAACCACCTGTAGACATTAAGTAGTTGGTTGCATTCTCTCCTACATACAGGCAGGATTGCTTTTATCACGCTACTTGTGTACGCCTTTGAAGGCTCAACTCAGCTGTCACAGAATACTGCCACACCTTTTTAGATAGTACTGCTGCTATCACATGGTCCTGCACGCTGTGCAGATAAAGTACTGTGACTGACATGCTGTTTCTGTTTGACTCGTGCATTGGGCAGCCTCACTATTTCCTATGTGCAAGTAACAATGGCGAGTGTGCACTTTCATACTGAAGTTGTTAATCTCACTCAAGATATTTTGCTATCCATCATTTAATAAAAGAATAACTACCATCAAACTGTTATTAAAACACAGCTCCAATTGTAGTTCAGTCTTCCATGCCTATAAAAAAAATAAACTAGGAAAAACCCTGTTTTAATAAACAATGAGCAACTAAAGCAGCGAAGGTAACATTATTTAATTGCAAAATCGTTTTCTAAGACACATAGGGGCATATTCTCAAGGAGCTATTGCCGAGTTATCGGCACTTTATCGCAGCCAAATTCGC
The DNA here is from genome assembly GCA_963921515.1 of Calotriton arnoldi. Lineage (NCBI taxonomy): Eukaryota > Metazoa > Chordata > Amphibia > Caudata > Salamandridae > Calotriton > Calotriton arnoldi. The sequence continues at coordinate 191,687 of CAWUFW010007303.1, read as the reverse complement.
GATAAATGTATCGCCCCATTCACAAGCTGGTGCTAACAGCCGATACCACCAGTTAACGTGAGAAAGCATCCGCAAAAACCATCGCCACAGATGACCCCGGCAACTATTGCTAATGAGATGCAGAGTAGGCATTCCCGAGCAAAAATCCGTGACAACACCACACCTCAACATTCTCAACGACCAGCCACATCAGCGGTAAGACCACAAAACAGGTGATAAGGCGCGTTAGCAGCAGGAAATTAACACCTGCTCCGACCTGGTGTAAATTTGGACGACAACCTGCACCATCAAAGGGAGCCCAGCCCAGAGCCACTCATGAAGAACAACAGATGCCATGGAGCCACTCACCATGCATCCTGGAGCCCCAAGAGGGCAACAACACCCACCGCCACCACCCCCAGGACCAGGACCGCCACCCCCCCCGGATTCCCCCCGCCCCCCCGGACCACCACAGAGGCAGCGCAGACAAAGACAGCGGACCTTCAGGAAATGCACCAGCCTCACAGACCTAACACCAGACAACGTCAATGCCCACTACAGGCTCAAAAGGACAACCATTCTCTGCATCCTGAATATCATTGCCCACAGGCTGACGGTACCAACACAGCGGACAACCAATATCCCTCCTCAGACAAAGCTGCTGGCTGTGCTGCACCTGTTGGCCTCTGGTACCTCCCAACCAACAACCGCCAGAGTCGGAGGAGTTGCACAGCCAGCCCCATCCAAGTTCCTCACACCTGTCCTGGATGCCATCATCAGCCAGGTACCCCAGTACCTATACCTCCCCCACAATGCGCAGGAACAGATGGAGACTAAGCAAGGATTATACGCCATAGATGGATTCCCGCACGTGTTGGGGGCAATCGACTGCACACATGTCCTACTTGTGCCCCCTGCCGACACCGCACAGAAGCACCGCAACAGAAAGCACACGCATCCCATCAACGTGCAGGCAATAGTGGACCACAGGGGACTCTTCACCAATGTCGTAGCCAACTACCTAGGCAGTGTGCATGATCCCTTCATCTTCCGACAGTCCAACATCAACCAGCGCTTCCAGGATGGCACCTATGGAAATGCACTGCACGTTGGCAAGTACCAAATGAACACACCACACCCCTCAACTCCACAATCATGCAACTCACAACTCTGGCACTGCACACGTCACAAAATCACATACAACATGCCAAACAATATGCCCACCCACCAAACACGACAGCACAACTTACTGTGGCAACCTTGGTTAGCCATGTACATGAGCCATCAACGGCATGGCACCTCAGCCACACAATACCGGAATGTGGGGAGAGGTGGGAATCAGGCATGTGCGAAAGAGGCAAGTGACCCATGAATGAGAATGTACACAATGCCAAGTGTGGCGGAGATGTGCTGGACAGACTGCAGTATGCAGACCACAGACATATCCATGTCTACATGCACTGCTGGTGTCTGGAGTGTAGTGGACAGTGGACGCAACCATGTCACCCCAGCCAGTGGGGAAGCCCGCGGAAATGTAGCTTGTGACGTCCCCCCATGTAAGCGTGTGCGGAGTGGGCTGGCCCGGCATACGCCAGGCCAGCGTATGGGTGTGAATAAAAAGCACATAGCTCTGGGCGTGGTTCTCTTCCGGAATGCACAACGTGTCTGCCAGGGCAGCGCCTCCCACCCTGCCACGAGGCCGACGCTGTTGCCGCGAGCGGTGTGACCTGCGATCCTGTGCGCCTGCTGCACCCTGGGCCGCTGGTCCCCGAACCCATCATGCCCGCCCCTGCGCAGCCAGGCCTCACTGCTCACCTGCCGACACCGGCGTGTGTCAAAGAGGGCCCACCACGGGCCGGTGGAAGCTCCAAGCCCGAAGCCCGAAGCCCGAAGCCCGCGACCTTGGCAGCCTCCTCAGACCATCACGGCCTCTGCGACACAGGCCCGCTTTACTCCTTTTTCGTTGACGTACTCCACCGCTGCCTCGGGCCTACACTACGGTCAAGTAGGTCATACATTTGGGACTGAGTCTTGATTATGCAATGGCAGAGTACACACTTTATGGCTGCGTTTATATCACTATACTCCCTTCGATGTGGTGCCACCAACTCTGTGCATAGCATTCGAACTACACCTGTCTGTGGTCCCTTGCTGACTACTGCCTTCGGCCTACACTGCGGTCGAGTAGGTCACACATGTGGAACTGAGTCGTGATTTCTGCATGGCGGAGTTCATATCATTGTACGCAAGGAGACGAGTAAGAGGAAGACGCGGTTCAGTTCGGAGGAGAAAAGGACCATCGTTACGGAGGTGTTCGACCACTGCCGACAACTGCCCTGGTGTCACTAACTCTGTGCATCGCGGGCCAACGACACGTGGCTGTGGGCCCCTGCTGACCGCTGCCTCGGGCCTACACTGCGGTCAAGTAGGTCACACATTTGAAACTGAGTCTTGATTACACAATGGCCGAGTACACATGTCAATGCAGAGTTTATATCACTATACTCCCTTCGATGTGGTGACACAAAGTATGTGCATGGCATCCCAACCACACGTGTTTGTGGGCCCTTGATGACTACGCATTCGGCCTACACTGCGGTCAAGTAGGTCACACATTGGGAATTCAGTTATGAATCATTTATGGCAGACTTAACATCATCGTACTGGCCTCATTGCAGACTGCATCCCCTTTCAGCTCCGGTACCCCTAAGTCTGTTCCCCGACATCCATGGACACTTTCTGGTTGAACTTTGGTGGCGACTGAGTCTATGGACTGGGGCTTGTCTTCATCATCATGTCGGTGATACTGAATTTTGTGGCAAAAACGAGGCTGTGGCATTCCACTCCTCCATTTGCCGCTTCCGGCCAGCTTCTGCCCTCTGCATTATGCCCTGGAGGACACCTTCCACTGTCCCCCGCAAACCTCCGCTACATTCACCTTCGACATCGACGAGGACCCACTCACCTCGCGTGGCCCTATCTCACTGCACCGCAAGTCACCGTCCCGTGGCGGTGTGCCTGTGCCGGCCGCACTGCATCCTGGGCCACTAACTGTGCAGCTCAAGTCATGGCCCCTGTCTGATAGCATATTGGATGGCCTCTGGGTCGATGGACTGGGGGTCATCAAGGCCATGTGTCTGTGGCCCTGCGCTGTCCGCTGCCTCCTGCCTCAACTGCGGCCCACCTGGGCTCACACATCAAATCGAGTCCTGGCCTGCCCAGACGTCGCATCACCGCAGGATGCACACGCCACCACCGCCAGGACCAACTCCAAACAACAGGTGCCAGAGTCGTAAGTGTCTTACTGCCAGACTATCAGAGTTGCTCACACCAGTCGTGGGTGCCATCCTCAGCTTGTTCCCTGCTCAGCTCTTCAGGTTCCACTAACTCAGTGCACCACAAATCATGGACCATTCTGCTTGCATGTTGGGTGAACACTGTACTTTCTCCGGCTACCACCATGATGCTTCACAGTTGTTTCTGTTATGCTGGTGTTTTCTGTTTCCGCTTTAATTGTGATCACTGTTCAAGTTGTTGCCAGCACCAACGACTCCATGAGGGCTGGCTTACACTCACCCCACACACATCCAGCACATGCATCACTGTATATGTGACCATGCCAATAAAGGTGTCGAGCGCACGTGCCCGTAGCCAGTTCAACAAACTATCTGAGTGTGTCCATGTGCTCATGATGTATGCATTTGTGCCCCAGGCCCTACAACATTACATTGTGCTGTGTACAGAGGACGCAGCCATGTCACCGCAGGCAGAGGGTGGGACATTGCACATGTAGCTTTGTCGTCCCCCACTCAATACGTAAGAGGAGTGAACTGGGCCGGCGTATACCAGTTCAGCATGGGGGTATGAATGATTATCCTGTGGCTCTGGGTGTGGTTCAGTACTGGAAATGTGCAAAGGCATGTGTCTCTGTCGCAGTGTGGGTCTCCGTTGGGGAGTGTAGGTGGTACCTGATGCATCTTAGACACCCACATATGTGATCTAGTTCAGCTTCCATGAGGTAGTACCCCACCCACACATGTTCGGCCACCCCCTTCTGGCAGTCTGACACCTGGCCTTGGAATGCGATGTGTGCTTCGGTGGGCTGCTGGGAGCAAGCCGGGGTGGTAGGTGCGTCCAGCTGTGTTGTCTGTGCAGGGAGTGGGGTATCCTCGATGCAGCGGTGCTGCCCTGCTCCTGGAGGTCAATTGCCTAAGATGTCCATGGACTGTTGTGGGGCGTCGGTGTCGGAAGTGTGGAGGTCCTCTTCAGCATCACTGTAGAGTTGTCTTGTCTGCTCTGCTGGAGGTGTTGTTTGTCCCTCTGCAATGTGAATGGGAGATGCTTGTTGACATTGTGTTGGCATGTATGTTGCCGCATTGTTCAAGTTTACATACAGACTGCATGACAATGTACATTGTGACTGTTTGGGAGGGGCGGACTATTTGATGCGGGACAGTGGACATTTGGACTACATGACGTAGGTGAGGTTGTACACGTACATTTGCATCTCACAGTTTCCTGCTATGTCAGATGTGATTGGCCATTTTCTACGCACAGGCGGACCCAGTTTATCCTCTGTTCTGCAGTGTAGGTGTTGGACTGTGTACCACATTGTCGTTCATGTGGGTGTGCTGTCATTGCTATGTGTGTGTGCTGCATTGTGTGGGAGTCGCACCTGCAGCTGTGATTTTGCTGCCCCTTATCCCTTGGAGGCGGTGTGCCTTTGGCTTTTGTGCTTTTGAGGCGCTGTGATGTTGACGACTTGGGTCATTTGTGCTCTTGGACGGTTTTTGTACTCTTGTGCATTGTTTGTCTGCAGATGTGTTGTTGACGTCAGTGGTTGTTTGTGCAGGTGGATGTGTCAGAGTGTGACCTGCTCCTTTCTGGAGGTGGTCCACACTCAGCCACCTCAGTCTCGTGGCGTGCACAGTGTCATGGTGATTGTACTCCAGCCTTGCTGCTGGTCATGTGGTGTCACTTGCATTGTCAGTGTGGCTCTCACATACGCATCTTTGATGTGTTTTGCACGGGTGCATGTCTGTGTTGTGTAATTGGTGATGTGTGGGGTGGGACCCCTTTGGGCACATGGTGGACGGGGGCCTACTTGATGTTTGTATGTGTGCTGCAGTGTGCCACAGGGATCAGGGACATGACCCAGGGTCATTGTGTGTGTGCGGTGTGCTACACGTCGTTGTGCATGTGTGCCATTGTGCTTGTCCCCCCGTCCCCACAGTCCCTGTTCGTTACTCACCCTGTTGCTGTTGTGTCAGGTCATGTCGAGCAGTGTCCGGACTCCCAACTCCTTGCACCGTCTCCAAACTGATGACTGTGGCCTCCATTTGCTCCAGCTCCTCCTGTGGCGCAGGACTCCCACCTCCATTTGCCGTTGCTGCCTTCCTGTTGGCAGCGGGTTTCTGCTTGGTTTGGCTTTTCACATCGTGCCAGCGCATCTTGGCCTCCTCGACACTCCGGCTGCATTCACGATGGAATGCCATTTTTCCGTCTGTGTTGCCAATGACACGGTTGAGGTGACGGACAGTTGTTGTTGGTGCTCTGTCACCTCCGTGACGACGATTCGGTTGTCATGCGGACTGTACACCGTCTTCCTCTTCTCCTTGGCCTTCCCCGACCCCGAGGTTCCTAGCTGGTGGTCTGTGGGGCTTGTGGGGTTCGCGTTGACCTGGGCACTCGTTCCGGGTGCCTCCATGTTGCTACGCAGTTTATTTTGTTTATGGTGTGTTTTTCTTGTTCAGCTTTTATAGTGCATTTTCCCGCATGACGCGTGGGGATTGCAGGCCTGTCGCTGGTTATCGCTGATTTTTGTATCACGGTTGGCCTCAGCGCAACTTTATTCACGTTCGTGTTTCGGATTTTTGCGGCGTCGCGTTAATTTTAACGCGGTCATTTGACGCGTTATCGTGGGGCTATCGCATGGTGCCGCCAGGTTGGGAATACTAAGTTAACACGGCGTTGTTTTCCCGTGATAGACTGCGATGTGCAAAGTTGCGTTAAGCTAAACTTGCGGTGGTTATCACACGTTCTTGAGAATATGCCCCATAGTTGCGTGGTTCATTATATGTCTATCAAAACAAATAGTTATCATTAAGTTACCTTTAGCTTTCTTTGTTTAAACGAGGAACAGAATGAAAACAAATGGAAGAATGCCTCTGGTGTAAAGAATGCAAATTAGCATTTTTGAATCCCTTTCATCCTGAGTTTTTTTTTATTCAAAGTCCTTTTTGTCATTTTTGGGGCTACTTTTGATAGCTCCTTTTGTGTACGTCCTTTTGGCAGTGATACCTTTTATGGGGGAGTGGTCTGCATTGCCCCAACTTCCAAAACATATTTTTACATCCTTTGTGAATTTAAATTTGTATAAAGCATCCAGCAATGCTTATTTCCACAACCAGCCTTTAGCAGATTAATCTGATGCCATAATTGGTGTTGCGATGCTGTGGGTACGCCGCGCATCACCTTTGACTGTAACAGTGGCAGTAGTAGTCACTCAGCTAGTTACTACTTTTCACTGCCAAAAACACTGCATATTTGTGGTTTTACAAATGAAGGTCTTTTTTATATGTCACAAAATTAAAATGGCATACAGTTAGTAGTATTATACAGGTGTATGTCAGACAAGAATTAAATGGAATGGTATTTTCTGTAATTCTAGTTAAAATCTCAAACAATGATCTTTTGTCCTGATAATAATTAAGAACGCAGAAGGTAGTGCTTGCATGCAAGCTGATGAAGCTAATAAAAATGTGATCACAAAAAGATGTTCGGTAATCCTGTTTCACTGTCCTTAGAAAACCGTCCTTAATGTCCCTCTCACAGTAATAGAAGTATCACACTCGTTGCTTGATTTAATTCCATTGTATGCCTATGTTTTCTCTGCAGTTAAATGATTATGGCTGATTCTACCTTGTTCTGAAACGCATGATTAATTCGATTATGGATGATTGAATGTAGGTTGTACTTATTTATCCCCTGCACTTCAACATGTGGCTTTTCTAAGTGGGATCTAAAAAATGAGGGGATAGTAGTGAGCAATGAAGGAGTAGTTGGCAAATAAGCATATTTCAAACCTTTTCCGCAGCTAAGATGACTAGTATTTAGCAGAACATTTGGTGATTTGTAAGGAGAAGGATCTCTGAGTATTATTATTTTTTGGGATGTTGAGTAAGTTATGGAGTCTTCCATTGGCAAAATTCAGTGAGCAGTGGGTGTGAAAATGTGTGAATTTGAAAGTTAGAATGAGAGGACCAAAGCCTTTGTCTTTTAGCAAATGGGACTCAGCTGATTTCGAGATTTGAATACCCGTGAATGGCTTAATAAGGTTACATGCTCCTAAATTTTCAACTATCCCAAAGTGAACTATGATGGATCCGGATTGCTACAGTTGATCACTTACATATTACTGATGCATTTAATATCAAAACACAAAATATCAGAAATTAAATATCGTTTGCAAAAATATAGACTTCCTAAACTTAACTTTAAAAAGCACAGATATTCAATCAATCAATCATGTCACTTATAAAGCGCACTACATACCCGCGAGGGTCTCAAGGCGCTGGGGGAAGAGGGGGGTGGTGCTGCTACTGATCGAAGAGCCAGGTCTTGAGGAGTCTTCTGAAGGCCAGTAGGTCTTGGGTCTGCCGAAGGTTGGTGGGGAGGGTGTTCCAGGTCTTGGCGGCGAGGTGGGAGAAGGATCTGCCGCCGCCGGTCGTTTTCCGGATGCGGGGGACTGTGGCGAGGGCGAGGCTGGTGGAGCGGAGCTGGCGGGTGGGGGTGTAGAAGCTGAGTCGTCTGTTGAGGTAGGCTGGTCCGGAGTTGTGGAGTGCTTTGTGTGCGTGGGTGAGGAGCTTGAAGGTTATCCTCTTGTTGACAGGGAGCCAGTGCAGGTCTCTCAGGTGGGGTGTGATGTGGCTGCGTCGGGGGATGTCGAGGATAAGACGTGCAGAGGCGTTCTGGATGCGTTGCAGCCGTCTCAGGAGCTTAGCCGTCGTTCCTGCATAGAGGGCGTTTCCGTAGTCCAGCCTGCTGGTGACGAGGGCCTGGGTGACTGTTTTTCTTGTTTCGGTGGGGATCCACTTGAAGATCCTGCGGAGCATTCGGAGGGTGTTGAAGCAGGATGAGGAAACGGCATTGACCTGCTTAGTCATGGAGAGGGTGGGGTCGAGGATGACCCCTAGGTTGCGTGCGTGGTCGGTGGGTGTCGGGGCTGTTCCCAGTGATGTTGGCCACCAGGAGTCGTCCCATGCTGAAGGGTTGGAACCAAGGATGAGGACCTCCGTCTTGTCCGAGTTCAGCTTCAGGCGGCTGGTACTCATCCATTCGGCGACGGCCTTCATTCCTTCGTGGAGGTGGGCTTTGGCGGTGTGAGGGTCTTTGGTGAGGGAGAGGATCAGCTGGGTGTCGTCGGCGTAGGAGATGATGTTGAGGTTGTGCTGTCGGGCGACGTGGGCGAGGGGTGCCATGTAGATGTTGAACAGCGTTGGGCTGAGGGAGGAGCCTTGGGGTACGCCGCAGATGATCTTGGTGGCTTTGGATCGGAAGGGGGCGAGGCGGACGCTTTGTGTTCTGCCGGAGAGGAAGGATGTGGTCCAGTCCAGGGCCTTCTCTTGGATCCCGGCGTCGTGAAGGCGTGTTCGTAGTGTGTGGTGGCAGACCGTGTCGAAGGCGGCTGATAGGTCCAGGAGGATGAGGGCTGCTGTTTCTCCGTTGTCTAGCAGGGTCCTGATGTCATCGGTGGCGGCGATGAGGGCGGTTTCGGTGCTGTGGTTGCTGCGGAAGCTGGACTGGGAAGGGTCCAGGATGTTGTTCTCCTCGAGGTAGCGGGTCAGTTGTTTGTTGACGATTTTCTCAGTGACCTTCGCGGGGAATGGGAGCAGAGAGATGGGTCGGAAGTTCTTGAGGTCCTTGGGGTCTGCCTTGGGTTTCTTGAGTAAGGCGGTGATCTCGGCGTGCTTCCAGCTTTCCGGGAAGGTTGCTGTCTCGAAGGAGATGTTGATTATTTTCCGGAGATGGGGCGCGATGGCTGTACTGGCTTTGTTGAAGACGTGGTGAGGGCACGGGTCTAGCGGTGAGCCGGAGTGGATGGTGTTCATGATCTCGCTGGTGTCCTCGTCGTTGATGTTGGTCCAGGAGAGCAGGCGGTTGGTGGTTGTGGGGGCAGTGGTCTCGGTGGTTGCCGGGGCGGTCGTGGTGTTGAAGCTGTCGTGGATGTCGGCGATTTTGCGGTGGAAGAAGGTGGCCAGTGAGTCGCACAGGTCTCGCGACGGCGGGATGTCGTTGGTGTTGGAGCTGGGGTTGGAGAGTTCCTTCACGATGTTGAAGAGCTCTTTGCTGTTGTATGCGTTGTTGTCTAGGCGGTCTTTGAGTGAGGCCCTTTTGGCGGATCTGATGAGGTGATGGTGACTGCGGGTGGCGCTCTTGTGGGCGGCGTAGCTGTCCGCTGTCCGTTCGTGGAGCCAGATCTTCTCCAGTTTTTGGCATGTTCGTTTGGAGGCCTGGAGGTCTTCGGTGAACCAGGTGGCTTTCTTGCTGGTGTGGCTGTTGGGCGGATTCTTGAGCGGGGCGAGGGTGTTGGCGCAGTCATCGATCCACTGTCTGAGGTTGCGGGCGGCGGTGTCGGGGTCGGAGGGTTCGGCGGGTGGGCTCAGGGCGAGGGTTGTGGTTAGCTGGTCTTCGGTGACTCTGCTCCAGCAGCGGCGAGGCATTTGTTCGGTGCGGTGGTGCGTGGTGGGCTTCCTGTAGGTGAAGTGGATGCAGTGGTGGTCAGTCCAGTGGGGTTCGGAGGTGTGGTTGAAGGAGACGTGTGGGCATGCGGAAAAGATGGAGTCTAGCATGTGGCCGGCGGCGTGGGTGGGTGTAGTCACGAGCTGTCTGAGTCCGAGGGTGGCAAGGTTGTCGATCAGGGTGGTGGAGTTGGTGTCCTTGTTGTTCTCGAGGTGGAAGTTCAGGTCCCCGAGGAGGATGTAGTCCGTGGAGGTGATGGCGTGTGTGCTGACGAAGTCAGCGATAGAATCGCTGAACTGTGGTCGGGGTCCGGGGGTCTGTAGATGAGGGTTCCTCTGAGGGTGGTGTTGGGATCGGTGTGGATCTGGAAGTGCATGTGTTCGGCGGTGCTGAGGGTGTCGTCGGTGTTGGTTGAGACTCTGAGGGTGTTCCTGTGGACGATGGCGATGCCTCCTCCGACTCCGTTGGTGCGGTCCCGGCGGGTGATCTTGTAGCCGTCCGGGATGGCAATGGCGATGTCGGGGGCTGAAGCGGGATTCAGCCAGGTCTCCGTCAGAAATGCGACGTCTGGGGAGGTTGAGTCGAGAAGGTCCCAGAGTTCGATGGCGTGTTTGCGGGCGGAGCGGGTGTTGAGGAGGATGCATCTGAGGTAGTTGGGTTCTTTCCTGGGCGGTGGTTTGGCGGGGCGGGTGCTGGCGAAGCTGCAGTTCCGGCAGGTGAAGGGCCCTTGGGTGCGCTTCGGGGTGGCAAGGTAGCAGGCGTGATCTTTTCTGGGGTTGAGTGCGTGGAGGGTGCTGGCGTCGTATCGGCGTCTGTTGATGTGGCGGGCGCGGGGGATACCCGGACCAGGGGTTCTGGCGCTGGGCGCGGTCCCGGCGCGGACGGGCGCAGACGGGCTTGCCATAAATGGGGAGGTGGGAGGGAGGAGCAGGGAATGGGGCAGCGAATGGGCAGTGAGGGGGCGGGGCCGCAGGGGCGCAGCGGCGGGAAACAGGCACAGAAAGGAAAAAACGAGCACAATCAGGGCAGCAAGGGGGCACAGAAAGGAAAAAACGAGCACAATCAGGGCAGCAAGGGGGCACAGAAAGGAAAAAACGAGCACAATCAGGGCAGCAAGGGGGCACAGAAAGGAAAAAAAACGAGCACAATCAGGGCAGCAAGGGGGCACAGAAAGGAAAAACGAGCACAATCAGGGCAGCAAGGGGGCACAGAAAGGAAAAAACGAGCACAATCAGGGCAGCAAGGGGGCACAGAAAGGAAAAAAACGAGCACAATCAGGGCAGCAAGGGGGCACAGAAAGGAAAAAAACGAGCACAATCAGGGCAGCAAGGGGGCACAGAAAGGAAAAACGAGCACAATCAGGGCAGCAAGGGGGCACAGAAAGGAAAAAAACGAGCACAATCAGGGCAGCAAGGGGGCACAGAAAGGAAAAAAACGAGCACAATCAGGGCAGCAAGGGGGCACAGAAAGGAAAAACGAGCACAATCAGGGCAGCAAGGGGGCACAGAAAGGAAAAAACGAGCACAATCAGGGCAGCAAGGGGGCACAGAAAGGAAAAAACTAGCACAATCAGGGCAGCAAGGGGGCACAGAAAGGAAAAAACGAGCACAATCAGGGCAGCAAGGGGGCACAGAAAGGAAAAAACGAGCACAATCAGGGCAGCAAGGGGGCACAGAAAGGAAAAACGAGCACAATCAGGGCAGCAAGGGGGCACAGAAAGGAAAAAAAACTAGCACAATCAGGGCAGCAAGGGGGCACAGAAAGGAAAAACGAGCACAATCAGGGCAGCAAGGGGGCACAGAAAGGAAAAAACGAGCACAATCAGGGCAGCAAGGGGGCACAGAAAGGAAAAAACTAGCACAATCAGGGCAGCAAGGGGGCACAGAAAGGAAAAACGAGCACAATCAGGGCAGCAAGGGGGCACAGAAAGGAAAAAAACTAGCACAATCAGGGCAGCAAGGGGGCACAGAAAGGAAAATACGAGCACAATCAGGGCAGCAAGGGGGCACAGAAGGAAAAACGAGCACAATCAGGGGCAGCAGCAGGGCACACAGACGGAGCTGTGTGGTGGGGGAGCGACCTACCAGTCAAGGTCAGATATTGAGAACACAAATATTGTTGTCAAAAAAATCTGATTTTTACCTATATCGAAAACAAAAATATCAGAAACAAAAATAATTTTACATTTAAATAAACATATAATATGCCAAAAATATCGATTCTAACAATATCCACCACAATTATTGCCAAAATAATTTAAAAATCATTAATAAATAGATAAAATGACACTTTTTACATTAAACAATCACCTCAAATAAACCCAAAACGTGTTATGCACATATTTAAACTACATAAAAATATATCACATCAACAAAATATTTACTATTCACCCCAGCAAATTAAATATCTACAACATTAGCAAAGCAACCACCAAAAAATATAGCATTTCCTACAAACATTTGAACATGAAACTAAATACTAATGTATCTCTCTCTCTCTCTATCTATCTCTCTCGCTATATATATATTTAACGAAAAAAACTAAGGTTATAGGGATGTTATAGTTAGGCGCAGATTTCACTCATAAAAAAACAGTGAAATGCAGCAGTTTTAGTTACCTGAGCTAACTATAACTTACGCTCCCGCAAGACACTGCTTATGACCCCACATACTACATCACTTATGACATGGTCAGTGACATCACTGATGACATCTCAAATGACATCACTCATGACATCACTGATGACATCATCCACTGACTGTTAGTGTTTAAAAAAATATGAGTGTTATACATATGAAGGTATATTGATGAATCAGTGGGTGTATGAGTGCTTGTATGGATGATTCAGTGGGTGCGTGACTGACTGTATAAGTGAGTGATTAATATGTCTCAGTGAATGTATGGGTGAGTGACTTGGTTGTGTGAATGTCTGTATCAGTCTGTCTGTTGGTGTCTAAGTGGGTATATAAGTTGGTGAGTGGGTACATGAGTGGCTGTATGGGTGATTGATTGGTTGTCTGAGTACCTGTATAGGTGTATGAGTGCCTGTGTGGGTGGGTAAGGGGATGTGGGACTGCCTGCATGGATGAGTGAGCGGGTGAGTCAGTGGCTGTGTGGGTTAGTGACTATGTCTGTGAGGGGCTGTATGGGTGACTGAGTGTGTGTATGGCTGTGTCAGTGACTGAATAGATGTGTCAGTGGTATATGGGTGAGTAACTGCATATGTGAAAGGCAGTATAGGTGAGTGTTGGATTATATGAGTGACAATGTGTGAGTGAGTGATTGTGAAAGTGGCTGTATGGGTGAGTGTCTGCTTGTGTCAGTGACTGTATATGTGAGTGAGTATATGTTAGTATCTGTATGAATAAGTGAGTGGGTGTGTGTATAACTGTATTGGTGAGTATGTGGCTGTGTGCTTCACCCTAGGGGTGGGCAGAATTTGCGTAGTAGCGCTACGCAAAGCTCCGCGAAACGGTAAAAAATCTCCGCGAGCACGCAAAAGTTACGCGAACATGCGGAATTGCTTGTTCCGCCCGTTCGCGATGCTTTTTTCCTGTTCGCGAGCGCTGTTTGCGTGCTCGGGGAGAAATATCTCGCGAACACGCATTTTGAAAGTGCGAACAAGCAAAAAACTCTGCAAAGCCGCGGATTGCGGAATTTTTAGCAATTCCGCGTTCTCCGCGGAACGCGAAATTACCCAAATTCCGTGAGCGGAATGGAATTTACCGCCCAGGCCTATTTCACCCTATGGGTGAGTGAGTTGGTGTGTGAGTAGCTCTATGGTTGACTGACAGTGAGTGAGTGGCTGTATGGGTATGTGAGTGGATATATCAGTGGCTGTATTAGTGAGTTGGTGTATGAGTGGCTGCATGGGTGACTGAGTAGATTTGTGTGTAGACCTATGAATCAGTGAGTGTGTTTGTAAGTACTGGTATGGGTGTATCAATGGTTTTGAGAATGATAGTATGAAAGTTGGAGTAGGTGTATGAAAGGTTATATTGGGGTGTGAGTGGGTGTGTCAGAGATTCTGGTGATGATGCCATCAGTGATGTCATTTGAGATGTCATCAGTGATGTCGCTGACCATGTCATGAGTGATATAATATGTGAGGTCATAAGCAGTGCATTGTGTGGGCGCGAGTTATAGTAAACTCAGCTAACTATAACTGCTGAATTTCTCTGGTTTTGTACAAGTGAAACCTCAGCCTAGTCATAACGTCTCTGTAACCTTTGTTTTTTAAGTGAATTTATAATGTTTTTTATGCCATTTTCTAACTATAACGTCCCTGTAACCTTAGTTTTTTTTAGTCAATTTTTAAGATTTTTTAAATGCTAATTCCTAACTATAACGTCCCTGTAAGCTTTGTTTTTTTCAATGAATTTCAATGGTTTTTTTAACTAGTAGTCACGTTTGCAGAGTGGTGGAGAAAGGGGGCTGGATCTCTGACCAGCTCTCAAGAATCCCACTGTGTAGGACATACAGGAGGTACCAGGAAGGCTTCTTGGCCGCCAAGGTCCCTCAGGAGTAAAGTGGACTTCATCACAAGTTCATAAAACCTTCCAGAAGGTCCATACTAGTTACAAAATGAACTAAAGCAGGTGTGGTTTACTACACATACTGTAAAGCATATCGAACTCTCTATTAATTTTTTTTTATTTACCTGAGCCAAAGAAACATCTGTTTAATAATCATTTCCAAACGCAACCTACTTTTATTCACCTGCATTTTCCCCCTTCATCTAATCAAATTTCTAGTTTCTTTCAAAGACCAGAACACATACATTTTTACTGTCTTTCATAGTACCAACTGTAAAATTCAGATGCAGACCTGTCTTTTGTGCTACTCCTCCTTCCTACAAAATGCTTAGAGCGTGCATTGTGGGCCACAGCTATGTCTATTGGGCTAAAAAGGCTGTAAAAAACAAAGGTATTGACAGGGACTTGGGTTTGCTATATGTGAAGATTAGTTGGTTTGGCCAGAGAGGGTTAAAGTTGAAAATATCTACAATGTGAAAACTGATAGACTACCAGAAAATAGCAACTCTAACAAACCAGCAAAAACATATAAAATAGGAAATATACATAAATTAATAAAAAAAGTATAAACTCACCCAAATAACTATCAAAAAGAAACCTAATGATCTCACCCTCTACAAACTACCAACAAATTAACATTTAAAATGAAACTTGCAGTTTATTATCATCCAACAGAAAACAAAGCACCTGTTCCACATTAGAGCACCCCAATTAAAAAGCTGCAAAACCATGTGAAACATCTAAACAGGCCATACATGTGAGTATACTAAATCATAGTGGTTGCATTTTTTTTACAAATTAATAACAAACATGCTAAAATTAAAATATAATATATATTTATACTATTACACTACTTTCAGATACAATGACAGAGGCTGCCAAATGTATCACTTCACAGAAAGGAAAGCAGGTACTAAACCACTTGGGCTACACCTACAGCCAAGAAAATGCATCATCAGAAAATCTAAATTGAGAATGTACTAAATATTATTCTAATGCATGTTATGAGATGGCAGCTACAAAAGATGATGTTGTAATTCATGGAAGAGAGCACAACCACCTCCCAAATGTGACAGAAATAGAAGTAAGAGAAATAGTGCAAGATATAAGAGAAGCAAGCACTAGCTCCCAGGAACCCACAAGCAGAATCCTTAAAGATACACTACTTAAAGTCCCCAAATATATAACAGAACAACTACCACCTATACCCACTCTAAAAAATGTAATAGCTCAAATTAAAAAAGCCATCAGTGATATACCACCTTCTCCTAGAAGATGCCTGGACATACACAGACCTGAATATTTAACAATAACACTTAGGGCCTCATTACGATGAGGCTCGGAAAGCCTTCGAACACGCCCTCATCGCGGTTTCAAAACTGACAGACTCATTACAATGGAGCCTAGCAGTTTTAAAACAGGCCAGACATTCCGGCAGGCTTCGATGGGCTCAAGGAGCCCGTCTGCCGGTCGGAACCGGCACGTAATCCAAAACGCCGTCCAGATTACAATGTCGGTTTCCAGCAGGGTTTGCATGCCGGGCTTTCTGACATTGAAACCCTGTCGGAAAGCAAATTTGGGGGCCCCTGACAGGGCCCCCTTCAGCCAGTGGCATCCAGTTGGGGGCTGAATGGGCAACAATGGTGCCTCCCTGTTCATCTTTGCCGGTTTCCGACCGCAGCACAAGCTCCCATACAGAAAAGGGTTCTAGTGACTGCACCATGTACGGTCGCACAAAATTCAGTGGTAGGGACCGCCGACCAGAGGTCGGTCGGACCCGTATCCACAACGGTGTCAGGTGGATGCACGTCCGCCCGACATCGAAATAAGGCCCTAAATGAGGAAGCCTTCCTTTTACATGAGAAACCTAAATAATGGGAAACTGATTCTAATATTCACAACTCAATAAAACTTACCCAGTGTCAAACCTGGATGATAAATGGCACCTTCAAAATGTGTTCCAAACCATTCACTCAGATGTGCATGATACATGGTGAATATCAAAACACAAAACACAAATATCCCTATTGTATATGCCCTACTACCAAATAAACAAAGCAGCACTTACTAGACCTATTAACCACATAAAACATAAAACAAATTACTACCACCACCAAAAAGATATCATAGACTTTGAGCAAGCCATAATACAAACCATTCTAAAAAATTACCTGCACACAGCCATACAAGGCTGTTGCTATAATTTTAATCAAAGTATATGGAGACACCACCAAAAGTGTAGAATGTGATAAAAACAGCCAATTTGCATTTACAATCTAAAACATTATAGCACTAGTTTATGTCCCTGTCACAGAATTACTAATAGAAATCCCTTTCTGCCCACAAAATGAAGACAAACTTAGGGCCTGATTATGAACTCGGTGGTCCGAAGACCACCATACTTGCGGTGTCAGTCCGACCGCTGCCTCCTCGACGTTCTGACTGCTGATTATGACCATGGCGTTCAAACAGTGACAAGACCAATGGGATCCCGCAGCAGCAGAAGGGAATGCAGCAGAGATGGGAGGCGGTGCTAATGCTGGCACCTCCGTCCCAATCACAACCCACCTTTCTGCTGACCTTTTCATGGCAGGGACCCCAGCATGAAAAGATGGTGGAAAGGTAGGGAAGGGGCCCCAATCAAGGCATAGGACAATTTTGCCCATTAGGGAAAGTGACTGGGGGCACATGTTATGCCCCCCTCTTATTGGACTGTTGTGCATGCACTGTGAGCCATGTGCGACATGGTGCATGGTACACAGGCACCTGATGTGCAAGTGGCGCCACAGCAGCAGCATATTCTTCAGGCTCTCTATGAGCCAAAGCATGTCGCCACCGTGGCACGTTCGACATAACACCACCAGCCTGGCGGTAATATCATAATGTGGCGGTCAGGATCCCACCGGCTTGATGGTGTTGTCCAGACTGCCGCAACGGCTGTCCGGCGGTCAGATCGCCAATATCGGAATTAGGCCCTTAGTCCCTGAATGGACTATTTTGAAGACACTTTGGTTGGCAGACTGCATTGCTCTGGACAAAGACGCCAACCCAAGGTCCAAATACCATGATGGAATGTCTATGACAGCACCTTGGCACATGAAGCCAAAACAAACAATGCAGTGGGAGGATGGCACAATGCCTCCCAATTCACACTAGCAGAACTCAACCTACACAGTACAAATCTATAGAAGCATTACAAAAAAAGCAAAGCTGCCAACAACTACGAATGGGGCAATCTGTTTGCCAAATTGCCTCTAAACATAGCAAACAAACAAAAAATATTTAACACATGCTACATTTTAAAGTTAGACTCTTCATAAATAACAAACTAGTAGATTACTCAGAAATCATAGCCAAAAGCATATTATGAAACAAATAGTAACCTACCAAACTCCTAAAAAATATGACAAACTATAAACCAACACACCAAACCTTATTTTTTAAAATAATAAATATAGTATTTTATTAGATTAGTCACACAAATATTTAAAATCCCAATGTGGATAAAGACTGCTATAATAAAACTCTATATAAATTATTTAAAAAATGTAATCATCACCATCCAAGATAGTTAAAACAAACTCAATCCATCACATAAAATAATTACAACACAAACCATACTATTCCACATAACAATCACATTATTTTGACATAAACAATATAATATCATATTTCCTACCTGAAAGAAAAGAAAGGAAATAAATACTGTTCTGTAGTTGCAGATCTTTATACATTTCCACGTAATAAAATATAGTAATAAACCAAAAAATGGGTAAATAATATCCAAAGTCCCCAAACAAAGAGGGTCATTACGATGGTGGGCGACCTCAACGGCAAACGGGACCACCTGCAAGAGGTGCGGCGGTCCCGCCATGTGTATTAGGATGCCACCGCCACGGTGGCGGTGGTATCCTGTATTGTTTACATTGCGGCAGGCGATGCTGTCAGCAGCACCCGTCGCAATGTGAAATACGCATGTTGTGCATTTGAATGCACAACGTTACAGGCACCGCGCGGTACCTGCCACCTTGTGCATTCAAATGTAGGGGGGTACCATAGGTACCCCCCCATGTGCACCCGCCACCCCCCAAAACCCTGGGGGCCCACAACGGGCCCCCAGAAGCAAAGACCACGTGCCTTTCCATGGCGGCAACACCGCCATGGAAAGGCTGCTTTCCGCCACCATCCTAATATGGATGGCAGTGTCTTGCAGACACCACCACCATGTTAGAGGCCTTTTCCGCCCGGTCCCATCGTAATATGGCGGGGGGAAATGGAGTGCGGGCTGTGAAAAATAGGGGGCGGATCGCCACTGCCATATGGGCGGTGGCGATCCGCCCGCTATCATAATGACCCCCAAAATTCTAAAATATAATGAATCCAAAATAAATCCCTCAAAGCAATCCAGAGTATCTAGGATCCATGAAAAACAGAAAAAGTGATAAAATGCTCCAGGAAGCCCCCAAAAATGAAATCAAAGTAAAAACCAATGGTTTAAAATAAACCAAAACTGATTTCCTTAAAAAAAACATAAACTCCAAAGGCCCACGTTCTTAGTCAAATACCTGAAAAGTAAATAAAGAAACCCACCCGCAAAACACATTACACTTCCAAAAATACATATGCACAGTTATTCATCAAAATATACCTAACATCACACAATTTAACATAACATATTGATACATAAGTAAAATAGTGTTAAAAAACACCAAACTAGTGAAAAACACTAAAAGTAAGACATCTAAATATTAAAGAAAAAACCACAAACAACACTATAGGTCTTATTACGAGTTTGGTGTTCCGACCGCCGTAGAACCACGTCCACCCCTGCCAGCTACCCACAGTGCTGGTGGTCCAAAGACCACCATATTACAAGTTGACCACTTGGCCGGTGGTGTGGAGGCAGGGATCTTGCCATGGTGATGAGTTCTTTTTCCAAATATATCGATGCCTATGTGTGCATTTTGACTGCATATGTGTAGGATGCACACATATGCATGATGTATGTGGAAAAATACCATATACCCATTACTGGGGTGCAGTCCATATGTGGGCAGTCCTGGCAATGGGTATATGGTACGAAAAAGACTCACCCGTATATCGCACACAGGGTCGCAATCCTCAGGGTGAAGATCCTGCTGTGAAGGGGGGACCTGGAGACAGGGATTCAAATTGAACTCTGCTTGGAAGAAGAAGAAAGGGGTGAGAACGCACCTCAAATCCATTGTAACTGCACCTTGAAGCAAGCGGTCGGACCGCCGTGGTCTGCTCGTGGATCTGGTAACTCGTAATACACACGGTGGTGCAGCTCCCCCGTACCGTTCTATGGATGCTGCCTTTCCCCAACCGCAAACCCAGCGGTCAGCAGTCTGCTGATGGGCTCGACGGTCCAGTGGCAGTCTTTTCAAAGCCAATCCACCCAACTTGTCATATGGGGATCAGATCGCCGAGCTCTCGACGCTCAGACAGCCAATACGGCAATCCACGGGACCACAAAACTCATAATAAGGCCCTTTAACTAGCTTCTAAACCTCCTTCCATATCCCTCAAACTTCAAAACCCTTAGAAAATCCTTTAAAAATAACTTACCTGTTCCGACGCACAACAGCACCTTACGGCGACTCTGTTCCTTGAAAATAGACTAAAAATAATGCAAAAAGATTACAAAATAGAAGGTAGCAGTAAAAAGAAAATGGCTGGCAAATGTAACAAAACAAAAAAAGGCCATAGAAATGAAAAGACAAAATTGTAAAAATATCAATTAAATGTTTAAAAAAATGTAAAAATATTAAAGTTTAAATAAATAATAGAAAATATATACAATTATTTAATATATACTATTAAAAGATGTAAAAATAATGTTGAATATATATATATATATATATGTATATATATATATATAGTTACAGAAGTATCAAATTTCTCAAACAATGGAAAATAAAAGTTGAAAATGTACAACATAGAAATGTGTATAAATATAATGTACATGTTTTTATTCATAAAAACTAATGAACAATGTGCATTTACTTAACTTTAGATACTTCTTTTTTTACTTAAAGTATACATGATTATAAATGTAAAAATATACAATAAACAAAAATTGGAAACATAAATACAATTAGAAAAATGTGTCGCGTCTTAATTTTACAAACATTTTAATTAATAATATTATTGTTTACAAACATACAACAAACTACTTTTTTATATTGTTAATCACCAACAAAATTAATGAAATAACTCAAAGCATTTCTACTTTATTTATAAAAATTGTTAGACACGAAAGGGGTGACATTTACTATTCCCACACCAATCTAACTATATTTGCGGAAGGGTTTGGATACTAAACGGGTGACAATTACTATTCCTATTCCAATCTAAAATAATTTGGTAAAGGCATTTGACACTAAAGGGGAGAAATGTACAAACCCTACTCAAACCTAACCTTGCTGGGAGAAGGTGCTAGACACTAAAGGGGTGATATTTACTTTTCCCACACCAATTTAAACCACTTTGGGGATGATGTTAGACACTAAAGGGGGTGACATTTACTATTACCTCTTCAATTTAATCCCATTAGGGAAAGGCGTTGGACACTAAATGGGTGATATTTACTATTTCTTCTCCAGTCCAACCATACCATACCAGAATATGGTGTTGGACACTAAAGGGGTGACATTTCCTATTCCCACATTCCAATGGAAACCAATTTGGGGAAGGTGTTGTACACTAAATGGGTGACATTTACTATCCCCACTAAAATCAAACCGCACTTGGGAAAGGAATTGGACACAAAAGTTGTGGAATTTACTATTCCCACTCTAATCTAACCATATTGGAGCAAGGTGTTGGACACTAAAGGGGTGACACTTAATATTCCCACTCCAATTTAAACATATTGGTGAAAGGTGTTGGACATTAAAGGGGTGTCATTTACTATTCCCACTCCAGTCTAAACCAATTTGGGGAAGGTGTTGGATAAGGTGTTGGATACTAAAGGGGTGACATTTACTATTTCCCACTCCAATCTAAATCAATTTGAGGAAGGTGTTGGCCACTGAAAAGTTGCCATTTACTATTCCCATCCCAATCTGAATCAATTTGGATAAGATGTTGGACACTAAAATGGTGACATTTACTATTCCCACTTCAATCTAACCATATTGAGGGAATGTGTTGCATACTAAAGGGGTGAAATTTACTATTCCCATTATAATCTAAGCCAATTTAGGGAAGGTGTGGGACAGTAAATGGGACATTTACTATTCCCACTCGAATTTAACCCTGGGCAAAGCACTACGCTACGCTCGCGTAGTTTGCGAAGTTTGCGCTACTTCGCACAACGTGAATTGCACGTAGCACAGTGCAAACACGCGTAGCGTAGCGTAGTGAAGCGGTCATTTTTTGCTTGCTCGCGGTCTTCAACGTCAAGTTGGCGACCGCGAGCAAGCAAAATGACATCCCGGCGAGACTTTTTCCTCGTTCGCGATCAGCAACATCAAGTTGCCGATCGCGAGCGTGGAAAATAAACCTCCCGGCGAGATTCTCAACGCGGGGAGGTCAGGTTTCTCATTGCGAGTGGTCGCGTATGCTCGCGACCGCTCGCGATGAGAAACTACCAGTCCGCGTTGAGAAGCTGCCGCTCGAGTAAAAATCTACTCGAGCGGCAGTAAAGACAGCTTGCACTGTGCAAGATGCCGTTTTCAATGATTGCACAGTGCGGACAAGCATCCGGCACTGTGCAATCATTGCGAACAGTGCACTACGCAGTTCGCGTAGTGCTACGCGTAGCTCGCGTAGTGCGAACTGCACTTTGCGTAGCTTCGCGTAGCGCTACTTCGCGAACTACGCCCAGGCTTACTCGAATCTAACCATATTTGTGGAAAGTGTTGGGCACTAACGGGGTGACATTTACTATTACTACTCCAATATAAACCAATTTGAAGAAGATATTTGACAGGAAAGGAGTGAGATTCACTATTTCCACTTCAATCTGACCATACTGGGGGAAGGTGTTGGACACAAAAGGGGTGACATCTACTATTCCCACTCCAATATCAACCAATTTGAAGAAGATGTTGGACACTAAAATGGGTGAAACTTATTAAATGCACTCCAATCTAAACCAATTTGGGGTAGGTATTGGACAATAAAGGTGAGACATTCACTATTCCCAGCATATTGGGGGAAGGTGTTGGACAATAAAGGGGTGAAATTTACTATTCCCATTCCAATCTAAGGCTATTTAAAGAAGGTGTTGGACAATAAACAGATGAAACTTATAAAAACCCCCTTCAAAGTAAAACATGTTACAGAAGGTAACATAAAATTAAAAGTTTTCATACACAATCAATACTCCATATTCACACATATTGTTTATGTATAAACTTAAATAAAATGTTATCTGAAAACATATTAATCTAAACTGCAAACCTTTATGTACACATTTAAATTTAAATATATATTATTTTAATGACTTTTAAAAAATAATATATTGTTGAAACTATTTACTCCCATTTGTCAACTTTAGATTATAAACTGAAAATGTAATCTTATATCAAAATTAACAATCATATTTAAATACATTTTATATTTTTACAAATACAAAAACTATTTTAATTAAAAATACTAATTTAATTATAGAAAATGAAAATTTTGTATACAATTTTATAAAATAATTGTAAAAAATAAAATACATTTTAGATTTTAACAAAAATATTTTCTAAGTCTTTGTACTGAGGCTTAGAAAATATTTTTGTTAAAATCTAAAATTTATTCAAAGGATGGAGCAAGAAACTAGGACTTTATTTACACAACTAATTTACAAGATACTTTGAGTCGTATTACTACCTTGACGTCAGAATTCGGAAGAATTTCGGGCTATGAGATTAATAGGAGTAAGACGGAGGTGATCCTTGGAATTTGGAGCTAGGCGAGACCATCAGCAGAGGGGAAATGAGATATCTGGGAGTAATGATACCACAGGACATTACTAAAATAACTAAAGTTAACTTTGAAAGGGTTAAGAAAGAAGTTAGTGGACTCTTAAAAATTTGGGCGCACCTTCAGCTCACTCTGCTGGGTCGTGTAAATCTGGTAAAAATGATGCTCCTTCCGAAATTTACTTTTCTGTTTGATGCAATTCCCCTGCCTTTTGATAAGGATTGGCTTAAAAATATGCAAAGTCAGATTAGCAGTTTTATTTGGGCAAGCAAAGGACCCGGAATAGCCTGGAAGAAACTGAGGAGGAGGATGGAGAAGGGAGGATTAGCATTACCGGACTTGCTGTTTTACTCATGGGCTTTTTTATTGAAAAATGGCAAGATGCTGTTGAACATACCCACACCATCTGAGATTGGGAGTTTACTGGGAGCAATGGCAGTGCAGGAGTTAGGGGGCAATTTTGGCTTCATGTTCAAATATGCTGACCCCAAGTACTTTAAAAAAGTCAGGTTAAAGATCTTGAGGGGCTTGGCCGAGACCTGGTATAAGGTTAAAAATGTCTTAAAAATACCGTACTATAGTCTAATGGCTCCTATCTGGGACTCTCCTGGTTCACCAGAGTGGACAAAAGATTCATTGGCTGTACCTTTGATAGAGGCAGGTTTAACAAGATGGGACCACATACTTCAAGATGGTCATCTGATAACCTGGGAAACATGTAAACAACTATCTGACAGCAAAGTGTCCAGGTTCAAATATCTGCAAATGCAGAGCTGGTTCCAAGATCCAGGCACGATACTAGGAAAGCCAAATGAGCTTGAAGACAGACTATTGCACGAGACAGTACCCAACAAGGAGCTTGCAACAATCTACTGGCTGTTGGTGGAGCTGGAAGATGGAGCCTTCATATTACCAACGGAATTATGGGGAAGATGCTTGCCGGAGGCACCGCTGGAACATCAATGGCAAGTATCTATGTCCATGTTGTTTAAAACAGTTAAACCTGCAGACCTAAGAAGAAATCACCTTTTCTCCATTCACAGAGCCTATTGGTCTCCTCAGAGGTTGTCAAAGTTTGGGAGTCGAGGCGACGTAGCTTGCCCCAAGTGCGGCAGTATGAGAGAAGATGACGTTCACATGTTTGTGGACTGTCCAGAGATCCAGCCATTCTGGAAGGATGTGAGTAGGGCCCTGTCTAGTATGTTGAAGATCGATATAAAGGTAAGCGTCCTGCTTGTTATCTTCGGATGTGTGGATTCTTTGGCAAAAGTTACAAAAAATCAGGCTAGGTTGATTTTTTATTCTATACTGTTGGCACGTAGGGAAATATGTAGACAGTGGGTAGCCACGGCTCCTCCCAGGTTCGATGATTGGGTATGCGCTGTTAAATATGTTGCTAGATTGAATACGATGGGGTCGAGAAAGCACAAATTCTGGCTTCCTTTCTTGAATTGAGGTGAGCATCAGACCTATGAAGTCCAATGATTAAGCCTTTTCTGCCTCTCCTGGTAACCTGTGCTCCTGTTTTTCCCCCCTCTCTTCAATATGGTGGGGAAGCGGAGTGATAGAAAGGGAATTTTGTAGAGGACGGAATTTCAATCGAATGAGGGAGGTAAAGGGTGAAAATCTCCGTCCTCTCTTCTTTTTTCCAGCTTCCAGCACATAGGAGCATGGTACTCCATTCAATGGTGCAAGTGGAATGGTGTTTTTTTAGAGGCAAATGAGGACAAAAAAATATTTTCTAAGTATTCTACTTTATTTTGAATAATTTTTATAGGATTTTAAATTGTATATTTTTTACAATAATACCATTAATATATAACTTATTCACAAAACAAAATAAAATAAAAAATGAAATATTATTTGTCTTTAAAATCATTAATTTAAAATCTAAATAATTTTATTTGGAACCTTCCCCATCCTTATTCCCTAAAACTGAATATCCAGCAACTAAAAAACGAATCAACAATTAATGATATACATTAATGCAACTTAAACAACACATTTCACCAATTTCATAACTAAAAAGTATTTAACTGAAATACAAATAAAAAAAATTAATACACATATACAATAAAACACACTACAACGAATTACATACTAATTAACACTTACAAATGATATTACATAAAACGATATTTTGCACATCAGTATCTTTTACACCAATATTAAAAACAACACTAAAAACATTTTTTTCCCTTTGATATTCCTGTCAACAATATTTTTGATGCATCTTGACATGATATTTTTGTACCGCGATATTTTTTTCCAATATTTTGTTCAAACACTGCCTACAGCAAAGTCTCTTTCTATGGTCCACCTGAGAGCATATTAATGTTATAATATCAGATACATAAAGCTGGAAAATGGCATAAACCAATTAGTTTATATGGCAATCCTCCACATTACATGAGATTTCTGAAAAGTACAGTCAAATTAGTGTCTTTACTCGCTAGTTAAGATGACATTTTCCTTGTCAAGGATTGCAAGTTAACTCTGCCCCTAATTAGAGCTCATTGAATATTAAGACCTCAAATAATCTTTCATAGTTGTGCACATACCAGAGACATTTGTGCATTACAAATCAAAAAACAAATCATGGCAGGATAACAACAATAGTTCTTGCCTACGGGAGAGTTATTGACTTTGTCAATTACTTTTAGCCATGTTGTACAACTGCGTGGCTGCTGTGCAGCCTGGCTGAAAGTTAGAGAAAAAAGTACTATGGCATGGCCAGCACCGACCGAGAAGGGTAGGTGTCTGTTTTCTTAGTATGTATTTATCTTCCGCCATCACATAAAAAATCATTTAATTATCTTACATCCAAGCTGAAGTTCAGCGTTTTGGCACCGCATAAAGCTAGCACAAAAAAGGCCATGCAGAGCAGGGAGCGGAGTGCTCTTTGCATCTTTGTAGTATCTTGACATCTGTTAGCATGACGTTTGGGCACCTTTTTTTCTAAGGGGACAGGAGGCAGCGAGCAATGAAGAGAGAGGGGGTTGGAGGTGGACAGGGCAAGCAACAAGATAAGAGGGGCAAACCGGACAAGCATCAATGCAGAATAGGGGAGGGAAGAAAGGGGTGCAGGTAAGAGGAAACAAACATACTCTGAAATGATTGAGCAGTGGAAGAAAACTAGGCAAGGGAAGAAGTACTTGGGCCATGTTCCAGGGTAGTGGCAAACGCAAGACGACAAAGTGAAGCTGGATTTCGCAGACCAAAGAGAAGGAAAGGAGTGTGAACATGAAGCCAACCAAAGGTAAGCAATGGATGTATTCTAAGTCTCCTAAGTAAACAAAATGTCTTGCAAGCGACAGCACATGTGCTGTTATAGGTGAGACCTGAAGAATAGGGTGGGGAGAGGAGATGAGGAGGGAGGAGGCAAACTGTGAAAAAGGCGAAGGTGCCCTCCAAACATAATGGGCTGGGTGGAGGTGAAAGGAGCATGAGAGACTTGAGGGTTGAGGGTGGATAAGAGTAAAGGGAGGTGAGGGGGACTTCAGGAGTTGAGGTTGACTTGATGGTTTGAGGGTGGTTAGAGGTTGAGGTGGTAAGGATAACTTGAGATTGTGGGGTTGAGTAGACTTAAAGAGAGGTGAGGATGACTTGAGGGCTATGGGGTGCGCAGAGGTAAAGGGAGGTGAGGGTGTCTTGAGGGTTCAGGAGTGGTTAGAGGTGAAGGGAGGTGAGGGTGAGTTGAGGGTTCAGGGGTTGGTGGAGGTAAGGGTGACTTCAGTGTTCAGGGGCAGTTAAAGAGAGATGAGGGTGACTTGAGGGTTCAGGGGTGGATAGAGGTAATGGGAGGAGAGGGTTACGTAAGATTCAGAGGCAGATAAAGGCAAAGGGAGGAGAGAGTGGTTGAGGGTTCAGGGGTGAATCGAGGTAAAGTGAGGTGAGGGTAAATTGTGAGTTTGGAGTGGGTAAGAGGTAAAGGGAGATGAGGGTGACTTGAGGGTTTATGGGTGGGTAGAAGTAAAGGGAGGTGAGGATGGCATGAGGGTTCAGGATTGGGTAGAGGTAAAGGGAGGTGAGGGTGAGTTGAGGGTTCAGGAGTGGTTAGAGGTAAAGGGAGGTGAGGGTGAGTTGAGGGTTCAGGGGTTGGTGGAGGTAAGGGTTACTTCAGGGCTCAGGGGCAGGTAAAGAGAGACGAGGGTGACTTGAGGGTTCAAGAGTGGATAGAGGTAAAGGGAGGTGAGGATGATTTAAGGTTCAGAGGCGGATAAAGGAAAAGGGAGGTGAGAGTGGTTGAGGGTTCAGGGATGGATAGAGGTAATGTGAGGGTGAATTGTGGGTTTAGAGTGGGTAAGAGGTAAAGGGAGATGAGGGTGACTTGAGGGTGTATGGGTGGGTAGAAGTAAAGGGAGGTGAGGATGGCATGAGGGTTCAGGAGTGGGTACAGGTAAAGGGAGGTAGGGCTGACTTGAGGGTTCAAGGTTGGGAGGTTTTTAAAGGAAGGTGCGGGTGACGAGGTTTTAGGAATTTGTAGATGTATAGGCTAGGTGAGGGTGACATGAGGGCTAATGGTGGGAAGAAGTACAGGGAGGTGATGGTGACATGAGGGCTAATGGTGGGCAGAAGTAAAGGCAGGTGATGGTGAGTTGAGAGTTCAGGAGTGTTCAGAGGCAAAAGGAGGTGAGGGTGACATGATTGGATAGTATGATATGGTACAGCCTGTCATTGTATAGTATGGTATGGTATGGTTTGGTATGGTATGGTATAGCCTGTCATTTTGTTGTATTGTATGGTATGGGCTGTTGTTGTATGGGATGTTATGGTATGACCTGTTATGGTATGGTCTGTTATTATATAATATGAGTATAATATGGTGTGAAATAGACTGTCATTGTATTGTATAGTATGGTATTGCCTGTTATTGCATAGTATGTATTTTATGTTATGGTATTGTTTGGTATTGTGAAATAGGGTATGCTATAGTCTGTTATTGTATAGTATGTATGGTGTTGTATGTCATTGCCTATTACTATATAGTATAATATTGTATGAGTATAGTATGACATTTTATTGAAGCGTACAACCTATGAACTGCTAACAGCATGCATACACATGCATTTAGGCAAGCATCAATATCACCAGTTGGTACAATTTCAAAACATGTAACTTAAGTTGACTTTCCCAAATTAGGGAGGAATGTGGCATTACCGGGAATGTGACCAAAACAAATACAAGTCATAAATAAGCACACCCTTAGTGATTGCTGCAACAATTAACTTTATTCAAATTTAATAAATTGTTTTGTTATGTGGCTCTGAAAATACGGGCCTGAGAAAAATGACTTACATGAACATGAAGTTCTGTAAACTCTGGAAAGCAAACAACAAGCGAGGGGAGTGGCAGGCCAATGATAAAAAAGAAATGAAAAGGCACAGAAGCTAAAAAACAAGATAGAGTGGCAGAAGAGCATGTAAAAAGAACATACAAACAAACACTACTCACTCCCCCAAAAAATGACAATCCATGCTCAAGCATTGCAACTGCACACGAATCAAGAAATCAATCAACACTTGTTCCATAAAAATATAAAGCCTTAAACAAAGTGAAGCCGACATGCGCTCACCAATGAAAAGGAAGAAAATAAGAGTAACAATGAAGACTACCAATGGGAAACAATGGACGGGCTAAAAGTGCCTTCTTAGAGTTTTTTGTTCGTAACAGTAGATCGTATGGGTGCTGTCTCAGGCGAGACCTAAAAATGGTTATCTTGATGCTGGTATTAATAGTCACTTCACAATGTTGACACAATACACAGCACAGCTCTTAGACTGACTGTTTATGTGGTGTTCAGGTTACATATAAATCTATGCAGCATGCATGGGCACCATTTGAAATATATCTCCAAAACACAAACACGATGAAGAGTTCAAATATATTGACCAAAAGAATAGCTCTTAATGCTACTGAGAGTAAATGCTAATATTACCAAATTCAACTGTTTTCACCCACATTTTGTTTATTATATATTACAGAGTAGAGGTAGCTGCTCTGTAGTTATAGTTATGATTCCCAGAGATTGTAATAGCTCTGATTTTTGATTGCTAATAACTTTGCTGCCTCCTTTTTTTGTTACCCCCTCCTTTTTGCAAATAAATTGAGGTGGTAACAAAAATATGTTTTTCTGCCATTGCATTTTCCATAGACTTTGTACTTGGGTGTAGCAGGAAAACAGCCAGTGGGATTTCAATTAAATTTGGCAGGCATATAGTTCATGGTGTGTAGATGATCCTTTTTGGTAGTAGAGGTAAATAGGGTAAGTATTTTTAAGGTTATAAGGCACAAAAACATAGTGATATCTTAGGTCACTGTACACCGCAGTCATTTCACTGTAAATTTGCCTTACTTGCCAATGACAAGGCATTATATGATTGACTAATTATTGTCTTTACAAAAGGCAGCAATATTGTTTTTTCTACATTTAGACTGTGTGCTAGGAAAGGGCCTTAGATGTAGGTAAGTGGTAGGTTTTATATTTTTTCCCTACCTATTACCACTTTTTAAAGTGGTATTAGGTAGTGAAAATTATTTATATTTTTCTAAATATTTTAAAAACATTCACTGAGTACTGCAGTGCCACATAGGAAGTACCATAGTACTTTAAAAAAGTTTTTTTTTAAAGTATGTGAAAAAATTATGAAGTACCATGGTACTATCTAAGAATTACCACACTTACAAAAATATTGAAGTAATACAATATGTAAAACAATATTTAAAAAACACTACATTTCATTCAAGGGGAAAGATGTTGTAGTGCAGTGCAGTGTTTTTTTTTTTTCATATTTAATCTAAAAAACATTTTTACTCTTAGTCTGCATTCTGTGTTTTAAAGGGAAATATAGTTTACCATACACTACATTTCCCCTTAAAACCCAGAACGCACACTCACTGTGGTCTCAACTATATTTCACTCTTTTGATTTCGAAAGGGCAAAATATTGTTTAGACCACACATACTCGGAGTTCTGGATTTTCAGGGGAAATATAATATAGTACAGAGTCCTTATTTTTTTTTTATTATTCAGAGATATAAAATAACACTGTACTGCACTATATATGCCACTAATGTCCGGAATGCAGTTTAAGTGCAGTCTAAACAATATGGTAATACGGTGGCAGTCCGCAACCTTTTGTTTTTAATATATAAAGTGATAAAACAACTTTTACTTACCTTTACACAGATATAAACTGACTCATTCCTTCAGGTACACTTATTAAAAATCCTTGGACACCATAGTTACACCTCAAAGCAAAACCCATAGTCTAGTCTAATTACTAAGGCAGCCATTTACTTTTGTAAGGGCAAGCATTAGCCAACCATATACTATTTTGTCATCTACATGTACTGCGGTATACCAC
This sequence comes from Calotriton arnoldi, assembly GCA_963921515.1. Classification (NCBI taxonomy): domain Eukaryota; kingdom Metazoa; phylum Chordata; class Amphibia; order Caudata; family Salamandridae; genus Calotriton; species Calotriton arnoldi. The sequence continues at coordinate 161,125 of CAWUFW010007303.1, read as the reverse complement.
AAAATTACCACAGTATACCATGGCACCATATATCACTAAGGTTATGTGACTTATGGGCCTGATTCACTACTGGAAACTTACACTTTACTGTAAGTTTACCATTGTTTGCTATTTACAAAGGAATTTCAATGATAGTATCTTTCTGACTGCAGACACGCAGCACATAAAAAGATACGACTTGTAAAATACAGTTATGAACAACAAACAATTGGTAGCTTGCACAAAAGTGTAAGTTCACCTTTGTGAATCACTTTAAGACTACAGAAAAAAGTGTGATCCATTAAAAAAGGACCCTTTACACCACATAATCTATGTTTTTGACATATTTGTTCTATTTCCGTTCATCCATTTTCACACTATGTCTCTTTAAACATGACACTCCACTCAACTGTACAGCACACCATCCTCTCTATCTCATGTCACTACACTCTATGACACCTAAATCCACTCAACGGCAATCCAGTCCACTCAATGACATTCCATGCCATCCAACTCTATGACATGCCACTTCACTGTACAACATGCCACTCCACTCTACCACATATCACTCTACTCACCAACATGCCACTCCATTTCATGACACTCCATGCCACACCACTCTCCACGAAATGTCACTCCAGTCTACGACATGCCACGCCACTCTACACTACTCCACTCTATGACATCCCAGTTCACTCTACACCACTCCACTCTATGCCCCTCCACTCTAAGACAATATATCACATACCACTCAATGACACGCCATTCCGCTCTACAGCGCTTCACTCTACAACACACCACTCCACTCTATGGCAGTCCTCTCCACTGTATCACACTCCACGCCACTCCACTCTACCACATGCCACTCTATTTTAACACATGCCACTCTACTCTAACACATGGCATTCTACTCAATGACATGCCACTCCATGACACTCCACTGCATTCAATTCTACGACACACTAATCCACTCTACTATACACCATTCCACTGTATGTCTTCAACTGTACATTTTTCCACTTTACACCACTCCAATCTATGCCAGTCCACTTTACGCTATTCCACTCTATGCCACTTAAATATATGCTACTCTACACCACTCCATTCTGCAGGATTCCACTCTACACCACTCCTTTCTATGACATTCCACTCTACACTATTCCACTGTAAGCCACTCCACTCTAGGCTATTTCACTGTATGCTATTCCACTCTACCCTATCCACGCTATGCCACTATACTGTATTGTAGGCCACTTCACTGTATGGCACTCTACTCTCTGCAATTCCACTCTACACCACTATACTCTACTCCACTCCACTCTACACCATTCAACTGTACACCACTACACTCTTCGCCACTCCACTCTAAACCAGTCTACTCTATGCTATTCTACTCCACACCACTCTGTTTGCCACTTTACGCCACTCCACTCTATGCCACTCTACACCACTATACTGTAAGCCACTCCGCTGTACGCCACATCAATCTATGCTATTCCACTCCACACCACTCAACTGCCACTGTGCAACACTTGACTCTATGTTATTTCACTCTATGCCACTCCACTCTACGCTATTCTTCTCTAAGACACTTGACTCTATGGCACTTTAAGCACTTCCACTATATGCTACCGCACTGTATGCCGCTCCACTCTTCCCTATTTCACTCACACTACTCAACTGCAACTCTATGCCACTCCACTCTATGCTATTGCTCTCTACGCCACTCCACTTTACTCTATTCCACACTATGCCACTTCACAGTACTCCACTGTACCATACGCCACTCACTGTACGGCACTCCACTTTACGATATTCCATTCTTTGCCACTCAACTGTGTGCCACTCTACACCACTCCACTCTATTCTACTCCACTCTACCCTATTCTACTCTGCTCCACTCTGTGCCACTCCACTCTATGCTGCTCAACTTCATGCCACTCCACTCTATACCACTCCTCTCAACGCCACTCCAGTGTCCACTATTCCACCCTACATTACTTCACTCTACGCTACTCTACTCCACACCGCTCCACTGTATGCCACTCTACTGTATGCCAAGCACTCTACGCCACTCCAATCTATGCTATTCCACTCTACACCACTAAATTCTACTCCACTCTATGATATTCCACTCTACACACTCCAATAAACGCAATTCTAGTCAATGCCATTCAACTCTACTCTACACCACTCCACTCTACGCCACTCAACTTTTCACCACTCCACTCTACACCACTTCACTCTATGCTATTCCTCTCTCCACCACTTCACTCTATGCCACTCCACTGTATGCCAGTCTACTCTACGCCACTCCACCCTACACTAATGCACTCCATGGCATTTGACTCTACACTACTCTACTCCACACTATTCCACTGTACGCTACCCCACTCTATGCCACTCCACTGTCATGTAGTTTCTATAAATCTATATAGGATCTGCACATTTAGACAACATAGACTGTGGGATTGGTGTCCAGATGGATTCCAGACACCCCCATCGGGTATGTTCGCCTGTATACCAGCTAGCTCACAGTGCCACTGTAAACTTCTCTTACTAAGGAGAGAATAGTTCCTGGCAACTATCGAACAAGACAGCCCTGTCCCATCAGAGATCGTGGAAACAGTACAGTAATTTTTGCTCAGTCACTCGTGCTCACCTTGTCTCAGAGAGATACACAGAATAAACGGTGGGGACGTTTTCAATAAGCATTTATTGAACCTGCGTCATTCTAGTGTAAAATAGGTGTGACGAAACAACCATAAGACAGAAAAAGATATAAATTATTATAAGCACGAACAGAGTGAATGGATGGTAGATTTCTACCATAGTGCTAAAACAATGAATTTAGGCAAGTATTTAACCCCTTCGATGCGCGTGACGAGCTCAGCTCGTCATGCTGCGCGGTAGCGCTGTGCGCATGACGAGCTGAGCTCGTCACGACCACACCCGCGATCGGAATGTCCAGCACACGAGCGGAATTCCGATCGCGGTCAAGGGGTTAAATACGTGACAATAATAATGCTTACTCCTACGATGCAACCCTAACTAGATGTACCTGAGTGTACCTAGCAAGTATGTAGGTGTAGAGACAAGAATCCCCCTAGGATGAAGCCAACCCCATTACCTGGTGTGAGAGAATGAAGGACCCCTTCTTGGTCTCAAGATGGACACCCTGTGAGGGATGTCAGACCACTGCGTGCTGGAGTGTCTGCGTGCAGGAACCTCAGCGTCTCGCGTCAGTGTGTCAGCATGGAAGTCTCTCTCCTCTGCCTGCCCCAGCAAAGATATGGTGTATATATACCCAAAAGGTACCATCAGGGTTTCTACCTTGCTGTGTCATGTCGGCCGAGGATGATGGAAGGGATGACCCTTATACATAGTTATTATGCAGAAGATTGTAATCCTGCTGTGATTCTGAGAATCCTCATGCATAATAACTGAGGCTAGTTTTCTACGAAAACCACACGACATTTATGCAGCACCTAACTAGGTAAAAGGTCAATACCAAAAACCGTTATGTAGTACAAAGGCAGGGAAATGTAGGTGAAAGGTTATGTGACTACCCAGGCCTATATTGGGGTACATTACAAAACATAACACCCACTCCTCATCCGACCGGACGATATACTAAAAGAGAATGTCCTTCTAATCAATCGTAAAAACATTATTTAAAAAATTTTCAGAATAAAAAATGTCTAAAAGTATATAAAAGGTGCCTAAAAGACTCTATAGATTCTTTATATATGTTAAAGGTCCTATATGTCCTTTAAAATATGTTCATATATATGGCTGGAGTAACTGAGAGCGTCTGAAAGCCATGGTGCTCAGTAATAGTATAGGAGGAGAGAAACAAATATTTAGTTTTGAAATCCAATTTCGGTTGTTTTGGAAAAAGGCCGAATTCTTCCCAGCACACGGAAAGCCAAATGTTTGTGTCCTGTGTGGGAGATGCAACATCACTGCTGCTTGCCTTCGCAGACGACGGTCCCTGTAACACCTCACAGATCAGGTCAATTGAGCAAAGATGATCTTCTTCAGTTCCCACAGCCGATGCTGAGGAAGCGTTTGAAACATCCAAAGCCTGTGTGCCTGTAGAAGAGCCAGTATCCAATCCAACAGGAGCTGAAGCATTCTGTGGTGGCTCTAAGAATGCCGACATCAACATGGGAATACGCTGGTGACACTGAGGTACGTGGGCCATTAAAGGGGCCAGCAATGCATCCACATCCGGTGGCGCAACCAATAGAAGTGTTAGAAAGAGATCCAACATGCATTCTTGTCCGCAGAACAAGCACTCCTCTGTATGACACCATTTTGTACGACACTCCACTCTATGCCACTCCACTCTACGATATTCCACTCTACACACTCCAATACATGCAACTCAAGTCAATGCCATTCAACTCCACTCTACGGCACTCCACTCTACACCACTCAACTTTTCGCAACTCCATTCTACACCTCTTCACTCTATGCTATTCCTCTCTCCACCACTTCACTCTATGCCTCTCCACTCTATGCCACTCTACTCTATGCCACTCCACTCTACACTAATGCACTCTATGGCACTTGACTCTACGCCACTCTACTCTATGCTATTCCATGGTTCGCTACCCCACTCCACTTCATGACACTCCTCTGTATGACACCACGTTGTATGACGCTCCATTGTAAGCCTCTCCACTCTTCGCGATTCCACTCTACAAAACTCGCCTGCATTCCACTCTAAACCATTCCACTCTACAGTATTCCATTCTATGCCACTCTACTCTATGCCACCCTACGCCACTGTACTGTTAAGCCACTACACTGTACGCCACACCACTCTATGTCACCCCTCGCTTTGCTTTTCCATTCTACGCCACTCAACTGAATTCCACTCTACACCACTCCATGCCACTCCATGCCACACCACTCTATGCTAGTCAACTCTGACGCAACTCAAGTGAATGCTGCTCTACATCTGGCTAGCAAGTTGACAGCACTGTTTTCAGATGTGCATGATTTACAGTCATTTGAAAGTAGTGCATAAGTTATAAATTTAAGGTATAATTATACCTTTAGAATTTCTAACGTTTGTGTAGTTATGTTTGGTTGTATAGAAAGAATAAATAAAGTTATAGTAGTTTGAAGGTGGTGCATAAAATATAAACATAAGGTATAACTATAAATTAGAATTTGCAACATTTGTGTAGTATAAGTTTGGTTTGAATAGAAAGAATAAATAAGGTTTTGCTAAATATAATTAGGTTTTAACTTTTGGATCTTCCATTGAGTGCGTGTGTGTGTGTGTGCGTGCGTGCATGTGTGCATGCGTGCATGTGTGCGTGCATGTGTGTGTGTGCTGCTCTATCATCTCAGGGATTGGATCAGTCCTTGAATCGCTGTCTATTTTCTTTGATTTCTTTTCTAGACCTTTTGACACAAAAATGTCCTCCTAACTAAAAGATACAAAAGATGTATTCAAATTACAAAAGGATATAATGTTCTACCCCAAAAGTGAGCTACTGATGGATTCAGATGCTGAACCGCTTTACACAAACATCCCACAGGCCTCTGATTTAAACTCTATCGAGGATCTGCTGTGTAGTACTGAATGAGATCATATCACACCTATGTCTCTCATAATGGCATGTGCAACGTTAGCATGGAAACAAAATTACTTCCATCTTGAAGTGGGTATTTCTTATCATATTGAAGGGACTTCAATTCCCAGTACCTTTATTCTGAACCTGGTCTGTCTTTATGTACACGATTTTAAATCAAAAAAGTTTTTTATGCTAGAATATCCATACCAGGATCAAACCAGTCTGTGGCCCAATATGTTAATGATAGTCTCAGCATTTGGTCAAGCTGTGAGGTGGACCCCACTGACTGTACTTTGGATTAACAACACAATTCCCACTTATGTTTCCGCCTAGATATGAACAAACAGGAACTATCATTTCCCGACCTACCGACAAAACTAAGAAACAGACTGTTAGAAACTGGTGTGTTTCAAAAAACCTACCAACCGTAACATATATTTACACTTTATGGGGCAGATTTACAAGCCCCCTGCGCCACCAGTACGTCACTTTTTGTGACGTACTGGTGGCGTATTTCATTGCTCCATATTTACAAGGACAGGAAAGGCCACCCTGCGTGGCTTTTCCTGTCCTTGTAAATACGGCCCCTTTACACGCAGCACTTTGCGTGAAAGGGGCGACCCATGGGTGTTGCTGTGGGTGTTCCCATGCAACACCCATGGAACCAGACACATTTCCAGATTTACGAGGAATCGTAATTCTGGAAATGCGTGTGAATACTACGCCTCCCCAGGGGAGGCATAGGGAGGCTCAACGAGGAGAAATGTTTTCATTTCTCCTCGTTTTTTTCCTCTTTCAATGCGTGCTGCATTCTACAGCACGCATTGAAAGATGAAAATGCCTGTAGTGATTCTTTTCGTGCAGGAAGGTGCCCCTTCCTGCACGAAAACAATCTCCCTATGACGCAGGCATCCTTGCACCATGGTGCAAGGGGGCCTGCGCCGGCGCATGGCAGCTGTTTGTGGGCTAGCGCAGGGGAGAGCACAGGAATATGACATATCAATGTAAATATGTCGCATTCCTGTGCTCTGGAAGTGACTCAGTGCGGCGCAGCCAAATGGCTTGCGGAATGCACTGAGTCACTTTCTCGTAAATCTGACCCTGAGAGTTTTCATCCACCAGAATTGAAAGCGAATCTCCCATTCAGGCAGTTTATCACACCGGATGCAACAGCGCAGAAGTGATCACATTTAACAACACGCTGATGACCGTATGACGAAACTCATACAATGAAAGTATATACTTCTGTTCTTCTAGAAATTGATGTAAGACCAACTTTAAACACCCTAGCCTGCCTAACCACTCAAGTTTGTCTAACTCCTTAAGAAAAGGGGTTTATAGACACTGCCGCATAAAATCAATCAATCAGGATATACGTTATTCGTTTTAAACAAACCATCAAAATATGAATAAACATAACCTGAAAAACAAGCCGCAGTACATAAAAACAAATAAACTTTACTTACATTACATACATCAAAAATAGTTGCACTAAAACTTAATACATCACATCATTTTGTTACACAGCTCCAGAGCAGTTATTTATACATTTTTCATAATGTTATGAGCGTTCGGGATCAAATTTATCACAGCTTCAGTAAAAAACTGTTGTAAAAGAATAAGTGTGGGTCGACATTGACTCAAATTAAAATTGCATAAAACTTGTAATAAATGCCGTTTTAGTAATCGCTTAAAATTTGCAAAAGAACATAAAATGCAACTTGCGTTGATGGAACCGGTTGTCTCATGGCCATTTTTGAGGCTCTAAAACCCATAGGCCACAGTTTGGTAAAGAAACTAAGAAGTCCACTGTATTTAGCCTAAAACAAGTCAATTGAGAATTAATCACAAAGGCTAGCTAAGGTTTCAACAATGCAAGTGAGATGTTGAAATAATGTAATAGGCTATTACCAATGGTTCACACTGTTCTTGGGAGGTTCAGACATTCACAAAACAATTAAAAATTAGGTGCTTAACAGATTCTTTAGTAGAAACATTAATTGTGTCTATGTTTCTGGGATACCCAACAGGAAACATGACATTTTTATATATTCTATCCATGGAATCTGAGCCACATTATCTAGTGACAAGCAGTATGATGGACCTGGTGAAACATGCCTCTGGCATGGCTCTGACTGAAACCCGTAACAACAATGTGCAAATTTCGATTAAATCATCTATAAAAGGAACCCCAACTTCGTCATGACAAATTAATGTTGAACAACTTTGTGGAACCGCCAGGAGCCCTTGGATTAAACTTTTTTCAGCTTTCTGCAGAATGCTTGTATCAAAGTACATCCACAACCTGGCGCCGTCTGTTGCCACATATAGGCGCTTGCTATTGTAAACCTTGATCAGCTCCCTGATTGGTTTCTGCCAAAGTCACAAATTTGAAGCAGCCTCAATTGCCCTGATAAACTGTTGAGACCTAGCCATGAGCAAATGCACCCAATTGAGAGCAGAATCTAGTGGTATCCTCAAATACAAGCAAGTCTGCACTCAGCTTACCCGAGTGCCTTGAATAGTATGATTCACCTTTTCATGGATTCAGATCTGCAAATCATGGTGCAGGATTTAGTTAGATTAGTTATCAGGTTAAGCCCGTCTATGAACAGTGTGAAAGCGTCAATCAGAATCTGGAGCCCATTAGCACTTCTAACCAACAGAAATATATCATCCATATACGGTATTACCAAATTGAGGTGATCTCCTAGCTGGGGCATGTCTTTATCATTGTTTAGCAAGACGATCTGCAGACCATTGAGGTAGAAGATAAAAAGAAAGGGTTCCAGAACGCAACCATGGCACACTCCACTGTTGATTTTAATTGACCCAGTGCATTCTCCACAAGGGCCAAAATTCACCTTTGCTGATACCTGTGCAACTGTCCAAATATGCGCCCAATTGGTTACTCTACCCCCATCATTGCAATCATGAACCAGATCTTAGTGCAGTTGACAGTGTCACAACTCAGGTCCATGAAGGCAGGATGTAACAAACCATTCTTGGCCATCATGTATTTTCTGGTAAACCATTATATGTTCAGACTTTGCTCCACTGTCCCAAGCCCAGGCGTAAAACCATGTTGAGTGTCTGTAAGAAAAGAGTTTTGCTAGGACAAGGCTTCCAGCCTCTGCAGCTAAATTTGACCCATAATCTTGACCATCGAGGAGAAATATCTGTCGGTAGGACTGTCAGTTGCACCTGCCCCCTTTTTAAAAAATCAGTATGATAATCCACCTGGACCCTGCTGGAGGTGGGGTACTCATGGTGGCTGTGCTTATAACATTAGTAAGAGTGGGGATCTTAGGGCAGTGTTGTTGTTAAGTCCTTAGGAACCCAGTCTAGGGCTGGTGCTTTACTGCAGGTGCTGCAGCTGTTTTGTATTACAATCAGGCGTTCTCATTTGGAGATGGCAGGGGTACAAAATAGTTACTAACAACAAAATTAAAACTTGGCTGCAAATCCTGTTGTACCCCTTTATTAGTGTATACTGAGCCAACTTTATGACAGTGAGCGGGCCGGTAAAATTAGCCCAAGGGCACTGCCATGATTTTGCTAAATGAAGGGCTTGCACAATTTAACCGGGACAAAAAATGACTTGCAGTTCCAGTGATTCCAAAGTTAACCCCTGCCCAGTCACCAGCAGGTTTTATACTCATTTCCCATTCAGGGTCCACTTCTGGCCATATTTATATTTGTATTGTTTGTTCATTCATGTCACATTGTTTTATAGCTCATGCCAATGTTCTTTTGGGTTGATGCTTAAGGCTCGGGAGGTAATAGCAACAGTACAGTGTTTTCTTGCAAACTAACAGTTGGCATAGGGGAATTACAAATGTCAATCAACGCATTGTTCCTCACATCTGCCACCAGCCACTATTTGGATAGATCGAATCTTTGCCCACAATAGGCAGTGGCGGCCCACACTGATTTAGAGTGGTAGGGTGGGTGGAGGGGGCATAGGGTTTTTAAACTTACCTGGTACTGTCGGCCAACTTGCGCTCCTCTGCTTCCACTTGTGGTCCCAGCAGTCCCTTGGCCAGCATCATGGACTTCCCATTTAATCACTGTGCTGCTCTCAAGCATGAGAGGAGCATGGGGCTTGGCCTGAGCAGCGCTGGATCAGCGCTCGCTCAGGCACAGGGAGTCTGTGCTGTTTTTCCAAAGAAAGTTTGGCCGGCCTCAGACAGCCGGCCAAACTGACATGCACACTTAAAAGTGCACATGTACCACTCCTCCTCCCCCCTCCCATGGCCCGGCCCCACTCCTCCCTGCGCATGATGGCTCAGCCAGCAGCTGAAAAATAAAACAATATTAAATTATTGTTTTATTTTTTAGCTGCTGGCTGTAAGCCAGTGGGATGACACTCCTCTTTCATTGCGGAGGAGCCGCCCCTGGGTAGAGGTTGCCCCAGATATGTTTATAACCTTCCTATGTAATCCTGATTGCTCTATATTATCTTTGGAGTTTTCTACCCTGGGGCAAGGTTTGTTCAAAGTGAGTATTCCTTTGAGCAAAATTTCCTTTCTGCATTTGAATGTTTCTGCAATTTCCATCAACCTGGTCTGTTAGTTATTTACCTTGTCCAGTAGCGAGCCACGTAGGCTTTTAACATGTACTTCCAGTGACGTGCTGGCAGTATTGATTTGATCACAAGGCTGTTGCTGCAAAGACTTTACTTCCTCTCATCAGAATCTTTGTTTTTTTAACAGACCGCCTCTTTCTTTTTTTTTTGCCGTTGGTGTACTAAGTGAAAACAGTTAGTTGTCCAATATTATTTATAGGGAGTCTGTGATTACACAAGGGTTGCCAACAAACAAATGACTGGATTGACTTGATTTTCAATTTCTAATCTCATGGGCGGTAGTAGAGGTGAGGTTGGTGGTACAATATTATCGAATGGGAGTTGATGTATGTAAGAAATTGGGTTATTGGTTGAGGGGGTGGAAACTTAACTCGGGCAACAACCTAAGTCCTTGGCAAGGTGAATCACAAGTCTCACTAAATTAGCATGTACTTGACCCTCTGGTAGCTTGGCACAAAGTCATTGAGGCTTAACATAGAGACAATGTGTAAAGTATTTGTGCTGCACACAAACAGTAATAAAGTGAAAACACAACACAAGAAAAATCCCAAACCAATTATGAAATACAGAGTACATTTTTATCAATTAAATGATACAAGAACAACAAAAATCCAATATGTTGACCCGGAAATATTCAATTTTAAGTTTTAAAGTAAAAATAGCACTAAGATGCACAAAGTGACACCCGTGGTAATCTAGTCAAACTGGACCATGACAAATTCACAAGTTCAGTTTGACCACGTTGGAGCTCGGGCTGGATATAGGGACTTCGTTAGTCCCATTGAGAGGCGTACCTTATATCCTTGATGAGAATTTGCATTGCTCAGCGTAGATTCAGAAGTTGCGCAGTGCTGCAATGTGAAGCCCTGCATCGTGCTGTGTGAGTTCCGAATAGGAGCTGCGAGGGCTGCGAGACCTGCGATGTGAGTTTCTGGGTCGAGCTGCATTGCACTGCTTTGGTTCTGATCAGGAATTTCGAGGGCTGAGATGTGAAGTCCTGTGTTGGGTTGCATTGTGCTGCGTTGGATTGGATGGAGCCTACAGTTAGGCAGGGAGGAATACACTCTGATGCCAACCAAGGGTCCAGTACCTGGGGTGGCGCCTCTTGGGGGTCAGAAATCTCTCCAGGCAAGGCCAGCAACAGGGCTCAGGCAGTTGCAGGTCCAGGAAGGTCCAGTTGCAGCAGGTCAGCTGGCCAGTTGCAAGGAGGCCTCTGGAGTTTACGTCCCTGTAGCTGACATTGGAGGTTAGTAGGCCCAGGTGGAGTTCGCAGAGTTGCGCTACACAGTACTCCGTGGAGTGGCTAAAAAACTCCGCCGCACTACGTAGAGTTCTGCGGTGGGTGGAGTTTGCCAGCGTGCCTTTTTCGTATTGCGATGCACAACATAGAGTGCGTCCGCACGTTCCAAATCGTGGGCAAATGGCACCATGTGGTTCTCATGTGTGTCCTCGCATTCCAAATCACACTGAATGGCACCACACTGTTTGCATGGTTGCGGCCATATTGTTTTTCTACTCTGTTATGGTGCTGGGCCTAATTTTCAATCCCTCTTTAATCTCTTTAATCCTCCGCCTATCAAACTTTTCTACTCATTTTTATTTATTATATTAGTGTGTGTCTTTGTGTTTGTCTATTTTACAATTTATGGGAATTTTTTGGGTGTTTTTCGAGACTTTTTTGTTTTGTTTATTTTTCCCTTTACTTCCTTATGTCTTCTTTGCTTTCCTTCCTTTTCCTGTTTCTTTCTTTTCTAATCTTTCCTTACCCTACCCAGCGCAATAACAGAGGGTCGCCTACCTTGTGGGCGGCGCCACCGCCCAGGTGTGCAGCCCTGGGCGATCTTCAGCGAGGAGGAGGTAGCAGAATTATTTATTTTGTGCAGCGCCACCTCCCCTTCATGCTGGATACCCCCTGCAGGAGAGTTGGTTGTGCTGTGAGAGGGTGCATCGGTGTGTGCAGCGCACCAGCCAGGTTCAGCACAGTGTCCAGCAGCTGACGCACCGCTGGGCAGATATTCTTTACCTGGAGCAGGATCTGCTCGACCTGCTCAGTGTCGAGATTCCAGAGCTCATGTGTATTAATTTAATTGTGTTTCTACAATGCTATCATTTTTTCCGATTAACAGCTCACGCAATGAGGTAAGTTATGTTTAGCTTACTTTTATGAATATCATTATTATGTGATCCTGTTTCTCGTTTTTGCTATATATAAAAGAAACAATTGATGGACGGAATGCTGGATAATGCAAGCATTCACCCCCAGTCACAAGAATCTGGGTTAAATCCATCATTCTTTTGCTCACCACCCCAGTTTGGACCCAGCCATATGCAAATCAGTCTTGACCCTGTTCCTTGTGGGAACAGTCCAGCCCGAACTGCCAAGCCAGGTCCTCCCTGGACTGGAAACAAGCATCCTGGGACCGGTTTCAGGGCATCACCCTTCATCAGCCAGGCTAGCTTGAATCCAGTGGTGTAGTGAGCACGGGACCAACGTCTGGGCATACCCTTCCCACTTAGGGTGACATATGCAAAGGAAACAATTGATGGATTGAATGTTGGACAATGCAAGCATTCACCCCCATTCACAAGGATCTGGGTTAAATCCATCAGTTTGGGCTGGACTGTTCCCATGAGGCACAGGGTCATATGGCCAGGTCTAAACTGGGGTGGCATGGTGAGCAAAAGAATGATGGATTTAACCCAGATCTCTTGACTGGGGGTGAATGTTTTGATTTGTTCTGAATTCCATCCATCAATTGTGTGTCTTTTGCTTTCTCGCCCTAAGTGCACCGGGTATGCCCAGATGTGGGTCCCGGGCTCACTGTGCCACTGGATTCAAGCTATATTGGCTGATGAGGGGTGAAACCCCGAAACCGGTCCTAGGATGCTTGTTTCCGGTCCAGCGAGGACCTGGCTTGGCAGTTCGGGCTGGACTGTTCCCATGAGGCACAGGGTCAAGACTGATTTGCATATGGCCAGGTCTAAACTGGGGTGGCATGGTGAGCAAAAGAATGATGGATTTAACCCAAATTGCTTGACTGTGGGTGAATGTTTTGATTTGTTCTGCATTCCATCCATCAATTGTGTCTCTTTTGCTTCTAGTTTCTGCTAGGCAGCTACTCAGCGCTACCTAATCGTACTCATCATTTGCGCTCGCTTTAGCTGATTAATTAAGAAGCCACTGCAGACTGTTCTCCTGTCACCATAGTGAATCAGTGATAGCAGTGAGTTAGCGTTCTCTCTGTGATTTTGTTTCTGTAGCTCGTACAGGTCAAAGGTATTTCACAGCGATGTGTAGTATGCATCTATGCATTGCAGAAAGGGAGACTGAGTTGGTCCATCAAGGGGGTTCAGAAATAAGAATAGAATGAAAGATCATTCACTGCAATGCAATATTTTCAGATTTATTTTTGTTAGCGAAATTTGGAAGAAGAGTTTTAGGATTAGTATGGGCAACTCAACAATAGTCAATAGACTTGAAACTAGTACTATAGGTGATCTGTTTTAGAGAAGTACATTTATGTGACTGCATTTGCCTGTCATAATCCTTTTGTGAAGATTAACTGAATCACTAATCTAATTTTTTATCTTCGTCATTTCTTACATCAGCACCCAAGGGCAAGAAGAGGGACGTTGCAGAGGGTCTGGGATTAGCTGGTCAGCAGGAGGCGCTGACCACCAGTGCCGCTGCTGAGGGCTCTGCTAACCCCAGTAAGTTCTATTATGTATTATTATTAACTCCCTAATGTTGTGTTTTATGATTATTGTGGGCTTAGGGTAGAATCTTGGGGTATTGGAATGTTGATGCGGGGTTCCAGGATGGGAGTTGCTCCCTGAAGGCTGGTGTTGCTAGTGAGAAATAAAGTTGCTCTGACACCCTTATCTGCCATCTTCCTTCCACGTAGCGATGAGGATGGGATACAAACTAACCCCGGGCGAAGACCTCCACTCCGCCCGTGGAGTGTGCAGAAATTTGCCTACTCCGCGTTCCGCGGAGAACGTGGAGTAGGCAAATCTCCGCACACTCCACGGCGGAGCGGAGGTGGCCAGCCCCCGCCTCCCACCCGCCCTATTAATAATTGCTTACAAGTTAAATAAAATGACTTTAAAGTAAATAAAAACACCTGCAGCGGCTGGATGCTATGGAGAGCCATCTCGCCAGGATGGAACAGAGCCTGGACCAGCGCTGGACCCAAATACATCATGCCCTCTTCTAGTCCTTTTATAAATTTTTTGTTTTTGTGGGAGGGACTTGTGGGTGGACAGGGTGGGAAGGGAGTTTGGTCTGGGTTTTTTTACTCGTTGGACATTTCAGATTTTTGGACATTGGTGGTTGGGTCAGTTTGTTTAGGGAGAGGGGTGGGCCTGTTGTGGGTGGAGAGGGTATGTTTGTTTGTTAAAAAAATAAAGGGGAAACATTTTATTTTATTAAAATTTAGGCCTGAAGTAGTATGTTTCACTTTTACTTTGCACTGCAGCCTATAGTTTTTATGCAGCCTGTTTATGTACTTATACGAGTGTACCACTTAGTTATAGAGTTATAACTCTCTAACTATCTTGACCATTAGGGGGATGCTGCCATGACCTATATTGTCTACAAAAGACTAGGTAAACGATTGCTTGCAGTGGCAGCTAGTTACTTACTTACTAACGTAACTAGTTCACTTCACTCTACAGTTGTCGTACCTGAATATAGATGAAGCAATAACAGGGAAGCCATCACAACTTCACAAGCAAGGTCCCACTGCCACCCAGGTGAGCTCCAACTGTAGGATTAATCAGGATTATCCATCTCAGGAAACTAAATGGAAATAAAAACACTAAATTAGTAGGTTATGTCAAAGCTTTAAAAGATTGGGAACAGACTATTACATGATGGCACAACAAAGAACTCCTGATAGCTTAGGTGAGACGTTTACGGTTACGCAACACAAGGCCTAAATGATGATACTGACGACTGATGTTCTTCGTTCTATATCTAAAATATGGATCACTTTTATATGTGGGTGGGTAAATGGGGCAAGTTTGGGCTATCGCTTAGAAGATCCTGCAGTGATTTGGTGGTGCTTTCACCACATCCACCCCACCAAGTGTGTGATCCATTGATCGTGTAAATTAAGCCCTCGGAAGCCCACCTACCCCCTCAGACCACGCCAAGAACCTCGGCATCGTACTCGACTCATCACTCTCCATGAACCGACAGGTCAACGCCGTCACCTCCAGCTGCTTCAACACCCTCCGCATTCTCCGCAAGACCTTCAAGTGGATCCCCCCTGAGTCAAGGAAGACAGTCACCCACGCACTCATCACCAGCAGACTGGACTATGGAAACGCACTCTACGCCGGCATCAACAAGTCCCTACTCCGCAAACTCCAGACAGTACAGAACACCGCCGCCAGACTCGTCCTCGGCATCCCCCGACACGAACACATCAGCCAACACCTACGAAGTCTCCACTGGCTCCCCGTGGAGAAAAGAGTCACTTTCAAAATCCTCACTCACGCCTACAAATGCCTACACAACAACGGACCCAAATACCTCAACGACAGAATCAACTTCCACGTACCCAAAAGAAACCTCCGATCTTCCAACCTCGCACTGGCCGAAACCCCGCGCATCCACAAAGCCAGAGCAGGCGGAAGATCCTTCTCTCACATTGCAGCCAAGACCTGAAACGAGCTACCGGCAGACATCAGACGCGCCCCCTCCCTGAACACCTTCAGGAAAACCCTCAAGACCTGGCTCTTCGGCTAAACAGATCTGCGGACCCCCCCTCAGCGCCTTGAGACCCTCACGGGTGAGTGGCGCGCTTACAATTCCCTGATTGATTGATTGAATAAATCACACAGACCAGGGAAGAGGGATAGGTGTTTCATTAATGGATGGAAAAGGGGATTTGGGGAAAGATTTGACAAAGACAAACACTACACAAGGACAACATTCATCTTGGCAATGAGCAGCACATCATTCGTCAACAATCTGTTGTGGAAGGAAATGAAGGATCGAGTATGACACAGTATAGTTAAAGGCATTTCAAACATTCCTTCTACCCCCGAGACCCCAGTTATCGGATATCTAAATGTTCTGTCTTCTAGGTTGGGAGTGAACCCATCACCCAGTTCTCCAAATATGATTGTTAAAAGAAAAATGATACTATATTGCAAAATTAGGCGGTGCATCTGCATTCTCCTCAGGAATGTCCATCACTTTTGGGTGCATGTCTGGACTGGTCTGGTAGCTAAGCAGGAGTGTTGAGCTCAGTTTTCGCCTTTCGTTTGTGCAGGAAACAAGAAGGCTTGCTGATTGTAAAACAGAAACTATGGGGGATATTCTCAAGGACGAGTGATAATCATCGCAAAATCCGCTTAACGCAACTTTGCACATCGCAGTCTATCGCGGGAAAATAACACGTGTTAACGTTGTATTCCCAACACGGCGGTACCATGCGATAGTCTCACGTCAACGCACCAAATGTCCGCGAAAACATTACCGGGACGGCGATGAAAATCCAAACCCGAAAAAAGTTGCGATGGGCCCAACCGCGATAAGACAATCAGTGAAAAGCAGCACCAGGCCTGCAATTCACACACGTCAGGCAGGAAAAACCAATACAAAAGCACCAAAAAATAACACCACAAAAAAATAAAATACAGCCACGCACAATGGAGGCAGCCGGAGCAGTGACAGAGGACGGCCAGAACCCCACAAGCCCCCTGGAGTAGCAGGCTGGTACCTCGGGGACAGGGAAGGGCAAGGAAAAGAAGAAGAGGAAGATGCGGTTCAGTCCACAGGAAAACAGGATCCTGATCACGGAGGTGGTAGAACACCATCAACATCTGTTCGTCACCTCCACTGTGTCATTGGCAACAAGAAATAGAATATGGCAGTCCATCGTGGACAAGGTGAATGCAGTCGGAGTGCGGAGGAGGACAATTGGAGAGGTCAAGAGGCGCTGGAATGACTTGAAGCACAAGACCAAGCAGAAACTCGCCAACAACCAGAAGGCACCAATGCAGACTGGAGGTGGGAGCCAAGCGCCACAGGAGGAGCTGGATGAGATGGAGGAAATGGTGTCCACAGTCATCAGTGGGGAGACAGTGGCAGGAGTCGGGGGACCGGACACTGCTCGACATGACCCGACACTACAGCAACAGGGTGAGTAATGTCCAGCGACTGGGGGGATGGGGGGAGATGGGCACAATGGCACACATGCACAATGGAGTACAGCAGAATGCACACCCACAATGACTCTGAATCAAGTCCCTGAACCCCTTGGCACACTGCAGCACACATAGCAACTGCACGTAGGCCCCCGTCGACTATGTGCCCAGACGAGTCCCTCCCACACATCACTCATCTCACTACCAACCCATGCACATGTGCTGAACCCAGCAAAGCTGCGGCTCCGTGAGCCACACTGACAATGCAAGTGACACCGCATGACGATTAGCATGGCTGCAGTCCGATCACCATGGTGGAGTGTGGACCACATCCGTAAAGGAGCAGGCCACACTCTGCCACATCCACCTGCACAGACAACCCCTGACATCAACTACACATCTGCGGACAAGCCATGCCCCAGAGTCCCAACTGCCACCAAGACCCAAATCCAACCCAGTCTGCAACATCTCAGCACCGTATGGGCACAGATGTCAAAGGCACACCGCCTGAAAGGGACATGGGGCAGCCAAATCCGAGCTGCAGGTGCGACCCCCCCATAATACAGCACACACACATGACATTCAGAGCACATCAGCATTGACAACAATGTGGTACAGACTGCAACATGTTAACAACAGGACAGAGGACACCACAGGTGCTGCCTGTGTGTAGAAACTTGCCAATCACATTTGGCATAGCAGGGAAATATGAGATGTCAATGTACAGGCACAGACACATATCCTTGATGTTGTCGAAATGTCCACGGTCCCGCATTTAATAGGCAGCACCTCCTGGACAGCCACAATGTACATTGCCATGCAGTCTGTATGTGAACTTGTACAATGCGTCAACACACATGTGAACACGATGTAATACTGCATCTCCCCTTCACATTGCAGAGGGAGCATCAACACCTCCTGCAGAGCAGCCCCACTAACTCTTCACCGATGACGGGGAGGACACCTCCGACATCGACACCTAAGCCCTCCAAGACCTCACTGACTGCCTCGGCACCCTATGTCCAGGAGCAGGGCAGCCCAGCTGCATCGAGGAGATCCCACCCCCTGCACAGACCACACAGCAGGAAGCACCTACCACCCGCGGCTGTCTCCCAGGACCCCCACGAACAACACATGGCCTTCCAACGCCGTGTGTTGGAGGCCCAGGAGAAGATGGCCGATCAGGTGTGGTGGGGTTCGACCTCATGGCAGCCAAACTTGATGCCATACATGGGTGTCTGATTCCCATCATGGACCACATACAGTCCCTGACAGACACCCACAGTCCGCTCCATGCCCTCCAACGATCCATGGCTGACATCGCTGGAGTCATGATACTGAGACAAGAACAACTGTCCAGTCAGAGTGGCTCCAGTGATGTCAGCTGGGAGTTGGTACAGATGCAGGGGAACATGGAGAACATGGAGCAGATGACAGCGGAAAGAATGGCTGCCACGGCTGCACACCAGAGAGTTGTGGCTGGGACCTTCCATGCCCTGCAGCACATCGCCATGGCATTGCTGCCTCAAGGCCTTGCACAGATAAATGCTGCTGCTGCTTCTACCTCCACATCTCCGCCCCCTGATGCGTCAGTGCCTCGCAGTGCGGCAGGCAATCCACCTCCACCCCCTGATGTGTCAGTGGCACAATGTGCAGCCGAAATACCACCACCACCCACGTGTGAGGCACATGTGACATCAGAGGACGAAGATGCGGGTGAAGCAACCTTACTGGTACGGAGGAGGCAGTAGCATTCATCTCCCCCATATGGCCTGTTCCTGCTTGGTCCTGCCCTTTGCATCATCAACTTCCACTGTCTCCCGATGCACTCTGCGACACTCAACTTGGACCTCGACATGGACTGCCGTATTCTGTTTGGTTGCCAATGACACAGCGATCAGACTGCAGACTGCACTCTTCCTCTTCCGTGGTACCTGTCATTCCCTGTAGGACTCTGTTTGGCCCTCCATGGGCCGAATATGTGAAGTGGCCTTTGCATGGCCCTGTACTGCTCCAGCTGCACCACTCCATTGGATGTGAATAAAACATTCTGTTTCGCACAGATGTGTCATGTCTTTGATCATTCAAGTATGAAAGTATGGATGAATATAGGGTCAGTGATTCCCCCTTACGTCCATGTTGCTCATGTCGTGGGACTTGCGTCACAGGGTACAATATTGTCGATAGCGGGCCGTGTGGCGCAGACACAGCAACAGAGACACACGCATCAGTTGGTTTCCTGTGCAGCCCAGATATGGACCACGCCCAAACGCAAGGGATGTTTGTTCACACCCCTACGCTAGCCTGGCGTACGCCGAGCCAGCCCACTCGGCTTACGTATAAAGGGGGGATGATGACGCAACGTGTCCCAGTTCTTCCCCAATGCCTGAGGTGACATGGCTGCGTCTGCCTGCCATAGGACGAGGCTCAATCAGATAGGGTCCATGACTTGCGTTGCACGGAGTCGGTGGCACCGGTTACACTGCGGCCGGCACAGGCCTACCGCCATGGGACGGTGACTTTCTGTGCACTGAGGTAGGGGCACCTAAAGTGCTGAGCGGGTGTGCAGCCTGCGATGATGCCGTGTGCACTGATATGGTCACTGCCATTGCAATATCAAGACCCAGAATCAAGTGTGCGACCTGGTGGACCGCGGTGCGTGGCTGCATGATGTGGAGGCTGCCAGGGTCACGGGCCCCGGGCTTGGAGTTTGCACCGGCATGTGGTGGGCCCTCTTGGGGACACGCCGGTGGTGGAAGGTGAGCAGTGAGGCCTGTGTGCGCAGTGTTGGCACTGTCTCTCCCTGTCCCTCTCTTCCTTTCACTGTCTCTCTCTCCCTCTTTCTCTATCTTTCTCACTTTCACTCTCCCTCTCTTTCTTTCACTGTCTCTCTCTCCCTCTGTTGCACTTTCTCTCCTTCTCCCTCTTCCCCCTTTCTCTCTCTTTCTCTCTCTCCCTCTCTTTCACTCTGTCTCTCTTACATTTCTTTCTCTCTCTCTTTCTCTCTCTCTCTCTGTCCCTTTTTGGGCGCATGACGCACCTTCTTATCTTCAATTTTGTCTTGCAGGTTTTAACTTAAAGATTGTCCAGAGGGGACTCGCCATGACTCTTCCACTTATTGGTGTTGAGTTAAATTTGTATTAAATAATTATTTTTGGAATTCTCAGGTGTATGGATGTTTTTCCTTTTTCTGGCCACACATGAATGTTGATTGTTGTACTTGTGCGACATCAGGTGAATTGTTGTGTTCATGTATTTGTAAGGTAGATGTGGAATCTCTTTGTCTGGGGGGGTGGGTGCCCGGGGTAGGGCCCCGGGGGGGTCAGGGAAGGGTTGCCTGGGGGTGGTGGCGGTGGGTGTTGTGGCCCTCTTGGGGCTCCGAGCTGCATGATCAGTAGCTCCATGGCATCTGTTGTTCTTCTGGTGTGGCTGTGGGCTGGGCTCCCTTTTATGATGCAGGTTGGTGTCCCACTTAACACCAGGTAGGAGCAGGTGTTAAATCCCTGCTGCTAACGTGCCTTATTGCATGTTTTTGATTCTTATCGCTGTTCTGGCTGGTCGTTGGGAATGTTGCGAAGTGGTGTTTCCGCGGGTTTTTGCACGGGAACGCCTACTCTGCATTTCATTAGCGTTAGTTGCCGGTGTCATCCGTGGCGATATTTTTTGCGATTGCTATCGCAGGAATACTGGTGATATCGGCTGTTAGCACCAGCTTGTGAATGGTGCGATGGATTTATCACCACTTTGGCTGCGATGAAGTGCAGCTAACTCAACGATGAGTCCTTGAGAATATGCCCCTATATTTTAGAATCAAGGCGAATGACAGAAGGAAGTTAAGCATCATGTGGAGGGTATCAAGAAGTCTCAGAGGCAGAGCAAAAAAGACAATAGGGGCCTCAGAGTTTCACTTTTGTCACCAGTGCAACACACACAGCAGCATTTCTCAAATCAACGCACAGCTCTCCATTCCACATAGCTGAGTAATCGGCCTCAGACTAATGGTTTCCCTTTGAAGTCAAGAACTTTTTGCTTCTAGCTGTTGATGAGGAAGTCCTGTAGCTCCTGTCCTGAGTTCTTCCATCCTACTACTGACTATGAGTAACTCCATCCCAGGCCAGTCATGGCCCGAGCAAGAAACATGTGTAGTGCACTGCTGTTGAAGAACAAGTAGAGAAACAGAATGCAGTATTTTGCATAGGTTTATGTTTGTTAACTAAAGTGACTGTTCTGGTCTCTGAAGAACCAGAAAAAAGGAGAGGACCCTGCATGTAAATCTGGTGTGAAAGGGCCAATTACCTCCAGAGAATAAAATATCACCCATCATTCAGACCCCAAACATAGCAAATCATCTCAAGCAAGTTCCTAAATTACAGTTCAACACTTTCTCTCACTGTCTGCCACCACATGAATCATCACTCATGAATCATCACTCACACAACCACTCACTCATCATTGCAATAGTTGTAGTTAACTCTTCCAATCCAAACACAGGCAGGTTAGGTAGTAGGTATACAATTCCTCTTTGACACAGGCAATTCATTGGAATTTGGTATTGGCACTCTTGTAAATCAACAATCTTCTGGGGCAGCCCTGCTATTTCGAAGTGATGCAAAAAAGGATACGCATGCAAAGGGGGCAGGTATTGTCTCCAATGTCATGAAGGAATTGTGGAGACTTCTTCAATGCATACTAGTCTAACTTCAATCTGGCAATATATGTGACAAAAAATTGATGAGGCAGCATAAATCTGAGACCAAAATAATAATGTTACACTAGCTACTTTTTTTTTGCAAAGAAGTAGAATTTGTCCTCAAGCTCAGTTGGTTCATCCAGAAGTTGGTCAGCTAACACACTTGATTCTGACCAATCCTTCTCCTCTTCCTTCTGTGCTGTTTCAGTAATGGTATGAAATGTTGGTTCATTTTGATCATAGTCAATCTCTCTACAGTTTGAGGCAAGAGACTAGCCCTTTTCACTGTAACAACCGCACTAGCTGCACTGAACGCACACTCAGCAAACACACGCCACAGGACAAGCCAGATACTTTATTGCCAGCCTGCTGAGCTCTGGCCATTGGCGCATCTTCCCATACCAATACATCAATGGATTTTGATCCAAATAGACCTCTTTTGGATACTCCTGGAATATTCTGTGGATGGTAGTTGGCGCTGCCAGTTGCTCAAAGTCTTTTGCCATTGCCTCTGCACTGGACTTAAGCCCTGCCGATTTAAACCAATACAATGCAGAGGTTGGATTCGATCCTTCTGTTACTGTTGTTGCTGGTGTTCTGGTTGATGGTGTTATTGGCTGCTGTGAAACAATACTGCCCTCTCAGGAAGTTGAAGAAGGCACACCAGAACTGTGGGGTGGGACTCTAAGTTCTAGCCATTTTTTTCCAAGGTCTCCAGCTTGCTCAACAATCTACCTCTTGTGTATTTTGAAATATCCCCTTCAGAAAAAGGAATGATAGTGGGCAGAATTGTTTTGTACCACGAATCAAGTAGTGTGGCACAGATGTACTGTTGGGATGAGATGATGTCATTTTGAGGAATTAGGAGATTTGAAGTTCTCCATCCCCACGCTCAGCAAGGATCTCTCTTGTGTCCCGCACTGCCAGGTAGAAAATGAGCTAGAAAGCACTTTGGGGCCCTCCTCCTTCTCTTTCAGTCAGCTCTCTCTCAGGAAGCTCAAATTATAGCCTTTGAAGTCCTCTGGCTCCACACACAGCAAAATTCTTTCTTGTGCCTTGCACTGCGGGAGTTTGAAACATGCTATAAAGTTCTTCGGGCCCCTCCTCCTCCTTCTTCCATCAGCCCTCTTTCAGGGAGCAGGGATGATGGGCCTTGAAACCTGATGGCCTCACACACAGCAAGGATCTTTCTTGTGTCTTTCAAACTGGCACCATCTCTCTCTTGATGGTGTTATGTTCCTAATAATGGTGCCAGTGATATAAAAGGTTTCTTCAATTCTGAGATAACGGCATCATGAACCCACAGATTATGTGGGATGTGGGAAAGGCAGTTTTCAGGGGAGATATGATAAGCGACTCAGCACATCAGACAAATAGGAGCACACGTCCTTGTTGCATAATGTATATTGTGAAGCATATCCAGAGACTGAGTGTGCAAGTTGCCCAGATCATTGCGTGAGTAGCTTTATGGTGCATACTTAATACAGATAACATATACTATTTGAAGCTGTTATTTGCATTCAAAAGGGGCAAAAGAATATGAAATGTACAAGTGCATATAAATCCCATATTTTCTACATTTATAACCTGAATAATGTCTCCATTCTCTGCTCACTATCCCTGAACTAAGTGTAATGCACATAAATTCACAAAAGAAGTTAATCTCGGATTGATAACTCCATGGAAACCTTGCAAGCATGTTCATCACAACACAGACAGCACCATCTAATTGGTAACCTGCCCATGTCACTTACTATATGTTGGCATGACTACCAGAAAGGTCAAGAACCATATTGGGAAACAATGGAGCAATATCCACTGCCGCTAAGCAACTATGGAGCTGACAACCCATTTTTTAGAGAAGGGAAGCAATGAGGATAAATACATATCTGTCATCCCAGAGAAATTACCACTCATACCTGTCCAAAACAGGGCCAGAACTATACTCTTCTCAATTGACCAATGGTGAATTTACAAACTCAAATCCTCATCAACCCTGAGTCAGAGATACGTGGTCAGGCAGGTCCTGTGACCCATGCTCATGCTTATTGAGTAAGAGGTCGCAGGTGAGGTCCAACATAAATTATAGGCAAACACGCACCCAGGGAAAACCATGATCGATTCCACAGATAGATAGTTGCACCATAATCAAGTCTGAGGTAATTAGCCCCAATAAAACCCATTTGCCAAAGGCTCACATTCCCTAGAAATACCACAAAGCTAAATACCACATGTGGATAGATACACAATCAGGACATGTAGGGCCTGATTCACAGAACTAACTTACGTCAAAACCCTAAAGTTAGTACTTTTTGGTATTCACAGAATACACTTACTCATTTTGGTATTCACAGAATGAACTTACTCATTTCGGTATTCACAGAAGTTAGTAGTCCTAACTTTAGGACTCCTAAATGCCTTCTGTGAATACCAAAAATCTTAAAGTTAGGATTTTTCTCAGTTTAGGAGTAGTAAAATTAGGACTCCTAACTTTAGGACTCCTAAATGCCTTCTGTGAATACCGAAAGTCTTAAAGTTAGGATTTTTCTCAGTTTAGGAGTAGTAAAATTAGGACTCCTAACTTTAGGACTCCTAAATGCCTTCTGTGAATACCGAAAGTCTTAAAGTTAGTATTTTTCTCAGTTTAGGAGTAGTAAAGTTAGGAGTCCTAACTTTACTACTCCTAAACTGAGAAAATCCTAACTTTAAGACTTTTCGGTATTCACAGAAGGCATTTAGGAGTCCTAAAGTTAGGACTACTAACTTCTGTGAATACCGAAATGAGTAAGTTCATTCTGTGAATACCAAAATGAGTAAGTGTATTCTGTGAATACCAAAAGTACTAACTTTACGGTTTTGACGTAAGTTAGTTCTGTGAATCAGGCCCGAAATGCGCACTACTTGCAGCACTCATGCTCTTCTCACACCGGACATCTGGACAGATGCACACTGGCCCACAATAGCTCTCCCCGAGGCCAAGAGCCATCTGTGTCCTTATCAGATGCACACATGTGATTGATTTACGACTAAGATGCTCTTTTGGAATTGTAGAGAACACTTTATTGTACCTCATTAGCGGTATAAATTGATGGCCAAAACTTTGTACATCAAGAGATTTTGAGTAGACGCAAGCTCTCCCGTCCGCAGCATTTAATTAAACCAACGTGTTCCTGTTTTGTCAAATGTCTTTTCACTTATTAAAAGTAAATTCATATCCAAGCAATAGGATTCCAGGATTTTCTCAAGACAATTTTTAACAAAACACTGCGGGGCATATTATCAAGGATCTGCGATAATTATCGCAACGCGCGCTTAGCGCTGTTTTTTTTATCGCCGGCCATCGGTGGATTTCCTCACCGTGATAGCGCTGTATTATCAACGCGTATCGCAAAGGCGATAGGAAATCCAGCGATAGCGAGTAAAACCAGCAATAGCGTGAGAATTCCAGCGCTAAATTAACTGCGCTAATGAAAAGCTTGCTAATAGGCAAGTGTGTACTTAACCTAACAATCCACTCCCCATTGACAAGATGGTTAAGGCAAGTTTTTTTCAGGCGTTAAAGTCCAGCGATAAGCGCGACTTTTCTTATCGCTTCGCGGGCATTGATAATAGAGGGAAGTTGTGTTTGCGACTGTTTCAATGGAGTTTTAGTCAGGAATGCCTACTTTGCATGTCATTAGCGATATATTTCGCTGACATGCTTAGAGGTAAAAAAACGGCCGCTATCGCTAAAAAACTCACGCTAAGGCCCGTTAGCTGCAGCTTGTTAATAGTGTGATAAAAATATCGCCGCATTAGCGGCAGAAAAGTGCCGCTAACGCGGCGATAAAGGGCTTGATAATATGCCCCTGCATGCACTCCATAATTTTGGATTCGTCTTAAAAAAAACCCCTTTCCTCCATTTTACCTAACAAGGATTTCTCAATACATTCAAACTTGGTCTAACCTGGTCGGTGAAGTAAAAAATCCCTTCTTTTGTGAAAGATCTTACACAACTGACTACAACCAAGGCACAGCCACATACACATCAGGGTTTGGGAGGTGTGCTACATGCTCCCGAAGCCAGTCCCTATCTTTCACTGACTCTTGAGACGATCCTGAAGGGACAGCACTTACCCAGAATCCCAGGTAAGGGATTGATGGCGTGTTGAGGCCCAATGGTCTTTGCAAATTTTAACTCTCCTAGCACAGACCACACCTGTAGGTGAAAGGAGAAAGAAACAATTATTGAAATGAAAAAGTTGTTAGTGCATGACACATCTATTTATTGTTGAAGGCTGTATCAACCCACAGAAAGACAAGGAACCAGCCTTGATCTTGGAAGCGGCAGAGGAGGTCTCTAATAGAGCACAAACAGCACAGTACAGGAGCAGAGTGTGTAAAATGGTTGAGAAGCTTGAGGGAACCTAAGAGACAACAAAATATGATGATGGGAATGCCAAGGGTGAGTGTAAACTAAACTGACAAGCGTGAAGTCAACGCCTTCAACAACATTTTGGCAGGCACCTCCAAGAGGGGAAATTATGCTTTTATTCTGTGCTGACCCAGAAGTGACCCCCAAAGTGAAAGTGTAACATTCGCTATTAGTACATGGACCCTTAGTCTCAGTCTTCCTTCACGGGAAGCCCCTGTCCGTCACCTGTGCTACGAGATTCTGAGCAAGTATTGTTTTCTGCATGATATTCTTTCACAGAGGTATATCCTCACAAACCCTAACACTTCATAGCACAATGGATCATTCTAATGCAGAGTGGTGTGTCATTCTGATGCTTGGCCTTCCTCCTTCCTTGCTCAGTTTATAATGTCCATGACTGCATGTGCGCACATGTTCCGGTGGAGCCTTGTGCCCAAACTTTAGAATGGTCTGCCTGGTCCACCCTGTGCTGGTGAGTACCTACGTGACGGTAAGCCCATTGTGCACCAGCTCCATAATTTCCTTCTTTTCTGACATTCTACTTGACCATCGACTCCAAAGACTCTGTTTTCACTGGCAGCACTTAATTTCTTTTTTGATACACAATTTTATTGATTTTATTACAATTCTTCTGATATACAAAAGTCAAATTTGTTCAGTAGCATGTGTATATGTGTAATCGATCTGTCGTTACAATGAGTTAAGCAAGCTGCGATTGTATACATGAGCATTTAAATATTGTATCATCCATTGCCACAGCCATATAGCAAATATAATGAGCAATGATCACAGTTGTACATAATCAGACATATAGCATGTGAGTCATTTCTACACAATTAACCATAAACTAACATTTACTAATCTAAGAAAACCAGTGGCGGCTCGCATAGGGCGTGCTGCAGGGTGGTGGGGCGGGGTGGGGGGGTAGTAAACTCGGACATACGACGGAACGGAGGACAGTAGTTATTACGTTCCTCCGTTCCGTCGTATGTCCGAGTTTACTACCCCCCACCCTGCCCCTCCCCCACCTCACCGGCTAGCAGCATGCCCTATGCGAGCCGCCACTGAAGAAAACCCCTCTCCCACCCGTTTTCCTGGCTTCTCGTGTATGTGTGATCATATTGAAAGTTTATGTTTTCTCGTTTAGTACTATATAGTTTTGTCAATAGTATACATTTACTTGCTCCTAAGCATTGAGACACTGTACAATGTATAGTGTTATACGAGCTCACTCGTTGTAGCGAGCGTGGATGGGGGAGATGGTACTTCGACTTGGGAAGCTGGGGTTTCAAGTGGATCCGTAGCTTTTAATGATTCTAATATCTGATCCCATTCCAAAGATATGGGTATTTTACGTAAGCCACGGAGTTCTTCCTTTCTAACAATAGCACTTTCTGCACTTCCCCAGCGAGTCATTTCTACGTGCCAGGTAAGGGGTGCGGGGGGAAAGGCTGACTTCCATCTCATTGTGATGGCCCGCTTCGCTATAAGAATAGCCATGTCCGCGAACCTATAACGTACTTTCTGCCCTTTCGGACAACAGTGTAAGCCCAGTAGGCAGCTGTCAGCCGTCGTCCAAATAGCAGTGCCCTTTAGTTTCATGTACCAGATATCCTATTGTGTGCCAGAATCCCCGTAAACGCGGGCATTCCCATAACATATGGAGTATATCAGCATCAGCCTTCTGACATCGGGGGCAAGGGAGTTGTGCATCCGGATACATACTATTGATACGGTGTGGTGTAAGATAAGCCCTATGGAGAATCATATACTGTGTATATTTAAATTTAGCGTTTCTGGACACCTTTTTGGGGAATTCCAGAATAGATGCCCACTCTCTATCTGTGAAATCCCTGTCCAGATCCCCGGTCCACTTTGTACGCAGGAGAGCGAGTGAGGTTCCTGAGTGTGCCCTAATGCCTCTATATAACCAGAGGGTAAGGTGACGCCCCTCACCCATTAAATGTACAGCATGTACTAGTTTGTGGGTAGAAGGCTCCGCCCCATCGGGGGACCAGTGTTGTTTAATATAATGGGAGATGGTGGCATGTACCATAAACAATGTCTGAGGGACACCTTGAGAGCGGGTGAAGTTTTCGTGATCTGCCAGTGTGCCATCTATAAACAGTGTTCCAATCATCGTCACTCCTTCTTGTGTCCATTGGGAAACTTTACGTTTAGTAATCAGCCCAGTTGCAGTGGGTATCCCAAGCAAGGGGGAATATAGGAGATATTAGGAGAATACGGGGAGACTCGTTTAGTATATTGTAGCGTCCGCCTCCAGTACAATAGAGCTGTTTTGAGCAAAGGGGGAGCAGTGGGCGGTATTCTAGTATTCGGTAATTGTAATGTATGGAGTGTACCCTGGTTAAGGATTTGGGGTGTGTAGCCAATCTCGTCTATGTTACGCCCTGCTAGCCAGTATGAGAGCCATTGTAATTGACTGGCCATACAATATGCGCAAAAATCCGGGGCACCCAATCCTTCTTCTTTGGGCCTCAATTGTATTTTTGCTAGACTCACTTTCCTACGTCCCTTACCCCATATAAGTTCCGACAGGAGGGTATCAAGTATACGAAAAATTTTGGCTGGAATCAATATTGGCAAATTAGTGAAGAAATATAAAAGCCTCGGTAGCATCACCATTTTAGAAATGGCCACTCTGCCCATCACTGACAAGGGCAACGATGTCCAGAAAGAGACCTGCGTCCGCAAGGATCTAATTGTTTTCATTAGGTTACTGTCCAGTAGGTCTTGTGGGGATCTATATATTTGTATGCCCAAATATTTAAAAGTTTGTGGGGCAGTTGATAAAGTAAATTCACCAAATTTGATAGGGTCTGGGTTTTTCTTGTATTGCATGAAAAATGCATGTGATTTGTTAGCATTAATTGCCAAGCTTGAAACCCGCTCAAATTGTTTAAATATATGTGGAATAGGTTCTATATCCGTGGTTTGGTCTTTCATAAAAAGTATAAGGTCATCAGCATATGCTGACACTACATGTGTTGATTGTCCTATTTGGATCCCAATGACTGATAAAACAAATAACAGCGGCGACAAGGGGCAGCCCTTTCGTGTTCCCCTCGCTACTGGGTAAGGGTGAGATATATGGGAGCCAGTCCTGGCACGAGCCGTAGGGGCGGTGTATAATAATTCAACCCATCTTAGGTATCCTCTCGGAAGGCCATACCTTTTCATAGTTGCCAGCATATATTTCCAATTTAGCGTATCAAACGCTTGCTGTAGGTCAAGGGAAATACACCCAGTTTTACCGGAGAGTGCGGATGCAGCCTCCATTATGTAATGTAGTCGCCTGATATTTAGGGAGGTATTACGGCCAGGCACAAATCCACATTGATCAATGTGAATTAATTTGGGGAGATAAGGAAGGAGGCATCTGGCTAGTATTTTGCTGAGTATTTTATACTCGGTAGGCAATAATGAGAGCGGGCGGTAGCCCGACATATCCCGGGGATCCCTGTTTGGGTTGGGGAGAGAAGTGACCAGTGCTTGCATAGTAGTCAATGGAAGGGTGCTTGCTTCGTAAGTAGTCTTATATACATTTTCTAGACATGGAACCAAATTATCAGCGTAAGCAGAGTAGAATTCTGCTGGTAAGCCGTCCAGTCCTGGGGTCTTATTATTCGGGAGCTCTTTAATGGCCGCCTTTATTTCAGTTCTAGAGATAGGATTTTCTAATTCTTTTTGGCCGTCCGGTGTCAGTTTGGGGTATGTGAGAGCGTCGAAAAAAGCCTCAATATGTTCCGGTGATGCAGCGTCAGGGGCACTATACGGTGTTTCGTAGTAAGCGCTGAATGCAAGGTTAATCTCCGCCTGGGTGCGCACAATAGTACCGTCTAGGAGTGTTATTTCTGGTATTGGGACGGGGGGGGGTCACGTATGAGGCGTGCTAATAGGGTGCCTGCCTTATCCGCCTCCTCATGTCTATGCTGGGTGTATGCTCTATAATCTATTAGCCGAAGTTGCTCAAGAAGTTCAGCATGTTTAATTCACTGGCAGCACTTAATACCCAGAGGTGGGACTCAGCGATGCACCCTCTGTATAGGTCCTATGAATATATTGAAGAATGATGAATAATTAAGTAATTAATGAGAAATTGCTGAATGGCCTGTTGGTTGATGGAATTCAGATTAATCTAACTGAGTGAAAATCATTACCTGAATGCTGATTATGTGATATTATTTAAGCAACACAATACACGCCAAAAAATGAGAACAAAGTGGCAGTGATCACGACAGAAACCTTCCTAAAGAGATTCATGTAGTTAATAAGTGGTCCTATCTGCCGTGCAATGTAAAGGGTTTCTCTGAATCCTGTGCCTTTTTTTCTTTCCATTTGTGCAAAAAAGTCTTGCATGAAAGAATGCCTATTTTATAGATTAAAGTCGGTGACTACACTAAATAAAATTAAGTGTACTTTGGTGCGATATTTCAAATCAACTTCATGAACATAGATGCTTGTGAGCAAAACAAAATATTGAAGAAGTATTGTTTAATTAGGCCATGTTTATCTTCAGAATGAGAATTAAATATTCTGGAATTTTATTCTTGTCAAATTTGGAAAGTGGTTCATCTTCATGTCGTCCAATCGTATTTTTTTCCAAAAGCACAAAATATTCCTTTTGTGTGGGGGGAGGCACCTAGGGCCAGATGTACGACCATGACAATTTGCCACTCGCAAATTGCGCTCGATTGCGAGTCGCAATTTGCGAGTCGCAAAATGCCATGTACAACAGTGTGTTTAACACTGTTTGCGATTCCCAATGGGGTCGCAAATTGCGAGGCTCATGAATATTAATGAGCCACTCGCAATTTGCGAGTCCATTGGGAATGGCTGGCCCTCCCAGGGATGGTGGCCTGCTGGGCTCAGCAGACCTCCATTTCTGGGACTGCTTTTAAATAAAGCAGTATTTTTTTTTTTAAATGCAGCCCGTTTTCCTTAAAGGAAAATAGGATGCATTTAAAAAAATGAAACATTTTCGTTTCAATTTGTAAGGGCAGGCAGTGGTCCCTGGGACCACTGCCTGCCCTTAAAAAATATTTTCCCCTGCATTTGCAAAGGGGAAGGGGTCCCCTGGGGACCCCTTCCCTTTTGCAAGTGCATTACCACCCTCTTGAAGAGGGTGGTAATTTGCGAGTGTTTTGCAACCGCAATTGCGGTCGCAAAACATTCATACATGGGCTTGCGCTCGCTATTAGGAAGGGAACACCCCTTCCTAATAGCGACTCGCAGAGAGTCGCAAATAAATTGTAACTCGCTATTTAGGAATTGTACACAGCCCTTTCACATTTTGCATGCGCAAACGGGTCACAAACCCGTTTACGCATGAAAAATAGGGTCGTACATCTGGCCTCTAAAGTTTTAAATGGATCAAAAAATAAAAATTTCCACTTGAAAGCCAAATGACCATGTCATGGGAAAAGTGTGCTAGCATGCACTCGAAGGCAATCAGGGAGTTGGAGGTAAAACGCTACGCCGCTGAGTAACAGAAGAGATCGTATGTGAAACATAGGAGCTTTGTGGTGAGGCAGCTCTTCTCCTTTGAGAACGTTGTGGAGTTGGTGGTTTATTCTTTCTTGGATGAGGTCTATAGGCTTTTCCGGGGGGCTTCTAGGCATCTTTAATGGAAATGGCCTTTGACAGATCTAGACTTTTTGGTGACAAAGTAGTCTCTGCATTGGAGCGTTTCAATGAGAGCAGGGCCACAGCTCATTCTATGGGCCTTTGTGCTCTGATAATACAGTTCTATATCAACAATTCCACCCTCTTTGTGGCCACGGTAGAGGTTTCACCATCCTTCAATCTTACACTCCTCCTCCAGTCCAACAGCCTTTTCAGCTCTTTCGTGGCTGCAACTCTGAGGCAAGGACAACATGCTGCTCACGTGATGCCCCAGTGGTACTTGAACTAAGTTCTCACTTTTTTAAAGTGCACCCCGTTTGAAGCCTTGCACAGTTGTTCCTTGAGCCTTCTAAACTTAAAAACAGTCTTTCTTATGGTCATAACATCGGCTAGACGTGTTGGTGAACTTCAGGCTGTGCGAGTCCTCCTTATACCCACTTCTGTCCTGATAAGTTAGTTTTAAGAACCTGGGCTTAATCTGGAACCACAGTAAACAATCCTTTTAATTTCTGTCAGGCTAGCACCCTTTCGCTATACTTTGCTCCACCTAATTCCTCTAAGGAAGAAGTTACTCCATCTTTTGGGTGCTAAAATAGCATTGAGATTGTATATCAATTGTATCAAGGCACATCTAGTGAACGATCAGTTCTTTGTAGGGGTTTCCAAAGCTAAGAAGGGGAAAGCAGTGCAAAAATGAACCATATCTCGACGGATTGTATTCTGCATAAAACCCGCTACACATGGACCAAAAAGCAGCCCTAGTAGATTTGCCAGCTCATTCTACCAGGACAGAAGTTGCTACCTCTGCGTTTGCACAAGGAGTGCCTGTCCCAGACAACTGTTAGGCGGTTACGTGAGCTTCAGTGTACACATTCAAGAAGCACTACTGCCTCGACAATCCGATCCATTAAGAGGGTCATTTTGCCTGCTCGGTTGTACAGGACATTTTGGTATGGGCCAGTTCACAGACCCATCTTCATGGCAGGCATTGCTATGTTATCTATTCACAAGTTGAGGAATCTGCTGTTAGTAAGAATTCATCTGAAGAACATGTTACTAACTTTTAGTAACAATCTTTCTGGTGGATACTCTAGCTAACTGCAAATTCTCTCGCAGGGGATTTCCATTATAGTCATGGGCGCTGAGTGGTCCTGCCCATGTGCGTGGACCCCTGAGCAGTTGATCTATCTATCTATCTATCTATCTATCTATCTATCTATCTATCTATCTAATCTCTCTATCTATCTCCCTCTATCTCTCTATCTATCTATCTATCTATCTAACTATCTATCTACCCCTCTATCTCTATCTATATCTATCTATCTATCTATCTATCTCTATCTATCTATCTATCTCTCTCTCTCTATATATATCTATCTATCTATCTATATCTGTCTATCTCTATATCCTATCTATCTAATCTCTCTCTCTCTCGATCTATATTTCTCTAACTATCTATCTCTATCTCTCTATCTATCTATCTATCTATCTACCTCTCTTTCTCTCTATCTCTGTCTATATCTATCTATCTATCTATCTCTCTCTATCTATCTCTATCTATCTATCTCTATAACCTATCTATCTATCTAACTCTATCTATCTATCTCTATCAATCTCTCTTCAATCTCTCTTCAATCTATCTATCTATCTATCTATCTATCTATCTATCTATCTATCTCTATCTATCTATCTACCTATCTAGCT
This sequence comes from Calotriton arnoldi, assembly GCA_963921515.1. Classification (NCBI taxonomy): domain Eukaryota; kingdom Metazoa; phylum Chordata; class Amphibia; order Caudata; family Salamandridae; genus Calotriton; species Calotriton arnoldi. Next base: position 127,349 of record CAWUFW010007303.1, on the reverse strand, counting down.
AGCTATCTATCTATCTATCTCTATCTATCCCTCCCTATCTCTATCTATCTCTCTCTAGCTATCTCTCTGTATCTATCTCTATCGCGGTCTATATCTCTATCTCTATTACTATCTCTAAAAAAATCGAAATCCTACCCCTCTATCCCTCCACTATCCTTTTCAATCCAAAAAATAACAGAGTAACATGTATGTTCTCCACTCAAATGAAATTTATATTTCACTATACTAATTCACCACTAATCCTTTATGGGTTCCGGAGTAACGTGCTACTCGCCAAAAAAGCACTTACACACCCCTTCAAGGGTAGCAAGCACTATATAAATGCAAACCTTTTTCCCTTCTCTATCCTTCCACTATCCTTCTCAATCCAAATAACTGACTCACATAACCACCACTCAAATTACTTTCATATTTTCACTATACTAGTTCACCACTAATCCTTTATGGGTTCCGGAGTAGCGTGCTACTCACCGAAAAAGCGCTTCGACACCTCGTCAGGGGTAGTAAGCGCTATATAAATGCAATTACAATACAATACAATACAAGGAGTTGCCTTGATTCATCCACCTCACTATCTTTGGCATGCCACAAATATATTTTCATTCATCCACCTTGCTGACTTTGGTGTGCCACTCGTTGTATTGCTGTGTCTTTACTTTGTGTTGTGGTACAAGACTTGCAAACTGCATGGACTAAACAATGCATTAAAACCCCTAGTTAATGCATACTTGGTTTCACTGTGAGTCAATATTAAATCAACATACTGTTGGGCATTATATTTTAATCAACTGTATTTCAATATTTTTTCTTTCATTTAGCTTAAAATACAATTGAAAAAGTGGAACAGGTATAGGGCTCAATGTATTTCATTTTGTTTTTTTTTAATTGCCCTCTTTTCTTGCACGTTACACAGTCACACTTGCACTAACTTCCTAGGTTAATAGTGGATATAAAACTACAAGGGCCTCGATCCTGAGGAAAGCTATAGACCTTTGATGGATCTTTTGTAATGGCTGAAACATGTTGACCTGGATAGGAGGGATATTTAGCACCCACTATATTGAATACATTAATTGTAACCTTACCGTAACGAAACTTAACTAAAATGATAAATTCTACTTGGTCTTTTTATGTTTTTAGCAGTCTCTCTATCATCTCAATCATGAGACTAGGGTGAGCACTTCAACAGCAAAAGATCCAAAAAGATCACATTATGAGAGCTCCTATAAGAGCCCACCTTGACTCAAAGGCACACCTGTAATAGCAAGGAGCAGAGCCTATGATGATTTTTGCCACAAGGGGTGAGGGTTTTATGTCCTTTGAGATAAATACTTTTCACAATTATCAGCTGAAGGTCCTCCGTGAGATGAACATCATAATTTGCTGGTTCATTCCAGCATCTATCATATCCTCTTACATCACTCCGTGCTGGCGCTGCAACACAATTGAATGTGACATAACACATATCCTTTTATGACTGCCTGGACATTTTACGGCTATAGTCCCAAATTGGCTTTGTCCTTACTCACAGCCTGGGGCTCTGTCCTTACTCACGGCCTGGGACTTCCCCTACCGTTACCACACCCCTGGTAATACTACACAATACAGGACACCTTCCCAAGCTCACTGACAAGAAGCGCTGGCTCCTGTCTACTGCCCTGACTGTGGCAAATCGTGGGCCACACTTAAGAGGCCAGCTGCATTGCACTTGTACCATGTAACGTGTACAATGAAACTAAAAAAATGAGATTTATGAAACCACACAAGGCCACTTTGCATGGCCGAGTGGCTTCATAAATCCAGAGTTGCAAAAGCAGCGCAAACCACTGCGTTGAGTTACTCTGCCCTGGGAAGGCATTCCATGGGCGTTGCGTGGGTGTCCCCAGGCAACTCCTGTGGATTTTGCCGCTTTCCAGATTTACCAGAACTGGTAAGCCGGAGAATGCACCAAATTGCAATGCCTTTCCCAGTGGAAGCGTAATGAGGGGAAATAAAGATATTTCTCTGCTGTTGGAAAGTGGATTATTGGTAGGGGCAAATGTAAGTCTACCACTGGAAATAAGGCCACTAACACTGTATAGGGCTCAGAATAGATCTTAGAAAATTATTCCTATGCTCAACCCTTGGTAACGTGGCTGCGAGCAGGCAGGCTTAACTTCAAAGACAGGTATGTAAAGCATTTAAAAACACCAATTCAGTAAATAATTAAGACACAACACAAAATAATAATCCAACACCAATTTATAAAAATAGGAAATATTTTTATCTTTTAAATGACACCAAAACAAAAGAAATCCACTGTAGGGAACCAGAGATATGAATTTTTAAATATTAGTCACTTTCTAGTGCTTAGAAACCAACAGTGCCCCTTTTAGTCATTTCGTTTGCTCTGACAGGGACACATCCACCTTTAGCAATTGTTGTGGAGAATTTCTCACCACTCTCGTGCAGCCTTCTCCAGCAGGCTGGGTCCAGTTAGAACTCCTTCCTGAAGTTCTTCTTGCGGGTCCCAAAGTATCCAACACACAATCCAAAGTTCTGGAATCTCCAAGAGGGTCCTTGAAAGTGTGAGACTTCAATTCCTGCAATCCACTTGAACAAAACCCTTACAAATCCACTGGTAGTACTCCAGGCTGGGGATTCTTTGTGGTGATGTTCAGGTGAGCGCTGTTAACTTGTAGCTTGCAGGGAGTCCACTCTTTAGTCCTTTTGAAGCAGGTTTGATCCACAGGGCTGTAGTTTCAAATGGTGCAAAAAGGCGCAATCTCAGAGTCCTGGCCTTTGGAAATGCACATCAAAATCTTCAGCGCAGACCCTTCTGATTCTCTTAAGTTTCAAGCAGCAGATCTGAAGGGCTCTGCCCCTCTCAGATACTTATTCCAAGTTCTCTGGGTCAAGCAGGAGGTCACTCCTGACCAATGGGAGCAGGGTAACTCCCCAAGGGTATGACCACATCCTGTAGAGTGTGGCATTATTTTGTCCCAGAGTGCACCAAATCCTCCAAATTCATAATGGCTGATTTTCCAGCAGGGAGTTAAGAGCTGGCTAAACACACCCCTAGGATGGATAATTTCCATAGACTCTCCCCCTTGCATCTGCTCATTCCTTCCTTAATCCTAGCTCTGGCTTGGGGTCAAAAGAGTAGAGTGGTAACTGACACTGAGGCCTTCCACTTTCCTTTGAAGACCATGGTTTACGACTCCTCCCCCTGCTCTGGCATTCCTGTGTAGCAGCACACTGCCCTCCCAGCAGAGCTGGTTAACCCCAGGGGCTCTTTATCACCTCTTCAAAGCAGCCAGGCTCACCCACTTAACTCTGACCAATCAGGACAGACCACTGGAAGGCTGAATCTGGACCTACAAACAAGAAAGTCTTATAACTTCTTGTCTGTACATTTTAGGAGAAATTCAAAAATATCATATTGTTGGATTTATCACTACCATTCTGGGAAGTCTTTGAATGGAAGTTCTATCATTCTCCTATCAGGAGTTATTAGTTAATAACCTTGTGCCATGTTAACCTATGTGGCATGGGATTTGCAATGGGAAAAATGACTTGGGCCATTTTTCCAGCACCAGGCCTTATAAAAACATATTTTACAAGTACTCCACCTATATCTACAGGACCCCCACCCCATGGAACAACTAGGGAGACTTTAGGGGTTCTGAATCTGTAGAAATATTGCAGATCCTCCCTCCACAGCGCTTCTAGCATCAAAGTCGAATTTGGGCAGCACTTTATCACAATGTGGGAGTGAAATGTGAAATTTCACTTTACCCAGGGCATATAAAACTCATTTTATAAGGGTCTACCTTATAGATACCTGACCCCGCACCCCTGGGACACCTAGGGGAGACCCTGGGGGTTCCTAATATGCCACAACATTGTAGGTTATCCATTTTTAAGTGCCCCAAACACAAAAGTCGAGTTTGGGCACAATTTACTTTTTAAAGCAGTCCTGCCACACAGAGCCACTTTTAAAAATACCCCAGGCTTCAGCAGTGCACACATGCAAGTGCAGAAAGGTCTGCTGGCCTCTAAACTGCCATGCCCTATTTCTACTAGGGACTGATAGGTAGTTTCAATCCCCCTGCCCTAATATGAACTAGGGTCCTATGGGGTAGGTCATGCCAATTACAGGGGTACCCCAACCCGTAGTGTACCCTAGTGTATGTAGGTGTTTTCACTGTATTCTAAGTGTTTTCAGCATAGCACTGGCCCTGGGCCTGGTTAGGCAGAGCCCAGGGTCAGTCAGAGTCAGTTACCACCAGTACCAGTCAGCAAAACGTTGGGGGGTGCCCACGGCACAGGATGACTTTGCAACACAGCCCCCCCAAACGAAAGGTGATGGGTTACTAACCTACACCCTGGTAGTCCTCATCAGCTAAGTGGAAAAACCTGGAAAGTCCATCCGCATTTGTATGGGCAACCCCAGGTCTGTGTTCCACTGTAAAGTCCATTCCCTGTAGGGAAATGGACCACCTTAACAGCTTGGGATTCTCCCCTCTCATCTGCATGAGCCATCTGTGAGGCCTGTGGTCAGTTTGAACACGAAAGTGAGTCCCAAACAAATATGGTCTTAACTTTTTCAGGGACCAAACCACAGCAAAAGCTTCTCTCTCAATGGCAATCCACCTCTGCTCTCTGGGAAGAAGCCTCCTGCTAATAAAGGCAACTGGCTGACAACACTGTGAGAAGTTGGCCTGGCATATGCTGTCCACTAATTATAGTGGGCACCGTGCACCAGTCCAAATCGACTCTTATGGTAGGTAGGTTAAAGACAACCTTATTGAAAGCTATCCTAGTGGTAGCTATGGAGAGCAGCCTTCAGGCTAAGTCTTGAAGGAATGTAAAGCAGCTTGTTTTACCAGTCTATAATCTCTTGAGTGACCAAATGAAAGAGCACCACACCAGGTATATATTCAAAATATATGTATTTATTACTAAACACACCCCTCTAGTCTCTTTATGAGGCTAGAGTTCGAAGTACATAGGTTATAAGATCTTAAATCACAGTAATAGCACAAATACACGTTTGGGCCCTAGGGGCGTACCAAACAATATACCAATAAAGTGGTATGCGAACCACGACTGAACTAGACACTAGGCCTAGAGCCTCTAGAAGTGCTTGGACCACAAGGAACCACCCAAGGTAGTGACACAGGGGACCCACGGGAGACGCGTGCAGTGTAAATACACAACCGCGATACGCCGTTAACTTCTATGGAGAAAGTCGGGATCGGGAAAATAGAGGAAAGGGACACTTAAAAGAGGACTAGGACAAAACCCTTTGAGATCTAGGACTTTGAAGAGTCTCTACCCACGGGAGCACCGGAGTACTCGTGTTACCTCACCCAGGGAAGCCGGGTGCCTAGGTGCCTTTCGGGGTCGGGTTTCGTCGTCGGTTCTTATGGCGATCTGCTGCAAAGTGCTGCTGGCGACCAGGAGAAAAGTGTCCGGGCGGATCCAAGAGTGGATCGGAGTTCTGAAGAACCTGAAAGCAGAGGGGACAGAGTCTGGGTCACTAGCCAGTGACCAGGGAGGCGATGGACAGATGCCCACCGATGTCGAGTGCTTCAGGTTCGATGACGGTCGTCTTGACTCTTCAGCCACGAGGTCCGGGAGGCGTTGTCGGCAACCAGGAGCAGGATTCGGGCTGTTGCTCGATGTCTGTCGAGTGCAGAGGTGTCGGCGACCAGATTGGACCCAACAAGCCTTGGCAACGGCAAGTCTTGAGTAAGATGGAGATCGTCGATGATGCAGACCAGCAAGGTCTGGGGAACTCACCCAGCGAGGGTAAGTGAGGGCAGGCCTGGTGCAACCAGACTGCCAAGTAAAGAAAAGATTGGCCTTCGTTAAGGGCTACTAGCCAACGGGCTAGCGACCGCGAAGGAGCCTCGTGACGCCGAACGTGGAGCTGGCTTACAAGACACTCGTGGAGTGGGGGCCAGTGATCTTCGGTGCAGGTGGTGCTGTAGGCTAGGGCTACTCGGAGCCCAAAGCACGACTTCTTGGGAGACCCAGAAGATGGTGCACTTGCAAGTGTGCTCGGTGTCCAGGGGTCACGGTCTCAAGTCACCCACGATAGCCACGGGCCTCAGCTTTGCTGGGGACTCAGGGTAGCCTTGGGGAAGTCTGAGAATCCACCTCTGGTGATGCGATGACTTCGGCGTCCGACGGGAGCTTCAGTGATGCGAACCGGACAGATGCTTCTTTGGTGCCTGCCAAGCAGGGGAGTCACTCCTTGACCCCAAGGGAGATTCTTCAGTCCTCTAATCGTGAGTAGAGCGTCGAAGGTCCAGGATTCAGTTTCAGAGTTTCATCCAGGTATATCTAAAGTCCTAAGGACTGGGTTCCTACCTTTATTCTAAAAATAGGGGATGGACTACTCTGTGGCCCCACCTATGGGTGGGTCAGGGCAGAGGGGTGGCTACACCCCTTTCCCTTTGTCCAGTTCGCACCAAAGCAGGGGCTGCAAGCCCCTGATCCGGTTTGAACTGGGGTATGCACAGGGACACCAAATGTGCCCCCAGTGCAGGACTTCAAAGCACCCGAAAGTGCTCCCGCCCAGCCCCAATACACATTGTCCAGGCCTCCCCTGCCGGAGTTTCGTCCATCAGCAGGAGGCCAGACTCGTGTCTGTGGCAGCAGCATCCATTTTGTGATGCCAGGGCTCTGGAAAGAAGTTACCGGACTCGTCAGAGTTAACATGCCTTTCCCTCTAGAAGGGTGGAATGCTACCCCCGCCGCCAGCATTGGCGGGGGGGTAGTATTCCAAGATGTTTGACACCAAACACGACATGTTTAGGTGCAGCCATTCCATAGTTAGCATTTTACCGCGAGGATATAATGCGTTTAAGAGTATATGGTCAGGCTGCACTACAAACAGCATCAGAGATGGTCTCCGAACGCTGCAGAGGGGCCCTGCTCATGCAGGGGCACCCTCTCACATAGGAACCACGCACTCTGCCTTTAGGATTGATAAGGCCTGCCTTAGGAGTGACTTATAGGTTTATATGTGTGTATGCATTTAGTGATATAGGTAACCTATACCACAGCAAGGGGTGCATGCACCACCTTACCCAGGCTGCAGTAGCAGACCTGTGGTGTCAGTTTGGATGGCCTACCAGGGGTGGCATAATACATGCTGCAGCCCCTGGCAGGCCTCTGAGGTACCTATGCCCTTGGTACATAGGATACCATATACTAGGGACTTACAAGGGCACTCCAGATCCCAATCAGTGATGTGCCTAAGGCACATGGAGACCCTTTTAAAGAGGAAACAGCTAGGCTGGGGTTCTGAATAGCAGGGCCCCAGCCAGACTAATGTCGACAACCAGTGAAGTATCAGCAAAAAGTGGGGGTACCCCTGTGAAGCAGATCCTACTCTCCTACACAACACCCCCCCCAAACGTAGGGACATTAAACTAACCTTGCCCAGTTAAGTCTTCATGTTCTAAGTGGAAATACCTAGAGAGTCCATCTGCATTCGCATGGTTACTCCCAGGCCTATGTTCCACTGTAAAGTCCATCCCCAGTAGGGAAATGGACCACCTAAGCAGTTTGGGGTTTTCACCCTTCATTTGTTTTAGCCATAAGAGGGGCTTATGGTCTGTCTGAACCAGGAAGTGTGTACCAAACAAGTATGGCCTCAACTTCTTCAGAGCCCAGACCACAGCAAAGGCCTCCCTCTCTATGGCTGACCAACGTTTCTCTCTAGGGGTCAGCCTTCTGCTAATAAAAGCTACTGGCTGATCCTGACCTTCTTCATTCAATTGTGACAGCACAGCCCCTACCCCCAATTCAGATGCATCTGTTTGAACAATGAACTTCTTGGAGTAATCAGGACTCTGCAGAATTGGAGCAGTGCACATGGCCTGCTTGAGGTCATCAAATGCCTTTTGACAGCTAGCTGTCCACTGAACCTTTTTGGGCATTTTCTTAGAAGTTAAGTCATTCAAGGGTGTCACTATTGATCCATACCCCTTGACAAATCTCCTATAGTACCCAGTCAGGCCTAAGAAGGCTCTCACCTGAGTCTGTGTAGTGGGAGCAGTCCAGTCCATGATGGTCTGGATCTTGCTCTGCAAAGGTTGAACCTGGCCTCCACCCACAAGGTGGCCCAGGTACACAACCTGACTCTGCCCTATCTGGCACTTAGTGGCCTTGATAGTCAGGCCTGCCTTTTGCAGGGCCTGTAAAACATTCCTGAGGTGGACCAGGTGATCCTCCCAGGTGGAGCTAAAGACAGCAATATCATCTAGATAAGCTGCACTATAGGCTTCCAGTCCTGTGAGAACTGTGTTCACCAACCTCTGGAAAGTGGCAGGTGCATTTTTCAGACCAAAGGGCATTACCACAAATTGATAATGTCCACTAGGGGTTGAAAATGCTGTTTTGGGCTTTGCAGTATCAGCTAGTCTGATCTGCCAGTAGCCAGCTGTTAGGTCAAATGTGCTGAGATATTTGGCAGAGGCCAACGTATCTATGAGCTCATCTGCCCTGGGTATTGGATGGGCATCAGTCCTAGTGACTGCATTGAGACCCCTGTAGTCTACACAAAACCTCATCTCTCTTTTCCCACCACTGGTGTGAGGTTTAGGTACTAGGACTACTGGACTAGCCCACGGGCTATCTGAGGGCTCAATCACTCCCAATTCCAACATCTTCTGGACTTCAGTCCTGATACAGTCCCTGACATGGTCAGGTTGCCTATAAATCTTGTTTTTAATAGGCAGACTGTCCCCAGTGTCCACTTCATGAGTGCACCAGGTGGTCTGACTGGGTGTCAGTGAAAACATATGTCTAAACTGATTGAGGACTTGCCTGCAATCAGTTTGTTGCTGGGTAGTGAGGCTGCCTGCCAAGGCTACACCATCAACTGACCCATCGTCAGGGTTCTGTGAGAGCAGGTCAGGGAGTGGGTCACTCTCTTCCTCCTGCCCTTCATCAGTAGCCATGAGCAAGCCCATGTCTGCCCTGTCCACATATGGCTTAAGTCTGTTGACATGGAGAACCCTTTGGGGACTCCTGGGTGTTCCCAGGTCCACTAAGTAAGTGACCTCACCCTTCTGCTCAACAATAGTGTGGGGTCCACTCCATTTGTCTTGGAGAGCTGCTGGGGCCACTGGCTCCAACACCCACACCTTCTGCCCTGGCTGGTAAACAGTCAGAACAGCCTTTTGGTCATGCCAGGCCTTTTGAAGTTCCTGGCTAGCCTCAAGGTTTTTGGTTGCCTTTTTCATGTACTCAGCCATCCTGGAGCGGAGACCAAGTACATAGTCCACTATATCTTGCTTTGGGGGCTTGAGAGGTAACTCCCATCCTTCCTTCACCAAGCACAGTGGACCCCTCACAGGGTGGCCAAACAGAAGTTCAAAAGGGCTGTAACCAACCCCTTCTGAGGCACCTCCCTATATGCGAATAAAAGGCAGGGCAAGAGTATGTCCCATCTACGCCTAAGCTTTTCTGGGAGCCCTTTAATCATGCCCTTCAAGGTTTTGTTGAATCTCTCAACTAAACCATTGCATTGTGGGTGATAGGGTGTGGTGAACTTATAAGTAACCCCACACTCCTTCCACATTGCTTTTAAGTACCCAGACATGAAGTTAGCACCTCTGTCTGATACTACCTCCTTAGGAAAGCCCACTCTTGAGAAAATTCCCAGGAGGGCCCTTGCCACCACAGGTGCTGTAGTGGTCCTGAGGGGAATAGCTTCTGGGTACCTGGTGGCATGATCCACTACCACCAGGATAAACCTGTGCCCAGAGGCTGTTTGGGGATCCATGGGACCAACAATGTCAATCCCTACCCTCTCAAAGGGCACCCCCACCACAGGTAGTGGTATCAGGGGGCCTTTGTAGTGCCACCTGCTTTGCCACTGGCTTGGCAGGTCACACAGGAGCGACAAAACTCCTTACTGTCTTCAGACATGTGGGGCCAGTGAAAGTGAGGGACAATTCTGTCCCAAGTCTTGTTCTGGCCCGGGTGTCCTGCTAAGGGAATATCATGGGCTAGGGTCAATAGGAAGCCCCTGAACTTCAAAGGTATTACCAACCTCCTGGTAGCACCAGGCTTGGGGTCTCTACTCTCTGAGTACAGGAGTCCATCATCCCAATACACTGTATGTGGACCACTAGCTTTCCCAGCAGCCTCAGCAGCAGCTTGCTGTCTGAGGGGTTCAAGGGAGGGGCAGCTCTGCTGCTCCTGGCTCAGATCTGCCCTAGAAGGTCCCCCTGTCCCCAAGAACTCAACCTGGTCAGGTTCAAGTTCCTCTGGGACAGTTCCTTCTTCAGGGCTGAGATCATCCCCCTCAAGGGACTGATCTTCCTCCTGAGCCAAGGGGGAAGGCACTGCCTTAACCCTACTACTCCTCCTCTTGGAAGGCCCTTGGTCCTTTCTTCCAGAATCCAAGGCCTGTTCAGTGCTAGACATTTTGGCTTGTGACCTGGTCACAGCAAACACATCTGCAGGGATCCCCAGCATTTCTGCATGGGTCCTGAGCTCCACTTCTGCCCAAGCAGAAGTCTCTAAGTCATTGCCAAGCAAGCATTCGACTGGTAGGTTTGCACTTACCACAACCTTCTTAAGGAAAGTTACCCCTCCCCAGGAGAAGTTAACAACTGCCAGAGTATGGTCTGTTCTGACATTGCTAGCATTGGTCACTTGGTACATTTCACCAAGCATAACTTGCCCAGGTAGCACAAGGTCTTGTGTCACCATTGTGACACTTGCCCCTGTGTCCCTAAATGCCAAAGCCTCTCGTCCATTGATTAAAGGCTGTTGTCTGTACTTGCCCAGATTACTGGGACTCATAGAGGAGGGCACATCCATGCCTCCATCACAGACCAACACAGCCTGAGTCAGTTCTCTAACTAGGTCAGAGCCCAACTCAGTTCCCAGGGTGAACCCTACTAAACCCTTTGCTGGAGCACTTCCACCAACTGTACTAGGGGGAACAGGTGCCTTAGGGGCATTGGTGGGTGCTGGACTGGAGTCTTTGGACTTGGTGCAATCACTGGTCCAGTGGGTCTTTTGCTTACAGACCTTGCACCATGGTTTTCTTTGGCCTTTACCCTTGGTAGACTGGGAATCCCCACCAGAAGAAGATTTTTGGGGGCCTGATGAAGACTTTTGATCTTTACCCTTCTCCCCACCCTTGTCAGAGTTCTTAGCATCTTGCTTCTTGGTTTCCCCACCTTGGTTCTGTACCTTCTGCTTCACCCTGGTTCTGACCCATTTGTCTGCCTTCTTTCCCAATTCTTGGGGAGAGGTCAGATCAGAGTCAACCAGGTACTGATGCAACAGCTGATTTTGACAGTTATTAAGAATCTGCTCCCTCATTATCAGATTATACAATCCTGAGAAGTCACACACCTTACTGCCCATCAACCAGCCTTCCAGAGCCTTGGCAGAACAATCCACATAGTCTACCCAGTCTTGAGTCTGTGCTTTTGGGTGTCTCTGAACTTCAACCTGTACTGTTCAGTGGTTAGGCCAAACCCATCAATAAGAGCACTCTTCAAGACCTTGTAATTGTCAGCATCCTCCTCTCTAACAGTGAGGAGCTTGTCTCTACCTTTGTCAGCAAAGGAGAGCCACAAGATTGCTGCCCACTGCTCCTGAGGGACCTTCTGTACTTTACAGGCCCTCTCTAAAGCAGTTATCCATTTGTGGATATCATCCCCACTCTGGTAGGGAGGGACAATCTTGCTCAGGTTCCTATGGTCATAGGACCTTTCCCTATCTCTAGGGACATGGCTGCCACCATGGGACTCTAGTCCCAACTTTCTTCTCTCTCTAAGGAGATCTAGGGATTCTCTATCTAAAGCCAATTGCTTCTTCCTGATCTCCAGTTGAGTTTCCTCATACTGGACCAGTCTCTTTCTTCTCTCATGAGAGGATTCCCTCCTGTGAGAAGAAACAGAGCTCCCTATGGAGGTGCCAGAGTGGTTAGACTCCTGAGAAGGAGACCTAGACTTTCTGAGCACACTCATAATCCTTCCTGGGGGACAAAGGTGTGGTTCTCCAGATCCTCATCTTCATCTTCCCCAGAAGGGATTGGGTTTTCCAGGTCAGGGTCATTGTCACCCTCCTGGTCAGTTTCAGAGGGGGGCTGGGGGTTGTTGTACCCCTGGTCCCTTCCTCATCTGCTGGCCCACCCTCTGCTCCTACCCCTTCAGTCTCTGAAGACTTACTAAGATCATAAGCCACCAACAACTCCTGGAGGTGTTGGGTGGTGGGACTTTGGCCTGTCCTTAATTTCCTCACGTTACACAAAGCTCTCAGTTCCAAGAATGGGAGTGTGTCATACTTGGAGGGGGGAAGCTCAATGGCTTCCTGCAGGGTATCTTTGGATCCTGCTTTTAAAGACATTACTAGTGTGGTGTGGTGTATGCACTTGTGAAGAAAAGGTATGCAGTTCCTGTAAAGGAGAGGGAAGAGGGAAAGGAGGGGCAGGGCAGGGGACTGGCAAGGTCCCTAACTACAAAAAGGAGAATTATAGTAGAAGAGGCGGAGGACTGGGAAGTCCTTCCTTTCGGAATGAGTGCCCTCACACACCCAGCCTGCTGGGTGTCATGCTTCATCATCGGGCATGCTCCTCGTCGGGTCGGCGCTGCAATACCCGACGGGCACCCTATGCAGGTGCTCTTTGGCGGAGATCTTTTATTCCTTGCCGTATAGTGCGGTGGGTGTGAGGGGCCTTAACAGTGTAGGTGTGCAATTGTGTGAATTAAAACAGGGAAATAGAAGGGTCAGGTAAATTAAACTTTAATGATCCTGCCTTCCCCTGATTAAAAATGAAGTTGGCAACTCACTGCAAAAATCCTGCAGCGTGTTATGCTCAAACTTGTACGGTCAACATGTTTCTTGCCTGTTTAGTCAGAAGGATCTAGTGGCAATTCTTCAGGACCTAGTGAAAAATAAAACTCTACACTATAGTAGACTATGATGTTCTATTCTATTAACAAGAAGGTAGGGGGCACCAAGAGGTAAAGTACCTGATGATGCAGCAGCCAATCTGAAATGAGAAATACAACAATGAAAACAATCCATATCAGAGAGCGATCATACTCTAAAATTCAACCTCTTATACCTCAATAGTGCCACCAGTCTGTGCACTATAACAAAAGAAATGTGCATTGCTAAAAAGTGGTCATGCTTGTCAACCACAATACCCATGCTGTGCTTAATGCCTTGGTATATGGAAAATGAAACACAGCGGGTTCGGATCATACGGTGAGGAATTAAAAACGGAGAAGAAGTAGCAACATAATGAGTGAAAGGCAACTCACCTCAAACTATCTTCAGAAAGGCCCCTTCAGTTCACGGCAAGTGTGGGACACGGTAAAGTGTTAGTGTCCTAAGAAGGGGCCCACAAGAAGTAGTGTGAGCGTGTACACAAGACACGCGGATGATGGACAAAATTTGGGGGTTGGTAGCCTCTGATGTAGCGAGAGGCAACAATAAGGTGGCTAAGAAACAGGAACCCACGTCTAGGATCGTCACCCACGATCAAGCAGGCACAGCAGCCAGCCCCTGCCCACCGGCGAGGCGTGCGGCCGCCCCTCAGGGAGGGTGGTAGCCGCTCCGTCCGCCGAGTGCGTCAGTATGCCGGGGGCCGCCTGCAGATAGATAGAATCGTGAGGGGCGTGCCCCAGATCGCGGGTATGCTGTTGACGCCGAAATTCGGCGTCCAAGCCTGTGCCTAAGAAAGTGTCCTCGTACAGGCAAAAGTCAAACCAAGATCCTCCTGCACTGGGGAGAAAGATTATACTCACCAAGAAAACGCGCCCAGGTGACGAGTGACCTACCCTGCACTGCCGGATCCGGGAGGTAATGAACCCAGCAAGGCTGGGGATTTAAATGGTAGCGGAAATGGCGCGCAGGGCGGGGACATGTCAACAAGAACACTGGAGACTAGTGTGTGTGCTAGGCCCCCGGTGGAGAGAGGTAGAGATGTATGGTGGCCATCTTGGAATAGTCTCAAATGTCACAACAGGCACCATCTTAGACCGTGCAAATTAGAACATACAAAAATTATACATAGCGCATGGCTATGAAAACAGAGGAGTGGAAATGTATGGTGGCCATCTTGGCAAAAGACTCATAAGACACAACAGGCGCCATCTTTGAACGTGCAAAATAGAGCATAAGAGATTGCATCTAGCGCGTGACTGTAAAACCAGACAATTGGCCATGACAGAATGGTGTCGGCTATATTCTGTTAAGGCTACTCCAAGGAATATCTTCGTTGAGCCCGTGTTTATCAGTGGCCAGACGAAAAATCCATCTCTGTTCGATCCTAAAAAGTGCACTTGGGGAGATAGCAGAATGTGCTTCCAAAATAACCCAACTCAAGTTGTCACAAGTGTGTCCAACAGTCTCAAAATGTGTGTAAAGTTTGGTCGTTACTTTGTGACACCGTATGTTGCTCTTGTGTTCCCCAATCCGTGTTTTTACTGACCTTGTTGTCATGCCCACATACCGAAGGTTGCATGGGCATGAAAGCAAGTAAATGCAGTTAGTAGTGTTGCAGTTGGTATGTTTAATTAATTTCCAAGTGAAATTATCAGAAAAAGTTATTTCTTTGGTGGGTTTGGTCAATGTGCACGCTACACAGGACCCACATGGGTAGTGTCCCGAGACAGGTGGAAGGTCCCATAGAACTCTCTGTGTGGGTACAGTTTTAGTTTTGGGTCTGGTATGGATCAATATATCCTTGAGGTTGCTTGTTCTTTTGAACGCAAACCTGGGTGTGGGGAGTCTTAGATCACCTGTGTTGAGAATACCCCAGTGCTTGCGAATGATATTTCTAATCCTGTTGGAATCGGGGGTGAAGGATGTAACACAAGTGAGGGTCTCAATGTGTTCTTTGTGATTAACTTCCAACAGGGCCTCTCTGTTATTATGCCTAGCCCTTTTCATAGCTACAGCTACTTTATGTCGTGGATATTCCCGTGCATGTAAGTTAGCTGCCAATTTCTTGGCTTCTGATTTGAAATCCTCGGCAGAGCTACAATTTCTCCTGATACGGAGGAATTGGCCAAATGGTAAGTTATCTTTCAGGGCCCTGGGGTGGTGGCTACTGAACAAGAGGAGACTGTTACTGTCAGTGGGCTTTTTATACAGTTTGGTACTCAAGCGTCCCTCAGTCAGGAAGATGTTGAGATCGAGAAAGGGATCCTACAGTCAGAAATCGTGTGGGTAAATTTAAGGTAGGGGTTCAAAGTGTTGACCCATGTACAAAAATCGTCACACGTTGTCCTATCTCCCTTCCAAAAAATCAAGATGTCGTCGATGTAACGCTTCCACAATATCAAGTTATTTAAATAAGGATTGCGAACATCAAAAATGAGCCTAGTTTCAAAAGCTGCCACGTAAAGAGAGGCCAAACTTGGAGCAAAAGTGCTGCCCATAGAAGTACCCTGTGTCTGGTGGTAGAGTTTGTTATTATACTCAAAAAAGTTTTCGGTAAGGGCAAGGGTGGCACATTCCATGATAAAAGAAACCGGTGTGGGAGAGTTCCAGTCAGTGGAGTGGAGAGCATCCTCAATCACTTCTAGAGTGGCACGTTGAGGGATGTTAGTGTACAACGCCTCTACGTCCAGGGTTACCAACATATTAATCTCATCCTGAAATTGAAAACCCTCTATCAAACGGAGTACATCAGTGGTATCTAGAAGGAATGATGGTGTCTCCTTAACTAGTGGCTGAAGGAAATGGTCACAAAACCTGGACAAGGGTTCCAACAGTGAACCAATACCTGACACGATAGGCCTCCCCGGAACTGGGCTCACGCCTTTGTGTATTTTAGGTAGAGTATAAAAGTACGGCGTTATAGGATCTCTTGTGACCAGGAATTCAGCCTCCTTTTTGCTTATCCAGCCTTCTGTTTCAGCTGTAAAAACCATAGATGAAATTAAGGTGGTCAGTCTTTTAGTAGGATTGACAAAAATAGGGGTGTAGTATTCTGCCTTACTGAGTTGTCGTAGACATTCAGTATCGTAGTCACTAGTAGACATGATTACAATGGCCCCTCCTTTATCAGCCTGCTTAATAGTGATGTTCGAGTCATCAGCGAGAGATCTAGCCGCTGCCCATTCTTCCTTGGAGAAATTGTGAAAAGGGATACTAGACCTGTCCTTATTTAAGTCTTTGAGCACTGCCTGCTCAAAGGTTAGGATTTCGTTAGGCACCATGCTATTGTTAGGTGTAAAGGTAGAGGGATTATGTAACCCTGAATCATTACTGGTTGGAGTGGGTCTATCTTTGAAAAAAGCATTAAGTCTCACTTTACGAAAGAAGCTGTGTATTTCGCATTGATCACGGAAAAAATCGGTGCGAGGAGTGGGAACATAGCCCAGACCTTTACGCAGAACTCCTAGATCTGTCTCCGTGAGGTTCCTAGGGGAGAGATTCACTACTAGTTTTTCTTCCCCCTGGTCATACTCCTGGTCTCTACGGAGTTCTGAGTGTCCTCCTGCCAGTGTACTTGTTTGGCATTTCCTTTTCTCCGCCCTCTTCCTCTGCCCCAGCCTCTTCCTAAAAAAGGCTGGTTATTGCCTGCAAAAAATTGTGGTGGCCCTTGTGGATAACATGGTGGGCCCTGTGGGTACCCTGGAAAGTGCCACATTGGTGGACCTGGGTAGGATTGCATGGGGTGGTGGGTGTAACCTGATCGTATGTTGCGTCTAGAATTATAATTACCCCAACTGCCTGTACTAGAATCGCTGCTTGAAGAGGATCCCCTCCTTGTTTGCGTAGTACCCTCATCTGAGGAATAACTGGTTTTATTTGAAGTAAAGTCGGCCTTTAAATACGGATAGACTTTTTCTTTGTCGAACCTCTGGATATCTTTTTGCAGTTTACTGATTTTTTGTTTCATCAGAAACTCTTTGTTTTCAGCAATCTCATTGTTGATTTCAGTAAGCTTGCCCTTATATATTGTCATCACAATCATAGTCTTAAGGTTACTCTCAGCTATTTGTACCCGGACAAGAAGGGCGTCTGCTAGTCTTTTTGCTGTGTTAATAATTAAGATGAGTAAGTCCCTAGTGCATTTCCATGCCACTAGGGACCATTCTTTTGAATACTGCATCATCCAGAAAGAGACGGGGAAAGTTGTTGACTATGAGACCGTTAGGCGCTATGTTGGCCCGTAAATACTCGGTCATCATGGCGCCATGCAAGGTGATTTTTAACCATTCCCGTTTCATGGCTGTTAGTGAGGACCAGTCGTCTGTCTGGCTACCTGAGGCAGAAGTGCCATCAGTGCCCAAAATCGTGGGTGTCTTTAGAATCTCTGCTGCCACTTCGTCACCGAAACTTAGTCCCTGAACTCCCTCCATATTGTCACAAAGGAGTCTCGGGAGGAAAATAACGCGAGTTGATCGGTGGTCAACTTCGAGTTGTGTAATGGGCCAGGGAATACAATTAGCGTTCCTGGTAACCTATAGTCCCACGGTACCGAACCGTACTGGGAATCAAACAACAGAGAGGGACTCTGGGCTTTTAGAGAGGTCCAGCATACATGCCCTGGATAAACTTGTGAAGAAAAGGTATGCAGTTCCTGTAAAGGAGAGGGAAGAGGGAAAGGAGGGGCAGGGCAGGGGACTGGCAAGGTCCCTAACTACAAAAAGGAGAATTATAGTAGAAGAGGCGGAGGACTGGGAAGTCCTTCCTTTCGGAATGAGTGCCCTCACACACCCAGCCTGCTGGGTGTCATGCTTCATCATCGGGCATGCTCCTCGTCGGGTCGGCGCTGCAATACCCGACGGGCACCCTATGCAGGTGCTCTTTGGCGGAGATCTTTTATTCCTTGCCGTATAGTGCGGTGGGTGTGAGGGGCCTTAACAGTGTAGGTGTGCAATTGTGTGAATTAAAACAGGGAAATAGAAGGGTCAGGTAAATTAAACTTTAATGATCCTGCCTTCCCCTGATTAAAAAATGAAGTTGGCAACTCACTGCAAAAATCCTGCAGCGTGTTATGCTCAAACTTGTACGGTCAACATGTTTCTTGCCTGTTTAGTCAGAAGGATCTAGTGGCAATTCTTCAGGACCTAGTGAAAAATAAAACTCTACACTATAGTAGACTATGATGTTCTATTCTATTAACAAGAAGGTAGGGGGCACCAAGAGGTAAAGTACCTGATGATGCAGCAGCCAATCTGAAATGAGAAATACAACAATGAAAACAATCCATATCAGAGAGCGATCATACTCTAAAATTCAACCCTCTTATACCTCAATAGTGCCACCAGTCTGTGCACTATAACAAAAGAAATGTGCATTGCTAAAAAGTGGTCATGCTTGTCAACCACAATACCCATGCTGTGCTTAATGCCTTGGGATATGGAAAATGAAACACAGCGGGTTCGGATCATACGGTGAGGAATTAAAAACGGAGAAGAAGTAGCAACATAATGAGTGAAAGGCAACTCACCTCAAACTATCTTCAGAAAGGCCCCTTCAGTTCACGGCAAGTGTGGGACACGGTAAAGTGTTAGTGTCCTAAGAAGGGGCCCACAAGAAGTAGTGTGAGCGTGTACACAAGACACGCGGATGATGGACAAAATTTGGGGGTTGGTAGCCTCTGATGTAGCGAGAGGCAACAATAAGGTGGCTAAGAAACAGGAACCCACGTCTAGGATCGTCACCCACGATCAAGCAGGCACAGCAGCCAGCCCCTGCCCACCGGCGAGGCGTGCGGCCGCCCCTCAGGGAGGGTGGTAGCCGCTCCGTCCGCCGAGTGCGCCAGTATGCCGGGGGCCGCCTGCAGATAGATAGAATCGTGAGGGGCGTGCCCCAGATCGCGGGTATGCTGTTGACGCCGAAATTCGGCGTCCAAGCCTGTGCCTAAGAAAGTGTCCTCGTACAGGCAAAAGTCAAACCAAGATCCTCCTGCACTGGGGAGAAAGATTATACTCACCAAGAAAACGCGCCCAGGTGACGAGTGACCTACCCTGCACTGCCGGATCCGGGAGGTAATGAACCCAGCAAGGCTGGGGATTTAAATGGTAGCGGAAATGGCGCGCAGGGCGGGGACATGTCAACAAGAACACTGGAGACTAGTGTGTGTGCTAGGCCCCCGGTGGAGAGAGGTAGAGATGTATGGTGGCCATCTTGGAATAGTCTCAAATGTCACAACAGGCGCCATCTTAGACCGTGCAAATTAGAACATACAAAAATTATACATAGCGCATGGCTATGAAAACAGAGGAGTGGAAATGTATGGTGGCCATCTTGGCAAAAGACTCATAAGACACAACAGGCGCCATCTTTGAACGTGCAAAATAGAGCATAAGAGATTGCATCTAGCGCGTGACTGTAAAACCAGACAATTGGCCATGACAGAATGGTGTCGGCTATATTCTGTTAAGGCTACTCCAAGGAATATCTTCGTTGAGCCCGTGTTTATCAGTGGCCAGACGAAAAATCCATCTCTGTTCGATCCTAAAAAGTGCACTTGGGGAGATAGCAGAATGTGCTTCCAAAATAACCCAACTCAAGTTGTCACAAGTGTGTCCAACAGTCTCAAAATGTGTGTAAAGTTTGGTCGTTACTTTGTGACACCGTATGTTGCTCTTGTGTTCCCCAATCCGTGTTTTTACTGACCTTGTTGTCATGCCCACATACCGAAGGTTGCATGGGCATGAAAGCAAGTAAATGCAGTTAGTAGTGTTGCAGTTGGTATGTTTAATTAATTTCCAAGTGAAATTATCAGAAAAAGTTATTTCTTTGGTGGGTTTGGTCAATGTGCACGCTACACAGGACCCACATGGGTAGTGTCCCGAGACAGGTGGAAGGTCCCATAGAACTCTCTGTGTGGGTACAGTTTTAGTTTTGGGTCTGGTATGGATCAATATATCCTTGAGGTTGCTTGTTCTTTTGAACGCAAACCTGGGTGTGGGGAGTCTTAGATCACCTGTGTTGAGAATACCCCAGTGCTTGCGAATGATATTTCTAATCCTGTTGGAATCGGGGTGAAGGATGTAACACAAGTGAGGGTCTCAATGTGTTCTTTGTGATTAACTTCCAACAGGGCCTCTCTGTTATTATGCCTAGCCCTTTTCATAGCTACAGCTACTTTATGTTGTGGATATTCCCGTGCATGTAAGTTAGCTGCCAATTTCTTGGCTTCTGATTTGAAATCCTCGGCAGAGCTACAATTTCTCCTGATACGGAGGAATTGGCCAAATGGTAAGTTATCTTTCAGGGCCCTGGGGTGGTGGCTACTGAACAAGAGGAGACTGTTACTGTCAGTGGGCTTTTTATACAGTTTGGTACTCAAGCGTCCCTCAGTCAGGAAGATGTTGAGATCGAGAAAGGGATCCTACAGTCAGAAATCGTGTGGGTAAATTTAAGGTAGGGGTTCAAAGTGTTGACCCATGTACAAAAATCGTCACACGTTGTCCTATCTCCCTTCCAAAAAATCAAGATGTCGTCGATGTAACGCTTCCACAATATCAAGTTATTTAAATAAGGATTGCGAACATCAAAAATGAGCCTAGTTTCAAAAGCTGCCACGTAAAGACAGGCCAAACTTGGAGCAAAAGTGCTGCCCATAGAAGTACCCTGTGTCTGGTGGTAGAGTTTGTTATTATACTCAAAAAAGTTTTCGGTAAGGGCAAGGGTGGCACATTCCATGATAAAAGAAACCGGTGTGGGAGAGTTCCAGTCAGTGTATGCACTACCTACTCTAGTGTGGCCTACTAAACTCTCTTGAGTTGTAGAAAGGGTTGTGCTATCCCTTAACACACAACTCTAAGTTCAGTAGAACTTACTGATATTCTAAGCTTAAATTATATGTACCTTAGGTACCTTTAGTGGTTTTCAGTTGATCAATTCAATTGAGATTATCTGGTAAAACAATAGCAAGCTGGAATCCCACACGCTGCACACCAATGTGAGAAGTTGGCCTGGCATATGCTGTCCACTAATTATAGTGGGCACCGTGCACCAGTCCAAATCGACTCTTATGGTAGGTAGGTTAAAGACAACCTTATTGAAAGCTATCCTAGTGGTAGCTATGGAGAGCAGCCTTCAGGCTAAGTCTTGAAGGAATGTAAAGCAGCTTGTTTTACCAGTCTATAATCTCTTGAGTGACCAAATGAAAGAGCACCACACCAGGTATATATTCAAAATATATGTATTTATTACTAAACACACCCCTCTAGTCTCTTTATGAGGCTAGAGTTCGAAGTACATAGGTTATAAGATCTTAAATCACAGTAATAGCACAAATACACGTTTGGGCCCTAGGGGCGTACCAAACCATATACCAATAAAGTGGTATGCGAACCACGACTGAACTAGACACTAGGCCTAGAGCCTCTAGAAGTGCTTGGACCACAAGGAACCACCCAAGGTAGTGACACAGGGGACCCACGGGAGACGCGTGCAGTGTAAATACACAACCGCGATACGCCGTTAACTTCTATGGAGAAAGTCGGGATCGGGAAAATAGAGGAAAGGGACACTTAAAAGAGGACTAGGACAAAACCCTTTGAGATCTAGGACTTTGAAGAGTCTCTACCCACGGGAGCACCGGAGTACTCGTGTTACCTCACCCAGGGAAGCCGGGTGCCTAGGTGCCTTTCGGGGTCGGGTTTCGTCGCCGGTTCTTATGGCGATCTGCTGCAAAGTGCTGCTGGCGACCAGGAGAAAAGTGTCCGGGCGGATCCAAGAGTGGATCGGAGTTCTGAAGAATCTGAAAGCAGAGGGGACAGAGTCTGGGTCACTAGCCAGTGACCAGGGAGGCGATGGACAGATGCCCACCGATGTCGAGTGCTTCAGGTTCGATGACGGTTGTCTTGACTCTTCAGCCACGAGGTCCGGGAGGCGTTGTCGGCGACCAGGAGCAGGATTCGGGCTGTTGCTCGATGTCTGTCGAGTGCAGAGGTGTCGGCGACCAGATTGGACCCAACAAGCCTTGGCAACGGCAAGTCTCGAGTAAGATGGAGATCATCGATGATGCAGACCAGCAAGGTCTGGGGAACTCACCCAGCGAGGGTAAGTGAGGGCAGGCCTGGTGCAACCAGACTGCCAAGTAAAGAAAAGATTGGCCTTTGTTAAGGGCTACTAGCCAACGGGCTAGCGACCGCGAAGGAGCCTCGTGACGCCGCACGTGGAGCTGGCTTACAGGACACTCGTGGAGTGGGGGCCAGTGATCTTCGGTGCAAGTGGTGCTGGAGGCTAGGGCTACTCGAAGCCCAAAGCACGACTTCTTGGGAGACCCAGAAGATGGTGCACTTGCAAGTGTGCTCGGTATCCAGGGGTCACGGTCTCAAGTCACCCACGATAGCCACGGGCCTCAGCTTTGCTGGGGACTCAGGGTAGCCTCGGGGAAGTCTGAGAATCCACCTCTGGTGATGCGATGACTTCGGCGTCCGACGGGAGCTTCAGTGATGCGAACCGGACAGATGCTTCTTTGGTGCCTGCCAAGCAGGGAGTCACTCCTTGACCCCAAGGGAGATTCTTCAGTCCTCTAATCGTGAGTAGAGCGTCGAAGGTCCAGGATTCAGTTTCAGAGTTTCGTCCAGGTATATCTAAAGTCCTAAGGACTGGGTTCCTACCTTTATTCTAAAAATAGGGGATGGACTACTCTGTGGCCCCACCTATGGGTGGGTCAGGGCAGAGGGGTGGCTACACCCCTTTCCCTTTGTCCAGTTCGCGCCAAAGCAGGGGCTGCAAGCCCCTGATCCAGTTTGAACTGGGGTATGCACAGGGACACCAAATGTGCCCCCAGTGCAGGACTTCAAAGCACCCGAAAGTGCTCCCGCCCAGCCCCAATACACATTGTCCTGTCTGGGGAGGTGGTCACACCTCCCTGGGACAGGAAACCTATTGTCCAGGCCTCCCCTGCCAGAGTTTCGTCCATCAGCAGGAGGCCAGACTCGTGTCTGTGGCAGCAGCATCCATTTTGTGATGCCAGGGCTCTGGAAAGAAGTTACCGGACTCGTCAGAGTTAACATGCCTTTCCTCTAGAAGGGTGGAATGCTACCCCGCCGCCAGGATTGGAGGGGGTAGTATTCCAAGATGTTTGACACCAAACACGACATGTTTAGGTGCAGCCATTCCATAGTTAGCATTTTACCGCGAGGATATAATGCGTTTAAGAGTATATGGTCAGGCTGCACTACAAACAGCATCAGAGATGGTCTCCAAACGCTGCAGAGGGGCCCTGCTCATGCAGGGGCACCTTCTCACATAGGAACCATGCACTCTGCCTTTAGGATTGATAAGGCCTGCCTTAGGAGTGACTTATAGGTTTATATGTGTGTATGCATTTAGTGATATAGGTAACCTATACCACAGCAAGGGGTGCATGCACCACCTTACCCAGGCTGCAGTAGCAGACCTGTGGTGTCAGTTTGGATGGCCTACCAGGGGTGGCATAATACATGCTGCAGCCCCTGGCAGGCCTCTGAGGTACCTATGCCCTTGGTACATAGGATACCATATACTAGGGACTTACAAGGGCACTCCAGATC
The DNA here is from genome assembly GCA_963921515.1 of Calotriton arnoldi. Classification (NCBI taxonomy): domain Eukaryota; kingdom Metazoa; phylum Chordata; class Amphibia; order Caudata; family Salamandridae; genus Calotriton; species Calotriton arnoldi. Next base: position 103,854 of record CAWUFW010007303.1, on the reverse strand, counting down.
CCAATCAGTGATGTGCCTAAGGCACATGGAGACCCTTTTAAAGAGGAAACAGCTAGGCTGGGGTTCTGAATAGCAGGGCCCCAGCCAGACTAATGTCGACAACCAGTGAAGTATCAGCAAAAAGTGGGGGTACCCCTGTGAAGCAGATCCTACTCTCCTACAAACACTACCCCAATCCCTTGTTCTGAAGCATCTGTCTGACCCACAAATTCTTTTGTGTAGTCAGGGGCCAGCAACACTGGTGCTGAACACATAGCAACTTTCAGAGTGTCAAAAACCTTCTGATACTCTGGGGTCCAATACACCTTTTTGGGCCTCTTCTTAGAAGTGAGTTCGGTTAGGGGCCCCACAATGGTCCCATAATTTTGAACAAACCTTCTATAATATAATACCAAGGAATGCCCTGACCTGAGTCTGGGTAACAGGAGCGGTCCAATCCAAAATAGTTTGGATTTTCGTTTGAAGAGGCTGTACATGGCCCGCACCTACCAGGTGGCCCAGTTACACCACAGAACTCTGCCCTATTTGACACTTACTTGCCTTAATAGTCAGGCCGGCCTGCTGCATGGCCTGAAGCACTTCCCTTAGGTGGCTTAAGAGATCCCCCCAGGTAGAACTGTATACAGCTATATCATCCAGGTAAGCTGCACTGAACTGTTCCAACCCAGACAAGACCCTGTTCACCAACCTTTGGAAGGTGGCAGGTGCATTCTTTAAGCCAAAGGGCATTACCTTGAACTGATAATGTCCCTCTGGTGTGGAAAATGCTGACCTCTCCTTTGCTCCAACAGTGAGGGCAATCTGCCAGTACCTGAAGTCAAATCAAAAGTACTCAGGTACTTAGCAGCCCCTAACCTGTCAATGAGCTCATCAGCTCTAGGTATAGGGTGAGTGTCAGCCTTGGTGACTGCATTCAAACCTCTGTAGTCCACACAGACCTTAACTCCTTGGGTCCCCCTTGAGGATTAGGTTTAGGCACCAGCACCACTGGACTGGCCCACGGACTCTTAGACAGTTCAATTACCCCCAATTCCAGCATTTTAGCAACCTCAGCTTTAATGCTGGCTCTGACGTGGTCAGACAACCTGTACAGTTTATTTATGACAGGTAGGCTGTCAACAGTGTCAATGTGGTGCACACACCACTCAGTGATGCCTGGGGTCAAAGAGAACAGGCCAGCAAACTGCTCCAGCACTAGCTTTCAGTCTCTGTGCTGCTGGTCTGTCAACTTGGGAGAGAGCACAACTCCCTCCACTGACCAATCTTGCACATTAGTGGAGAGGAGGTCGGACACAGGCTCAGATTCCTCCTCCACACCCTAATCAGTGACCAGTAATGTCTGCCCTGTCATGGTGGGGTTTCAATCTATTCACATGCAGGACCCTGTGAGGGTTCGTTCCTGGGGGTGCCAAGGTCAACCAAATAGGTAACCTCAACCTTCTTTTCTAATATTGGATAGGGCCCACTCCACTTGTCATGGAGGGCCCTGGGAGCCACAGCCTCCAACACCCACACCAATTGTCCTGGAGCATACTCAGGCATAGTAGCCTTCTGATCATACCAGTGCTTCATGAGCTCCTGGCTGGCCTCCAGTTTCCTGTTTGCCTTGTACATGTACTCTGCCATTCTAGATCTCAGGCCTAGCACATAGTCAAGCACATTGTCCTTTGCTTCTTTAAGAGGCTTCTCTAAAGACTCTCTCAGCAGGCTCAATGGCCCCCTCACAGGGTGTCCAAACAACAACTCAAAGGGACTGAAACCAACCCCTTTCTGTGGCACCTCCCTGTAGGCAAACAGTAAGCATGGGAGGAGAACATCCCATCTCCTCCTGAGCTTCTCTGACAACCCCATTTATCATGCCCTTCAGGGTTTTGTTGAATCTCTCAACAAGACCATTTGCTTGTGGGTGATAGGGGTGGTGAACTTGTAGTTGACACCACACTCATCCCACATAGCAGTCAGATAGCTAGACAGGAAGTTTGTGCCCCTATCTGATACCACCTCTTTCGGAAAACCCACTCTGGTGAACACACCAAGCAGTGCTCTAGCCACTGCAGGAGCATCAATGGTGCTAAGAGGGATTGCTGCAGGGTATCTAGTGGCATGGTCCACTACCACTAAGATATACCTATTCCCTGATGCAGTAGGTGGGTCCAGGGGACCAACAATGTCCATCCCCATCCTTTCAAAAGGAACCCCAACCACTGGCAGTGGTATTAGGGGACCCTTTATCTTGCCCCCTGCCTTGCCACTGGCCTGACAGGTGACACAGGAGCTGCAAAACTCCTTTACCTTTTCAGACATATGGGGCCAGTAGAAATGGTTCACCAACCGGTTCCATGTCTTTGTCTGTCCCAAATGTCCTGCCAAGGGGATATCATGACCCAAAGTCAGGATGAACTGTCTGTACTTCTGGGGTACCACCAACCTCCTGGTGGCCCTCTCCTTGAGGTTTCTGGCCTCAGTATAAAGCAGTCCATCTTCCCAGTAGAGTTTGTGAAACCCACTGTCATCCCCCTCCTCTTGCTTAGAAGCAATCCGCCTCAAGCTCTCAAGGGTGGGACAGTCTCGCTGTCCCTTACTGAACTCCTCTCTGGAGGGTCCACCAGCTCCTGTCAGTTCTGCCAAATCTGACAGCTCTGGCAGGGATGGAGTCCCTCCCTCAGAGGCCAGATCCTCCCCATCAGGGTTAGATTCTTCCTGCACCTCTGGAGTTCCCTGGGCTGGCTCACCAGGCCCAGTACCCTTGTCCTTGGAGCTTGGCCCTTTGTTCCAGGGTCCAAGTGTCCAGCCCCTCCCTTCTGGCTAGTCTGTGACCTAGTCACAGCACATACCCGCTCATGGAGCTCCAACATTTTCATATGGAGTCTTCTCTCCGCCTCTGACCACTGAGAGGCTTCAAGATCATTGCCCAGTAAACACTGGACCGGGAGCACCTTTGACACAGCTACCTTCATACGGCCTGTCACACCTCCCCATTCCAAATCCACCACAGCCATAGGATGGAGTTTGGTAGTGCTGTCTGCATAAGTCACCTGGTGAAACTCACCAGGTAGCAACCTCCCTGGAGGCACCAGCTCATCCAGGACCTTAGTTACACTAGCCCCTGTGTCTCTGATAGCCTCAACATCAGTCCCATTCACTTTAGGCCTCTGCCTGTACTTGTCCATGTTTGGAGGTAAGGCAGCAAGGGTTGCAAAATTCATCCCACCCAGGGACACTAAGGTTGCTTCCACCACCTGACTACCCCTCTCTGGGGCACCACTCTCCACCCCTACACTTACACTGGCAATCCCTGTGGATGGCCCCTTAGGGGGGAGCTTCTTGGCTCAGACAGCATCTCCCTGTTTGTGCCCTGGCTGATTACAGTCAAAGCACTTACCCACCTTTGAGGGATCAAAGAACCTACCATTCTTTCCATGATACCCCCTCCCTTTGAATTTGGGTTGGCTCGGGGCCCCCCCTCCTTGTTCAGGTTTTTGTGGGTCTTTGGAGGACTCCTTCTGTTTTTGACCTTTTTTCCCTTGGGCTTTCATCTGGGGAGGGACCTGTCCTCCTTTCTTCTGGTCACCCCCCTGGTGCTGAATGGAAACCCGGGTTCTCACCCACTCATCAGCTGCTTCCCCCAGCTCTCTGGGGTCTATCAGCTTAGAGTCCACTAGATACTGGCGTAACTTCTCTTCTGCACAATGAGTCAAAATATGTTCTTTCAAAAACAAATTATACAATCCCTCATATGTGTCAACTTTGTTACCAACAATCCAGCCTTCCAGTGCCTTCACTGAAACGTCCACAAAGTCTACCCAAGACTTCAAACTCAATTTCTGGGAGCCTCTAAACTTCACCCTGTACTGCTCTGGAGTCAGACCAAATCTCTTGACTAAGCATGCCTGGTATGATTCTGCATCCTCTCCCTTCAGGGTCAGAAGCCTATCCCTCCCAGCTACTGGAATCAACTCCCACAGGAGTGCACCCTAAAACTTAGAGTGGACCCTACTCATTCTAAGGGCCCTCTCAAAAGCTGCTAGCCATTTATCAATGTCATCCCCTCAGTGTACTTGGGCACTATACCCTTGGGAAGTTTATGATCAAATGCATCACCCCTGGACATTTCAAAATCTTCATCATTTTCACTGCCACCATTTCTTTTCGACGCCTCCTTTCTCTCCCATCTCTTCTCAGCCAATTACAGTTTCCTCTGCTCCAAAGCTATCAAAGCTAATTGAGCCTCAAGCTGTCTCTCTGCAAGGGACAGTGGTGGTTCCTGAGTAAGGGACCCTTCCCCCCTCCCACCATCTGGAATCATATGGCTAACACTGGAGAAAATGGAAGAGGCATCATCCTCACCCTCCTCTTGGATGAGGTTGGGGGGGACACCCTCTATCCCCCCTTGACTCTCCTCAGCTACCCCAGCCCAGACCTTTAGGGACTCAATCAACCCTGTCTTCCTAAGCTTCTTGGAAGCAGGCAGCCCCCTAAGCCTACACTGTAGCCTAAGATCAGCCATCTTGAACTGGGACAGTTTAGCTAGGTCCAGCTCCATGGTTCCCTAGTTTTGGGTCACAACAACTAGGCACAACAGACTTAGAACAATTTGGAAAAATCAAAACAATGGATTAAAAACAGTTTAGTACAAATTCCAAAAATCAAACTCAAAAGTTTTGTTCTAAGGCAATTTAGAGGATTTGTACAATCTCAATTCACTTTACTGAAAGGTGTACTTTTTTAAACAGAAGTCCTCATCCACACCGCTGAGCACCAAATGTTGGAAAGTGGATTATTGGTAGGGGCAAATGTAAGTCTGCCACTGGCAAAAAGGCCACTAACACAGTATAGGGCTCAGAATAGGTCTTAGAAAATTATTCCTATGCTCCACCCTTGGTAACGTGGCTGTGAGCAGGCAGGCTTAACTTCAAAGACAGGTATGTAAAGCATTTAAAAACAGCAATTCAGTAAATAATTAAGACACAACACAAAATAAAAATCCAACACCAATTTATAAAAATAGGAAATATTTTTTTCTTTTAAATGACACCAAAACGAAAGAAATCCACTGTAGGGAACCAGAGATATGAATTTTTAAAGATTAGTCACTTTCTAGTGCTTAGAAACCAACAGTGCCCCTTTTAGTCATTTCGTTTGCTCTGACAGGGACACGTCCAGCTGCCCTAATATGTACTAGGGTCCTATGGGGTAGGTCATGCCAATTACAGGGGTAACCCAACCCTTAGTGTACCCTAGTGTATGTATGTGTTTTCACTGTATTCTAAGTGTTTTCAGCATAGCACTGGCCCTGGGCCTGGTTAGGCAGAGCCCAGGGTCAGTCAGAGTCAGTTACCACCAGTACCAGTCAGCAAAAAGTTGGGGGTGCCCACGGCACAGGATGACTTTGCAACATCCTCATTACTTCCTCTTTCTATGTGTGCTGCATTTTGCAGCAAACATAGAAAGAGGAATGTGCCTCAGGAAATTGTTTTTTGCAGGAAAGTGCCCCATCCTACACAACAACAATCCTATATGCATTGGAGGCACCCTTGCCCCATGGTGCAAGGGTGCCTGAGTTGGCGCGAGGTAGCCCATTGTGCACCAGTGATGGGGAAAGGGCAGGAATGGGCAGTATTGGGATAAATACAGTGTATTCCTGCTCTTTCTCTGTGATGCAGTGCAGTGAGGCAAGGTGTCTTGTTGCGCTGCACTGTTTTACTATTCTATAAATATGGCCATTGTATATTACAGTTTGGGGGAATTTCCACAGTTTCCCACATGTGATAAATGGCTGGTTGAAATGCATAAAGTGGCCGTTAGAAATGGGTTCTTTAGTTGGCAGAGGTTTGCACCCTGTTCAAGTAGGGACTGCCCCTCTAGTCAGGTTAAGTCAGATACACTCTCTACCATATACAGTGTTCACCCTCTGGTAGCTTGGCACAGAGCAGTCAGGCTTAACTTAAGAAGCAATGTGTAAAGTATTTGTGCAACACTTAAATTACAGTAAATCAATGAAAACACATAAAAAAATACTCCACACAGGTTTAGAAAAATTGAAAATGTTTATCTGAGTAAAACAAGACCAAAGCAACAAAAATCCAATAGATAGAAGTTGAGATATGAATTTTTAAAGATTAAATGTGAAAACAGTGCTTAGAAGTCACTAGCTTTCAAAAAGTTACTTGAGGTCGTGAGGAACAGGCACAAATTCAAAGTTCAGGCTGACTTTGATGGAGGCTGGCCACAGGACCCAGACAGGTCCCGCTAAAGCAATACCTTGGATGGAACTTTTGTTGAAGTTGAGAGCCTACTTCGTCGTCGTTGAGCCACGCAAAGGGGGTACCGCATCGTCGTCGAACTCCATTGAAGTGAATGAAATGTAACGTCATTGAGCCACGCAGAGCGTCATCGTAGAGCTGTGCGGGCTGTAGAACCATTGACATTGAGCAGCTGCTGCGTTGGAGGGCGATGCGGTGGAATTTCTCATGCAGTCAAGGCAGTGCTTCAGTTCTTGTAGAAATCAGCCACAGAACACAATTCTGAGGCCAGAACTAGAGGGGGATCATCATGCAAGTTTAGGACTCACAGATGACAGAGTCCAGAGGCACCAGCAGGATTGCAGGAAGTATTTCATTTCCCTGAGATGTCAGAAAACAGGAGTCAAGCCAGCAAGCACTTGGAGTCACTCTGGGTTTAGGCAAGATAGGTTCAGTCCTTGTCCTCAGCAGGGCAGAGATAAGTAGGCAGCAGGGCAAATCAGCAAAGCAGTAGCTCTTCAGAACAGTCAGTCACAGCAAAGTGGCAATCCTTACAGCACAGCAGTCTTTACCCCAGCAGAGTTCTTCCCAGGTCCAATAGTGTACTGATTTGGTAGGGTCAGAGCCCTGGTTCTTATACCCAAAAGTGCTTTTGATGTAGGAGGTGACTTCTAAGGAGTTTTCTGAAGTGCAAAAGGATCCCTTTCAACCCAGTCCTGTCTGCCAGGCTATCTGTGGGGGGTAATCAATCCTTTGTGTGAAGACAGGACACAGACTTTTCAGATGTAAGTGTGAGCCACCTCTCCCCCGTCCTGCCCAGGAAGGCTATCAGAATGCAGATGAATGCAGGTGAGTCCTTTGTCACACCCTTTCCTGTGTTTGTGGCTGGCTAGAGAGAATGCACAAAGTGTAGCTGTCACCCAGCCCAGAAGTGTATTGGAGACAGGCTGCAGGCACACAGAGCAAAGTTAAGAGCAGAGACATGTTCACTTTCTAAAAGTGGCATTTCTACAATAGTAATATCAAAGCCAACTTTACCACTAAAGAGGATTTATTGCTCTGCTCTCATTCTAAAGATATGAAGCATGAAGTAGCTACTCCTCTCCAATTAGGAATCCCAGCATAAGGGTGATTTAAGGAATCCCCAATGATAACCTATGAGAGGAGTAGGCCTCACAGCAGTGAAAAATGAATTTAGCTGTTTGTCACTACCAGGACATGTAAAACTTAAAAGTACATGTCCTGCCTTTTAGTTACACAGCACCCTGCTCTTAGAGTGACTTATTGCCTACTTTAGGGGTGAATTATGTGTAATAAAATGGGTATTTAAGGCTTGGCAAGTGGAAGTAAATGCCAACTCGAAGCAGCAGTAAACTGCACACACAGGCCCTGCAATGGTAGGCCTGAGACAGGTTTCAAAGGCTACTTGTATGGGTGGCACAACCAGTGCTGCATGCTCAATAGTAGCATTTAGATTACAGGCCCTGGGTATTTGGTGTTCCACTTTAAAAGGGACGTACAGATAACTAAATATGTCAATCAGGAGCACACCAATGTTACCATGTTTAGGGGAGAAGCACATGCACTTCAGCACTGGTCAGCAGTGGTAAAGTGCTCAGAGTAGTAAGGCCAACAAAAAGATACAGAAAAAAGTGGAGGGAAGCAAGCAAAATGTTGGGGGAAGACCACCCCAATGATGCTTGTTCTAACATGTGTCTCCCCAAATGAAAGTGCGTAGAGCTACCCAACCTGTAGGTAGTTCTCATCACTGAGTTGGAAAAACCTGGAAAGACCATCAGCTTTGGCGGAGTCTGCCCCTGGTCTGTGTACCACCCTGAAGTCCATTGCCTGTAGAGAAATGGACCACCTCAACAATTTTGGATTCTCACCCCTCATTTGCATGAGCCACCTGATGGGCCTGTGGTCAGTCTGAATCAGGAAGTGAGTGCCAAACAGGTATGGCCTCAGCTTCTTCAGTGCCAAAACCAGAGCAAAAGCTTCTTTTTCTATTGTACTCCACCTCTTTACCCTTGGGAGTAACCTCCTGCAAATGAAGGCTACAGGTTGGTCCAGGCCCTCTTCTTTGAGCTGTGATAGTACTAGCCATATGTCATGTTATGAGGCATCTATCTGAAAGATAAACTCCTAGGAGAAGTTAGGGGCCCTGAGCACAGGAGTTGTGCTTATAGCTTGCTTCAAGGAGTCAAATGCTTTTTGGCTTGCCTCTGTCTAAATCACATTTCTGAGCTGCGTCTTTGATGTCAGCTCAGTCAGGGGGGGATCCATGGTGCCATATCCCTTGACAAATCTCCTATAGTACCCAGTGAGACCCAAGAATACTCTGACCTCATTCTGGGTTTTGGGGGGCTGCCAGGCCATGATGGTTACTATCTTGGCCTGAAGGAGTTGCACCTTCCCCGAGCTCACCAGGTGTCCCAGGTACACCACTGACCCCTGTCCTATCTGTCACTAACTGGTCTTGATAGTCAGGCCTGAGTGTTATAGGGCCTGAAGCACTTCCTAGAGGTGAAAAAGGTGATCCTCCCAACTGCTACTGAAGAAGTCTATGTCATCCAGGTAGGCAGCTGAAAAGGTCTCCATAACAGCAAGGACCTGGTTCACCAGCCTCTGGAAGGTGGCAGGGTTGTTCTTTAATCTAAAGGACATCACCCTAAACTGGTAGTGCCCCTCTTGAGTGGAGAAGGCTGTCCTCTCCTTGGCACCTTCTGTTAGGGCAATCTGCTAGTACCCTGGTGTAAGATCAAAGGTACTTAAGTACTGGGCAGCCCCTAACCTAACAATCAGCTCATTCGCCCTAGGGATGGGATGAGCATCAGTCTTGGTCATAGAAGTTAGCCCTCTATAATCCATAGAACTCCAGTTCAGGTGTGGTGCCCGGTGGGGCAGCTTTTGGCTCTAGAACCACACGACTGGACCAGGGGCTACTGGAAGGTTCTATCACCCACAACTCCAACAACTTAGAGACTTCACTCTTGATGCATGCCCTCACCTTATCCTACAACCTGTAAGATTTATTCTTGAAAGGGAGAGTTGCCCCCTGTGTCCACATCATGGGTACGCGGGTGGGTAATCCCAGGAGTAAGGGAGAAAAGAGAGAAGTACTGTTCCAGCACTTGGCGACAGTCCCACTAATGTTCAGAAGTTAGAGTGGGGGCAAGGATTACTCCTTCCACAGACCCATCTTCTCCTTGGAGGTCAAGAGGCCAGGGAGAGGTTCACTCTCCTCCTTCTCTTTTCCATCTGTCACCAGCAGTATGGTGAGCTCAGCCCTCTCAAAGTTTAGTTTGAGGAGGCAATTAATGTGAAGTACCCTGTGGGGTTGCCTGGGGGTCTTAAGTAACCCTGGGCGTAGTTGGCGTAGTAGCACTACGCGTAGCTATGCAAAGTACAGTTTGAACTACACTCAGCTACGCAAATTACACTAATTGCGTAGGGCATCTTGCACAGTGCAAGTTATGATAAAATAAGTAGCTCTGTCTTTATATGCTAAAATGCATATAGTCATTTCACAAAAGTGAAAACGATAAATTAACAAGCAGTGAGAGAGGTGATGATTTTGGGATCCTCCCTAACCTAGGGAGAGAACCAAGCAGATGCCTTGAAAACAAAAAGCACATCTTGTTGAACGATTCGGTGGTGGTCCCATCCTCTTAGGACCACCCCAAGCACAGTTATTGGCAAAAATACAATCCCAACCAAAGGCCCTGCAAAGCATTATGGGACGAGATTAGCAGTGGGCAGTGAATATTATAGTATCCAATATCAAAATAATTCTACAAAGAGCTGCAGTTCAACTAGTCGTTACTAGATGTCCCTCACGAGTCAAATGCAAAAGCATTGAAATTATTAGTACATCAAGCTGCAGTTCCACTAGTCGTTAGTAGATGTCCCTCACGAGTCAAATGCAAAAGCTTCATGAAAGGGTTTCAATGCTTTTGCATTTGACTCGTGAGGGACATCTAGTAACGACTAGTGGAACTGCAGCTTGACCAAACGACAAAAATTCACAATACTGTACTCAAAAATAGACTTTAGAATGTTATAAAATAGTTCATTTCTCTCAAGTTGTAGATGCGACACTTTACTCTCAATGTACCTTGAATGCGTAACGCAAAGAAAACAAAAGGGGTCGCAGGGCAGGTGATGCGTCGGTTCCGTACACTCAGGGGAGTGGATGCGTCGGTTCCTTACTGTGTGGGGAGTTGATGCGTCGGTTTCTTACTGCTCTCCGGTGCGATGCGACAGATGGCACCTCGATGCGATACTCTTCTCTGGTGCGATGCGATAAAAATGGCGGCTTGGCTGCGATGCGACAACGTTGGTGCGATGCGTGCACGCCCGACGGCCGTGCGGCGACTCGATGATCTTGGGAGCCGCGACAGGCCCTGCGACGCGCTTCTCCGGTGATGCGACGATGTCCTTCGTGGCAGCGTCCCGCTTCTCCGGCGATGTGCCGCGCTTCGGCGATGCGATGATGACAGCGGCGTCTCGCTTCCTCGGCGATGCGATGACAGCGGCTGCAGCTGCGACACGCTTCTCGTAGTTGCGTCACGCTTCCAGCTCCCAGCGACACGCAGTCTCTCAGAAGGCCCAGCACAGCAGCAGGCACTTCAATTCCCAGCAAGGGAATTCAGGGGGAGCTGGTTGGTGAAGTCTTGTATCCCTGAGACTTCAGGCAGGAGGCAAGCTCTAGTTCAAGCCCTTGGAGATTCTTCTTCAAGTTGATAGAAAGTACACTCAGTCCTTTTCTCCTTTCTTTGGCAATGAAGCAACCACTGCAGGCCAACCCCCAAACACACAGCACAGGGGTAGTCTCCTCCTTCAGCTTCCTGGTTCTTCTCCTCAGCAAAGGTTCGTCTTGATTCCCAGAAGTGATCTAATTTCCTAGGAGTCTGGGTCCCCTTTTTATACACAGTTTCTCTTTGTTCTCTGAAGGCAGAGAGGCCTCTGCCTAGTCCAAAACCAGTTCTGGTCAGTCCTGGAGCACTTTGTTTTCTGACTCCTTCTTTCCTTTCAGAATGTGGGGCAGAGTGCTCAGCCGCCCGGCAGGAGGTGGAGCCAGCATTGTGGAAGGCAGGCACAGCCCTATTCAGACCCAGGTGCAACTCCTCCCTCCACTCTGGATGCAGATCTTTCTATTCAGCCCTGCGCTGACTCACCCTGTCTCCTGTAACCACCCCCAGCCCCTGTCACTCAATCGCCAGGCAAGGAATACACAACCTAGCAGAGGCAGGCTTGGATAGTTAGGCAAGAAAATACCTACTTTCTAAAAGTGGTATTTTCAAACACAGAATGTTAAAACCAACTTCACTAAAATATGTATTTTATCATTCTGAGTTCAGGAGTACTAAACTAGAATTTCTACCAGGTTCCCTGAGTCAGTTAGGATTAAAAGATGTAATAATCTAACTGCCCATTCTGGCCTATGGGGAACAGGTAGCCTTGCAATAGTGAAAAACGAAAATGGCTGTAATTCACTATTAGGACATGCCACACACACCAGGGCATGTCCTACCTTTTACCTACAATGCACCCTGCCCTTGGGCCTACCTTAGGGGTGACTAATATGTATAAAAGGGAAGGTTTAGGGACTGGCAAGTGGGTACACTTGCCCAGTCAACATGGCAGTACCAGACTGCCCACAATCTCTGCAATGGCAGGCCTGAGACACACTTTACAAGCTGCTCCGGTGGGTGGCACAACCAGTGCTGCAAGCCCACCAGCAGCATTTGATTTACAAGCCCTGGGCACACGCAGTGCACTGTACTAGGGTCTGACAGTAAGCCAAACAAGCCAATCATGGAGTCACTAATCCATACATCAATTTACCATAGGGAGCACTTGCACTGTGGCACTGAACAGCAGTGGCACAGTGCCCAAAAGCATCTAAAACCAGCAAAAACATAAGAGGCAACAACAAAAAAATGGAAGGGAGACCCACGCCAATGGTGCCAGGTCTAACACGTGTCCCCTCCAGCTGAAATGTGGGGAGAACTACCCTACCTCCGGGGAGTTCTCATCACTAAGGCGGAAAAATCTGGACAGACCATCAGCATTGGCGTGTTCTGTACCAGTGCGGTGTTCCACCGTAAAGTCCATCCCTTGTAGGGATATGGACCACCTCAACAGCTTTGGATTCTCACCCCTCATCTGCATCAGCCATCTGAGGGGCCTGTGGTCTGTCTGAACCCGGAAGTGAGTCCCAAACAAGTATGGCCTCAACTTCTTCAGTGCCCAGACCACAGCAAATGCCTCACGCTCAATTGCACTCCACCTCTGTTCCCGTGGAAGTAACCACCTACTGATGAAGGCTACAGGTTGGTCTAGGCCCTCCTCATTAATCTGTGATAGAACAGCCCCCACACCATGCTCTGAAGCGTATGTTTGCACAATAAACTCTTTTGAGAAGTTGGGTGCCAGGAGCACGGGCGCCGTGCACATGGCAGTCTTCAGGGCATCAAAAGCTCTCTGACAGGTGTCAGTCCAAATCACTCTCTTGGGCTGCTTCCTGGAAGTCAGCTCTGTCAAGGGTGCAACAATGCTGCCATACCCCTTGACAAACCTCCTGTAATACCCAGTGAGTCCTAAAAGGCTCTCACCTCTGTCTGGGTCTTGGGGGTTCCCAAGTCAGGATGGTCTCAATCTTGGGTTGTAGGGGCGCCACCTGGCCGCTCCCAACCTGGTGTCCCAAGTACACAACGGAACCCTGCCCGATCTGGCACTTACTCGCCTTGATCGTGAGGCCTGCTCTCCGCAGTGCCATCAACACTTCCCAGAGGTGGCGCAGATTTTCTTCCCAACTGGCGCTGAACACTGCAATGTCATCCAGGTAGGCGGCACTGAACTCTTCCAGTCCAGCCAACACCTGGTTGACCAACCTCTGAAAGGTGGCAGGGGCATTCTTCATCCCAAAGGGCATACCCAGAATTGGTAGTGCCCATCTGGTGTGGAGAATGCTGACCTCTCTCTTGCCCCATCAGTCAAGGCGATCTGCCAGTACCCAGACGTTAAATCAAACGTGCTGAGGTACCGGGCAGCCCCTAACCGATCAATGAGCTCATCAGCTCTGGGGATGGGGTGCGCGTCAGTCCTGGTGACTGAATTGAGCCCTCGGTAGTCCACACAGAACCGCAGTTCTGGTGAGACACCCGGTGCGGCAGCCTTTGGGACCAAGACCACTGGACTGGCCCAAGGACTGTTAGAGGACTCAATCACCCCCAACGCAAGCATCTTGGAGACCTCCTCCTTGATGCAAGCTCTCACCCTGTCAGTCACCCTGTAAGTTTTGTGCTTGACAGGAGGACTGTCCCCAGTGTCTACATCATGGACGCACCAATCAGTGACACTGGGAATCAGGGAGAACAGGTCAGAAAACTGTTCCAGCAACTGGTGACAGTCATTCTGCTGCTCAGGGGTCAGGGTGGAAGAGAGGTTCACTCCATCCACTGACCCATCTTGCTCTGTTGCAGACAGGAGGTCAGGAAGAGGTTCAGTCTCCTCCTCCATTCCAGCATCTGTTGCTAGGAGCATGCCGCCTTCGGACCTCTCTAAGTGGGGCTTCAAGCGGTTGACATGCAGGACCCGCAAGGGGTTCCTGGGAGACCGCAAGTCCACCAAGTAGGTAACCGGACTCTTGCGCTCCACCACCTCAAATGGTCCGGTCCACTTATCCTGGAGCACACAGGGCTCCACTGGGGCCATGACCCACACTTTCTGACCAGGCTGAAGCTCAACCAGAGTGGCATTCTGGTCGTACCACCGCTTCATCTCCTCATGGCTGGCTTCCAGATTCGCCTCAGCGAGTTTTCTGAATCGCCTAGTTTGGTTCCTAAAGGCCAGCATGTAGCTATATACATCCTGGGGAGGTTTCCTGGGAGATTGCTCCCAGCCTTCTTTGACCAAACTCAAAGGTCCTCTCACTGGGTGTCCATAGAGAAGCTGAAAGGGACTGAACCCTAGAGATTTCTGTGGCACCTCACGGTAAGCAAAGAGAAGGCATGGTAAGAGGACGTCCCACTTACGCCTCATGGGTTCCTCAAGACCCATAATCATGCCTTTGAGGGTCCGGTTGAATCTCTCAACCAGCCCATTACCTTGGGGGTGGTAAGGAGTGGTGAACTTGTAGGTTACACCACACTCCTGCCACAGGGACTTCATATACTTGGAAATGAAGTTGGTACCTCGGTCTGACACCACCTCTCTGGGAAACCCCACGCAGGAGAAAATCCCCATCAGTGCACGTCCCACCACGGGGGCCGTCACTGTTCTGAGAGGGATGGCTTCCGGGTACCGGGTGGCATGGTCCTCCAAGACCAGGATGAACCTGTTGCCCATGGCTGTCTTGGGATCCAGAGGCCCCACAATGTCAATGCCCACCCTTTCAAAGGGGGTGCTGACCACAGGGAATGGCTGGAGAGGAGCCTTGCGCTTCCTCCCACTCTTTCCACTTGCCTGGCAAGTCGGACAGGTCCTGCAATGAGTGTCTGATCTCTTGCACATTTGGGGCCAATAAAAATGGGTGACAAGCCTTTCAAAGGTCTTGTCCTGCCCCAAATGTCCTGCTAAAGGCACATCATGAGCCAGCCCCAGTAGGAAGGCTCTGAAGCGCTGGGGTACCACCAGCACACGGGCTGACCCAGGCTCAGCAACCTTAGGCTCACTATACAGGAGACCATTCTCCCAGTAGATCCAATGTGATCCAGACTGATCACCTGCTGCCTGGTTTGCAGCTCTGCTGCCGCAAACCCACAAGAGAAGGGCACTTGTTCTGCTCCTCACAGAACTCTTCCCTGGAGGGACCTCCTTCCTGCTGCCAATGGGTCAGCTCAGGCAGGTCTCCCAGTTCAGCAATCTCTTCCCCGGTAGGCTCCAGGGCATCCCCTCAGGGTCTGCCTCCTCCTGGGCCGTGGGAATCTCAGGGGCCGGTTTCCCGCGCCCCTACCTCTTCTCTTTAAGGCAGGCACCTGGGCCATTTTCTCAGGCTCCAGGTCCTCTTTGAACACCCTTACTGGCTGCCATAGACCGAGTGGTCACGCAGGCCCACTCCAGGCAAACCCAACATCTCTAAATGAGCTCTCCGCTCCACCTTAGCCCAAGGGGAGCTCTCCAAATCGTTACCTAACAGACATTCAACAGGCATGGCTGGCCTCACAGCTACTTGAAGAGTCCCTGAGACCCCCCCTCACTCAAAGGGAACCTGTGCCACCTTGCAGTGGCTCTCTGTGTTGTCAGCGGCAACAACTGGGTAAAATGCATTTGGGACTACCTGCTCTTCAGACACCAACCGACAACTGACAGCTGTCACACTGGCTCCGGTGTCTCTAAGAGCTTCCACCCTCTTGCCATTGATGGTCACCCACTGCCTGTATGTTTTAGTGTTATCAGGCAGTTGGGTCCTGGGGACCACCTTACAGTCTCCTAAAGAGACAAGGGACATCTCTGCGGGACCCCACCCACCTTGGGCACCCATCTCCTCCCCCAGGGCTACACTAGCCAACTGCCAGGGTGGTGCACCAGTGGGTGCTGTCTTCCCATACAAGGGACATCTAGCATCATAAGAACAGTGGCCTACTAGACCACACTTAAAACAGGTCTTGGGCCCCTTGTGAACAGGCTTATCTGTCGGGGCCACTGCCTTCTTCTCAGGGGGAGGCTGGGAACCTTTCCCTTGGTTCCCTTGGGGATTACTTTGGGGCCCTTTCTGGAACTCCCTCTGTTTACCCTTGTCCCCCCCACTTTTCTGCTGGGGACCCTGCCCACCTTTGGCGAAGTCTCCCACATGACCCTTCTGGACCCGAGTGCTCACCCAGCGGTCCACCTCCTCAGCAAGCGTCCTAGGGTTAGTCAGCTTGCTATCAATAAGATGCTGGCGTAGCTCTGGAAAACAGTTATTTGACAAGTGCTCCCATGCAAGCAAATCAAAGAGCGCCTCAAAATTATCCACTTTGCTACCCTTCACCCAACCATCCAATGCTCTGCAAAAGAAAGAAACATATTCCACCCAAGTGGTAGACTCCAGTTTTCTGCAATTTCTAAACCTTTGTCTATATAGCTCTGGGGTCAAACCAAATCTGGACATTAGGGCTCCCTTCATGTGGGTATAGGACATCTGCTCCTCTGTAGGCAAATCCAACAAAGTGTCCCTCCCATCACTAACAAAGCGGCCCCACAACCCCGCTCCCCAATCCTTCTCAGGGACCCGGTGGGCCAACATTGCAGCTTCATAAGCCCTAAACCACTGACCAATATCCTCATTCTTGTGGAAATCTTTAACTACATCTTTGGGAATGTAGGTTCTTGCTTCTACATGCACTGGGGTGTGCTGCCACCAGAGGGAGGAACCTCTAACTTCTTGGCCTTGAGTTCCAATTCCCTCAATCCTCTCTCATGCTCAAAATGCATTCTCTTTTCCTCTAAGGCTAACTTCTTCATTTCTAACTCCATCCCAAGCTCTATTTTCTTGCTCTCTATGTCTTTCTGACCATCCATTTTGAGCCTAGCTAGCTCCAATTTATGCATCCTCTCCCTTGCTCTGTCCTCCAGCTCTCCTGGGGACAACCCTTTGGAAGAAACACTGCTGCCCGCCCCTGAAGGTGCTTTCCCTCCAGTTGGGCCCACTGGCCCCTCAAGGTGCTCATTTAAATCCTCTGCCTCCATTACTGGCTCCTCAGGATGCTCACTGGCATTCCTGGATTCTACCCAGGCCCTCAGCGCCTTTTGGTATTCCTCTTTCCTGGTGAGGCCATTCACAGAGATTTTAAATTTCTTGCACAAAGCTTTGAGATAAGGCACAGTGTAAGTATCAATTCTCTCTTCTTCCAAAACAATGTCTACAGATACTATGGATGCTGTCTTGCTCATGGTAGCAAAAAGACTGGCAGTTCTCAAGAATCAAAAATAGAAAAGAAGTTCCAAGGAAAAAAATTCTCATAAAGTATGTGGTTGCGTTATGGTCTGCACTCACTAGTAGTGTACACCAATCACTGTATATGAATCACAAATGCAAGTCCAAATCCCCACTGCTGACCACCAATGTTAGATTTGGGGGTCTCTAGTTGGCATAGGTAGGTACCTGTGACAAATAGGGACCCTTGCGTCTAGTCAGGGTGAGGGGCTACACTCCTAAAATAACCCCTGCTCACCCCCTTGGTAGCTTGGCACGAGCAGGCAGGCTTATCTCAGAGGCAGTGTGTAAAGCATTTGTGAACACATACAGTAATACAGTGACAACACTACAGATGGACACCACACAGGTTGTATTATAAAAATAGTATTTTTATATAGACTTAACACAAGACCAAACGACAAAAATTCACAATACTGTACTCAAAAATAGACTTTAGAATGTTATAAAATAGTTCAGTTCTCTCAAGTTGTAGATGCGACACTTTACTCTCAATGTACCTTGAATGCGTAACGCAAAGAAAACAAAAGGGGTCGCAGGGAAGGTGATGCGTCGGTTCCGTACACTCAGGGGAGTGGATGCGTCGGTTCCTTACTGCTGCGCAGGGGAGTTGATGCTCGCTTCCTTACTGTGTGGGGAGTTGATGCGTCGGTTTCTTACTGCTCTCCGGTGTGATGCGACAGATGGCACCTCGATGCGATACTCTTCTCCGGTGCGATGGGATAAAAATGGCGTCTTGGCTGCGATGCGACAACGTTGGTGCGATGCGTGCACGCCTGACGGCCGTGCGGCGACTCGATGATCTTGGGAGCCGCGACAGGCCCTGCGACGCGCTTCTCCGGTGATGCGACGATGTCCTTCGTGGCAGCGTCCCGCTTCTCCGGCGATGCGCCGCGGTTTGGCGATGCGATGATGACAGCGGCAGCGGCGTCTCGCTTCCTCGGCGATGTGATGACAGCGGCTGCAGCGGCGACACGCTTCTCGTTGTTGCGTCGCGCTTCCAGCTCCCAGCGACACGCAGTCTCTCAGAAGGCCCAGCACAGCAGCAGGCACTTCAATTCCCAGCAAGGGAATTCAGGGGGGAGCTGGTTGGTGAAGTCTTGTATCCCTGAGACTTCAGGCAGGAGGCAAGCTCTAGTTCAAGCCCTTGGAGATTCTTCTTCAAGTTGATAGAAAGTACACTCAGTCCTTTTCTCCTTTCTTTGGCAATGAAGCAACCACTGCAGGCCAACCCCCAAACACACAGCACAGGGGTAGTCTCCTCCTTCAGTTTCCTGGTTCTTCTCCTCAGCAAAGGTTCGTCTTGATTCCCAGAAGTGATCTCATTTCCTAGGGGTCTGGGTCCCTTTTTATACACAGTTTCTCTTTGTTCTCTGAAGGCAGAGAGGCCTCTGCCTAGTCCAAAACCAGTTCTGGTCAGTCCTGGAGCACTTTGTTTTTCTGACTCCTTCTTTCCTTTCAGAATGTGGGGCAGAGTGCTCAGCCGCCCGGCAGGAGGTGGAGCCAGCATTGTGGAAGGCAGGCACAGCCCTATTCAGACCCAGGTGCAACTCCTCCCTCCACTCTGGATGCAGATCTTTCTATTCAGCCCTGCGCTGACTCACCCTGTCTCCTGTAGCCACCCCCAGCCCCTGTCACTCAATCTCCAGACAAGGAATACACAACCTAGCAGAGGCAGGCTTGGATAGTTAGGCAAGAAAATACCTACTTTCTAAAAGTGGTATTTTCAAACACAGAATGTTAAAACCAACTTCACTAAAAGATGTATTTTATCATTCTGAGTTCAGGCGTACTAAACTCGAATTTCTACCGGGTTCCCTGAGTCAGTTAGGATTATAAGATGTAATAATCTAACTGCCCATTCTGGCCTATGGGGAACAGGTAGCCTTGCAATAGTGAAAAACGAAAATGGCTGTAATTCACTATTAGGACATGCCACACACACCAGGGCATGTCCTACCTTTACCTACAATGCACCCTGCCCTTGGGCCTACCTTAGGGGTGACTAATATGTATAAAAGGGAAGGTTTAGGGACTGGCAAGTGGGTACACTTGCCCAGTCAACATGGCAGTACCAGACTGCCCACAGGCTCTGCAATGGCAGGCCTGAGACACACTTTACAAGCTGCTCCGGTGGGTGGCACAACCAGTGCTGCAAGCCCACCAGCAGCATTTGATTTACAAGCCCTGGGCACACGCAGTGCACTGTACTAGGGTCTGACAGCAAGCCAATCATGGAGTCACTAATCCATACATCAATTTACCATAGGGAGCACTTGCACTGTGGCACTGAACAGCAGTGGCACAGTGCCCAAAAGCATCTAAAACCAGCAAAAACATAAGAGGCAACAGCAAAAAATGGAAGGGAGACCCACGCCAATGGTGCCAGGTCTAACAGTGTGCTCAAGGTCATTACCCAACAAACAGTCCATAGGCATGGCAGGGCTCACAGCAACTTTCAGAAGATCTGTAACCCTCACCCACTTAAATAGAACCAGGGTCACTAGATAGTGATCCTCCCTGTTGTAAGCCACCACAAATTGGTGGAATGCATTGGGAATCATCTGCTCTGTGGGCATCAGCTGACTCATTACCATAGTCATGCTGGCACCTGTGTCCCTCAGAGCCTCAACATCTTGCCCATTGATGGTGACCCATTGCCTGTACTCAGTAGTATTTGAGGGCACATGGATCTTAGAAACCATCTTGCTGTCACCCAGGGGCACCAGGATAACTCCACTAAACTCCCCCCCACTAATTGAGACAAACTCCTCCCCATCACTATGCTAGCCATCCCTCGAATCTTAACCTCCAGTGGGAGGGTGTGCTCTTTTTGAACACCTGGGATCCCTCTTGTAGTGCCCATACTCACTGCACTCAAAGACAGAAAAGATTTCCTGCAATCCTGCTGGTGCTGCTGAACTTGGCCATCTGTGAGTCCTACCCTTGCTTGAGGTGCCCCTCCAGTCCTGGATCTCAGAAGTGGGTTTCAGTGGCATTTTCTACCTCGACTTTGACACAGCAGCAACTTTGTGCTAATCGGAACTGACGCATTGCCCTCTGATGCCGACGGCAGCATTTCCAGTGCCGACGCGGCTCAATGGCGACAGTGATTCTACCACTGAAGCTGCTCGACAATGACAGCATGGCTTGACAAAGGGATTCGACACCAAAGCTCCCACCAAAGCTCCCATCGATGGTGCGGATTGACACGGATGCTCGCCTCCATGAATGGATCTTTGACGAAGCATCGCCTTCTCGACTCTTACCCTCGAGTCTTCAACATTGACAAAAGCTCCATCCAAGGTATTTCTTCAGCAGAACCTGTCTGGCTCTTGTAGTCGTCAGCCTGAACATTGACTTTGAACCAGTTCCTCGCAACCTCAAGTAACCTTTTGATCGCTAGTGACTTCTAAGGACTCTTTTCACATTTAGTCTTTTTAATTTATATCTCTTCTTCTACGTATCGTTTTTTTGTAATTTTAGTCTTGTTTTAATCATATTCATATTCGCTATTATTTTAAGCCTGTGTGGAGTCTTTTTGTGGTGTTTTCGTTAAGTTACTGTAATTTAAGTGTTACACAAATACTTTGCACATTGCCTCTTAAGTTAAGCCTGACTGCTTTGAGCCAAGCTATAAGAGGGTGAGCAGAGGTAAATTTAGGATGTGTATCTGACCTACCCTGACTAGAGTGGTGATCCCTACTTGAACAGGGTGCAAACGTCTGCCAACTAAATAGCCCATTTATAGCACACACCATGGGTGTTAAAGGGGTCACCAGGGCCTAAAGCACTGTTTATGCCACCCTGAGAGACCCAAGTAAACTACTGACAGCAGGCCTGCCATTGCAAACTACCAGGCAGTGCAAACTGTTTGAACTCTACTTTGACCTCAACATGTGTGGCAAAGTCATTGCACTATTTTTCATTTATGCCAGTTACCCCTAAGGAAGGCCTGCTGAGCTCAGAAGGCAGGGTGCATTATATTAAAGGTGTAGACATGTAAGTTCAAGCTTATACGCCTCTATAGTGGCCTTTGCCATTAAAGGGTACAATAAGCAGTCTATAGGATGACATGGGCTGGCACTTGTGCAAACCCAAGGTAGGTAGCTTCATTATGATACCACCAATATATGTCATGTTTGGTATCAAACAATGTGCCTCATCACTCCTGATACAAATTTCGTATCGAGGACGATGTGGCATGCACCTAGGTGGCTACCTTAGAGGTTACCCACGTGGTTGTCCCAGCCATTCCTGTGCTCTGGTTGCCAGTCCTCAGCTGCTGCTGCCAAGACAGGAATCTGACCCCCAGCCAGGATGTGTGTATGTTCCCAAGAGTCAGAAACAATGGCCTGGACAGGAAGGAGGTCACACCTTCCTCCCTGACAGGATGGCTAGTGAAGTGGCACATCAAGGCGGTGAGCTTCAAAGACTTCACTGCCTGTGATATGCACCCGAACAGCCTCCTAATGAAGGAAATAGCTGTGCCCCTGCCCCTGCCCCAGGCACATTTTCACCCGGGCAGGCAGGAAAATTCGATATTCAGGAAATGTACCAACCCAGAAGGCTATCCACACCTCTGCAGTGGACTACCTGTCTGTACAGCTGAGGAAGACATCTGACATTTTTAAAAGTGATAGAATAGAGGGTTCTGGGTAGAAAAGGCGACACACACCCCTGGATGTGGTCACCTCCAGGGCAGATTAGATGCTGGGGTTAGTAGCCTGTTGACCACTTGCAACACCCCTAAATCAAAATTTTAAGGACTTCCACTGCCACCAGAACTTTAGTTCTGGCCTAACTTACAACAAAGGACAAAGAGGAGACCCGCGTCTGTGACTACAGGATCTGCACAAAGCAAAGGTGAGATACTCTGCACCTGTGGCAATCTTCCTGGAACTGTGCAACTGTGACTCGTCTTAGACCGAAGCTCGACTTCCCCAAACAGTGGGACCCCTTTAAGAGCCAAAGGCTGCTCCAGACTCCCCTGGGCTATTGACACTAGTCCCCCGCACACCGTAGGTAAAAACAATGTGCCAGAACCAAAGAATTGCTGGCCATTGGGACCTCCGACAGATCGTCCAAACGTTGATGGTCCAGTGCAATGTGGCAAAGGTAGTCCTGACCTCCAGCAAGTTTCAGGCAGCTACCGTTTTCCTCAAAATACCCTTCTGCTGCCCTTACTGCTGTCAAGGCTTGCCGGTCGCCAGTCTGGCAACCACCCTCTTTACTCGATAATGCACCTTGAGGGAACTCAGCAAAACCTTCATCTGGCATCAGCAGTGGCTTCGTTGTCGCCTTTTGGCACACGGTTCCCCACCAGCACCATGTAAGCGGTAAAACCAGCTCTCCAGTGTCTCCCCCTTCAGCACCCAGGACAGCCAGGACAACTTAAGCCAGGTAAAATTGAACTGACTGCCATGGCTTGTTCCTGGGGCCTACATCATCTTTGCCCTCCTTGGATCTATGCAACTCGACCTGCAAGTGACCGATATGTTGCTACTTTTGTGTTTGCATGATAATTAATATTTACTGTATATTGCATAATAATAGAGTATATAACAGTATATCTGTTCATACTTGATGTAGTCTGATTGACTGTGCATTTTTGTTTGTGTTTGAATTTATCACTAGGTGTGTGGTTCAATGAAAGTGATGTGATATTTCTGTTGCATGAGAATGTTTTTCTAAATCATGGAAGGAGTTTTGTAGTATGATAGTCAGTCTGCGTTTTACAGCAGTTGATGGTGAATTTGTGGTTTTGAGATAGTGAGTGTCTTTGACTGTTTTCTTTATTTTATAGTGGTTTGTGAAATTTGCAGTGTATCTCAATCTTGTTGTATGATTTTTGTGAAAAAAGTTATTTATATGATTCTAGTGGATTAATATGAGAAGCTACTCTTCTGTAGTAGTGTTTAATTTATTATTACATGGTGCATTCATAGGTAAATTATGGGAATTAATATTTCTGCAATCAGTGTATCATTGGTGAAAACAGTATTTTAGGTGAGGCACTTAGTAAATCTTAATCGATTTAAAAATAATACCTTAAAGTGAATTGAACAGCGTATTGTTATCAAGGGGTGATGTAAAAGGTGATGTCATCAGCGATGTCATCAATTATGTAATTTGCAAATCAGTAATGTCATCAAGGACGCCATTTAAAATGGCCTGAACTACGCTATATCGGATGTAATAAGCAATGCATGTCGGAAGCATAAGTTATGGTTAGTTACCTAAGCTTTATTTTTATTTGTAGTCATAACTTCACTTTAACTGTGTTTTTCTTTTGTTGAGTTTCTGAGGTTTTATTAAACCTATGTTAAGTTGTTATAACCAACTGTAACTTCACTTTAACATTAGTTTTTGTAAGTAAGTTTTTGGATTTTTTGACCATATATTACATTCAACAGTTTACTATACTCAATCTGCAGTGATGGCCAACTCCTAAGGTGCACAGGGGTTGACCTCAGGACCTGACCTACGCATAGGCCCTGTTTGCAGATACATGCCACAGAGTATGCAAACCCCTGCTCACTCGTGGACCTATGTGGGACCTTCTAAAAGTTTCATCAACACTCTGCACCCGCCTGCCATGGGTTACCCACATCCACTGTGGACAGTGTTCGAGACTTCCTAGGTCAGCAAAATTTCATATAAATCCAACAAAGGGTGTTTAAGTTATTAGTAAATCAAAATATTTTGGCTCCTCCTTTTACTTCTGCTGCCTCCTTTGAATCAGCATGAAATCTGAAACACTGGCACTGGATGTAACTTGCTAAATGCCTACCACGTTTCAAGCAGATTCATCAAACAGTGCTAAGGTCATAAGCAAATGAAATACTTGATTCCCCCTTTCAACTTTGTTAACCCTTGATGGGTTGGCTCACAACTTGACATACCAACCATAAAGTAATCCTTTCAAGCTTCTGCAAAATATCATGCAGTTTTGTCACACAGTGCCAATGTTAATAACACATGAATGCATTTTGGCCCCCCTCTTCACTGATACCATTTTAGCACCTCTCCAAACTGAGACCCCTTTGCTGAATCTGCGCTAATTTAAAAATATCAACAACAGGCTAAATGTGCAAAGTTTCTATCAACTTTCATGCCGACGCCTCAAAGGGTGTCAATATTAGTAAATCAGAAGAGTTTTGACCCCCTCTTTAACTTTTGCCTATTTCTCGCAATTGGGGCACATGAAACGTGAAATACCTGCACATGTATAACCTGCTAGCTGCCTCCCACATGTGATGCAGATTCACCCAGAAGAGTCCAAGTTTTGCACAGATCAAAATGTTACTGATCCCCGCCCCCTTTGAGCATTGGCACTAGAAATACCAACAAAAAAACGAATCCTTCCAAGTGTTTGCTACATTTTGTGCAGATTTGTCTTTCAGTGCATAGGTTATTACCAAATGAACATTGCTGTGCCTGCCATTTTACTTGCCCCCGTTGACAGATCTGCACTTAATCTGCAAGTAATCTCAACATACTGAAAGGCTTATTTATGAAAGACTTGCGCCGCTGGAGCATCACTTTTTTTGATGCCCCGGTGACGCAAGCCTCTCAATTATATCTATGAAGCAAAGCAAAGCCTGCGTGACTTTGCATGACCTCAAATAAATCGAGTAAGACAAAGCAGTGCATGTCGCACGTTGCCTTACTCTGTGTCAAGGAGGCATTGCAGTGTTTTTTTTCCACACAGCACCCATGGATTTAGATGCAGCCTCAAGTGTACTTAATCACTTTAACCTGTGGCAGCGCCAAAACCTTACGCCTCCTCAGAGCAGGCGTAACGCGGGGAGAAATATTTTTATTTCGCCTCGTTTTTTCCTCTTTCTACATGTGGATGCATTCTGCCTCTCGGGTCTGTTTTTGTGCGGGAAGATGGCCCATCCTGCACAAAAACAATCCTGCCTGTAACGCCTATGTTGGTGCTAGGCAGCAAATTGTGCGCCAGCGCAGGGGGAAATGACAGAAATGCACCGCATTTCATAAACACGGTGCATTCCTGCCCTTTCACATTGGCGTAGGGCAGCGCAGCCAGAAGACTTGCCTCACTGCCCTACGCAAATTCCTCATAAATGAGGCCCTAAAGGTCTGCTAAATCCCATGCATGTTCATAAAATGGGTGCAAATGTTCTAAGCAAATCTACAAATGGCTTTTCAACTGATAAACACTGATAACTTTGCAAGATAAAGAAAAGAGTGGAACCCTTTTCACACTAATATCTCAAAAACCACTGCATGTATTTACATCAAACCACAAAAAGCACTTTCTGGAAGTAAAATTGGTAAAAACATCTTTTTGCCCCTCCTCCATTTGAGCCTTTTTCCCTTGCATAGAAGAGGACAAAAATTGGCATGTCAGGCTATTTTTATATATTTGCATCTTAATGAATATAGATCATTAAAACCTATGTTATCATATTATAGAACAAATACTATAAAAAGAAATATAAGCTTTTGCAGATTTACCAGGAAATCATGTAATCTCTGAAGCAGCTATTCATTTGCGTGATTAAATCAAGTTAGGCAAAGAATGCATCTTGCCATTCTGACGGTTTGTTATAGATTTCCAAAATAAGGCTAGCAGAAGCCAAGAGAAGCTTGCCCAGCCTCTGCAATCACAAAGCATTAACGTACCCATGCTGCCACTCGAATTATAGAATAACATATGAATCTTTCACATTAAAACCTATTAAGGCAATTTTCCATTACGCCCATTAAATATGTTTATACTGCTCTTTCATAATGTCATTCTGATTTATGTCCCATTAGCTGCTACTGTGGATTGCAGAGAAACAGCGGCCTTCTGTCATTTATGATGCTGTGGAATATGCTATTCTCGTCGGAGCCCGGAAGTTCTGGCCATTCTGCGCGTGCTTAAACTGCGCTCTCTCCCTGAGGTTTCTCCAAGGTGCATCAGAGTACACAGCCTGTGTGCCAGTGCCAGCTAGACAGCTACAATCTCGCTGCTTGTTTCATGTCAGTCCATACTGCTACACCGTGTCCACACTGCCTCGGCACTCACTTCCAATCTTATCCTGGTATGAGACATTCCGTTCCAAAGTTAACAGAGATAGCCTTGACATTTAATTGTGCAAAATGTCTTTCATTCCTTGGCAGTCTGCAGTTCGGTTTTATCTGTCTTTACTTAAGGGAGCAGTTCTGCGCCGGCTGCATTATGACAAGCGAAGGGACACTATCAATGTAGACGTAATGTAAATACTTTTTAATAGTGATTACTTCAAGGGGTTTAAGGACAGGCGGTGGTATTTGCAAAATTCCTTATCCAACTAAAACAAGGTCATTACCAAAAAAGCGTCATTAACTCATCGCAGTACACAGTCCTATGCAAACAGCTGATCATCTTCAAACACTTTAGTGCATATTTATGAGAAGCTTGCACCAGCGTTGCACCACTATTTTTGACGTAATGGTGGCGCAAGCAGTACTCCATATTTAAAAGATGACACATATGCTCAAATGTGTCGATTTTTGGAAAAAAGCTATGCCTAAACCAGCTGTGGCATGCACAAATTAAAATATGCAAGATAGGTGTTCCGAAGTAAATGCCAATGTGAATCCAACACAGTGATATTTATGGGAATGTCAATATTTGACGCATCGTTGTCAAGCAGCACGCAAAAGATGAAATGCGTCACAATTCCTGTGCATCAGCAACCCAGGCATAGGAAATGCACAGTGGCTGTGGTAAGAAGAAGACAAACCTCACAGCACAATTTGGCAAGCTCATCTACGCCATGGAGGTGTCCATTCTGCAGCTGGAAGTCACAAGGAGACCACCACCATCACCATCACATAGTCAGCAAAGCAGAAGGGAGCATGTGTTCCGGCAGTGCATGTCCTTCATTGACCTCTGTAAGGATGAGGTCATCAAATTCTACAGACTCAGGAGGGAGTCTATCATTCAACTGTTCCACAAGATTAGGCCAAGTCTGCAGCCACCAACTGCCAGGCCCAATAGCATCCCTCCACAGGTCAAACTGATAGCAGTGCTCCTCACGCAGATCACAACAGCCAGAGTGGCAAGAAAATCACAGCCATCATTTTCTGCCTTCCTACCCTCTGTCTTGTATGCACTCATCAGGCTCACGACCCAGTACCTCCTCTTCCCCAAGACCCAACAACAACAAATGGACACCAAGCAAGGCTTATATGCCATTGTGAAATTTCCCCATGTCTTAGGTGCCATTGATTGCACACATGTGCAATTGGTTTCCCCTGCGGAAACATCCCACGTGTACCGCAACCGGAGGCACAGGTACTCCATCAACATCCAGGCCATCATGGACCATCTGGGGATGTCCACCAATGTGTTGGCCAAATACCCTGGAAGTGCGCATGATGCCTACATCTTCCGGCACAGAAATTAACATGCAGTAAAATTCAACTAGGACAAGGTATCAAAGTGTACTCACGATACCAATATCTGCATTCACTTGCCACATCAATGATGACAGAATCAAGGTATAGAAGTACAGAATCCCCTACAAGTTAGAATCATATGTTAACATGTGAAAAGCTAAAGTATGTTGTCAAGGTCTGTAGTAGAAAGGTACTTGTAGCAACATCAGTGTATTGTAAATAAAGATGGCCACATTGCAAGGCCTATGTGTCAATCCAAGTGCACCATGACAACTTGTCTGACAAAAAGGATTTGCTGAAGGCTTGGCAACACATTTTTTAACTATCCATGTTACATCTTGGAAATGCACCACAAGTATGAAGCAAATTTCAATGATAAAGTAAGTTAACAAATCAAAGGCTATGCCAATTTCACGTAGGCAATCAACAATATCAGAGGTTTTACAAGCACATATGTATGTGTAAGCATCAAATATATTGGCATTGTCACAACCTACCTAGGAATGAACATATGGCAGCAAATCAGTTCACTAATTTTTCACTTTGCACATGTAGTGAGCACACAAAACATAGAGAGCTCAAGAACATTTCTATTGCCTAAACATGAAAATCAGCGTATAGAGGCTCAAAAGTATCAGGGCATGCTTCGCTTTTGTAATGACACAGAGAACTGGAAGTGACA
Organism: Calotriton arnoldi; assembly: GCA_963921515.1. NCBI lineage: Eukaryota > Metazoa > Chordata > Amphibia > Caudata > Salamandridae > Calotriton > Calotriton arnoldi. The sequence continues at coordinate 75,605 of CAWUFW010007303.1, read as the reverse complement.
TGTGAAAACCAATGGGCAACTCTATATATAACACATATTGTCAAATACTGTTAGAAATGTGTATGAGTAAGTCACTACACATTGCACACATGTACAAGAATGTCTCTGTAACAATGTGCATATTCATTAACTGTGTGTATTTTTTCTACTTTCAGCTGACCAAGGATATGCTTTTCAGCCATGGATCATGACCCCAATTGTACATCCCCAGACGGAGCCAGAAAGACAGTACAACAACCAGGTACTTATCAAGATCAGGAATGTGGTTGAACGGATATTTGGTGTACTGGCTCTGAAGCCGCTACGAGGCACGCTTGGCGCAAAGGGGGGCGAAGAGTAACATTTTTAAGAACTTTTTAACAACTGTAAAACCGAATTTGTGGGGAATTTTAATCTTTTTAGAATTGTATTGTGGCACGCTTTTATTTTGTTCTACCTGCTACCGGAGCTGTGTTATAGCTCGGGGGGGAAGTATTCTTACCTGCACTCGCACTTTGGCGGCCATATTGGGTCAGCGCTTTAGTCGCTGGACCCTGCTCGGGCTATTTAAGAGCCCGAGGACACGACTCGCGCAGCAGGCTCTGAAGCCGCTACGAGGCACGCTTGGCGCGAAGGGGGCAAAGAGTAACATTTTTAAGAACTTTTAACAACTGTAAAACCGAATTTGTGGGGAATTTTAATCTTTTTAGAATTGTATTGTGGCACGCTTTTATTTTGTTCTACCTGCTACCGGAGCTGTGTTATAGCTCAGGGGGGGAAGTATTCTTACCTGCACTCGTACTTTGGCGGCCATATTGGGTCAGCGCTCTAGTCGCTGGACCCTGCTCGGGCTATTTAAGAGCCCGAGGACGCGACCGCGCAGCAGGCTCTGAAGCCGCTACAAGGCACGCTTGGCGCGAAGGGGGGCAAAGAGTAACATTTTTAAGAACTTTTTAACAACTGTAAAACCGAATTTGTGGGGAATTTTAATCTTTTTAGAATTGTATTGTGGCACGCTTTTATTTTGTTCTACCTGCTACCGGAGCTGTGTTATAGCTCAGGGGGGGAAGTATTCTTACCTGCACTCGTACTTTGGCGGCCATATTGGGTCAGCGCTCTAGTCGCTGGACCCTGCTCGGGCTATTTAAGAGCCCGAGGACGCGACCGCGCGGGAGGCTCTGAAGCCGCTACGAGGCACGCTTGGCGCGAAGAGTAAAATTTTTAAGAACTTTTTAACAACTGTAAAACCGAATTTGTGGGGAATTTTAATCTTTTTGGAATTGTATTGTGGCACGCTTTTATTTTGTTCTACCTGCTACCGGAGCTGTGTTATAGCTCAGGGGGGGGAAGTATTCTAACCTGCACTCGCACTTTGGCGGCCATTTTGGGTCAGCGCTCTAGTCGCTGGACCCTGCTTGGGCTATTTAAGAACCCAATGATGCGACCGCGCAGCGGACGCGCCGCTGGCGCGCCAAAGGCAAGCCCGTCTGCGCCCGTCCGCGTCCGGACGGGGCCAGGGGCCAGACACCCTGCTCCTCCCAATCCAGATAGATACATCTATAGTGCGGAGCAATTAAAACAGATAAACTCAGTCTATAGACCGAACTGCAACCACTCTATTAACCCTAGTAGCCTAGTCTCTAGTTGTGAGCACTGCACATTTAAGCTCTGGTTGCACTTGCCGACCTCTCCGTCTGCACGCCCGTCGGTCAAACAATTCAAATAGTTACTGATTAACTGCAGATCCGTGCCTAAGCATGCTACAGAGCTGTTTATGCTTTTAATGGACGAAAGCCCTGATGTTTTATTCCTCACCGAGACTTGGACGAACGCGGGCTCTGACCCCGACATCGTCCAAACTCTCCCTCCCGACTACGCATTGCAAAGGCTGGACAGGAATTCAGGCAAAGGAGGAGGGATTGCTATCATCTATAAAAATCACCTAATTTGCCGAACCTTCAGAAGCCCTTTGCTTGACTGTGAGAACCTCCAGTTCTCAATAGGATTCTCACCCACGCTCTCCTTTTCGGGTATTTTAGTTTATCGACCCCCCGGACCCATGGGTCAATTTCATAAATCATTACCAGAAATAGTTGCAGAATTAGCAAGCACTGCCTCGAATTTTATTCTTCTAGGCGATTTTAACATTCACTTCGATGATTCTACCTCAACTACCGCAATTGAGCTCTCCCATGATCTTGCAGCTCTCCAACTCATACAGAAGGTGTCTCATGCAACACACACAAAAGGACACCTCCTCGACCCCATATTCTCCAATGTAGAGGAGTTACTCTGTCAGGAACCAATTCCTATTCCTTGGTCAGACCATTCCTTGATTCCCTTCTGTTGGTCCCCCTCCCAAGTCACCCCTCCATCCCGGCAAACTCAAATAACGACACGTAGGTGGTCAAAACATTCTTTAGAAAAGTGGGTCTCTGCGTTAGAAAAGTCTAAGCCACCCTCACACCCCGACCCCATACTGGCCAACGCACAATTTAATAACTGGATTGAGGAGACACTAGACACTAGACACTAGACCACCCAGACGCATGTTGGACCCAACAGAACGGCCTGGTACACCCCCAAACTTCGAGAACTCAAGCAGAAATGCAAAAAAACTGAGAGAATTTGGAGAAAAGAGTTTTCCCCAAGTAAGAAAAAGGACTACAGGGAGGCCATTAAAGTTTACAAGATAGAAATTAAAAAGGCTCAAACCTGCTATTACGAGGAAAAAATCTCCCTGGCAGCCAACTCCCCTCGTGAAATATTTCGCACCGCGAAGAAACTCCTGATAGCCCCCACTCCCCCTAATACTCTCGAAGCAACAGATCGCCGTTGCAACGAACTCGTTGAGTATTTTTATAACAAAATTCAAACAATATGTTGTGCCTTCACCTCGACGGACTATCTTACTAGTCCCCACCCAGAGGTTGTTAGCTCTTGGAGCAGAGAACAACCGCTGGAAACTTTCCCTCTAATGAATGATGATACTCTCCAGATAACCTCGGCCCTCGTAAAAAGTGGTTTGCCCAGTGACCCCGCCCCACCCAAAATCTTGAAATTAGTGGCTGAATCAGTTAGTCCTTCTATTTTGGACCTGATTAATTCCTCACTATCCGCCGGTGTGGTCCCCCCGCCATGGAAAAAAGCTATGGTGAAACCCTTATTGAAAAAACCTAACCTCGACCCTGACTGCCTTGGTAACTACCGGCCCATCTCACTCCTTCCAGGGATCAGCAAAATCGCGGAGAAGCATGTCAACTCAGTGCTATCTAGACACCTAGAGGCTTCTAATCTTCTGCATTCCTCTCAAACGGGCTTTCGCCCGGGTCAAGGAACAGAAACGGCCCTACTAGCAGTTGTCGAAGACTCTAGGAAAATCCTCGACGCAGGAGGCTCTTTGGCTGTGATTCTGTTAGATCTTAGTGCAGCCTTTGATACGGTTAGCCACCGTATCTTGGTCGAACGACTCAGAAGCCTGGGTGTGTCGAGAGCCGCTCTGACCTGGCTGCAATCATTCCTGGAGGATAGATCCTTCCAAGTCTTTGAGGGTAAGGCCATCTCAGACCCTCTGCCCCTACACTGTGGGGTCCCGCAGGGGTCGTCTCTGAGCCCTACTCTTTTTAATGCCTATATGGCCCCTCTTGCCAACATTGTTCTTCCTTTTGGGGTGCATATCGTCACATATGCAGACGACACCCAATTGGTTGTCGCTCTGAACCATGCTGACAGGGCCTCTATCCGTCTCCGTCCTTGCCTCGAAGAGGTAACAAGATGGATGAAACAATCTCACCTCAAATTGAACGGTGATAAGACCGAGCTTATGCTCCTCGGCAATCCCTCTCTTTTTGAGGCTGACACTATGTGGCCAGTGTGCATGGGCCCTTCGCCCACCCCTAAGCCAGAGATAAAGAGCTTAAGTTTCTGGCTTGACTCAGATCTCAGCTTCAAAACCCAAGCCAGGAAGGTTGCGGCGTCTTGCTTTGGTATGCTAAGAATGCTTCGCAAAGTGCTCCCTCTGCTACCATTTCAAGCAAGAAAGCTTATGATCCAGGCGCCCTTTATTTGGGCGCCCCATGTTCAGTCCTGGCAAAGCTTCAAACTGTGCAGAATTGTGCTGCAAGGATTCTTTTGGGGATCCCGAGGCGGCAATCGGCTAAACCGGCCGTGAAGTCTCTCCATTGGCGCCCGGTCAGAGTCTTTTTTAAGGCCTTGTGTATTACCCACAAGTTGTTCAGTGGGAAAGGACCAGCCATCATATCCTCTCTGGTCCAGCCCTATCGAGCTAACAGGCGGCTGCGCTCAGATGAGCTCCACCTGGCTTTGGTTCCCAGAATTAAGAGGGCTAGAAGTGGTGGTAGGCTCTTCTCTTATAACGCCGCCAAACTCTGGAATTCCCTCCCTCTTCAGATACGAAAGGAACCTAGTCATCTGGCCTTCCGTAAGGCTTTGAAAACATGGCTCTTCCCCAAATAACCACAAAGTAGTTTTAGCTGCCCTGCTCAGCGCTGGGATGCCTCCGGGTAGCCATGCGCTTTACAAATGTTGTTTCATTCATTCATTCATTCACTATAGTCCAGGTTCCGATGCCTGGACATGTCAGGGGGAAGAATGCTATACTCGTCCCCTGTGGTGTGCAAAAGTATACTCGTATGCACCATCCTCCACAATATATGTGTGAGAATAATGTCCCGTGGGACTTGGAACCTGAAGAGACTTAGCCAATGGATGAGGAGGAAGATAAGGATGGAGGAGAGATCCAAAATACAATGGCTGATTGGCAGTGACACATCCACATTGAGGCAAATTTCTTTTCCTAAATCATCGGAACTGATGGACAAATAGACTGCAATTGTCTGAAATGTTCAACATGAGAATAAATGCCTGAACTCATCCTTTGTGTTGTTTGTTATGCCACAGTCAATGTAAACATCATGTCACTCACATCTTCTAAACTAGAAGTAGGCCTCAACATGTAACAATCATGTTGTCAGACCGATTGAGAAACATAAAGCCATGGCTCAAACATATTCATCAACCAACACAGCAATGTAATGTGATGCAGTCTACAGCATTAAAGGTACAGGCCAGGCTTGCCACATATCCACATGTAAATTGACCATTCCTATCCTCACACACTTGAGCAGTGCAGGCTGCATTGCAAGCAGTCTTGCTGTGTTCCACAGCAGCAAAGTGTGCTACAGATGGTACTCAATGAGTCTTGGAATACAAACAACCCACTATGTTCATACCTGAGACAACCCCCAGATTGGAGTGTGTTTCACCAAATGCGGTAACATGCTGACTGACAGCACTTCATTTTGTATCAGTACAATTCTGTGGTACAGAAATGGTATATCCCCCACTGTAGAGGCTATGTGTGGCAGAGGCCCCTCATCTTGCATGCATACTGTATCGGAGCTCTCACAATTGGGACTGTTCATCTCCCTTACCCTCAATCCCCACATTGTAATACCTAAGCCAGGGGTCCCATATTTTGTGCAATTTCTTGGGGCAACCTCTAGCTTTATACGTCGCCTTTTCAGCGACCATATTAAGGTCCATTCCAGTTTTCTATTCTCGAAGGGTGGGTGGCTCGTGGTCGCCAATGTCTAGCTACATCAAGTTTTACCACCATAAGCCCCAGGTTGCTAAAGAGGAGTTTACCTCTGGGTACATCTACATTCGTGGGTATCCCCAGCAGAACAAATTTAGGATAAATGGGTAGGCTGACATCCAGGATGTTTTTGAGTTCCTCAATCACTCTTGACCAATATGCACTTATCACAGAGCAGGACCACAGCGTGTGTATTAAAGTCCCATTCCCGTCTTCACATCTTATGCAATTAGGTGTCTCTGCCCTACCACATGTATGTAGATGGGCCCTGTCAAAGTAAATTCTGGTTAGGACCTTAAATTGGATTAGGCATAGGCAGGACTTGGGTGCATCAATGCTGCCTCCTAGTCTGTGTTGTCCAGTTCTCCTACTTCACCTTCTCACTTCCTCCTGAGCTTCCCCAAAGTGTCCGGGACATTGTTAATGATCGTCTTATATGTCCAGTAGACCGCTTTCCCAGCTATCTCTCCCTGGAGGAGCTGTCCCTTCCAGAAGGTTGTCTACCTCTATCTTCCCTGTCTCCCAGGTGTGCTGTATCTGCAAATATTGAAAGGATTATGTTCTATGCCATTGATATTGTTGCCGCAGGGAATTAAAGGTGATCAATGTACCCTCCTCTGTGAGGTGCCATAGTTTAGAAATCCCAATCATATCCCATTGCCTGAAACCTGTTAACTTCCTAAATTTCTTCAAACATGCCCCCACCCATAGGGGTGTCTCTCGTGTCAGTCGCTTGCCCCATTTCATCATTTTCTCCATGCCCTTCCATGCGTCAATCGACAATTGGTTTGCTGTCAGTAGATTTTTAGACCCCGACCCCCCATATAGGTAATGGAGGTATGAACAGGTTTGGAACCAGGTCCTCTCAAGTACGTCTGTTGGATGATCTCTAGGTGTATATCTCCAGTTGTTAACCACTATTAAGTGTGATGCCCAATAGTATGCCCGGATGCTAGGAAGTGAAATGCCCCCATTTTATTGATTCCTTTCCAGTGTCCCCAGTGCCACTCTTGGATGGCCACCATTCCGTAACAGCATCCTGACCTCCCTATCTATTCTGATGAACACTTCTTCTGGGATCCTGTGATATTTATTTTGGAGTATGTTTAAACATTTCGGAAGTGTAACCATTTTAAACATGGCCGCCCCCACTAGTAGTTTCAGAGGGAGAGCCCTCCACATCTCCACGTCTCCATGAAAATACGTGATTACCCTCTGTATATTACAGTCAAGGCTGACTTCTTTATTGGCGGTCACATATACCCCCAAGTATTAAAATCCTTACCTCCCCAGACGTATCTGCCTAAGGCAGTCTGGTTTAGCAAAGGGGGCTCCTGCAGGATATAAGCTAGTCTTGTCCCAATTGATGTGATATCCCACATTGGCTCCGTATCTTTCAGATATTTGAAGAAATACAGGTAATGTGTCAGTTGGTTTGGTGACATAAAGAAAGATATCATCAGTGTACAATGATATCCATTCGTAACTACATTCCCCCTCTCTTATCCGAAGCCCAGTTAGGTCTGGATGAGTTCTAATTAAGTAACCAACAACAAAAGAGTGCAACCAACAAGGGAAGAGCCAGCAATAGAAATCACTCTTGTTTTCTAAAAGAACCCTCACTCACCAACCTAATTGGTGACATGCTTCATCATTGGGTTCCCACCAGAGAGGCCGAGTGCCTCTCTGGTGTGCTACAACGCCTGACTACAACGGAGCAGGTTTTTTTGGTGTATGGCGTGAGTGCAATAAGTGAGTGAAAAAAGTGATTAAAATGCCTTTGTTTTATCCCAAAAGATTTTTAATGGTGGAAAACTAGGCACCGATAAAAACAAGTGCGTTGGATGTTTTAATAACTGGCTAAATTGACCAGGTACATCCTACTGTGAAAAGGAAAAAATGGTCAACATGTTTCTGCTTCATAATGCTCTTAGCGAAGCATTCATCAGGACCAACACACCACGGCGGGATGCGCACGCTAAGGCGCACCCTAACCTGTGGTGGAGTAAACCGAATAAACTCACGGTTGTTGTAAAGCCTTCAGGATTTCTGAAAGCTGTAAGTATGTGAAGTATTGAATAACCTCACAACATGGGTCCCTGTGGGGGGCGGTGGCTTATAGTCACACGTTCGTCAAAGTCACACGCCCGTATGGCACCTGCATACTCCCCTCGGGGTCCGCTTTAGAGTTGCCTGTAGAGGAAGCCGGCTCCTCACGAGAACAAATCTTATCTTGTCAGCCAGTTGTTTAACCTTATGTGAGACTGGGTCAATTTTAATACTTTCATAGATTACTTGAAACTTATTAGTAAACTAGGAGGACAAGTTGTCACATAGTTCCTGAATAAGAATTTATGAATAAGCAGAACAAGAGGGGTTTGTAAGCTCTCCAACAATTTTAAACATGGTGCGTTCTAAGTAAAAAAAAGCTCCCCCTTGGTTAGAGGCATCTTTAATTACGGTTCCAAAACAGGAACCCTGTGGTTGAAGAATACAGCTACTCAACTGCGATTTCAACAGTGAAGTGCCATAAGAGCAACATCCGTTTCTCTCCGCTTGCCTGACCTTTGGGATTTCAGCACTAAGAGAGGCTGATCACCAACATTGGAAGTGTCCCTGAAGATGAACTTTGCTGAAAATTGTTGGTACAGTGTATTTAAAAGCTGTAGATAAACAAGAATTAAAATAAGAAAATTAGGTTTCAGGTTCCACAGCAAAAGGCACTGAACCCTCTGAGAATTTTTGGGAGACTTTTGATACATCAATCATACACTTACATGAAGACGGAATGGGTTTGATTTAATATGTGCCCTTTTTACAGAGAAAAGTAAATAGAATATCAAATTCGACAAAGAAATTATCCTTTATCCCATTGAGGAGCAATATCTAAATTTGTTAAACCAAGCAATCTAAAAACAATGTTTAATGTGTGGCTAACTTGAGTGGTTGATTGATTACAAACTTGATTTCGGCCTAAGAATGTTTGTAAAGAAAATAATGCTAATGAAGGGCCTGATTTGTTGTCCATCCAAAGGTTAAAATCACCCAGGATAATCACCAGGGAATAGTTAGCCAAAAAAAAGCTAACAGCTTCAACAACCTTTTCTAAAAAAGAGGCAAGAGTATCAGGGGCACTTTAAAAGACAGGTTAATCAGCAGTATGACAAGGCTATTGTACAGCCCATAATCTCCTCCGAACTCATATTGAGTTAATTCCCATTGTGATTCATTCCAATTGTACACTGGAAAAATCTAAAAAAAAAACAACCTGTGAACCTCTGTGCATGTTATCAAAAAACAGTAAAAATTATTGGGCCAATTCACAAAAGTAATCTGAGACAACATCCTAACTTTAGGAGTAGTAAAGTTAGGATTCCTAACTTTACTACTCCTAAACTGAGACAAAATCTCAGCAGTAAAGTTAGGATTCCTAAAGTTAGGATTCCTAACTTTACTACTCCTAAAATCCTTTTGTGAATACCGAAAGTCGTAAAGTTAGGATTTTGTCTCAGATTACTTTTGTGAATCGGGCCCATTATTCCTATGGCTCTCCTTAGCAGAGAGAGAAAGAAAAAAGGGAATACAGGCAAAGGGTCACACTCATTGGGATTGCATAAGCTGAGCCGGTGGATGAGTATCATTTGCCATCCTAATAACCAAAGAGTATCCCTTCTGGAGTTGAGACGCCTCCACATGGAAAAAGAGGGGGGTATTGTGTTACGTGCCACACCTATGCACTACTCCTACTGGAGTAGAGAAGGGAAAGAAAACATTTTTTATACAACCCTCACCCACTCTAATAGTGGCATGCTTCATCATGGGGTTCATCCTGACTCCTAAAGGTAAGGGTGGGCTCGACAATATTCCAGGGAGCTCTTATGAAGATTGTTAAATAGGGGGCGTAACTTTAAAGATTACATTTCCTCATCCACTCCCATGGTATCCCTTTATTAGTGGGGTGGATGGGAAGGTTAAAAACAAAGACTATGTAGGGGTATTAGGATGAGATGATCCTATGACCCTAATTCACCAACATGTTTCAGCACTATGCTCATGGCCTAAGAAGGTACCGGGAATTCGTCAGGGTAGGTTCGTAAATATGTTACTCCCCCAATGACTTGTCTTACGTGTCTTTTCTGTGAGGCATGCAAAATACTCAAAGCATGCACAAAGCGTGTAATACTTGCCACTGAGGGTTGTTAAAAAAATAATAATTTTGAGGACCTTTGGTATCATGTAGTACATCATTCATGACACGTACTTATCCCCTATTTGCATGTTTGTTGGCATGCTAGAGAATGTACTTACTATAGTATTATACTAATTAGTGTTTATTCAGTCTCATACACCGCTTTCACCTAGAGATGTCCATCTACAAAAGTTAACTCAGACACTGATTTGCAGGAAGTGCTGGAGATAAATATCCTAATGGGGACAAGAGAGGGCGGCCTTGTAGTCGCACTCTCAAAGAAAAACAATTACAAACTTCTGTCAAACAGAGCCATGATATATGAAGGAAACAGGGAGATCATAGTTTTAAAACATCAATTTGAGAGACGTATTTAAAGAATAGCAGCGCAAGACATGCTGTACAGAGAGTTAAGGCACTTACTTCTTCAAGGGTCCCAACCCATTCTGAGACCTACTTGACTCTGCTCCCTGCTTTGTAGCAGGTAGGTGCAAGTGGAGAGCAGTATAAATAGTCCCCGGGGCCCAGCCAGAATTTCCAGGGTTCCTCAGCTAATTGGTTAATTGGAGGCTCCAGTTGCTGCTACATTGTTAAACGCAATGCAGCTGATCTCTGAGGGGAGGGCCGGGAAGATTCCTCCAGGCAACTCATATTGCCACTGGTCATCAGTGCAGGCTTCTAGGCTCCAGGTCTCACTGGCCAAAACCTTTTTAGGGTCCAGTCTACAGTGGTCAGCTGTATATTTGTGGAGTCCATTATCCTTTATGTCCCATTAGAAGCAACAAGAGGTCAACCACCTCAGGCTTACAGAGCAGATCTAGTCCCTAGGTGCCAGCTGGAGACAGGAGTCCTTGGATTATCATTATTTCACCAGTCAGACAGAGTCTTATTCAATTCAGATGCTTCTTCCAAGGCCCAGGCTTGTTCGAAGGAGGTGGGGGTGAGGTACCAGTCTTAATCTTTGCAGTAGCTAGTGACCGAGGAATTCCCCACATATGATCTGGGCAACTTTCTAGTAAAAAAACACCTCTTTTTTTAGTGCTTCTTTTCTCGGTTTGCTGCAAACCTAACTAGAGTTCCTCACCCAAAATAGTTCCTCTAACTGTTGGAGCCTCACCCCTCCTTCACTGGAGATGGATCTTCTGCTTTCTATCAGTGATGAAACTGATCTTTGCTCCCAGAAAACCTGGGCTGGCTTTGGGTATTAATGGTGCCCACTCCTGAGACCCTCATTTGGGATCTCCACTGCAAAAAAAAGAGCTGGGAAACCTGTCATCTGTGTTAATAGCTGTTCCAATCCCCATGTGAGAGAGATAATCTCTCCTAAGTGGTCACTGTTATCACTACTACAGCCTTCCTCTTCCTGTTGGATTAAATCTCTTTTCTTCTGGGCAGTACAAGCTCACATTTATAAAGTTACTTTTCCATGTCTTGCTTCAAAACTACACTGTCACCAATGACTTGGGTTTTTACTAACTAGTTAACTGATAGTTCCATAATTTTAGGAATTTAGGAACTAAAGATAAAAAAATGTATCTTTTATTCATAACTGTGCCTGGTCATGGAAAATGTAACCTTACCAACACAGTGGCAAACAACTTTTTGCAACCGTTTACTTTGGACTGGAGTCATACCTCTCCTTAATATCGAGCAAGTTCCACTTTTATAAATTGAGCAGCCAGCCATGTGGGCTTACTTGGCACACTTTAGGGGTTTCATTGCTAATATACAAAAGTAGGTTTTCCCACATGGCTATGCACTTTTCCTTGTCAGATGACACTGTAGTGCTTTCAAATTGCAGTCACAATACTGTTCTCTGGAGCCTACACGCATGTTATATATGTGGGTGGAGTAAATACGCACTGCAGGCAATATATGTTATTTATTGCCCATACCTCTTGTGCATTTTCTGTGCCACGTTACCATGGCATCACTGGAAAGTTTAATGAACCAACTAGATGTAGCCAGTTCAAATGTGGGGACAGTGCACATGCACTGTGCCACGGAACAGCAGTGTCACAGTGCACCAAGTCATAATACTTACTTTAAATATGGGGGTGGACAATACAGGAAAAGCAAATTTACTTATAATAGTATCTGGAATACTAGTTCCTGCTGCAGGCCGTATTCTGAAATATATCACCAGCAGTTCAGGAAACCAAGCAAATAGAGGGAGAATGCTCCTGGGTCTTATTTTACAGGATTCAACATTTAAGAACAACATGCTTACAATCCATTCTCTCGAGCGATTATGGATGTTGTTAATAAAGTTCTACTTGTAAATTTTCTAGACTAGACAAACAAAATGTGCTGAAATTAAATCTGAAAGTAACTCTGATACAAAGACTGACCACCATGGGATAGATTTTAGGACTTTCTATATTCCTCACCAGTCCCCTGAAATCCTGGTGAAATGGGCTCCTCTCGCCAAGCTCACCGTACTTGAAAATCTTAGTCAAGACCCTACTTTGTCCCTCCTGATCCCTCCAAAATCAATCCCCAATCCTCCCTTCTTCCATAGGACCCCTTTGTTTTGAATTTGTGGCAAGAGGATATAGCAATGGTTTGTTCTTGTAAGGTGGCACCTAAATCCATTAACTTTTTAAAGTCTCTGGCTATTATAAAGAAGGCCAGGTCCAGTCACACAATCAGATCTTAGATGTAAATATTCAACTTCTCTAAGCATTGTTGAGCTCCAGATGTAATAATCGGACGATCATCAATAGGTGTTAGTTAAACCAAACTGATATGTGGAAATGCATTGGTTTGTATGGCGTGCATGTATGATAATTACAAATTACATTCTTCAGCTACAGTATCAGCATATGTATAGGGATAAGACAGAAACTGTCAGTAGGTGGTCCCTTTAAAGCTCCCTAGAGCCTCTGCTCTCACATTTGGTAGAAATGGAAATAGTGGGGCATCTAACTATTTCCCTACAACAGTGTAAGTATATACTTTTACTAGTTGAATATGCATTCTGTTATCCAGAAACATTGCCCTTACATAGTACCAAGATCTTCATTGTTGCTCAAGCTATGATTGATGTATTTGTTAGATTGGGATTTTACCGTAGAATTCTAAAAGACAAGGGTAACCTCTTTATATCCAATCTAATGACCCAAATCTGTAAATTGATGTGCGATCACCAGACAGCTGCATCCCCAAGCCTATTGCCTAATAGAACCTTATAACAAACTCAACAAGCCCCTCCTAAGAAACACAGTTGCTGGAGGAGGATAAAGACAGGGATCGAATGCAGCCGCTAGTTCTCTTTGCAATTACACCCAGAGATCCAGGTTTTTTCTCTTTGAGATCTTATTTGGTAGACAGTCAAGAACATTCCTGCATATGACCACAGAATATTGCGAGAAACAAGATGAAAACCATATTTGGTGGTATTCTGCAGTTACAGAAAAAGATGGGCGACATAAGAAAGACTGTCCGCACCCATTTATAAGAAAATCTAGACAGGCAAAAAGGGCTGTAAGACACAGGGGTTAAACTGAGAGAGTTCTAATAATGGGATAAGGTTAATTTAATGATACCTAGCTCAGAACAGACAAGTGGCTGTGTTCCTTCACTATTATAAAGAGACTAAGTCAGAGGTATTTAAACTGTGGGGCATGCCCCTTGCGGGTCTGTGGCTGTGTTCCCAGGGGGCGCAAATGCATCTTCAAGTAGGTGTAAATAAAAATGGGCTAGAAGCATGTCCTAATTTATCTGGCCCGTTTCCAGGCTGTCTTCATTTACATGCAGAGTTTGCAATGCTTAAATAAGTGTGGGAACTGGGATGCAGCCAGAGTAATTACCAGTGGCTAAAATTAATTCAAGTATTCCATCCATCACTTTTTCAATATACTTTAGTGTGTTGCCCTAAGTGTAATGGGTACGCCCAGATGTGGGTCCCGCGCACACTGTGTTCCTGGAACAAAGCTGTACATGGCAGAGGAGCCCCAACTACTCTGAAAACGGTCTTCAATTGCTTGTGTCTCGGTCCAGGGAGGACCTGGCCTGCCAGTTTGAGCAGGACTGTTCCCATTGAACACGATCAAGACTGATTTGCATATGGCTGGGTGCAAACTGAGAAAGCATGGTGTACAAAAATAACAATGGGCAGGAATGCGGCCCTGTGTAATTACCAGTGGCTGAGATTAATCCAAGCATTACATCCATACTTTTTTGTATACTTTTGCATTCCCGTGGGGCACAATTGCATCTTCAAGTAGGTTTAAATGAGGATGGGCTGGAAGCACATCCTTGTTTATCCAGCTCATTACCAGGCTGTCTTCATTTACATGCAGAGTTTGCAATGCTTAAATAAGTGTGTGAACTGTAATCTGTGCCGTAGTAGCAGGGTCAGGAAATGTTGCTAAAAAGAACCAAATATTGTGTCTGGTTGTTTTTTCACCTTCAGGAAACCGCAAATAAAAACACACAAACCTTAAATGCAAAGTAAATGTGAGATAAACTAATCATTGGGAAATGCAGTCTTTTACGTTATGAAACTTCAAATGCTTAATGTAATCACAGATGATGAATATGTGTGTTCTCAGAGTCACATAATTGAATCCTGATTGGCACAGTGGGGAATAGTGACGTGCGTGTTCATAGGGCTGTGAGGTCTTATTCTTTTACAAAAGCACTGTGAATATACAAGTCGTTATTTTAAAATTGCTTTATACATGGTATAAGTTAGGCTGCTGCAAACCTATTCAGTTTTTAAGATAAAACAAGTGCTTCCAAAGAATATATTTTAGTAATAGGTAGACTGTACCTAGTGCAAACATTTTTATATGTCCATTAAAAGTACACTTTTAGCTGATAATACCCTTACATTACCTCTCAAGAAGAATAATTCTTTGTAACCATAAGAATGCAAGTGATTTCATGGATTAGAGCCTATACTGACTTCTAGGCAGCCTTCGCATTTTGTGACTAACCATATGCACACATTTACATTTCTATCAGGTAGCAGGCTCCTTGGTGAGAAGGCCTGTTTCTTCTTTAGCTCTCTGTCCTTTCTTCGGCTACACAGGAGACCCCCCCAAAACCTCTCCCACTTTCACAAGAGGCATCTCAAGGCCCGCATTATCAGCCGAGGGGCCGTTGTTTTTTAACCAAAAGTATGGGAACTATTTTTTGACAATTAAAAAAAGCATAGGTAAGTCTATCCCATAGATTTCACCGAATTCGACCTTGGTTCAGATGTTCTTCCAGGTGAGTCGAGGGGGACATTGGCAGGAAATAGGCCAGTAGGGTTGCATTCAGATCCAGAGCACTGATCATTCAGACCCCTGCGGCCTCAGAGTAATGCCCCTAGAGAAAGAGCAAAAGAGTGAGATCTATGTGTAGCGCCAAAGAGAGGGCCCAGAGGAGGGTGCGCTTTGTGATGCCCTTTGGAATTATACACTAAGGCGGTACTTCTGGTGGGCTCATTTTTTAAAGGGCCATCATTGCCATTAGTGCAGCAGGTGCAGTGGCACTGGGGTCTGGAATGTGAGGGGACCACCACACCCAATTATGGCCGTTTTATTAGCAAAAAGAGGATGGGGACCCATTTTTCTTGCTTGCATTATGATCATGGTCACTCTTGCAGTGCAGGGAACAAGGCCCAAGAAACAAGGCCAACAGTTTTGGATTGTTCCCATTTTTTTAAAGGAACAGATAGCCTGCTTTGACCTCAGGCAAATGAGTGATGGCCCAGTGGAAAGGGCAGAGAAAATAGTCTGCTTCATAGGGCGGTAGTTATCATTTGCTATGCAGGTGCAGTAGCAAGGGACACAGGGGTGTGAGAGGCCAACAAAAAACCCAATTATGGCTGTTTTACTACCCTTCCTTGCTTGCATTAGGGCCCGAGGAAGGGTAAAATTGATGCTGAGGTGACATCTTGGTTGGGATCAGAGTCACGGCAGAGAGGAGGATGAAGGACATTGGAAGTCCTTGTATTTAACAAAAGGCACAGGAGACTGCCAGCTTCGTAATGAAGTGGCATTCATTATAGATGCCGGTGCACTAAAACTGGGGGCTAGGGGTTGTGAAATGGCCACTGCCTCACCATATCAATGTCTTGCTTTCCAAAAGGGCATGAGGTCTAATTTTTCATACTAGCATTAGGGCAAAGGGCTCCCTTGCTGCCAAGAGGGAACAACACGTGGGAGCACATATTTTCTTCTGAAACGACAGAGAACTTATTTCAAGATCGGAGTGATAGTCAGTCGTGATGGGGAAGGCGTAAAAGAGAAGGGGAAGACAGTCTTCTACACAGGGCTTCATTTATCATTAGAGCACTAGAGTCCCTATTACATATAGGGCGCAGTTTCTCTGTTTGCACCCCGGTGCACCTTAAAACAGGTGTGCCGGGTGCACACAGGGAAAGTGCGCCCTATTACATTGAAATGTGCTTCCCCCAGGGCAGCCGCAAACTCACACTGCCCCCAGGTCAGTGCATTCAAGTGAAAATTAGAGGGGCTTTGAAGCAGCCACTCCGTAATTCACTGTGCTGGCGGTAACCCACCTGCACTTATAAGAGGGGAGAGAGATCCCCTTGCGGGTGGGTGCAGTGAGTGACTGCAACTGCCTGCAAGGGAGTGCCTTGGGGTTCCATAGGACCCCCTTTGCCACCTCCAGAGGGCTGCCAATCAGGGGGTACACTGACAGTCCACAACCTTTTAGGTGTCACACTGTCAGTGCGCCTCCTGACAACTTCTTTGCCTCTGCATCTGTATCTATAGTACGGCGTGGGTGCAAAAGCAAAGAGATTCCCTCATTTGCAGAGGGCCACACCCCCAAGAAAATGAGGGAACATCCTCTGGTGATAGCACTGGTGCTATATGTGAGCCAGTGCCATCTGTATTACAGAAAGGGGAGCACAAGCATCTGTGACCCTTTCTGTAATACCAAAGTGCAATGGCGGTGCGCAAAGTGGGTGCAAATGCCTGTTGTATCTCCAGGTGACTTTCCATAATATGTCCCCAGGTGCAGTTGCATAGGGGTCCAGGAGAGTGAAAGAATCACAACACCCAAATTATGGGGAGTAGTGTTTTTGGTCAGATTCTGTTTTTGTTCACTAAATATGCTCATTTCCAAGTCTCACATTTAGGGGCCGATTCCGATCTCGGCCGGTAGGGCATCGAATCGGATTCGGCTTAACCGGATCCGATAAGGAGCCCTCTTTCCCGACCGATACGTACGTGCGTCCGGCCGAGCAAGTACGATGCGAGCGCACGCGAAATCGCCGACCGACTCGTTCCCGGGTCCGACCGCTCCGACCGACTCGCACCGCGCAATGGAGACGTTCCCCGGCCGGGCAAGTACGATGTGCGCCTCGAGCAGTCCGACCGACTCGCGCCGTCCGGCTCGAAAGAGCAGTCGGAGCCGGACTTTGGGGTCCGTGTCGGACCCCCCTGTACGCATAGCCGTGCGAGTCGCACACAGGGGGGACCCATGGGTCCCCCCTACCTGTGCATGTACGCCGCAAGTCGCATCAAGGCGTACCCGCTGTAGGGGGCGCCCTTGTTCGCCTCGCACCCATTGAGTCAATGGGAGCCCGCGTACGCGTTGTACATCCGGCTCCCATTGACTTAAATGGGAGACCGACCGACTCGAGTCCGATTGCATGCGTGCGCATCGTACTTGTTCGGTCGGACTGCCAGAGTCCGATTCGGTCGGAAATCTCTCCGGGTCCGGCTCGGTCGGAGTGATTTCCGGCCTGAATCGGAATCGGCCCCTTAGTGTGGACAACGAGCAACAGAAAAGTTTCCCCTTAAATGACCTCAGAAGCCCCTCCCCCTGTGCTCAGCTGTGCTTCTTCCGCTCCTCCAATTCTTGCCAGAAATTGTGGAGGGGGGCTCACTTTCAAACCAGTTGATTTTAAACCTCTCGATCTGTCACCTAAAAGGGGTCCTTTTCAACAGACAAAGAGATGTACAAACACATCATGTAAATTCCCTCAAAGAACACAAGCTCTCTTATGGTTTCGTATTCCTCTATACTTAACACTAAGGGGCAGATGTATCAATATTCACCCAGCGCTTTGCAACAAGCCACCTTGCTGCACTGCATGAAAGGGCAGGAATGCACCGTATTTAACATTATGCTGTGCATTCCTGTCCTTTTCTAGCGCAGGCGCACCTTTGGGTTCCTAGCGCAAATGCAGGCACCCTTGTGTCATGTTGCATGGGTGCCTGTGTTATAGGCAGGATAGTTTTTGTGCAGGTAGGGGCACCTTCCTGCACAAAAACAATCCTGAGAGTCATTTTCTCTTTCTATGTGTGCTGCAAAATGCAGCACTCATAGAAAGAGGAAATAACAAGGAGAAACAAGATATTTCTCCCTGTTCTGCCTCACCTGGGGAGGTGGAGCATTTTCACGCATTCCCAGGTCTACCACTAATGTCAAATCTGGGAATCTGCGAGCCAAAATCCATGGTTGGATTCATGGGAACACCCACGCTCCACCCATAGATAGCCTCCCTGGGGCAAAGTAAGGCAAGACAGCGATTTGCACTGCCTTGCGTTACTCTAGACTTATCAAGTCATGCAGGGCCACTCAAGGTGGCCTTGCATGGCTTGATAAATCTCATGTAGGTTTTGCGTTGCCCTTGTGCCCCTTGTATGGTGCAAGGGCGTTGCAAAGCCTTGATAAATACGGGTCTGAATGTCTGGAATTGGCAGTCATTACCACACTACCAGTAATAAGGCATACAGCAACCTTTATTAGGATTTTCATCCACTTCATGCATTTACAGATAACCAATTTTAATGGACAAAATACACCGCCATCACCTTACTAGGTGTGTGCAAAATGTGTGTAAATTGTTTACACATAATTATGCAAAATTATGGCAAAATTACATGAAATTACACATAATTATGCTAAAGCCAAATCAATTATTTTGCACTTTAGTTTAATTCAAAATGCATCATTGTGTCAGGTTTTGGCGAGAGAATGCATTTCAACAAAAGTACAGAGAACAACAGCTGCTTACGTTCTGTTGTTCCTGTGTGTTTGCTGTTACTTTTTACCACGAATTGCGCAATTCATGTTACATTTTTACTGCAAATGGCACATGATTACGTGAAGTGGCGTAATGGCATATTTTCAGGAGTGTCTCGTAACAAGCGTAACATGAAATTCCCTAAATTGAGTTATTATGCCAGTGTAATTTAAATTTCTCCTAAGCCCACACCCTACTGACCACATAAAACAGTTTGCATTATCAAAGCCAGAAGATAGGCAATAAAAGGTGTGGTAAAAAAAAGGTTAGGACAATGATAATTAAACTGTCCAGGAGCCAATGAAACTTGCTAAAAGTACTAGTGCCTCAGCAGGATAGTAACATATGCTTTTTGTATCTACTTCCATTGGTAAATGCCTCTCCCATGTATCCAAAACCCAGGGTGGTCAGAATGTTAGAACAAGCAGAGACAGCCTGATACATGTCCACTCTGGACCTCCTTAAGGGTCTTTGGGAAATATATTTAGTTCCTGAGGATAAGGTAAACCCTGCCTTCTTCGTCCCTCTAGGAAGATACCATATTATTGTCCCTTCATGTGGGTCACATAGACACTTGCAATTTTCTAAAAACTGATGGTTGAGCAAGAGTATTTTTGCTACATATGTATTTGATGTTATCAATTGCAGTGCATTTTACCCTAAGTAAGGGATATGGGATATATATTTGGAGAAAGACAACTAAAGCTCCAGGGGCCAGATGTACAACCATTTTGCGGGTGAAAAATCGCTCGCAAATCGATTTGCGCATGCAAAAGTGGTTGTAAGCAATGTACGACAGTCACTCGCAAAACCCTTTTTTGCGTTGAGACTAAATACCGACTCGGAAAAATAGCGTGCGGAAATAGCGAGTCCCAAATAGCGACTCGCAATTAGCGAATCGCTAATCAGAATGTTCAGACCAGTCGCAATTTGTGATCAAGCGCAAATTGGCTCGTTTGCGCTTGCAATTTACCATGAATCCAAAAGAGGTGGTAACAGGGCCCAACCTATAAAAACAGCCCCAGAATGCATCAGAAAACCTTTAAACAACGGCTGCCCTGTACATGATAGCGAGGAGGATACTGGCTGCTCAGCAGAGGTGGCGGAGACAGGAGAGGATATTCAGAGTCAGGCTAACCTTGTTTAAGAAGACAGAGGAAGAGATATATGAGCAGTACAGGCTGAGATCTAATAGTCACCTTGGAGCCACAACTAGAAAGCAGAACCCAGCGCAGCAATGTAATCCCCACACATGTCCAGGTGTTGTGCTCCCTCCACCTATTGGCCACTGGCAGTTACCAAGATGTGTTTGCAGTGGCTGGAGGTGTGTCGCAGAGTGCGCTTTCGCGTTTCTTCCACAATTTCTTAGATGCCATGCTCCACCACATACACCAACACATCTACCTGCCAAGGGATGATGTAGAACTAGAAAATACCAAAATGCAATTCTACAGAATAGCAAGGTTTCCACAGGTCATTGGGCGCATCTCGCATTAAATACATATTCTGGAATCGAAAAAGCACACATTTACTCACTATCCAAGTTGTCTACAATGCATACAACATCATCACAGACCTTGTGGCTAAATGTCCAGGGCGCACCCATGACTCATACATGTTTAGGCACAGTGGCTTACACCAGAATTTAGAAAGTGGTGACTTTGATGAAGAATACCTACTAGGTACTGCAATGTCATGTCCACAGTGAGATGTAGCGGCACTTAAATGTCTGTAGGCATTATGTCTCACCATCATATATCTCTCACCAGGTGACAGTGCGTATGCCCTGTGGACATGGATACTCACACCGTACCTGTCTCCAAAAAACCCACATGAAAGGCAGTACAACAGGGCACATAGGCGCACCAGGTCCGTCATTGAGCGTACATTTGGCATCCTAAAATCACGCCTCCGGTGCCTTCACAAAAGTGGTGGAGCCTTGCAGTATGTGCTTGAGACTGTCTGCAAAATAGTGGCAACCTGTGCCATACTCCACAACATTGTCTGCTGGGGTGGCATGCCCATGGAGGTGTCTGATTCTGACTCAGAGGATAATGACCCTGTCCCACTTGCCCAATAGCCAAACGAGGGTAGCACAGCAGCAGAGGGGAGGAGGCTAAGAGACCACATAGCCAGACATTATTTTTTATTTTTTTATTTTTTTTTCAAATATATTTTTTATTGACGTCATATCAAAAAAAATGCAATGCCATACATTAAGAGCATTAAAACCTTTAGAGCAAAATGACGTATCAAGGCCTGTATAGGGCACTCATAGAATACAAAGGGAACAGTCAGAGCCGGGCCTTTCAAAGCATCTAAAAGTAGAGTACAATTTCCATCAGTCCGAAACTCCAAGTGACCCATATAGGTATTCAATACTGTCTGCCCGTGTTTCTTTTGCGACGAGTTTTTAACAGTCATCAAGTAAAATCCCAAAACAAAGAAGAAAAAGGAAGACTAGAAGAAAAAAAGAAAAAAAAAAAAAAGAAGAAGAGGAAAACCCACCCCAAACCCTCCCACAGAACATGGTGGCGGCAACGTTCAACATTAGAACCCCAGAGTTGTTCAGCTAATAGTGACATTAAAATTGGAAGAGATGCATACCCCGAATGGAGGGCGGGCAAACAGCCTGCGGCAGCCCCCTCGTGAGGAAGGAGACCAGGGGGCCCCACTTGTATTTGAAGTTTTTGTAGTCATCGCGAAAGATGTCAGACATCCTCTCGAGACTTAATATTCGCCAGAGCCGAGAGTGCCACAGCGAGACAGCAGGTGCCTCCCTCTTCTTCCAGGCAGCCGCTATTGCAGTTTTCGCCGCACTGATGCAGGTCCACATGATGGCCCTTGTCAGCTCTGGTTTGGTGTTCTAGAGCCGGGTCGCGGAGGCCCAGCAGGGTTTCTGCCATTGTGGTCGGTATAGGATAGCCTAAGATGTCTTTTATGTGGGCTAGGATCTCCTCCCAGAATGGACGAATAGTAGGGCAGTCCCACCAAATATGCTGAAAGTCCCCCCTCAAACCACAGCCTCTCCAACATAGATCAGACGTAGCTGGGAAGATACGTTTAAGTTTGGAGGGGTACAGGTACCAATCCATCATTGTTTTAAGGTGCGCTTCCCGTAATTCCATGGAGTGATTACATTTCGTAATATCCGACCATAATCCTCCCCACTCCGTATCAGAAATAGAGCGCTGGAGGATGCCCTCCCACATGTGCATGTATCGAGGCCTTGAGGAGTGTATAGAGGTGAGTAAATATTTGTAGAGATATGAAATCACCCCTGTCATAAAGCTAGTATGTTGGACAAATTTCTCAAATTTTGTGAGGAGGCGCGTGGCTGCGTCGAGCACCTGTGGGGAAGTGGCCCAATGTTTGAGCTGCAAGTAACGGAAATGTTCCGGCGGTTCCAGACCATAGTCTCGCCTACAATTCTCAAAAGTAAGAATGTCAGTATTGTGGAACAGATGTGTTAGAGCCCTGCACCCCCCCTCCCTCCAAGCATCAAAGGGGCCTTCGTGGAGGGCCGGCGGAAAGTCGGGGTTAAAATGCAGTGGTGTGTAGGGGGATGGAAAAGAAGTCCACTGGCTATTGGTAGAGACGGTATCCCAGACCTTCAGAGTGGTGCGAGTTGGGGTACTAATATATGTGTTCTCCGGTTTGTGTTGCTTGGGCCGCCATATAAGGTCCCAAATGGACCGTCCCGCAACGGAACGATCCATATGTAACCAGTGTTTGTCCGATTCGTACTTGGACCATTCCGTTATCACTCGCAACTGTGCCGCCTTATAGTACAGGCCGAAATCGGGTAGTCCAACCCCCCCCTCTAATCGTGGGCGTCGCAGAGTGGAATAGGAAAAGCGTGCCCGGCCTCCCTGCCAGATATATTTTAAAACTAATGACTTGACTGTTGGAAGAAAGTCCCTGTTGAGCTCTATAGGCAGGGCCTGAAATAGATATAGAAGTTGAGGAAGCACGGTCATTTTGACCGCGTGAACACGGCCAAGCCAAGAAACAAAAGAGGCTTCCATCTGGCAAGGTCGGCCCGGAGTTTGCAGAGAGCTGGTGGGAAATTAGCTTGAAAAAGTCCGCCCACATGTGGTGTTAGATGTATTCCCAGATATTGTAGGGAGCGAGATGCCCATCTCAGTGAAGTGCGTTGCCGCAGCTCCTCTACCTCGTGTTCTGGGAGGGTTAAATTGAGAATGTATGATTTCTCCATATTGACTTTAAATCCCGCTACCGCCTCAAAACGCACCAATTCAGACTGGAGTTTGGGGAGAGAGCAGATTGGGTCAGTGAGGGACAAGAGCACGTCGTCCGCAAATAGTGATATTTTATGGTTTTCCCCGCTAAAAGGAAGTCCCTTAATCTCAGGAGTGCTCCGAATGGCCATGGCTAGTGGCTCAATACTGAGGGCAAACAATAAGGGGGATAGCGGGCACCCCTGGCGTGTTCCTCTAGAGTGCAGGAAGGGCGCAGAAATCATCCCATTCACCTGTACCCTAGAGCAAGGCTGTGCGTAGTTAGCCCTCAGCATGGTCAGGAAGCCGTCGGAGAAGCCAAAATGAGTGAGTGTTTTAAACAGAAAGGGCCAGTCCACCCTATCAAAGGCCTTCTCGGCATCCAGACCCACGAGAACTGCCGGTATTTTTCGCTTAGTGGCCTTCTCTATCAAGTGTATTATACGTCTAGTGTTATCATGGGTCTGGCGGCCTTTAATAAACCCGGACTGGTCCGGGTGAATCAGATGCGGCATGAGGACATTCAGTCGGGCCGCCAGGATGGCCGAGTAAAGTTTTGCATCGAGGTTTAACAAAGCTATGGGGCGAAACGAGGAGCACAGTTGCGCGTCTTTCCCTGGCTTAGGGATTAGCGAAATAAGTGCTTCGGTCATTGACAGAGGGGCCATGCCATCCGTAGCCATTTTGTTATAGAGGCATGTAAGGTGGGGCACAATGTCCGGGGCATAAGTTTTATAGAAGTGGGCCGTAAGCCCGTCAGGCCCAGGAGCTTTATGTGTTTTAAGGGACTTTATGGCGGCGGACACTTCATCAGAGGTGATGGGAGCTGAGAGGCTGTCGTTCTGGTCTAGGGATACTCGAGGGAGGTGCAATGTTTGAAGGTATCTCTCCTGCACGTCTGCATCCCTGTGCTCGCCCTGATATAAAGTTTCGTAGAAAGACCTAAAAATGTCAGCCTTATCGTATCCGTGTGGGTCACTACGCCTTCCTCGTTTAAAATTCCCCCAAGATATTTGCGCTCACGTTTCTCTTTTAACTGTCTAGCCAGGTGCCTACCTATCTTGTTTCCCTGGCCGTAAGAAGTCTGGCGCAGTTTTAAAAGTGTAAATTCTGCTCTGTTATTATATATGGCGTTTAACTTTCCCCGTAGGGCTGTGAGAGCGCGCAAGGATAACCTGTTGGGTTTGGCTTTGTGTTGTTTTTTGGCTAATTCCAGTTCGGATTCTAAATCTATCCGTTCTTTGGCCCTCTGCTTATTCAGGGAGGAGTTAAGGGCTATGCAGGTCCCCCGAAATACCGCCTTAAAAGCGTCCCAATTATTAAAAACGGTTGTATCCTCTGCATTATTTAGCTTAAAAAAGTCGGTAATGGATTCACGTAGCGCAGTGCAGGACACTCTATCTCTAGTGAGGGAGGTCGGGAAATACCATTTGGCTGTGGAAGGTCTGATACGGGACCAGGACAGACAAGTCGAAATTAAACTGTGGTCTGAGACGGAGAGCGGAAAAATCTTAGCCTCCCTCAAAGCCCCCTGGAGATTTTGGCTAATGAAGATATAATCAAGTCTCGAATAGGTGCGGTGTACGTGAGAATAGAAAGTGTAGTCTCGTGTCAGCGGGAAAAGGGTACGCCACGCGTCGATAAGGCCCATGTCTTGAAACTGTCATTTAATGTCCGCTGAGAAGGAAGCGGAGTCCGTTTGCCATGTCAAGTTAAAATCACCTAATAATATGGTTTTCCCCTCTGCAAAGTCTTGAATTTTCTCTAATAACTTAACTAAGAAGGGTGTCTGCCCGGTGTTAGGGGCATATGCCGTGACAAATGTGCAAAGTACGCCCTGGAGAGAGCCCTTCACCATAACCATCCTCCCGTCTTTGTCTGTCTGCATGGCAGTAGGTTGGAATTTCGCAGAGCTGTGAAAAAGGAGGGCCACTCCCTGGTGTTTAGTCAGTGCGGAGGAACGATATATCGGTGGGTAGTGTTTATGGCGAAGCCGTGTGTCCTCTGCCCGGGCCAAATGCGTTTCCTGGAGAGCAACTACGTCCAGGTGGTGATCCGTAAGGTATTTCCAGACCTTCTGCCTTTTTTGGGGGGAATTAAGGCCTTTCACGTTCCAGGAGCCTATTGTAAGCACCATCAGGCCATGAATACCCCCTCCTCCCTTCTCCCGGACCTTCGACACTGGCATAGGGGCCAGGCTGATCTCGACCAATAATACATGTGTCTCCTAGAGGATGAATAATGAACAGATCTCCTACATGAAACTGGTGTGATAGGAACATAGTAGAAAAAAAAAGCCGCCACCAAACCCCAAACCCACCCCCCCCAACCCAAAGAATAAAAGAAACCCCAACATTACCAACAGGAATTGGCTACACATCGAGGAAAATGTCCCAACTGGAAGTCAGGTGTCCTCGGCGCGTGTGAGGGGGGGACAGTAGGACCGAGGTCCCCGTCCGCGCCCGTTCCGAACGTTGCACATAACAGCAGTCCTCGAATGTCACCTTCAGAGGTTGCACAACCAGTGTGGACTACTCCAGCCCCGGGTCAGTTCGTAGGGAGCTGCTTGTCACCAGCGACCTCCAAGTCAGTGCTCGACAGATTATTCGAGCCGGGAAAGGGACTCCTTCGGATGAAGCGCAGCAGGTGGAGCAGACCTCCCACTGAGGAGCCACAACAGGAGACCAGCGACGACCGGGGGGCACGTTGAGTCCTTTGCGGCACATCTGGCGTTTAACAGCTGGGGTGCGGATCAAATCGCTCCTCCTTATCTTCATTGACCACCACCAGAATGTTCGAGGCCCACAGATCTCATGTGCCATCTGTTCCTGCCCTAACGTCTGGACGCCGGCTCGGTTTGTTGTAGGAAATTCTCATCTGCGGAAGCGCCGCGTGCCAGTGGACTATTGGTACGCTGAAGAGCCAGTTCTTGATGTGTCCTGCGACTTACTCTGGGAGGGTGCCACAGATTCGGGGGGGAGGCCTAGAAGATCCAACCCTTCTTGTAAGTCCGTTACGTGACGCTGTTTGTTATTGAGCTCAAAGGAAAGACCGAATGGGTACATCCATCTGTATCTGACATTGTCCTCTCTTAGTTTCGAGGTGATGGGCCTAAACGACTGCCTCCGGGCTAGCGTAGCCGGCGCCAGGTCCTGGAATATGGTGCAGGAATGACCTTGAAAGGAGACTGTGCCTTTCTTCCTGGCAGCTAATAGAACAGCTTCTTTTGTCGTATAGGAGTGGAATTTGGCAAGCACATCTCGCGGACGTTTCTTATCCCCGGTCGCTGCACTGCCAACCCGGTGCACTCGGTCGAGTTTGATCTTGGAGGATTGTGGGCTGAGAATGTCCGTGAAAAGGCCCTCCATGAAAGCCCCAAGGTCTGGCCCTTCCACCCCTCCGCTAGGTCCCGGACTCGCAGGTTCTCCCTCCGTGCCCTATTTTTAAGGTCTTCAGCCTTTAACTGCGTCTGATGAAGGCGGTCTTGGAGGGAGCGGATATCGTCTTGCATAGTGGTGGTGCGTCCGTTCAGGTCTTGGGTTTGGGCTTCCAGATCAACCACTCTCGTGCCCACCGAATCCACGTCCTGTTGCAGGG
This sequence comes from Calotriton arnoldi, assembly GCA_963921515.1. Taxonomy (NCBI): domain Eukaryota; kingdom Metazoa; phylum Chordata; class Amphibia; order Caudata; family Salamandridae; genus Calotriton; species Calotriton arnoldi. Next base: position 48,984 of record CAWUFW010007303.1, on the reverse strand, counting down.
AGGCAAGTCGACCAGTGAGGTCAGATCGTAGTTGATCGATCGAGGCTTTGAGATCTTGAGCGAGTTCACTCCGCAGTTCCGTCTTAAAGTCTCTGAGTGTGGCCAGGAGATCGTTTTTAGTGAGGGCCATGGCATTGGGATCCTCGCTCCGCTCCGCTAGTGAGTGCTTATCCGCTGGGGCGAAGAAGTCAGACACTCTATTCGTTACCTTACCCGTCCCCTTCTTCGGCGGCATATAGACGGGACCGGGAAAACCGCGCCCAGCGGTCAGTATGAAACTCCCCCCGGTCGCCCCTACTCACGGGGATGTCGCCAGGCTAGGATCAGGCGAGAAGCGCGCCCGCAGCAGCGTCGAGCCTTGTTATCCGTGGCCGCCAGTGGGAAGGGTTCCGGACTGTCGCAGTGACCCCCAGGCCACCGATGACCTCCCTCTTGGTCTCAGTACACTGAAGGGACCGCAGGTGAAGCAAGTCTCCCCGAGACTATGGCGTGGCAATATGCGTAATGGAGGATCGTCCCCTCCACTGGGCACTCCGAGGGCGCGCCGGCAGTCGACCCCACCGCTAGGCACCGCAACCCGCAATCCCGCTCACCTCATGCGCATGGACAGCTCATATCTTCAGCATGGCCCCTGCCAGGCGGGCCCCAGCGGCGTCGTCTCCAGTAAGCTCTAATGGAACTCACCCACTCACTAAAATACGGGTCATGGAGTGATTCCGTGACTCTTTGCCAGGCTGATGTTGCGGGTCGTCACGGGGGCTAGACCACCCCCCCTGGAGCAAGGCTTCAGATCGGGCGCCGGGGTACAGCCCGCAGCGGCGTCCATGCGCGAGGACCGGATGCCATGTTAGGGTCAGGCGCGACTCGTGATACTGGCGGCAAATGTGGGGGGGTCGGGTGTCTCACAGCAAAGTCTCTTCCTTATGTGTGCCCAGACTGTAGGGGCCAGCCAGCGTTCAGCTTCACTTCCCTCTCCCGCCGAGCACTCACCACTCCGAACCAGCCGCCATGCGTCGCACTCTCGGAGGTCGCGCCGTCAATGCTTCTGCTGTGGCGTGGCTCTCCGTCCCCGATCTCCGGCCGGTGTGTTGCTAGAAGGTGCCCTCAGCGAACACAGGGTTCATACCAGCCCCGTGGGTGTCTCAACGGAGCCTCCGGATCACCCATCCCCCACGGGGTTGCGGCGCCATCTTAGAGCGCGCTGGGGGGATCGCTGCAGGGCTGCGCCACTAAGCCCGAACGTGCACTGGCGACGAGCGAAGCAGTTCCGATTGTGCCCCGCAGTGTCAGGCTGCCATCAGTGTGTTTCTCGACCGAGGAGCCACTGGATAACCGCCCAAACTTACTCAGGAACTGAGCGCGGACCGGGAGCCGAGACGATCTACGTCCGTCCGGCCATCTTGTCCGGCCACGCCCCCAGACATTATTTTTTAAGGTACATCCTACCCATTGACACTCTACCCTCAAAAAACGACAATACGAAATGTGATTTTCACAATGTCAAATTCCCTTTATTCTGAGGGCATGCAAAAATGTTGTTGGACAACATGTCCAGCTGCATCCGCAGAACCAAAAGAAAAGTATAACTGTTATGTGGTTGCTGCACCACCAAAGAAAAATAAACTGGGCACACTGTATGGCACATTGGTGCAAACAAGTCATTTCTTGCCTCTTCGTCCAACATGGAGGGATCTGGCAGGTGGGATTACAGGCTGGCAGCTGCTGCTTCTTTGCAGCATTGGTGTTTCTGCAGCAGAGGTACTACTGCGGCTAGACACCTCACTGTCAGCTGCCTTTGTTGCTCCTCCACTAGCAAACAAGTTTGTTTATATAGCCTCCACTGCAGCTGTTATCTGTTGCAGCCCTTGTGCAACGTCACCACTGTAGTGGCCCATCTCGATCTGCAGATCCAGGGTGCGCTGTGTGTTGTGTGGTTGCCTTCCCCAGCCTCCCGATTGCCCTGGTCATAGATTCCATTCTGTGTGCCCCGCTGTACTCCATTCTCCTTTGCTGCCCTCTCTCCTCAGACAACTCTGTGCACAGCTGCCCAATAGCCCTGTAAGGGCATCACATTTTCCGTCAATGCGGGCCTGGTTCTCAGCCATCTGTTGTGTGATGTTCAAAAATCCCTGGCTCAGCTTGGTGTTGATTAGCCTTATCTGTTTTTGCTGCAGGCACTGAACTTTCAGCATAGCTTGTTCCAGGCCACCAAACACTGCCTGAGTGATTTCTCCAGTATGGGAGGGAGTGTGCAGCCTAGCTTGGAGGCACCTACCTGACTGCTGTGTCAGACGCAGAAGCCGTTAGGATGGTGCTAGCTGTTGGGATGCTGGAATGTCAATCACTGGAGCCTGCGGGGACATGGATGCAGCAGTAGCATGGACATTAGAGCAACTTGTCTCACTTGCTGTTCCCTCATCCTGCCCTTTACCCATCTGGCCCTGATCCTGGGCTTCATCAGTATCATCCACCCTTTGCTCTCCTCCCAGAGGTGTATCTACATTGCAAATATGAAAATAAAGAAATAATATGTGAGTCACTATCTCAGTGGTGGTACTAAGGGGCACATTACGATGGCGGAACGATTGCCACAGCCGGGCCGGCGGTGGCGATCGTTCCGCCATCACAATGAGATTTACCCACCGCAATATTAGGATGGCGGTGGGTATCGCGGCAGACTCAAAGTCCGTCCACCGCTTTTCCGCCGGTGGCAATCGCACTGATTGCCTGGCGGGCGGAGCAGGGCCACTAATATGGTGGCGGTGCCTAGCAGGCACCGTCCGCCATATTAGGATGTGTCTGTGTAGAGGCCTTTCCATGACGGCGATGCCGCCATGGAAAGGCTGGCAGGGATTGGGTTTGAGGGTCTGTTGCGGGCCCCCTTTGGGGGGGGTCGTTGCACTGGGGGGTATCTATGGTACCCCCCTGCATTTCCATGCACCAAGTGGCAGGCACCGCGTGGTGCCTGCCACGTGGTGCAGGGAAATGCAGTGCAAGCACCTTTAACATTGCGGACGGTGCTGCAGCCAGCAGCACCGCCCGCAATGTTAAAGGCCCAGGATGCGCCCGCCAGTATGGCGGGCGCATCCTAATCACAGTGGTGGGACCGCCACATGTCTGGCGGGCGGTCCCAATCACCGCTACGGTGGCGGGCGGACCAAGTCCGCCCACCATCGTAATCAGCCCCTATGTTATTCAGTTCATGTCAGTTCTTAACTGGACTTTTTTATGTTACTGACTACGTTTACCATAATGAACCAACTGTGACTTTGGGTTAATGTAGATGGAGTATCTATATGTAGTTGGGTGTGGATGTGTGGCATGCATGTGTGGAGCAGGCTTTTGGCTGACATGCTCACATAGTAAACATTTCACACTTACCAGGGGGTGGTGGAGGTAGAGATGTGTCGAGGGTCCCAAATTCCACAAGTGCCTCTCTCTCCAGGGTACTCTCCACCATAGCCTCTGCTGCAGAAGGTTCTGAAACATTGGATGGCCTCCTCCTGTCCCTTAGACTTCACGCAGCCGTGCTGCCACCCTTTCCTTGGCCCTGGAGCTCAGGTCGTACCAACTTTTCTTTAAATCATCCAGGGACCTGTCAGCCACACCCAGGGCATTAATGCGCAGCGGCATCTCTCTATATATTTTTCTCTTGTCTGACTCTGGGACAGTGTGAGATGCCTTCCCAAACAGCTGCTCGTGGCTGTTGCAGCATTCCTCTATCAGTATTTCCAGTTCCTTTTTGGAGAATTTCAGTTTGCGCAAACGCTCCTTGCCTGCCTTCTCACTGGACTTGCTGGACATCTTAGGATTTTTTTGGGAGCCTGCCTGCAGTGTTGGACTGTGTTGCTGCAACTCACCATGTGCTACAATTCTGTTCAGGATCCTCCATGGACACCATTTCCTGTTTTGGGGTCCTTCTGCTCTCTCAGGAAGTGTTTCAAGTTTTTTTTATCGCGGTCGCTATTTGCGACCGCAAAATGGCCTTTTCTGCCGTGCTCGCTATTTGCGGACGCTAAACAGGCTTTTTAACTTAGCTAAATTGCGATGCGTGTCATTTGAGACTCATAATTTGGGGACCAGTTGGGTATGTACATTGTGATTTGCGACTCGCAATTTGGCGCAAATTGCGAGTCACAAATTATAGCGGTCAAACATCTGGCCCCAAGTTCATAAAGTAGAAGCCATTTTCTGCTTATAAAATCAAAAATGCACTTTGGTCTTAGGCATTCGAACTTATTATTGACATTTCATCTCTGACATGGCATTAAGGCCACTCCTTTGGCTAATTTACTATAGAAAAACATTCCCTCTATGCTACCTACCCTAACTACCCAGAAGTTAGAGGCATTGCACATTCTAAGTATGGCTTCTTTCCCAGTATTGTAATGTCCTGAGTTCCCTAAATGTTCTGACTTGCAGATGGATGAATCAGACATCATATTGTGAGTTTTTCCCAATCAAGCCAACCTTCTACCAGCCTAGGGCAGGTTACATTAGCTGTCAATTATTTCCACAAGTAACACACAATTCAACGATAGAGAAATAATGTGTATCTACTAAATAAGCTATCTAGTTACTGAGTTGGTTCATTGCTTTCTGCTACTATTGATCATGTGCCACTCTCCTAGCTACCACACTTTTCGGACAGTAGCTAACATCTTGTTCATAGTTATCTCATCCTTTAAATATTTTCATTTTCCACAGTACATATGGATGGCTGAATCTAAATAACACGTATTTCTGCTTTCGTTTGACTTTTCAGAGTTTCCCTGATCAGCAAATGCCTAGGGTTTGGATATGTAACAGTGCGAGCAATTCTATGCTCTGAGCAGTTGTATAAGGGCCAGTACTCAGGTGTTAAAGTAGAAAAGGACCTCCCATCTTAATCAGATGTAACATCACCTGCCCAACCCTTTAAGTCTGAAAATGGTAGGTACTTCCGTGTTAGACCTGTCAGCCTTAGGATGGTCTTCCCCCAAACCTTTTGCCTTCACCCTTCTATCTTTCTGAATTTGTTCAACCTGGCCTTACGACTCTGTGCACTTTACCACTGCTAAGCAGTTCTAAAGTGTGTGTGCTCACCTTCTAAAACATGGTAAAATTGGCTTACACCTGATTGGCATTTTTAATTTACTTATAAGTACCTAGTAAAGTGGCATACTATATACCCAGGGCTTGTTAATGAAATGCTACTAGTGATCCTACAGCACTTATTGTGTCATCCACTTAAGTAGTCCCTTAAATGCAGTTTTAAGCTGCCAATTCGACTTGGCAAAATAACCCCTTTGTCAGGACTTAAACAGCACCAAAAACCACCAATAAGTCACCCCAAGGGCAGGCCCTAGGTGGTCCATAGGGCAGGGTGCATTGTAATTAAAAGGTTGTATTATTATATTTAATAATTGGGTTGTCTTATTACATTTAATAAGTGCTGACTTTTTATTAGGAGCAGGTAGAAAACTCACGTTTGGTGTCTAAGAAATTAAAATTTTAAATACTCTTTAATAGTAAAGCCATATTTTATGTCAGAATTTTGAAAATGCCACTTTTAAAAAAATTGGCATTTTTCTTGCCTTAGCTATTTGGTGCCTGCATCCTGTATACTGGGTCCCATGATGAGGTGTAGCTGGCAGTTGGGCTTTGTGTATTGCTCCAGGACAGTGAGACAAAGGGAAAATTGGTGTTGGCAGGATGTGCAGTCTCTGACTTGATGGGGTGGAGTTTTCACCTACTACACTTGCACATCACAAAGACTCTGCCTCAACACACTAACAAAGGGTTTCACACTAGTCTTTTGTGGCCACAGACAGGGTGAGCCATTGCAGGGAGGGAGAAAAATCCAAACACCTCCAAGTGGAACCTTCTACAAACCTCTCCTACTTCAAAGCTAGCACCATGGTGTAAAAATTATACCCACCAACTAAATTCTTCAATACACATCTAGACTTGTGGAAGTCTCATACGAAGGACTGCTCTGCTGTGCAAAGGACTGTCATGCTACTCTGCTGTCCTATTGCCTTACTGCCCTGCTGCCTGAGTGAGAAGAGCCGTGCCTGCATATTGAAACCTGAACCACCAGAGTGACTTCAAGGGCTAGTTGGCTGGCCTCCTGCCCAGAGCCTCAGGGACAGAAAATGTCCCAACCATCTTAAACCCTGTTGTGAGTCCTAACCTCCAAAGTGGTTCCTCCCCAGTTCTAGACCCTTGGAACGAGTAATAAAGATGTTCTGCAGGCCAAGCTGTGGTCCCCATCGGAACCGAGGCAAAGCAACATGAAGCATCAAGAAGCACCATAAATCCTTGCTGCACAACTGCCAGCCTCATGGGAATTGACACAGTGCGATGCAAAGCTGAACAGCTGCCAGCTTCATTGGAGCCAACACAGAGCAACGCAAAGCCCCGCTAAGCTTTGCTGCACAGCTTCATTGGAACTGACGCCGGCCAACGCAAAGCCTTGCAACACGATGCAGCACAGAGCATGCATCAAGGACATAAGGTACTTTATTCAGCAGCCCCAGCTTGGTCCCTGTATCCAGACCACCCCCCATCATTTCTACTAACATCTTTAAAATTGCATATCTCCAGTTCCACTGATTGGATTTTTGTTGTTTTGGTGTCAAATAATGTATTAAAATGTACTCTATTTTTCTAAATGTGTGCGTATTTTGTGTTTTCACATTATTACTGTTTGTGTGCTGCATAAATACTTCACACATTCCCTCTAAGTTAAGCCTGACTGATTTTGTGCCAAGCTAACAGAGGGTTAAGCACAGGTTTTGTGGTTCACCCTGACAAGGATTGTGGTTCACCCTGACAAGAATTGTGGTTGTTGTTTGAGAAGGGTTTTCACCCCTCAATCAAAACTCCCAGTTCCTTAAAATTACCATTTGCTTACATAGATGGTAGGGATGACAGTGCGAGTGCAGGAAAAGTCCCTGATGTGTTAATAAAGGTAGGAGGCACAAACATCCATGTGGCCTTAACCTCTTCTTTAGCTTTTTAACTATGCAAAGACCAACAACCATCACATTCTTGTTGTCTGGCCACCACATGTGTTGCTTGACAACTGCATGCAGGCTGGAAGCTGCTACATGGTTGAGTTGGCAATAGCGCTTAAGCAAATATAACAGGAAGCTATCAGCCTTTTCACCAGTGAATATCTTCATTCTCTCTAAAGACTTGGGATCCCTGTATATGGTGCTGTGTCATGCTTAGAGCATGCAACACCTATGGAGGATAGTACCCCACAATGGGGAAACAGCCTTTACAACAAGGTTTTTACCTTGTTGTGCCTTTACCACACATTTTTTAGCACGCATATTGTTTCCACGTGCATGCCTTTACAATGCATGCCTTTACCACACGTTTAAGGTAAATTGGGGGTGTGGGTGTCTCTCCCCACAAATACATTGTTTTTATATATAAAAACAATGCGTGGTAATGGCATGCGTTGAAAAGGCATATGAGTGGTAAAAACATGTGTGGTAAAGGCATGCAATGTTTTTTCGTGCGTTGTACCATCGTACAACCCCCACAGTGTGGTTCATTCTTATTTTCCTACAGAGAACGAATGTTTTTGTCTGGCTGTATGACTTCAAACAGTGTGTGTGGAATAAGTGAGTTGGTTTCTGCCGGTAGGTTATCCTTTCTGCCATGAACCACTTTGTTGTTCATTTTTTCAAGTTGTCTATCCAGGGTTCACTGATAGAATATCGACCCCCAAAATATCCCCATACACAAATATCGAGGTATAAATATCGATGTCAAAAATATCGACATCCTATATTTATAATGGTAAGTCCAAAAGTATTGAAAAAAATATTGATGTAAAAAATATAGTTGTACAAAATATCGATTTTAATATATATATAAAAAATAATATTACATATATTAAATAATAAAATGTACTTAAAAAATGTAATTAGATTTAATATACATTTTAACAAATATAACAAATTAATTTAATGTACAAAATGTAAACATATATAAAATGTAATATATATATATTTACTTTAAAACAATTAATAAACTATTAATTTTAATTTATTTTATAATTGTATGTATGAAAATGTACAAATAAATATATACATACTTGGCTTGTGCCATCACCCCCCTCAATATTGTTGACTGTGAAGCCTTTGCATTTAGACTGTCCCTCACCCGACCACCTCTCTTTCGGGGAGCCTTATCTATAGGCCTCCAGGGACTTGTACGCCTTTCTTAGAGGCGATTCCGGATATCCTGGCCAGCATGATGATGGAGAAAAGCGCCTTTACTGCTTTAGCCGACCTTAATATTCATCTGGATGATCAGAATAATCCGTTAACCAAAAGATGTGTTGCTGATCTCGAGGCACTACAATTAACACAACTGATGCACCAGGCTACGCATGAAAAGGGCCCTACGCTGGATGCGATTTTCTCCAACGACCCTAAGCTGGAGGCGCTTGCTCCCATCCGGATGCCTTGGTCAGACTATTCCTTTATCCCCATCCGATATTTAAAACCCCCTATAGTAAAGCCCAAGGGTAGTTGCCCAGTGCTAGGACGTAAATGGCCTAGGCTGGTCCCTGAAGCCTGGCGCACAGACCTTGAGGCGAATACCCCACCAGAAATAAGGGACTTAGAGCAAGCACAGAAAAATTGGACAACCTGGATGAATAGAACGGTAGACAGGAATTTTAGGAAACCTGGTCCAATAAAACCTAATAATTCCAACAGGTCCTCCTGGTTCAATCCCGAGCTGGTCGCCCAAAGGAAAAACTGCAAAAAGCTAGAAAGGAGCTGGAGGAAGACTTATGCCCCTGAGCTCAAAATAGCATACAAGGCAGCTATCCAGCAGTACCATAAAAATATTAAGAAAGCACAAGCCGCCTTTTTTGAAGAAAACATAAAGAGGGCCTCTAACTCTTCTGTTTAAAATTGTAAAATCCCTCACAACAGTTGAATCAGGCACCCAAATTGCTCAATATTCAAAAGAAAGATGTAATGAACTGGCCACATTCTTCAAGATTAAGGTGGAAAAGATTTATAATTCCCTTCACTCAAATATGAGCCAGAAGCTGGCAGTAATCACAGTCCCTAAGAGCACACAGGTACTTTCCTCTAGTATAGAGCAAACAACAACCCTCTCCCCCCCAGCCATGTTCTCATACCCTAAATTAAGCGAAGAACAGGCGGGTTCCCTTTTACGGAACATTAAGTCAGGGTCCCCTTTAGACCCTGCATCGCCCCACATTCTTGCTCAAGGGGGGAATTGTGTTTTGACGCAACTGACCAACCTCATCTCTCTATCTCTTGAAGAAGGGATAGTACCTAAGGAATGGAAGCATGCCATCGTAAAACCGTTATTAAAAAAACCTTAACTTGACCCCGCGGTCATGGCAAACTATCGCCCGATCTTATTACTGCCAATTTTGGGAAAGATCGCGGAGAAGCATGTGAACAGTGATATTTCAGTTTCTGGAAGAAAATGGCTTCTGCACCAGACCCAGATGGGATTTCGGCCGGAGCATAGTACGGAGTCAGCTCTACTTATGGTCACCGAAAAACTAAAAAGCATATTAGATCAGGGAAGGGCCGCAGCTATTGTGTTATTAAATCTAAGCGCGGCCTTCGACAAGGTAGACCACAAAATTCTTGTCAATAGGCTCAAAAACATTGGGATTAGAGGTACAGCCAACCAATGGGTGACCTCGTTTCTGAATGACAGATCTTTTCAGTGTATGGAGGCCGGCATCTTGTCAGACACTTTCTCAGCCCCTTGGGGAGTGCCCGACTCTTTTTAATGTCTATATGAGCCCATTGGCCCATATAGTACATGAGTTTGGACTCTCCATCGTGACATATGCCGATGACACCCAATTAGTGGTGTCAATAGCTGACTCTATTAATTCCAACCATAGGCAACTAATGCCGTGTCTGGAAAAAATAGGAAATTGGATGGCTGATTGTAGTCTCAAGCTGAACGGGGATAAAACCGAGCTCATGATCCTGGGCAGCAATTTCAGCCCTCGCTTAGAGATCCCCTGGCCAGCAAACTCCGAAATGCTCCATAAAAAACCAGGTATGTGGCTCGATCAGAATCTACCTATGGAGACGCAAGCCAAAAAATTGGCAGATATATGTTTTGATATCCTCCGGATGATCAGGAAAATTCTGAGCCTAATCGCAGAGAACTCAAGAAAGACCGTGGTACAAGCCTTGGTGGTCTCGCGACTCGATTATGGCAATTCACTATACCTTGGGTCACCTAAATACGTCACCAATAGGCTACAGGTTGTTCAGAATGCGGCAGCTAGACTGCTTCTCAAGATACCTAGGAACCAGTCAGTCAGAGTGCCCTTGAGAGAGCTGCACTGGCTCCCCGTGCAGACCAGGATCAAATTTAAGTCCCTCTGCCTGGCACACAGACCCATATATGGTAGAGGCCCAGATATGCTACGAACTTTGATCTCCCCCTACTCACCCCGCCATTGCCTCAGATCAGGGTTGAATTTTTTGATGTGCACCACCAGAATTAAGAGAACAAGATGGGGTGGCAGATCATTCTCTCACATGGTGCCCAAACTCTGGAACAGCTTGGACACAGAGGGGCCGATTCCGATTCGGGCCGGAAAACGTACTGACCGACTCGGTCCGGGAATAAAGTCCGACCGACACGTACCGGCGCCGTACGACCCTGGTAGTATGATGAAATGCATGTGAAATCAGACCGACTCAGACGGAATACAAAATGACCGACCGAGCCGGACGGAAACAAGCCATCCGGCCGGGAAATCACGCGAAACGAACCGACCGACACGCACCCGAATTGAACCCGAACGAAACGTACCCACTCCGACCCGCGTAGTACGATGCTGTGCGTGCAAAACACGACCGACTCGCCCGGAGCACAAGCCGTACGACCGACACGCATACAAAACCCAGCCGAAGCAACCCAATACTACGCGACCGACTCGTACGCCGCATATGAAACCTAGCTGACACACATCGGGAACGAGTCGGACAAGATCGCACCAGACAACTGCAGCGTCCTACTCGGACACAAGAACGACTCCTACATGCACCAAAAACACCAAGGAAAAATTAGAAAAAAAAGGGCCAAACAAGCAACCACAAAGCCAATAAATACAGGGAGGAAAAAAAAATGGAACAAGGACACACCTCCAACTCCACCTACATAAAGGCTACAAATCCCTACCATGATCCTTTGCAAATTCCACTGACCTGCCAGCACACAACACCATCACACAGCAACCACAGACACACTCACAGCTCATACATCACACAAGCCACACACCATTACCACACCTACAAATAGCACCCTCACACACACCCAGCTAAACCTACACTCACACCCCCCACTTGCACACACACACATCAATCACCACCACCACCCATCACCATGCCCCCAAAGAAGAACCATAAGTTCCTAGATAGTGAATTGGAAGTCCTGGTAGACGAGATCCTGAGGGTAGAGCCACAGTTGTTTGGTACATTGGTACAACAGACCCCCATGTCGCAGAAAACCAAGATGTGGGCGAGGATTGTCGACAGGGTGAACGCACAATCACCATGTTTGCGCACAAAGGAAGACATCCAGAACAGGTGGTATGATGTGCGCAGGAGGGTCCGGGACCTACTCAAAAAGGACTACCTCCTCAGCCAGCAGACCAGCAGTGGCCCTTCTGCAAAACCAGTATACCTCAGGCCCTGGGAGGAGAAGGTGCGGGCCATCCTACCACCAGTGAGCGTATACGGACTAACAGACATCCCAGAGCCTGGTGAGTACACAACTAATATACACAATATGGTGTGACAGCACACACACATCACAGTCAAGGGGATAGGCAAACCATGCACCCTTAGCAAATACACAGCAACCAAAAGATATTCATCCCAAGATGTGAATGCTAGTCAGACAAACACAATACCTCCCATCTCATAGTGATATGTAACTGTGTCATGACATGTACAAACCTAACAACAAAACAGCAAGGCAGTGGCACAAATAGAACCAACAAACACTCCCAGATATTTAAACACCACTAGAACACCACCTCACAGGGAAGCTCACTGAAAGGAAGGAATTCTGTGTATGCTGGTCAAGTCAGTGTAGCCATAGCATGATGGGAGTGGTAGTCACAGATATTGGTCACACCCACAATTGGCCCATCAACACCACTCTGAACCATGCTCACATCACAGGGAGTGGAAAACAACTGACAAGATGGCTGACACTGGGTACTGCTGTGGGGAGCACAAGGCCCTGATGGGAACTGGGCACCAACAAACAACAGGACCACACTGTCAGCCATCTTGCCATTGCTGTCACACTCACACACAGTGAAGTCCACTCAAAAGGAAGGAAGTATGGGCATGCTGGGAAGGGGGTGTAGGCAATAGCATGATGGGAGTGGTAGTCACAGATATTGGTCAGCCTCACAATTGGCCCATCAACACCACCCTGAACCATGCTCACATCACAGGGAGTGGAAAAGGACTCACAAGATGGCTGACACTGGGTACTGCTGGGGGAGCACAAGGCCCTGCTGGGAACTGTGCAACAACCAACAGCAGGACACCACTGACTGACATCCTGAAAGACAACTTGCACTCCCTGCAATGGAAGCACGTTCCATGGTGGGATATCTGGCTGGGTGGGAAGGAGGACTCATAGCACTGACCATAGTTACAAGCACCTCCACTCACACACCCCCTCAACACTAACTCAACATAACCCACCTGGGAGAATGCAATGCCTCACATCCTAACTGAAGATCCCACAAAGAACCACCACCCTGGGTTATGCTGTGTGAAGCACAGGGACACTCTTGGGACTTGTAGCCAAACAACTGCCAGGACAACACTCCCAGCCATCCTGTCAGCACAGGCACCCCACCCCACCGGGAAGCAGAGTCAAAAGGAAGGAAGGATGGGCATGCTGGGAAGGGGGTGGAGGCAATAGCATGATGGGAGTGGTAGTCACAGATCAACATCTCACACCCACATGGCCCAGCAAGTTAGCACTGAAGCATGCACACCTCACAGGGAGTCAAAAGCCACTTCAAAGATGTCTGACATGGGCCACAGCTGTGGGGAGCACAAGGCCCTGCTAGTAACTGGGCACCAACAAACAACAGGTCCACACTGCCAGCCATCTTGCCATTGCTGTCACACTCACACACAGTGAAGTCCACTCAAAAGGAAGGAAGTATGGGCATGCTGGGAAGGGGGGTGTAGGCAATAGCATGATGGGAGTGGTAGTCACAGATGTTGGTCAGCCTCACAATTGGCCCATCAACACCACCCTGAACCATGTTCACATCACAGGGAGTGGAAAAGGACTCACAAGATGGCTGACACTTGGAACTGCTGGGGGGAGCACAAGGCCCTGCTGGGAACTGTGCAACAACCAACAGCAGAACACCACTGACTGACATCCTGAAAGACAACTTGCACTCACTGCAATGGAAGCACGCTTCATGGTGGGATAACTGGGCTGGGGGAGAAGGAGGCCCGGATGGCAAGCAAATACCACCAATGCTGGTCATGCACACACCTCAACATTCACATTGACATGCCACAGGTTGGCAGGACAATGTGCTACACCAATATCACTCTCTGACTGTCACAATTTAGGAGAATGCAATGTCCAGGCCCACATCCAGAGGTACAGTCACAACTGTCAGGTGTTTGAACAATTGATGCCAGTAGAAACATAACATACAATCTGTGTCTCTCCCCAAAACAGGTGATGATGGGGACACAGCAGCAGACGAGGAGGAGTCCCTGTCCCAGGCTCCAGGGAACACTGAGCTCACTGGTGTGGATCAGCCTCTGCACTCCTCGGATGGCGAAGAACCAGCTGGACCCTCCGGTGTGAGTCATCATGCAGCACCAGCAGGACCAACATCTGCACCCCCTGCACCCACCCCTCCAACAACTGCCAACACGGACAGACCAAGGACCACAGATGACAACAGCGCAGGGACCCAGACCCAAACTGGAGCTGGTGACAACGAGCCCAGGAACAACACCCAAGTGGACCCACGGTCACCTGTGCGTGCCACCGCAGGTCCTGCACGTGTCGCCAGGGGTGGTGGGAGGGGTGGAAGACATAGGTCGCTCTTTGCAGAGGGGTCTGGACTGCATGATGACCCACAACTGGCACGCATCGCGGATGCGTACCAGACTAGCACCGGAGAGGTCAGCCAGGTAGTGGGGATCCTCAAGGACATACAACAGCAGCAGGCTGCCCATCATGCCCGCTTGGACTCCCACATGTCCCGTGTCGAGACACACATGTCACATGTCGAGACACACATGTCACGTGTCGAGACACACATGTCTGGCATGGAGTCCAAGTGGGACACATTGGAACAACTGACAGCGGTGCATAGGGACATACTGACATGCCTCCGCCAGATCAGCACCAACATGGCCACACCTCCCTGTGTGCCCACAACATCTGCTGCTGAAACAACTGCAAATGCCACAGGGTGGGAGGAGGACTCTGGCAGAGAGTCCCCTGCACCTCCGCAGCCTGCACCTGATGGTCCCCCCCCAAGAAGACGGGCCGTCAGAGGAGGCCAAACTGAGAGGCTGATGGCCATCTACATCCCCCAGGAAGCCAACACCTGTTCTGGAACTTTTCCTCTGTGTGCAAACTGCACGCCCTGTCGAAGCCAACCCAACTCTCCCACATGACATGGGGAGCTCTAGTTGGCCAAATTCATCAGATGACTGTGGACTTTACTCTGGACATTTCAGCTACCAAGACTTCCAAATCACATGGGAATTTTGGATTCCAATTTCTATGTACAGCACCCACCATCCTGTGCACCATTCTCACACCTGTATGTAAATAAACTCACCAATACACCATATCTGCCTCTGTTGTGATTCCAACCTGCTCTCTGTCATGGAGATGGTGATCAGAAAAATGACACTGTGCATGCTAACTGCTACAGCAAGTCCAACACCGTCATGTCAGTCATGGCGACGTGACACATATGAGGGAGACACACCACTAGGGCCACACAACACATACACACCAGGGCCATCAGACTCATCACCTATACTGATGTTGCAACTAAATACAGTGGAATGCACAGACACGCCACCTATTCACAGTCTGTCAACTAGACTACAGGTGCAGTAAGCAAATGTCAGTCAGATGTGTGACCACAGACAACGCACATCCCAAAGTGAAGCACAGGTTTATTACACATTTGCAACATGTTGTTTCCACTACAAATGCTAACTAATCCAACCTGGCTGTGGCCACAAAGTCAAAAAGTGCAGAAGATAGAAAGTCCAGGGGTGTGTGGCACATCACCTGTAGGGAAACGACTGCTTCCACCTTGCAAGTTGATTCATGGATTCGTGGGATCCAAGTTGATCAAACAACTCCGGCAGCACCCTGTGAAGGACAGACATGACACACAGTCAAAACCACTGAAGAACAGCACAGAACGGCAATACTCATGTCTAATACATGTCACGAGATAACTACACAAAACCAAGTTAGCATGTCAACACTGTTGGGCAGTACAGACCACCTGCAAGGACACATCGCTGCACGCATCCAGTCAAGTAGCACATGGCCACACTCAAACAGCAACAGAGCACCACACACACATATCATGCAAACTCAAATCATTGACATTACAACCCTCTGGAGACTCACATTCAGCTGAAGAAGTTGGTGATGAGCTGTGTGCGGACATCACCATCATCATCATCATCATCTTCACTGGCATCGTGACCCAGGCCAGGATCTTCCACAGGTGGCGGACGTTGGTCATCGTCATCCAGGATGAGAGGCAACTCCTTCCGCACTGCCAGGTTGTGCAGCATGCAGCAGACGATGACAATCTTGCACACCTTTGCTGGGGCATATGGGAGGGCCCCTCCTGTCTTGTCCAGGCAGCGGAAGCGGCTCTTCAGGAGACCAAAGGTCCGCTCAATCACCCTCCTCGTCCGACCATGTGCCTCATTGTAGCGCATCTGGGCTGGTGTCACAGGGTTCCTGAGGGGTGTCAGCAACCACGGCATGTTGGGGTATCCTGAGTCACCTACAGACAGACAATTGCACATTAGCCGATTTCAAAATGTGTGCGGAAAACAACATAGCAGAACACACACAATGGTACAAAGTCAGTACACACCAACAAGCCAGGCACGCTGGTTCGGCATCTGTGACATCATCCTCGGGATGCGACTACTCCTCATCACGTAGGCATCGTGTGCCGAACCGGGGAAACGGGCACACACATGTGTGATGGTCATATCTGCAAGACATACCACCAGAGCATTGATCGAATGGTAATGTTTACGGTTCCGGTATGCCTGCTCATGTGCCTGTGGTGGTATCAAAGCCACATGTGTCCCATCAATGGAGCCAATTACATGTGGCATCCTCCCCAGGGCATAGAAGTCACTCTTGACGTCAGTGAGTCGTTGACGTGTTGGGAAATAGATGTACTGGTTCAGGTATATCAACATTGCCCCCAAAACATCGCGTAGCACACGGCTGAACATAGTCTGTGACATCCCACCGGCAGTCGCCACAGTGTGTTGAAAGGTACCGGTGGCAAAGAAGTGTAGGGCTGCCATCACCTTCACCTTGGGGGTCAGCGCTGTAGGATACGGACGGCCAGGCTGCAAATGTGGGTCCAACCGCACTGCCAAATCCTCAATCAGCTGCCTGGTGAAGCGGTACCGTCGGATGCTGTCACGTTCCACCATCGTTGCCAGGTCTGGGAATGGTCGATGGACAGCAGGAGCCCTGCAGTGCATAGGTGAAGAAAGCAAGATTGTCAGTCACCCCAACTATGTGCCGTTCACCATACTCAATTTCACATGATACATCATTAACAAACACAAGTACTTGATGTGTGTGTCGTTCTGTTTGGACATATATGGCACCTACATGGACATCATCTAACATCTCTGTTCAACAAGTGTTGACAACAGGTTCCAGGGTGTGCTATGGGAAACCATTAGGCTGTGTCACAGTACCCATTTACTGCTCTCACGTTCCACACACATACCACAGTGACATGTCTGGACAGATGCTCCACAGGCATCACAGCTCATTGACAGGTAGATTCCCAGGGACCCTGTCTTGCCACATGGACACTGGCATGACATTGCGTATCATGTACACGTCAGATAAACTAACATGACACCCACAGGTAGTGGCCCCTGTAGCCTCTGCAGGACAGACATGGACATCTGTGACACACACACACACAACATCAAAGTTCATGCACAAACCACGTGGATGTGGAGACTGTCTCCCATTGTGCACATGGAGTCAGAGACATGCGAAACACAACATGCACACAGACTGCGGAGGGACATCACTATTGTGGCAATGGGCCACCCTGTGACGTACATGCCTTCCCACATGTGAGCCTGGGGGTATGTGACATGTCATACACATACACAACCTGGAAATGTGACCATGACACATGCTCATAAATGAAAAGTTGCACACCACAGTGGTCAGGTGCACAACACACAAAGGACCCTGTCCCCATGAACACATGCACAGCCTGGGTGTGTCTGCCCCCAAATGCCACCCCAAAAACCACATGTTTACCCCCATACACAGATAAGGTTATGCTGCCACACATGCCTTAGATACAGTGTGGACTGGGTGTGGAGTTGTAGGTGTGCCCCTGAGTCCCTGGAAAGTATATGTGGCTGGCATAGGTTCACCAGTGACCAGCATGGTGACATATGCGGGTGACCTGTCCAGGGACGCGTTGAACAGCAATGGACCGATCAGTGTGCCCGGCCGGACCATTGCATTGTATGTGAGCGGGTACGCGTTGTATCCCGGGTACGCGTTGTACAGCAATGGACCGATCGGTGTGCCCGGCCGGCCCATTGCATTGTATGTGAGCGGGTACGCGTTGTATCCCGGGTACGCGTTGAACAGTAATGGACCGATCGGTGTGCCCGTCCGGCCCATTGCATTGTATGTGAGCGGGTACGCGTTGTATCCCGGGTACGCGTTGTACAGCAATGGACCGATCGGTGTGCCCGGCCGGCCCATTGCATTGTATGTGAGCGGGTACGTGTTGTATCCTGGGTATGCGTTGAACAGCAATGGACCGATCGGTGTGCCCGGCCGGCCCATTGCATTGAATGTGAGCGGGTACGCGTTGTATCCCGGGTACGCGTTGAACAGCAATGGACCGATCGGTGTGCCCGGCCGGCCCATTGCATTGTATGTGAGCGGGTACGTGTTGTATCCCGGGTACGCGTTGAACAGCAATGGACCGATCGGTGTGCCCGGCCGGCCCATTGCATTGTATGTGAGCGGGTACGCGTTGTATCCCGGGTATGCGTTGAACAGCAATGGACCGATAGGTGTGCCCGGCCGGCCCATTGCATTGTATGTGAGCAGGTACGCGTTGTATCCCGGGTACGCGTTGAACAGCAATGGACCGATCGGTGTGCCCGGCCGGCCCATTGCATTGTATGTGAGCGGGTATGCGTTGTATCCCAAAATACGCGTTGTACAGCAGTGGACCGAACGGTGCGCACACATTGGCTGGGGCCTGGCATGGCAACGGACGCGTTTTCGAAGCTCCAACAAGTCTGATGCAGTGAATTCAGTTGGCCAGCCACAACAATGTTGCAAAATCATGGGTGTCATGAAGTTGAAGATTTGAAGGATGCTGTGGGCGTGTATTAGTGCTGCTATTCCATGGATTGGTCAGATTCAGAAGATGCAAACGACTTGGACCTATCACTTTGGACACATGGGACAGTATCTGCCTCTGCAGCACACATATAATGCTGGCTGTTCCCCTGAGAGCTCACTTGCCTGCACTACATGCTCCAGGACGACATCTGCCACCAACACTGCTGCTGTTTATGCATCCTCTGGCTCCTGCAATGGCACGTACTGTGGAGAGAGCCCCAGCCTTCAGCCTTGAAGAGAACCAGGCCCTGCTGGACAGCCTCCTTCCACAGTACAGCAAGCTGTATGGGAAACCAGGGGAGCCGGTGAGTGTGCTGTCCACTGCCTCACTAATTGTGCATGTTGTCTGACTAGCAGGGCTTTCAGTGCGCACACCACTGGCTAGCATGCCCACTGAGTAGTTGTCACACCCCAAAGTGTGTAGTTACATGCACTGAACTGGTACAGTGCAGTAACAGTGCATTCCAACTAGGTTTACTTCCCATGCAATGATACCATTTAGTGACTGCTGGCAAACTGTTCATAGCCATTGTTGCACTGCCTGTGTACATCATATGCCCCTGTGATTGAGACATGTATATACAACTGTGTGATGCACGTATATGTTGCATGTGTAGTAATGGCCTTTTCACTTTGTCATCCTCACAGGTTGATGCCCACCAGAAGCAGGAAATCTGGCTGACCATCGCCCGGAAAGTAAGATCCGTGGGGGTCTACAGGCGCAGGATCCGCAACTGCCAGAAGAGGTGGCAGGACCTTCGTGGCTGGACCCGGAGGATCGCAAGGGTCCAGCTGAAGCTGTCGCCTCCTCGCAGGAGGGGCGGACACCGGACCCTGACCCCCACATGCTCCGGATCCTGGCGGTGGTCTTCCCTGACCTGGATGGGCAGCTGAAGGACAGACAGCAGCAAGGATGGGGTGAGTCCATGACTGCACTGTGCACTTTGTCTGACATGCTATGTGCCCTCCTCTGGCCTGGTTAAACTTCCACAGTACATCAGTCATGTGGTCCAGGACCCATGTCCCTCATTTGTGACATGCCCACTTCTCCTCTGATATGCATATGTGTGGCCCTTATAGTCAGGAAATTGGGTCATTTGGGGACTGTGTCATTGCATTTAGCTTTGCTCAAGCTGGGGGACAGCATTTGTTCCCGTGACTATGTTGTGCGATTCATGGGTGAGTCAATTGCTTACACAATGCCTAAGTTCTGACATGTAATCTGGGTGTAACTTTGATACGTGGTCCGCTTGCTGCTCTGACTCACCACATGTCCCTGGGGAATTTGGCACACACCCATGCTGCTGGTGGGAACAATGTTTGGGCCTCAGGAGTATGTGTATCCAGTGTGTCACACATGCTTAGCCACCTGCCTACTGTCCAGGACTCATCCCTCTTACAGGTGGAGCTGGACAGTCATGCCTACTCCAGGGCATGCAATGCACTCTGTACTCCCCCTCCCGTGTATCATCTGGCATGTTGTGATCAGTGTAATGTACCCTCAGGTGTCTGCCTCTGTCTCATTGTGCTGTGTCTTTGTTGTCAGGACTACTGGTATGTTTATCGGTTAGGGCTCAGCATGCCATCTGAGATGTGACCATGATAGGCGATACTTCTGTGACTTATAGGTGTCTGATCACTTGACTGTGCACACAGGTGTTTGCGACTGTGACTTTCAGGCAGCTGTATTGTCATTCACAGCATACTGTGAGGTGCTCATGTTCAGAGAGTTGTGTTTCATGTCCCCCATATGTCCAGTTGGTATGACGTGGACAAATAGTAGTACAGATGATGTGGTATTTGGGGGATGGACATGTGCACTTGTCAGTCACATAACTTGCATTCCCCATGCCCTCGGATTGTGACACAGTGCAGACTGTTGTTGGCTGGCTGCCATGGCCATGTGACTTGAGACAGTAATGTATGACTTTGCACGCATTCCTGTGTCATGGCATTAAACTTCCTGAGACTGATCCTGCAGGGGAGTGACATGTGCAACATGCACCCCATTGTGGCATTGACTATCCGGACATGGGTGCATCATGGTGTCTGGTGCTGGTATGCATCACATGCATTTCTATTTAGACTCTGGCCATCCCTTTATCCGGACACCTGCACTGACTCAGTGGCAAGAGATGTGATGTGTGCATGTTCACATACTTCACCGTGTTCCCTGCAATGTCCAACAACTGTGTAGGTGGTGCATGTGTCCACACTGGGGTCTTACCATCAGACAGGCACCAGACAGATGGGTGCAAGGGCAGGAGGGGTGTGAGTCCCATGGTTGACCATCAGACTGACAATTGGCTTCCCCGAATCTGTGTGAGGACTTTAGGCAATGTTCAACTAAGGATGCCAGGGCTTGCTCTGAAATGTGCTGTACTTACTGTGGTGTGTGCGGTCAGTGCAGGTGACTGATGTTTGTCTGTTTCCCTAATTGTTTGCAGATACATCCACGGCCACAGGAGGGGACAGCTCCACGGACCAGGAGGAGCAGCGGAGCCAGACTGGGTCAGCATTGGACGAGTGGTCAGAGGGACCCAGTGGCATGGAGGGCGAGGGGAGCCACACCGAGGAGTCCTCAGCACCATCCACCTCAGCTGAGGACCACAGCAACTCGGAGGATGACTCCCTTGTGGAGGTGGGTCTCAGCAGCCACCAAAGGCCAGCTAGTCTGTCTGGCCCCGCCACCACCACCACCACCACCACCACCGCCCTCCCATTGGCTCCCATTCCTGAGGTCCGTGGAGGCTCCCGTACTCGGGAGCGTGTCTCCTTCGTGCCAGGCACCGCAGCCCCTGCCCCTGTGTCCCCTGCTGCCCTGAGTGAGGAGTCTCTGTACCTCCTTCGGCAGCTCCATGTAGGGCATACAGCAATGCTGAGTGTCCTCCATGCACACACCACTCTGTTGACACAGCTGGTGTCGTTCATGGAGGGCATCTCGACGGGTATGTCTGCCCTACAGAGGAGCAATAGGTCCATGGACTCCTCCCTGACGGCAGCAGTGTCCCTCCTCCACCAGTCCCTCACCCCTCCCACCTCTGCCCCATCCACACTTCCTGCCCCCCTACCTGTCCAAAGCACATGCACACCTGCACAGTCACCCAAACACACAGACACGAGCAGCACAGACACACCCAAGAGAAAGGCAAGACGTGCACACACGCATCCTCAGGGACTGATACCACAGACACAGGGGACGGGGAACACACACACACACAGGCATCCACATTAACTCCGCAGTCCTCCAAATCCTCTCCCTCCAAGACCCCTTCCCTTGCCTCGCCTGCTAACACACCTACACAGCAGATCTTCCTGTGTGACCTCGGCCTCTTCCCTCCAATCCTGCTGATCCAGCATACCGGGGGAAGAGGAAGTCCACCCACACAGAGGGGAGTGCCCCTCGCCCCCGGACACCCGCCCCCAGGCGCAGGCAGAGTGAGCCCCCACCCGCAAGTCCCCCCGGTCCCGGAAGAGCAAGACCCCGCCACCGCCCTGCAAGTCAACCACCCAGTCTCTCACCTCCATCCCCCAGGCCACCACTCCACAGGTTCCACCGCCACACCCTGCCCCAGGTTCCCCCACATACCGATACTGCATCCCCAAACTGCTTAGGCCCTCCCCCCCTGCCACTTGCTCTTCCACCCCCAAACCAGACGCTCTGCCTGTTTGTGTCACTGGTGTGGAGACCGTGTCCCCCCCTCTGTCCTGCCCAGCTCTTCTGCCCCCTTTCCACTACCTTGGAGTCATGCACTACAGTGGAGTCCACAACCACCCTGTCTGACTCGGGCACTGCATTGGGGACCCAGTCCACTCCATCTGACCAGCCCACTGCAGTGGTTGCAGCACCAACTCCATCTGACTTGAGCCCTGCGGTGGTGCCAGCCCCCCCTGAGTCAGACACCTCCACTGCAGTTGCCGGTGACACTCCTGCACCCACCTCCCCTTCACTGCCTCCTTCTGGCATCCCCTGATCCTGTCCCTGCGGTGCCTGGCCTGCCCCTCGTATGCCCCTTCAAGGGGGATGTCCCCTGTCTGTACCTGTGCAGGCAAGCAATTGTTGACAAGTTGTCACACATCACCCTGTTGGGACTGTATATTTGGACTGGCCATTGGCCTTAGTTTATTTTGGACTTTTGATTTGAGTTGCACACTTGCTGAATAAAGCCTCTTTTTGTTTACTTGTGGTTAATCTTTGGAAGTACATGATGTAGATGTGTAGAATCATGCATTTGCTGTTGTAATAGTGTTCAGATCAGGTAAATGAAGTTTTGCTGTGATGGGCTCCATGTGGTCCATGGGATATGTGTCCTAATCTAGTCTGGATCCATAGCAACCTTTGCTGCAGTCTGAGGGTGTAATGTTCTGCATTTGACACAGGGATGTACGTTTAGCATTTGTAGATTACCATCTTTGTCCTACACTGATGCACATCTGGTGGGCTTACCACTGTCCAATGTTCCTAGTACCCTGACTGTGTGCCCGTCTCCAATGGACATGCAGTTTAGCACATCAAATTTGGAGGACTCATCTGTGTACACAGTGCAAGTTGCTTGACACGTGTCTTGGGTGTATGCAGATGACTGACGTGACACTCCCGTGCCCAGGCTGATATGAGCAGAGCCTTCAGTGTGTTGTAGTTGTTGACTCACTGACCGAGTGTTCTGCTGACATGTTTGAGTCGTGCACAGACAAGGTTTGGCACAGCTGACCTTCCACAGGAGTGGAGTGCCCTCATGGCAGTGCGTGATTCCGTGATATAGGCTGTGCCCATGTTGTGTGTTGTGTAGGCATGTCTGTGCGTGTTCCCTTCTCCTTTTCCTACACAGGCTGTGTCCCTACGGATGTTCCTGTTTGTGATGCTTGCTGAGTTGTTCTGTGTTCATCCAGCATCTTGGACCTGGTTACTCCCGGATGTGGGTGCATGGCAAACTAATGTTCATGAGGTTGTCATCCCTAGTTGTCTTTGTTGTCAGGGCTGGGGATGTGGGCAAACGCAGATGGGACACAGTCAGGATTCCTCTTGGCACTTGTTGGTTACACGAGTAATGTGATTTTCTGTTTGCGTATGCTTTCAGTGATTGTGACACATTGTGTGTGTGACTGCTGCCACTCCTCAGGGTCAGAGCTGCAATGTTGGAAGTTGTCTATGTGTGTCCTTTGTGGGTCTGCTTGGCTTCTTCATTGGTGTGTGACTCTGGCCAGGATCCCATTGTTTGGGGTGGATTTCACGTCATGCCCATGTACGGCATACTGTGCAGTGTGTCAGACATTCACAAGTATTGTTGACTGGCCATGTGTGATGGGTTTCTGCACCTTATTTCCCCCACCACCCCTGGGATTGTCATGGGTGCATGTGCAATGTCAGCAGTCCATGTGAGCTTCAACGCTGCACATTGGTGGAGTTCAAGGTGTGTGGCGTTGAGTGTGTGCAAATGTGAGTTGTTGCACGGCTGGGGCCCTACCTCCATATTTTCCTTGGCTGGCAGGCCGTGTTGAGTGCTTTGTGCTTGTATAGGTGTGATGGTAGTTTGTTGCTCAGGACACATGGCTGTGGTTCACAGTGTGGATGACATCTACCTTTGTCATCACAGTGTGATTTTCATGCAGGCTAGTGTCACCACAATGTGGGGTCCCTGGGGGGAGTGCTGTGGTGGTTCTGTCTCTTGCTGTATGTGTTGCTGTTCCTACAAGCTTGTGTGACATGTGTAATTTGGGCTCCCTCTCATCTCACAATGCCTGTTTGGCCACATAGGGGAATCCAATCCATGAGTTACTTTTGTATGTGACTGTGTTGACATCTGTGTATCAGTGAATCTGGCCTCCTCATGTGTTGTGTGTTTGCCTGGGGACACTGGCACACAACCCCCTCACCTGTTGTGTATGATATGCAGTGTGAGTCTGCCTGTTTGTGTTTGTGCTTTTGCACCACTGCATTGGCATATCTTTAGTTTGCCATTGGCTGTATGTTGTTTGTTGGCTTTCCCCTGCTGGCCCTGGGACTGCTAGGTCATCAGTCAGCACATTGATCATGGTCAGTATGTCCCATTGCTGCCATGGTATGGTATTTGTTCACCTGACATCTACAGTCTCCACAGGATAACAACATTTGTGTGTCCATTGGTGCAGATATGTGGGTCTGCATTATGATGCTCACTTCTGTCATTGTGTTATTTGTGAATGTAGACAATGTGGGCCCCCATGGCTGATGTTTGTGTGCACATGGCCAGAACGATGTGTCATTGGCACTGCACTGCTTGCCTCACACAATCTATGTTGCTATGGGACACAAGCACTACAATGCCACTGTAATGTTTGCTGTTGTGTGGCCAGGATTAATCCCTGCAGTTATGTTTTTGCAGCTTTTACCAGGACTACACTTCCCTTTTGGGCACTGTGGTGATGGGGCTTTGGGCCCCATTGCCACACTGTTCAAAATGTGCTTCAGCTATGGAGCACACACTTACCTTTTGTGCACTGTGGTGATGGGGCTTTGGGCCCCATTGCCACACTGTTCAAAATGTGCTTCAGCTATGGGGCACACACTTACCTTATGGGCACTGTGGTGATGGGGCTTTGGGCCCCATTGCCACACTGTTCAAAATGTGCTTCAGCTATGGAGCACACACTTACCTTTTGGGCACTGTGGTGATGGTGCTTTGGGCCCCATTGGCACACTGTTCAAAATGTGCTTCAGCTATGGAGCACACACTTACCTTTGTGCACTGTGGTGATGGGGCTTTGGGCCCCATTGCCACACTGTTCAAAATGTGCTTCAGCTATGGGGCACACACTTACCTTATGGGCACTGTGGTGATGGGGCTTTGGGCCCCATTGCCACACTGTTCAAAATGTGCTTCAGCTATGGAGCACACACTTACCTTTTGGGCACTGTGGTGATGGGGCTTTGGGCCCCATTGCCACACTGTTCAAAATGTGCTTCAGCTATGGAGCACACACTTACCTTTTGTGCACTGTTGTGATGGGGCTTTGGGCCCCATTGCCACACTGTTCAAAATGTGCTTCAGCTATGGGGCACACACTTACCTTATGGGCACTGTGGTGATGGGGCTTTGGGCCACATTGCCACAGTGGTCATGGTCTGCTTGCATTGTGTAGGCCACACACACAATTATGTGTGACACATGTGTTAGGGGGTCACATTGTATGTTCAATGTCATGTTCAGAGTTGTATGCATTTGACACAGACCACACACGCTTGTCATGGTGTTGGGGGCTGGGATGTAATTTACAGACAGTCCTTATGTGGGAGTATGCTAGTTGTGTCATGCATTACCCGTCCTATGAGTAGGGGTGGTTGTAGTGACAGGCATCCAGCCCCCCATGAGTGGTGATGGTAGTAGTGGTAGGCATCCAGCCCCCCATGAGTGGGGATGGTGGTAGTGGTAGGCATCCAGCCCCCCATGAGCGGGGATGGTAGTAGTGGTAGGCATCCAGCCCCCCATGAGTGGGGATGGTAGTAGTGACAGCCATCCATCCCCCTAAGGGTGGGGATGGTAGTAGTGGCAGCCATCCAGCCCCCTATGGTTGGGGATGGCAGTAGTGGTAGGCATCCAGCCCCCCATGAGTGGGGATGGTAGTAGTGGTAGGCATCCAGCCCCCCATGAGCGGGATGGTAGTAGTGGTAGGCATCCAGCCCCCCATGAGTGGGGATGGTAGTAGTGACAGCCATCCATCCCCCTAAGGGTGGGGATGGTAGTAGTGGCAGCCATCCATCCCCCTAAGGGTGGGGATGGTAGTAGTGGCAGCCATCCAGCCCCCTATGGGTGGGGATGGCAGTAGTGGTAGGCATCCAGCCCCCCATGAGTGGGGATGGTAGTAGTGATAGGCATCCAGTCCCCCATGAGCGGGGATGGTAGTAGTGGTAGGCATCCAGACCCCCATGAGTGGGGATGGTAGTAGTGACAGCCATCCATCCCCCTAAGGGTGGGGATGGTAGTAGTGGCAGCCATCCAGCCCCCTATGGGTGGGGATGGCAGTAGTGGTAGGCATCCAGCCCCCCATGAGTGGGGATGGTAGTAGTGGTAGGCATCCAGCCCCCCATGAGCGGGGATGGTAGTCGTGGTAGGCATCCAGCCCCCATGAGTGGGGATGGTAGTAGTGGTAGGCATCCAGCCCCCCATGAGTGGGGATGGTAGTAGTGGTAGGCATCCAGCCCCCATGAGTGGGGATGGTAGTAGTGACAGGCATCCAGGCCCCCTGGGTAGGGGTGGTAGTAGTGGCAGGCATCCATCCCCCTAAGGGTGGGTATGGTAGTAGTGGCAGGCATCCAGCCCCCCTGGATAGGGGTGGTGGTAGTGACAGGCATCCAGCCCCCCCTGAGTAGGGGTGGTGGTAGTGGCAGGCATCCAGCCCCCAATGAGTGGGGATGGTAGTAGTGGTAGGCATCCAGCCCCCCCTGGATAGGGGTGGTGGTAGTGGAAGGCATCCAGCCCCTTCTGAGTTGGGGTGGTGGTAGTGACAGGCATCCAGGCCCCCTGGGTAGGGGTGGTGGTAGTGACAGGCATCCAGCCCCCCATGAGTGGGGATTGTAGTAGTGGTAGGCATCCAGCCCCCCATGAGTGGGGATGGTATTAGTGGTAGGCATCCAGCCCCCCATGAGTGGGGATGGTAGTAGTGACAGGCATCCAGCCCCCCATGAGCGGGGATGGTAGTAGTGACAGGCATCCAGCCCCCATGAGCGGGGATGGTAGTAGTGGTAGGCATCCAGCCCCCCATGAGTGGGGATGGTAGTAGTGGCAGGCATCCAGGCCCCCCTGGCTAGGGGTGGTAGTAGTGGCAGGCATCCATCCCCCTAAGGGTGGGTATGGTAGTAGTGGCAGGCATCCAGGCCCCCCTGGGTAGGGGTGATAGTAGTGGCATGCATCCAGCCCCCCCTGGATAGGGGTGGTGGTAGTGGCAGGCATCCAGCCCCCCCTGAGTAGGGGTGGTGGTAGTGACAGGCATCCAGGCTCCCCTGGGTAGGGGTGGTGGTAGTGGCAGGCATCCATCCCCCTTAGGGTAGGTATGGTAGTAGTGGCAGGCATCCATCCCCCTAAGGGTGGGGATGGTAGTAGTGACAGGCATCCAGCCCCCCCTGGATAGGGGTGGTGGTAGTGGCAGGCATCCAGCCCCCCCTGAGTAGGGGTGGTGGTAGTGACAGGCATCCAGGCCCCCCTGGGTAGGGGTGGGTGTAGTGGCAGGCTCCAGGCCCCCCTGGGTAGGGGTGGTGCCACTGGCATGCATCCAGCCCCCCCTGGATAGGGGTGGTGGTAGTGGCAGGCATCCAGCCCCCCCTGAGTAGGGGTGGTGGTAGTGACAGGCATCCAGGGCCCCCTGGGTAGGGGTGGTAGTAGTGACAGGCATCCAGGGCCCCCTGGGTAGGGGTGGTAGTAGTGGCAGGCATCCATCCCCCTATGGGTGTGTATGGCATTGGTGTTGGCCATCCCACCCCTATGGTTCTGCTGTTGCTAGTGTACGTTATTTGTGCATCCCTATGTGTGTGTGACATATTTAGTGTACGTGTGGTTTGTTTGTATTGTTGGTGTTTGACTTACCGTCGCCGCCGTACGCGTCCGTGCCGGTCCCGGTAATAGATGTAGAGTATAGGTAGGACCTGCGCAATGGGATTCATGCTTGGATCGTCTCGTTCGGGTTTCTCGTGTCTTCGAGTCGTACTCGTAGCAGGCTTGTTCGTCTCGTAGCCGTGGATCGTCTTGTGGCGCGAAACGGAGCTGGTATTTTTTCCAGACGAATACTGTTAGGTGCGCTTCCGGCTGACATCGGAATCAACCCCAGAGTTGAGACTGATCGGAAACGAACAGTCTTTTAAAAAGAAACTTAAGACCTGGTTGTTTCCCTAACTCTCACTTCAGATAGCTGCCGTATCTGTTATAGCGCTGGGATGCCTGCGGGTAGCCATGCGCTCTATAAATCCCGTAAACATAAACCAAACCTATATATATATATATATATATATATATATATATATATATATATATATATATATATATACCACACAATCCAGTGACAGATTTCTCTTTGTAAGAAAAACACCGGCGCCGTAGCCTCAGTGAATAAACGTGTTTTATTGCAACACAAAGTCTTTGTGACTTTGTGTTGCAATAAAACACGTTTATTCACTGAGGCCACGGCGCCGGTGTTTTTCTTACAAAGAGAAATCTGTCACTGGATTGTGTGGAGATAATAGGGGTGGCGACCCTGCCGTGTTGCCCGCCGTAACAAGAGGCTTGGGCTAAAGCTGATTCTTGGGTGGAATATATATATATACATACACCAATAACATAAAATCTAATTAAAAAAACATTATATTATATAAATTAAAACATGAAACTATTTAAAAGTCTTTAAACTTGAATTTTTCACTTCAGTGAGTGCAACAGTAGGTAAAGTGTTGGATAGCGGAGGGGTAAAAATTACTATTCCCACTCCAGTGAGTGCAACAGTAGGGAAAATGTTGGATAGCGGAGGGGTAAAAAATACTATTCCCACTCCAGTGAGTGCAACAGTAGGGAAAGTGTTGGATAGCGGAGGGGTAAAAATTACTATTCTCACTCCAGTTTGTGCAACAGTAGGGGAAGTGTTGGATAGCGGAGGGGTAAAAATTACTATTCCCACTCCAGTTAGTGCAACTGTAGGGAAAGTGTTGGATAGCGGAGGAATAAAAATGAATATTACCACTCCACTGACTGCAACAGTAGGGAAAGTGTTGGATAGCGGAGGGGTAAATATGACTATTCCCACTCCAGTGAGTACAACAGTAGGGAAAGCGTTGGATAGCGGAGGGGTAAAAAATACTATTCCCACTCCAGTGAGTGTAACAGTAGGGAAAGTGTTGGATAGCAGAGGGGTAAAAATTACTAACCCCATTACAGTGAGTGCAACAGTAGGGAAAGTGTTGGATAGCGGAGGGGTAAAAATTACTATTCCCACTCCAGTGAGTGCAACAGTAGGGAAAGTGTTGGATAGCGGAGGGGTAAAAATTACTATTCCCACTCCAGTTTGTGCAACAGTAGGGAAAGTGTTGGATAGCGGAAGAATACAAATGAATATTCCCACTTCAGTGAGTGCAACAGTAGGGAAAGTGTTGGATAGCGGAGGGGTAAAAATTACTATTTCCACTCCAGTGAGTGCAACAGGAAGGAAAGTGTTGGATAGCGGAGGGGTAGAAACTGCTATTCCCACTCCAGTTAGTGCAACACTAGAGAAAGTGTTGGATAGTGGAGGGGTAAAAAATACTATTCCCACTCCAGTTAGTGCAACAATAGGGAAAGTGTTGGATAGCGGAGGGGTAAAAAATACTATTCCCACTCCAGTTAGTGCAACAATAGGGAAAGTGTTGGATAGCGGAGGGGTAAACATTTATATACCCACTCCAGTCAGTTCAAAATTTAAAACAAAATATCACCAACACAAATTATTTTTTTTTTTAAATCAAATGAAAGATATATAAAAATATTTAAAAAATCTAAAAAATAGAACTTATTATAATGTTAAATAGATATGACAAATACCCAGAAATATTATATTAAATACATTTTAAAATAATTTACAAACAAATAACTATTATTAATTAGAAATTATTCATAACCAAAAACATTAATTATTACATACATTTAATCTTTTTTATTTCCTTCTCTATAACACCGCACAGTTCACAACACACATCTAAATTAAAAAAAATGTTCCTCCATCATCAACATAATTAACTATCAATTAAAGAAATATTATTAATTAAAAAACAAATTAAAACAGATAAAAATGTATTTACTCCCTAAACGTTACCCCTATAACACCAAAACTCACACACAAAAAATAAACAATTACCCTAATTAATTATCAATTGATGAATTAATATTAATGATCAACTAATTATTAGTTAATTAAACATAAATTACTTTCCATCCTCTACCACTATAAACCCCACAACCCACACCTAAAAACCATTACACAATTTCCATAATTAATTTTAAAATAATAAATTACTATCTATTAACAACTACTTAATAATTAATTAAAAATAAATTACTTCCCACCCTTTACCACTATAAACCCCACAACTCACATCTAAAATTGATTACACAATTGCCATTTTTAAATGTTGATGATTTAATTAGCATTCATTAACAAATAATTATTAATTAATTAAAAATAAATTACTTCTCACCTTTTACCCATATAAACCCCACAACCCGCTACTAAAAAAATGACACAATTAACATAATTCATTATCAATCAATTAATAATAATTAGCAACCAATTAATAATTACTTAATAATAAATTACTTCCTACAATTAGCACTAAAAAATCTAAATTAAATAAATCTTAATAAATTTTAATAAATCATTAATTTATGATAATTAAATTACTTCCCACCCTTTACCCCTATAAACACCACAACCCACTCCTAAAAAAATTACAAAATTACCATAATTAATTACCACTTAATTATTAATATTAATTAACAACCAAATAATAATTAATTAATAATAAATTACTTCCCACAATTAACACTATAAAATCTAAACTAAATTAATATTACTAAATACAAAATAATCATTAATTTATTAGAATTAAATTATTTCCAACCCTATTCCCCTATCAACCCACAACCTGCTACGGAACTAAAAAACGCAAAATTGTATTAAAATAAAATTGATAACTAACAAAATTGTAACACATATATTAAAAAACAAAAACAATACTTATACAAAAAAATAGATCACACACATTTAAAATACATACTAAAATACATAACACTAATTAAAAAATCGATATTCTGAACAACTATATTTTTGCAAGCAATATTAATGACTTCGATATTTTTAAAAACAATATGTCTTACCTTAAAGTCGATATTCTTGACTACGATATTCTTGCTGTTGAAATTTCAGTATCACAATATTTCCAACTCGATATTTGTGTAAGTCGACATTTCCAACTCGATTTTCTGTCTGCATACCCTATCTTGGGCACTCAGAACCAGTTCATAAAAATATTATGAGCCTACCTAACATGTGGAAAATTACCAGTATTCTTTCTGGAGGCAATTACAGCTCTATCACTGAGCAACTTCAAACTGATATTCTGAAATGTAGCAAACAATATGCTATTTAAAATAGTCTGTGAAGCATTAGCTCTATTCATGTAGTATTTGTTATTTTAAGTTCCTGTACACAACCTATAATAACGTTTCCCTGGGCAATCTTTTCCAGTAGATTTCCTCATGTGTATTGGGTTATTTTGATATTTATGATCTAGGCGTAGCGAATTCTCCATGGACAAAATTGAAATATCCTTATTAGTTCCACTGATAGGTGTCTGTCTACACTTGAGAATTTTTCAACATACTTACACACAGGCTTAGATAGGTTTACTCGAGTGGTAAACTTAGATTCCAGATTTTTGATTGTGAACCTGTTAATTATCAAATTATCACTTGGGCAAAAAAAATCTCAATCTAAAATATATTTTCTGCCGGTAAATCGCTCAGATCATGGCTTCAAAGACCATCAGATAAGGTGACAGTTTTGTTCCTCACCACTCACATCCAACCCAGCCTGCTGGAAACAAAGCTATAAATACATTTGACAGAGATTATAAAATGTACTTTAGCGTCTGAAGAATTGGATGAGACCCCTCATGTGTAGGGGACCAGCAATATAAACAGTGCCATAGGGTCTGTGAACGCCTGAGGTCATTTGAACTCAGTGGCTTGGGGGCATAGGGCTGATTTCCTCATGCAATTTTCCACAGGAAAATTTAACAGCGATGCTGCAAAAATGGCTGAATAGAATTATACCAAATTGGGCAGAAGGTTAGATCTTGGTCCAGAAATCAAGCGTTTGGTGATTTGGTGTAAATCTGTTCAGTAACATTTGAGAAATTAAGGTTCTACACTTATGTAAGTATCACGCAGCAGAGGATCTGCAGAGTGGACAGACCTATAGATAGGATCTGATTGGCTGTCACCAGATCAACAAAGATCAAGATGTGATGGAAGCCAGTTTAGGACTTGGGGACTTAGTCCCCTGTCATGCAAATCAGTATAAAAAATATAAGTGGGATTAGTGGCAGGGTATAAATGGGATACCCTGCCACTAATCCTGGGGGGGTGGGTTCCCTCTGGAACCCCCGGGACCAAAATGTATATTTTAAAAAACAATTTACAGCACATTCGCAGAGGATCTTGGTAAATTTGTTTTGAAAAAGTATTCTTCTGCCCTTTAAAAAAATTCATGGGAAGTGCCAGGGCCCGGAGGGTGTTGTAACATAATCTTTAGGGAAAGGGAGCATGTATTTCCCCTTCCCTGAACCTACTAGAGGCCATAGGGACCCCATTCCCCTGGGCGGCATTCATTTTTAGGAAAGGGGCATGTGACCCCCTTCCCCAAGTCTTTTAGAGGCCCCAGGGACCCTATACCCTCGGTCCTCAAACCATTGAAGCATTGCTTGGGTGTGCCGGTGCTCACCCGGGACATCTACAGCATTTCTTGGCCATGTGTCTGCGGGGGAGCCCAGGGACCCTGCAGCACCTGCCGTTTCCCTAAGCTAGCACCCTTCGCAGAGCGGCGGGAGCCATCTCCATCAGTTTGCTCCTGCCCGGTAGGAGTAGCCTTTCTCTACTCTCGCCAGGTAGGAGCAAACCCGTGGTCCCTGCCTGCAGAAGTGCAGACAGGAAGTTTAGGTTAGACCTGCCCTGGCTCGTGAATGCAGGAAAAGGCAGTGTCATGGGGTTGCTAGGACACAGGCGATGTGTTCCCCATGTGCTACTGGATGGCTCAGGAAGAGGGGCCCCATGTCCCCCCATAAAATACATATTTTCCCCAAGAATGGGGTCTCTGAGGCACTTAACTGGTTGGTGTGGAAGACCCCACACAGGGGTTGGGCGCCCATGGAGAGTTGAATGCCCAATCCCACCCTGCATCTTACCTTACATTAAAAAAAACAAAGAAATTGACGAAAAAAACACAAAAATTAAAGCGACATTATATAGTTATGAATTGTAATAATACATTAGTCTACATTAAAAACAGCCATAGAAGTTCACTGAAAAACTAAAAGGTTAAGGAAACATACCATTTCAAGGGAAGAAATCACTGAAATTCACATGTTATAGTTATCTTAAGTAGCTATAACTGGTCTATAACTCGTGCCTTAAAGTAACTAGAACTTGAGCCCTCAAGTCACCATGCACTGCTAATTACTGCCCAAATTACATCACTCATGACATGTTCTATGACATCATAGATAACATCGTTGCAACATTTGAACATCTGAAATGACATCATTAATGACAACACTGTACATGGCAGGAGCGTGTTTTTTCAGTAAATAATATATATATATGTAAGATTTGGGGATATGGGTGAATGTACCCAATTTTTTAAATCAACCGAGGCGTCTGCCAAGGATGCGTTCTCACCCCATCCTCTTTTTTCTCTATATCAATGACCTGAAAAGAACACTAGTTTCTGTGGGGGTGGAAGTACCGCGTGTTGAGCAGAAAGCTGTGCCTGCGCTATTATCCGCGGACGACACAGTCCTTCTTGCTAGAATGGCCAATGGTCTCAAGACCTTAATCTCAAGTTTTGTACTATTTATGAGGGGTCTGGAACTGGAGATCAATTTCACAAAAATGTTTACAATGGTTTGTGGTCCCAGAAATACCAAAATTCGTACCTTAAGCATAGATGGCAGAAGACTGGACAGGGTGCGCTCCTAACCATACCTTGGTCTGGACTTTGATGATGCGTGTATTTGACACCCGGCTTAACAAGCAGAATAATTCAGATTACTTGAGCTTTGGGCACCACCTTTTCGCTTGCTACTTGCATTGGCAGAAAACTGGTGTTAGAGATATATAACCAGAAATGCCTACCAACTGTAACATATGGTATGGGTATCTGGGGCAGCAGAGATGTTGATGCATTCCAGGTGGAAGAGAACAGATTCTGCCGCCTGCTGTTGAGGGTTCCCCCTTCGACACCGCATTTTCCCCTGCACCAGGAATTAGGTATGGATTATGTCCACGATAACATTAATGTAGTCCCTTTAGTCGTGTGGTGCTCAATTTAGGTGAACAAAGAAGTCAAGCTTAATCAGGATGTCATTAGGGACTGGCTTTCTTGCAGCCATGACCTGACCATTCCATGGATAAAATACATTTAAGTTTCTTTTTCAATCCTGGGCTACGTGCATTTGTTAGAGGATCCTGAAACTATTACGAAAAATGACAAACATTGGGTTCAAGACAGTTTTATTAAGCATAGACAGGTCACTAGGGAGGCAGTAGAGGTGACGAAACCTGTAGTAAGAGATTATTGTATAATTCAGATGTCACCTGAGATTGCTCCCTACTTACTCTATGTGACAAATGTGTATGAGAGAACTTTATTGACTAGATTTAGGCTGGGCTTGATTCGCTGGTTGCTATGTTCTCCATAAGGGCAATACTCCACTGCAGACATGAGTATTTGCCCATATGACAAGCAATTTTTATTGTCTTTGTTACATAGGTACAAATGTTCTAAGTGTAAAGCTGCCTCATTCTTTTTACAGCAATTTACCGATCATGTCACATGCTACTCTGTTGCTTTTTTTTAAAAAGCCCAGAGGAGGAGTATGTTGTTCTAAATGTAGTGATAGTGAGCACAGTAAACAAACAACAGGAGGAGTACAACCAGGAGACAACTCAATGTCTCCAAAGTATTGGGAGAAGTGCACAAGAAGGAAAAAGTCCTTTCTTAAGAAGACCCCTCACTTACCAACCTAGTTGGTGACATGCTTCATCATCGGGGTCCCACCCCAATAGCCGAATGCCATCCGGGTGTGCTTCGACCCCTGATTACAGTGGAGCGGGTTGTTTTTTGTGTAAGTGAGTGAAAAAGTGATTTAAAAATTGGCCAGATATAACTCAATGAAAATGTTTTATTATGGAGCAACTGGACAATATTAAAAATTATTGGTAAGATACTTTTTTGGTTAAATTGACCAACTGGTATCTTTAAGTGATAAAGTGCCATATGTAGGTGGGCTAATACCGGTCGGTAACGGCCGAAAATCGGTAAATTTCCCGTTACCGACCGGTATTTAGCCCTTTGCGATGTAGGAGGCCGGATTTAAGTAGTCGGTAATTTACCGATTCGTTATTTTAAGGAATCGGTAAATTACTGATTCCTTAACTCCTATGTAGGGAGCACTCAAGTGAGTGCATTTTTGGTTTAAGGATTCGTTGTTTACCACCAACTACAAGTTGGTGGTAAATACCGAATACCTTTTAAAAAGCAATTTTGTGCTTTTAAAAGTGCCATGTGGCAGACATACATGCCCCTAGGGCATGTATGTGCGCCATATGTGCACACATGCACGATTCAGGGGTGCAACAGGGTGTCAATTTGACACCCTGCCACCCTTGAATATGCTCCCCCTATTACCGATTCGGTAAATAACGAATAGGTAATAACAAATATTACCGAATCGGTAAAATTTACCGAATGTTTACCTACATTCTATTTACCGATTCTTAAATACCGAATCGGTAAAATTCGGTATTTAGGAATCGGTAAATAGAAATTACCTACATATGGCCCAAAATGTGTAAAAGAAGTGCATAAAAAGGTCTAAAAAGGTCATGTTTCAACCTGTAGTTGATAGTACTAGGTTTTCATCAGGACCAAAAATGCCTGACCCGGGCGGTATACACACGCTAAGGTGTACCCTACCCTTGATCACTAGTACCTAACCGTGTACTTACAGTCAGGTGACCTTTCATCCAATTAGTCGAAAGGAAAAATCTGAAAAGACAAATATACAATCACAGGCAAACATGATACGTAGCTGTAACGAAGTGTCTCGAGGGTTGAGTGCTCCTTAACTTCCCAATTATGTGTATTTAAAAAGCGTGAAGAATACACATTTCTAAATGTCTGTCTCATAAGATAAGAGGCAGTTATTGGTAATATTCATACTGTGCACATTCACTCAAGTGACAGAATCAGTCACTAAGGAATAAAGAACCGCCCACTAATGACATTCAGTCCGGTGGGTATTTGTGCACTCAGGCTGGCAGAACTTGCCGTGAAATGCAGACGCATTCCTCAACACACGCGGATATCAATTGAAACCGTGAGTATAAGTTACAACGCCACTTTCGTCCGTCTTTGGAAGTGGGTGTCTACGCTCTCATTTCATAGGTGAGGGCGTACTGAGAATAGCATGCATGCTAGTTAAAAGAGCGTTACATTCAAGATACCTAGAATCAAAGGTGGAGGAAAAACAGGGTGCTTACTAAAAGATGCAGCTTCGCGTGCCTCATGGGAGTCGGGGTCGTGGTGCTGGCTCAGTTACGCAATCTAGATAAATGAGCGTAACGGAACGAGACGGGAAATGTCTCATAAGACGAGTGGTAACAAAGGGGTTACAGCGGAGCCCACCCGCATCTGATAGGAGTACTTACTGTGTATCGTCAGTCACCGGCTTTTGCGCCTAAAATACAGACCCGCCGCAGCTCCCCGAAGGTTACTGCATCGGAGTGTCCTTGCCGGTTAAATGCTAAGCGCTTCCGGTGCGGGATCGAGGGGGCGTGGTGACGTGGTCACATGACCAACGTCAGTGTGCCAAGGGGGCGTGGTGCAGTGATGCCCTCAGCGGTGAACAAAAGGCGCTTAACCAAATAGTAGCGTCTTATGGGGGAAAGTATTTACGCCAGGCAAACACGAGCACTATGAGTAAAACAACGCGTATATAGTGCTACAGAGGAACACACAAAACAAAGTATTTAGATCAAATAAATGCGAGCAATATGAGTAAGGCAACGCAGATTATGAGTAAGGCAACAGAGTGTTAAATAACCACTGGGCATGGTGACATACATAGTTTTAGTCGGTGGTAACCGCTTGTCGTGTGGTTTGTGGCCTCATTGTCTACATTGCTAAGTTGGCTTAGGCCTGGCTGCCATGATGCCTTTTTGCACACGTTACTTTGTGACGGGGGGCCTGATTCACAGAACTAACTTACGTCAAAATCCTAAACTTACAACAATTTTGGTATTCACAGAATGAACTTACACATTTGGGTATTCACAGAATGAACTTACACATTTGGGTATTCACAGAATGAACTTACAACAATTTTGGTATTCACAGAATGAACTTACACATTTGGGTATTCACAGAATGAACTTACAACAATTTTGGTATTCACAGAATGAACTTACACATTTGGGTATTCACAGAATGAACTTACAACAATTTTGGTATTCACAGAATTAACTTACTCATTTTGAGTATTCACAGAAGGCACTTACTCATCAATGAGTAAGTGCCTTCTGTGAATACCAAAATGTGTAAGTTACACAAAATGTGTAAGTTACACAAAATGTGTAAGTTACACAAAATGAGTAAGTTACACAAAATGTGTAAGTTACACAAAATGTGTAAGTTACACAAAATGTGTAAGTGTCTTCTGTGAATACCAAAATGAGTAAGTTTATTCTGTGAATACCAAAATGAGTAGGTTCATTCTGTGAATACCAAAATGGTAGTAAGTTTAGGATTTTGTCGTAAGTTAGTTCTGTGAATCGGGCCCTTGATTTTTCCAGCCTCTGCTTGTGCCCGGCTATATTAGAACTGTCTGCCTTTCTGCCTTTCACCTTTTCTCCTGTTCCCTGTGGGTTTCGTCTGCACAACATGTACAAGGTCGAAAAACAACGTCCCTTGTTCTTGCTGATCTGGCCAGTCCCTCGCACTTAGACATAACACTAAGTACAGCTGCACTGGAGAAATTCGTAGTGCTTTTAATATTGTGATCTCGCTGTTTGTGGCACTTGGAGGAAAACCTTTCCAGGGAGAAGAGCTGTGCTTGTCTGATGATGTAAACCTTGCATCTAGATATTGAGGTATGAGGGTCCGCCTGACAAAGCCCAGAGGTCTTCTATTTTTATAATAAACTAGTTAATAGCACGGGAGGGTGGTAAGGCCATTTAGCCCTATATCCACTGCTTTATAAAATGCTTTCCCCGTTTGTATTCTATGGAATTGTAACTATGCTTCTTATTTTATCATTATGCATTATGCTGATAGTACTGGCACGTGTACTGTATCTTAGAGCACGATAGTTGAAATAAACCTTTTAAATTATACTGTGTCTCTTCTTACGCATGTTGTGGACAAGTATGAGTGAGTTATGAAAGGGTGTTCTTGCTCCCGCGAGTCCTGAGAGAGACCGTGTTCTGGGTTGTCTAATCATTGGTAGCATTGCTGCGAATGAGACGCTAAAGCTAGTCGGATTGGGATTGTGGGTACTAAGGTGCATGGTTGGTTCACCACTATACTCCGAGATCCTATTATCCTGTGCATAGCTCTGTATATGTGCAGAATCCCTACAACATGGCGCCACCAACGTGGTGGGCTTCTTATCTGCGAGACGCTTGAGTAGTGCTTGTGCTTGTCCACAACACCCTTCGCATACGCTTCCAGAAATGTGTGTGAGGGTGATACCTCCTATATTGATGTTTTTATAGGTTCTTTCAAGCTTGAAGTTATTAAAAGGTGTTTATTTTAACCCTATAGTGCGCTGCCTCACATTAGGTTGTCGATCATTTCTGGTCTTAATGGCGGATATAAATATACCGGCACATAGCTGCGCTGCGCTCCGGGCTCATTTACTGGCTTATGGAGTGCCCGACACGGGTGTCGCACTCATCTTTGTGGTGCAGGCTGACCCGGCTCACCACTTTGAGGTGTTTTACTCTTGGGTCACTTTTCCGGCGGTGGACGGAGCGGACAATTTGTTTCATGAGTACGCTCTCACTGCCCTACCCAATGCTTATCGGCCTTATCAGGCTCTTGAAGTACCACTTACGGCACGGCAACACCGTATTTGGTTTAATGGCGCCCTCCCACATCCGGTCACACCGGTTCGTTTAGGCCCCTTATCAATAGACGGGGCCACTTGGCCAGTCTTGGCCGGGTATACCCCACATCCGCGTTATTTGACGCTTGCGGTTGATGAACTGCGTGCATTGCATACGTCTTTGATACGCGTTCACAGAGCTTTGGTACAATATGTTACTGGCAACGTCCAGGGAGCCCCTCCTGGAGTTGCGGTGCATCCAGCTGGACCGGGCGGTGTAACCGTAAGTCCCCTCATGGTTAATTCGGTGATGGGCAAGCGCCCACAAAATAAGGATGATTTGCCTTATTGGCTTGCGGAAAAATTTGACCAGCTGGAGGCAGTTTTTCCAAATACTTCTCCTGTGGAAAAACACAGGATTTTTACGATTAGTTTGCCGAAAGACTTAATTCCCGAGTTGGCAGAATGCAACAACTGGGGCAAGGTATTCGCAGCAGTATATGCGAAGTGTTTCGGCACTCCTTCCATGACAGTTCTCCCCTCTGTAATTAAGTGAGTGCAGGATGAGCATGGCCCTGAAGCGGCTGTGGAGTTGGGGATGAGACTGGTGGGAGTGTTCGATGTAGTGGCTGATCTAATCCTTGCGAACGTCAAGGGCGATGCAGTTAACTTTCAACTTTGGCTTTAGTCCCAGAACCGGACAAGCCACGCGAATTACCGAAAATTATTCACAGGCTTATAAAACCATTGGCCACAATAGTCTGGGAGTTAAGCCTTTTGCTAAAACGCAAAGTCAATCACAGCCACAACAAAAAACTCAATCTGAGAAAGATGAGAAACCGTTCTTTACTAAAAAGAGCTGGAAGTTGAAGAAACAGGGTAAGCAACAGAAAAAACCAGGGTCGTGTGCCGCGTCGCCGGTTTCCGTATCTTCTGAACGCACTTATGATTTGCGCGACAGAGCGAGAATTAAATCTCCAGATAGATTTCAAGTCCCTGACCCGCGTTCTCCTCGTTCTTCACAGGCACCTTCGACCTCCCAGACTGGTGGAGGAGATCGCCAAGATAGAGGCAGGGGTCGTGAGGCCCCACAGGGACGAGACCAACCTCGACAACAAGTCCGAGGGAAACCAGAAGAATTTCCACGTTCTCGCCCACAGTTTCAGAAGAAAAAAGTTGCAGATTTAACAGCGAGGTATGCCACAGACGGTGAGAACGAGACTCCTGAATTGGACGTGGGCAGTGACGATACTAGACAGCGCCGCAGAAGTTACCAACAGCAACTGACACATTCATTACTGTCGAGACAGCTGACACCCGAGTGGCACCCCCTGACAGACTATTTAATATTGTCCTTCAAATCGAAGGTGACATTGAGCGTGTTATTAAAGGGATTTTTTGGGAGAATCTGACCTCTTCTTACAACATTTTGTTGGCAGAGGCGGATTGGCCGCCCCCATTCGTACTTGCTGCTCGTAGAGGGGAGGAGGTAATCCTTCCGAGCTTTTCTCGTCATGTCCCCAAGGACAAAGCGGAGGCTCTCACAGCTGAATGGGCTGGGGCCCTGGCTCCGGCGTTATACCGTAATTACGTGGGCTGGGATGAAGACTCTCCCCCCCATTGATATTCCCTTGCGGTCGCTGCCACAGCCACAACCCCAATATCCCATCCGGCGGGAAGCTAAAGGTCCCGTTTCCGACATTCTGACACAGTTAGAATATCAAGGAGTAATTGAAACATGCGTATCACCAATGAATAATCCCCTTTTTGCGGTTTCTAAACCCGATGGATCGTACCGCCTAGTATTGGATTACCGACATTTGAACTCTCATTGTTGGACCTTTGCGGTACAAAATACCCACAGTTCTGTGCTTGTAGACAGTCTTGTTCGTAAAAAATATAAAACGGCACTTGACCTATCCAATGGATTTTACACGCACAACTTGTCCCCGGAGTGCAGCCAATGGAGCGCTTTCACTTCCGGTGGTAAACAATTCAAATTTTGGCGTTTGCCCATGGGCTACAAGAACAGCCCAGGTGTCTTCGCCGCCCGTGTTGTCTCTTTGTTGGATAGCATAGACCCAGATGCGTGTTCGTACGTCGACGATATCTATCTGACAGACGACAAATTATGGCCGCATCTTTCACGTGTCGACCGCATTATTCTTGAATTTGCGGTCTTAGGATACAAATTTAATTTTGCCAAATCTCACATTGCTGAATTTACCGTTTTGTTTTTGGGCTGTGAGCTCAACAATGAAGGTAAGGGCTTAGCTCCACATTTCTTGGAGAAGTGTGCACTTTTGCGCCCTCCAACCACTCTGAAGAAGCTTCAGTCATTACTGGGTTTTCTGAACTTCGGTCATACTTACATTCCCGAATATGCCCAGCGTATCAAGCCTCTATATGCCTTGATACAGCCCAACTTTTCGAAGTCATGCTGGCTTCCTGAGCATTCTTCGATACTGCACTCTTTGCAGTCTGATCTACTTGAATCTAAATTCTTGTTGACTCGTGATAACCACACAAACCTGGTGATTAGAATTGTGCCAGGGGCAGTAAGTTTCACATACTTTTTTTTATTTATTTATTTTTTATTGGCATTTGCAATGTAAAACATTAAACAGTTACATTCAACATGACAATCAGTACAGCACTTTTGATCTGTGGATTACAGATAGTCATATTAGTCGTATCGCATGTCATTGATAGCAGAGGAGAGTCGCAATAATACATGACGTGTTGTAGCAGTGAGCAATAAGCATCATTACATACATCCAGACTGTGACATAATAGTATTCTAAAAGATTTTAACTCACATTACCGGGAGTAAAGCAATTACACACGGTACAAAACATTAGAGGTCATCCATATTCACAGTACTGAGCCATTGCACAAATGGTTCCCAAAAATCCTTGGGGCGAGACCGCCCTGGCAGCTGCTCCCAGTATGTTTCTAGTTGCATTCTACAGTGTGTGACACTAGTGATCCAATTTTTCGTGGTTGCCGGACAAGCCGCTCTCCAGTGGATGGCCACTTGGCGCTTTGCTAGTATCAGTAGCATTGCCGTTAGCCGTCTGCGTTTGGGTGGAACGCCTGTATTATCCCCAAGTAACGCCACTAGCGGCGTGCAGGGTAACGCATGCCCTGTAATGGTCTGTGTATGTTGAACCACGCGTTTCCCAAAATGAGCCACCAGCCTGCAGTGCCATGCTATGTGTAGAAAGCCGGCCTGCATGGCCCCACATCGCCAGCAACACCCATCAGGTCGCAGGCCCATTCGGTGCATTTGTACGGGGGTGCGATACATGCGGTGTATGAATTTAAAGTGTATCTGTCGCAACCGGTAGTTAGAAGACAGCAGTCGCATCTGTCCGCAGACCATTAACCATTTGTCGTCCGGGATGTTTGTCCCCATTTCTGTCTCCCAGCCCGCCATAGCCTCTGGAATGACAATTGGGGATTCCCGTTGCATGGTATTGTATACGCGGGTGATCAGCTTCCGGCCATGCTCAATCGCCAAACGTGTTATATCTACTTCTACAAGAGGACCTTATCTGATAATACAAAAGCGTGTCGGCTGCTGTGGGTGGTGTCTGTCCACACATCTGCTGTATTGTTAAAAAGTATCGTCAGGGAAGAGGTCTGCGCCTTTACAAATTTTAAGTTGTGTCACCCTTTCGTGTGCTCTGCGGTCCGCCAGTGGGGGTATATGTGGGTGCTTCGCTAATTGCATCGAGGGGCGTATAAGTTGTCCAGTTTTGCTCTGTTGCACAGTCCTGACCAGGCCCATCGCAATGCTTCTACGGAGTTCACCTCCCCTCTGGGTCTCTTGTAATGTTGAAAGACAGCGGTTGCAAGCAGTAAGGG
Source organism: Calotriton arnoldi (assembly GCA_963921515.1). NCBI lineage: Eukaryota > Metazoa > Chordata > Amphibia > Caudata > Salamandridae > Calotriton > Calotriton arnoldi. The sequence goes on along the minus strand of CAWUFW010007303.1, from coordinate 5,510 downwards.
GGCAACTCTGTCCAACTCTACAGCTATGTGTGGCTGCAATGGTGTAGGGTGTATCCAGTAGTGGAGGAAATGTGCCTGCGCACAGTAAGCATATAGTATGAAATCCGGAGCTGCTAGCCCTCCTTGGGATTGGGGTAGAGTGAGTGTCTCCCATGCTATCCGAGGCTGTTTCCCGGCCCACACTAATTCCACCATGAGGGATCGAAGTGTTTTAAAATAATGCATTGTAAGAGGGACGGGGATGTTAACGAATAGATACAAAGGTTTGGGTAAAATTATCATTTTAATCAGTGCAATGCGCCCCATCATTGATAGGGGTAGTGTTTTCCAGCGGGACACCCTATCTTTGATCCAATCAACTGTCCTACCATAGTTTTCGGACCACAGTTCGGCAATGTCCCTGCACAGCCAAATCCCCAGATAGCGTGTTGGTCCTGTCGCCCAGGAGATTGGGTATTCCGTGTCAAAGGGGTGGGTACCTGAGGTCAAAGGGAAAATGACAGATTTGGCCCAATTGATTCGGACCCCTGAGAGCTCACCATATCGAATCAATTCTCTCGTCATGGGTGCTAGGTTTTCGCTAGGTTCAATCATATATAGTGTGATATCGTCTGCGTAGAGGGAGATGGATAACCCACGCGATGTAAATCCAATACTACGTTGTGTATGGTGTTGCCTGATTTGCGCTGTGAGTGGCTCTGTCGCAATTGCAAAAGGAGGGGCGAGAGGGGCATCCCTGTCGTGTCCCTCTACTTATTTTGAAGGGCGCGGAGACCAGCCCGTTTACTTTCATGCGCTGTGGGCATCGTGTATAATAATTGGATCTGCTGAACAAATAGTGGGTTTAGGCCTATACGGCGTAGTAGTGGGAAGAGGAAACTCCACTCCAGGGAGTCGAACGCCTTAGTGGCGTCCAATAGGGCTGCTATGGCCTGGACGTTAGGATCCAGGTAGTCCATTAGTGCGAATATCGTCCGGAGGTTATGGGACGTAGATTGTCCTGGTATAAAACCGGACTGATCCGGAAGGATTATACGGGTAGGCAGAGGTTGCATTCTGGTGGGCAAAAGTTTTGCGTAGATTTTTGCATCTATATTGATTAGCGAGATAGGGCGATATGAATCGCATTTGGTCGGGTCCTTGTCTGGCTTCAAGATTGTTATTATAATGGCTTCTCTCATTGAGGGGGGTAACTGACCCACCTCAATTGCTTCATAGTATACCTTTAAAAGGTGAGGAGCTAAGATATCAGCATATTCTTTATAGAACTTAGCCGTCAGGCCATCCGGGCCAGAGGCCTTGTCCGCTGGGATACTGCCAGTGATCTGTTTGATGTCTTCTACTGTAAAAGGCATCTCCATATACTCCCTGTGAGCTTGTTCGAACCAAACCAATGCTATTGAATTGAAGTACTCAAGTAATAGGTCCACTGTCGGGCCTATTTCTGATTTATACAGGTGCGCATAAAAATCACGCATCGTGGACAGGACGTCCGGTGGAGAGCGAACTATCTCTCCCTCCCCAGTGGCTAATTCTGTGATAAAGGGAGAACCTCTGGGTCCCCGTAGGAGAGTGGCTAGTGTTTTGCTCGGCCTGTCCCCTTCACCATATCTGCGCGCTGTAGCCTGTTTATGTAAGAATTTCACTTCTCGCTCGGCTTCTTCTTGAAATGTCGTGAGGGAGGTGCGTATCTCGGCCAGCAAAGAGGGTGTCGTGTTGTGCAATATTGCGTTTCCAATGTGTGTAGTTCCCTTTCAGTGCGGCCCAAAGTGTTCCTAATGTCTCGAAGGACGCCAGCCTGTTCTGCAATACAATGACCTCGAATCACTACATTAAACACCTCCCACAGACTGCCCACGGACTCTACCGATCCCGTGTTATGGTCAAAGTAGTCTTGATATGCATTCTAATACTTTCACAGAATGCCGAGTCCAAGAGGGCGTTAGAAGGGAGGCACCAGGAAAATGGCTGTCTATAAGGCTGCGGAATCAACAGTGTCAGGGCCACCGGGGCATGGTCTGATAGGGTCCTAGCGTGATGACTGGCAGTTTGCACTGTAGTCTGCACATCTCTGGTTAAAAGCCAAAAATCTATTCTGGACCAAGCCTGACGATGGTGTGTGATGCAGGTGCCCTCCCGTGTCTCTGGATGGAGAGCTCTCCAAGGGTCCGTCAAGTTATAATCCTGCATGATACCCTGTAAGGCTGTGGACGCTTGCGGATGATGTGTGCATGTCGCACCCTCCCTGTCCAAATGAGGAGAGACCGTGATGTTGAAATCCCCTCCCTAAAGGATCGCTGAGTCTCCCATAGATTGGATCCTATGCCAGAGGGTTTGGAAAAAGTCAGGGTCATCAACATTAGGCCCATAGACATTAGCTATGATCAATGGACGATGGTATAATGTTCCCTTCAGTAGAAAAAAGCGTCCCTCCGGATCTACAATTGAGTGGTGTGTATACCAGGGGACTCCTTTCCGAATAAGAATTGCCACCGCCCTGGAGTAGCTAGAGTAGCCTGCACTATGGACCTCGCTCCAGCGAGCTGTGGACAATCTCGTGTGTGTTGTCCCTAAAATATGCGTCTCTTGCAGGAGACTGATATCGATTTGGTGTCTCGATAGGTATGAATGTACCAGTCTGGATTTGCGGTGGTCGTTTAGACCTCCACGTTCCAAGACAAACAGGTGAGGCTAGACATGCTCCTGCCTTTTCATCGGGGAGTCAAGTCAGGTATATCCTTATGTGCGTGCTTTCTCTGCTGCGCCCTCAGTAAGATCTGGTATCTATAATGCGTGACATGTTTAAGTATACATAATGTACTGGCAATATCCCGCTGACCATGGAAGTGGTCAAGTTGCTCTGCGGCTGTACTGTCTTGTGATACACAACAATAAACATTAACTTCCCCCCACATCCCCCCACCCACACCAACCCCCAATTAGGTTGTGTATCCTGTGCTAAACTTCCCCCTACATGAGGGAGCCCTCAAAACTTGGTACAACTGGGAGTCATCCCGCAGGGGGCGCGGGTTTGCCTGCTAACTACCCTGTCGCTTTTGGACAGGGCGGCAGAGCATAGATGTATATGTCTGGCGTGTGCAGTTATTGATCGTAAACCTCCTCATGACATCTTAAGCCATCCCTCCCGTACAATATTTTATCAGTCATTATCACTCATCAGGTTGCCGGGTTCGTGCAGGGCTTCAGCTTCTTGTCGTTGATTTCGTTTGGTCTTCTGCTTCGCAAATTTCAAAGCCGCGCCTGCGCCGGTGAAGAACAGGGGTTTACTGTCTGTGTGAACTCGAAGTTTTGCCGGATACAACATTGCGTACTTCATGCCAGATTTTTGGAGCAATTTCTTAGCCGGGATAAAGTCTCTTCTCGCTAACTGGACAGCCTGGGTAAAGTCCGGGAATAGCGCAATTCTATTACCCTGATATTGAATGTCACCTTTTTCTCTGGCAGCTCTCAAGGCGGTGTCTCTGTCTCTATAATTGAGCAGCCGAGCTATAATTGGTCTTGGAGGGGCTCCCGGGTTAGGTCTTGGGCCCAGGGTATGATGTGCTCGTTCCACCAGGAACATCGGTGTGAGGGTCTCTGCACACAGATCCCGGAGCAGGTCTTCCACATACCGCTCCATATTCTCGATGTTGGTGGATTCCGGAATTCCCGTAATGCGGATGTTATTCCTCCTAGACCTCGCCTCCAAATCCTCATTGCGGGCTTTGATCACTTCGAGAACTTTCTCCATTCGGAGCACGGCTCCAACTGTTGTCTCTTGACGATCTTCTGCACCTGAGACCCGTTGCTCCAGCGTGTCCAGTCGGCCTTCATGTTTATCAATTTTTTGCGACATGTGGTCCATCCTATCCGCCATATTGTCCAATTTTGTATCAATAGCCTTCAGGCTGCCTCTCACCTCGCGCATCAGCACTCTGATGTCGTCTTCCTGGTCAGAGTCCATTTGTGTTTCGGGAACCACAGTTAAGGATGATGTAAGAGATTCTTGAAGGCGCGAAGAGCGTTTTTCGAAATTTAGCTTCGGTTGTTTATTATCGGTTTTCCCCATTTCGGCTTGTGGTGTTGCCCTGCACGTTGAAATACTTCTGGATAGGTTTATTCAGGGATCCTGCACAAGCGATGTGTCCTCACGGAGATGAGTCTCGATCCCGCAGGGAGGGAGCACAGTCAGGGGCCAATGCAGCACAGAAAATATTGAGCACAGATATATCGTCCCGCTGGTCGTGGTGTAACCCCACCACAGTCTATTCAGGCCTTGAAGGATATGTAGCCCAGACACTCCGTTGCACTCAACAGCGCTGCGTGGGGAGCAGAGCCCCGGCCCCCCACGCCGTCGACGGGGTGTAGTGTAGTTCTCCGAAGCCCCCGGCCCTCCAGATGGCTCCTCGGCGAAGGGGGGGAGCTCAGGTCTTCCAACCAACCCCACTGTACAGTACTGCACAACTGGGCTTCCGCTGATATGCCCGAGTCCGTGGTGTGGGGTGGTAGCCGCCAGGCCCTTTAGATCTGCCAGCTGCTTATGTTCCACGGGATGTGCGGCTCAGTGCCACATGGGGCCACAGTTGACTTTGAAGCCGAATGTCTCAGGGCACTTCCCCCACGGCAAGGCCGCAAAGCGTCCACACTCACCAGGACAATCCAGCGTAGGAAGGCGACCGAGTGCAGGCTCCCTTGAGGTATCCCCGCGATGCTCAGCGGGTGCGCGCTGTTTCCTGGTGCCCCCAGTCGACCTCCGCTTGGTGTTACGGCCACAGCCGCGCTATTCGGATCCTTCTTGGGGTCTCTGGGTGATGTTCCCGCCCCTCCTCAGATGGCTGCCACCGCCAGTAAGCTCCCGCACCAGGCCACCCGATGGTAGTGGTGGTGGGTGTCGGAAATCCGCCTGGGGGGGGGAAGGCGAGAGATGCGCCAGCCGGCGGGAGGACTCACCGCTGCGTCTGTGGGGTGCAGCTCCCGATCGCAGCGAGGCTGGGCTCCGGGGCTAGCCGTCCATCATTTTGGAGCCCGCGGTCATTGAGGTCGTCTTTCTTGGGCTTCCGCGACCTCCACGTCGGCCACAGATTGCGTCCAGCGGCCGGAGGCATAGGGTTGATCCGGGAGGGCCGATGCTGGTTCGCCGCTCGATGCCGCTGCGGATTTCCGCTCCGAGTTATTGGCCTGAGAAGGGCCGCACCGCTCTCACCCAGTATCTGCGGTCTCCCTCCTCATTTGCGACTCTGGATGGCAGCGATCGATTCTCTGGAGGTAGGCAAACTATTTCTGCTGGGGATTATTCCTGGATTGTCCACCATACCACGGATTTGCGACGGATTTCGTGCTCTGCCGGCAGAGCCGCTACACTATGCGGCCATCTTGCAGCCCAGCTAGGCCACGCCCCCGGGTTTCACGTACTTAACCTTTAGCGAAGGTGACACAGTACCGATTGCATACAAGTCACATCTTTACACTTCAGCGGAGTTGCGCTTTTCCTCTGTGGAGAAAGTTTTAAC